>CM038677.1:612953133-613678030 GCA_021605205.1 Aegilops longissima | reverse complement strand
TCGAGAGCCATGAGATCATAGAAACCTATCTCTTGCAGCAAAAAGTACATTTCTTCCAATTCGTCAGAGGAGATAATATCAAATACAAGTATGAAAATGAGTGTCAAATCAGGTTCGGTAGATGAAGCGTATAATATGAGAGGATTGTTATTTTGAAACGGTAACATGGGGTAGCCCGGAAAAGTAAGCTCTGCTCCCGAAAAGAGAAAGGAAAGGAGACTGATCTTGACGTCGGCGTTGGTTTTTCCAACGAAAAACAAGAACATTCTTTCCTGAAAAGGCATTCATTCATTGTTCGCTTACGTGCGGTGAACCAGATTTGAATCGGTGACACGAGGATTTTCAATCCTCTGCTCTACCAACTGAGCTATCCTGACTATTTATTGTGCATCATCCTAGTAGAGTAATTGTATCTATGTCAATTAAAGGGACTAAAAAAGAAAAAAATATTCTCAAATTGGATTGATCTCCATCTTCGGGGCTCCATGATCATCTTGTCACCGGCATGGCACCATGATCTCCATCATCATGATCTCCATCATCATGATCTCCATCATCGTGCCTCCATGAAGTTGTCACGCCAACGACTACTTCTACAACTATGGCTAAACGCGTTTTAGCAATAAAGTAAAGTAAGTTACATGGCTTTCTTCAATGACACGCAGGTCATACAAAATAAAGACAACTCCTATGGCTCTCGCGGTTGTCATACTCATCGACATGCAAGTCGTGATTCCTATTACAAGAACATGATCTCATACATCACAATATGTCATTCATCATTCATCACAACTTGGCCATATCACATCACATGTCAATTGCTGCAAAACCAAGTTAGACGTCCTCTAATTGTTGTTGCATCTTTTACATGGCTGCAATTGGGTTCTAGCAAGAACGTTTTCTTACCTACGAATAACCACAACGTGATCTTGTCAACTTCTATTTACCCTTCATAAGGACCCTTTTCATCGAATCCGCTCCAACTAAGGTGGGAGAGACAGACACCCGCCAGCCACCTTATGCAACTAGTGCATGTTAGTCGGTGGAACCGGTCTCACGTAAGCGTACGTGTAAGGTTGGTCCGGGCCGCTTCATCCCACAATACCGCGGAAGCAAGATAAGACTAGTAGCGGCAAGTAAGTTGACAAGATCCACGCCCACAACTAAATTGTGTTCTACTCGTGCAAAGAGAACTACGCATAAACCTGGCTCTGATACCACTGTTGGGGAACGTTGCAGAAAATTAAAATTTTCCTACGGTTTCACCAAGATCTATCTATGAGTTCATCTGAGCAACGAGTCAAGAGAGAGAGTTTGCATCTACATACCACTTGTAGATCGAGCACGGAAGCGTTCGAGGGAGTGGTGATGATGGAGTCGTTCCCAACGTGATTCCGATCACCGATGACCAAGCGCTGAAAGGACATCACCTCCGCGTTCAACACACGTACGGGACGATGGCGTCTCCTCCGTCTTGATCCAGCAAGGATGAAGGAGAGGTTGAGGAAGACAACTCCAATGGCAGCACGACGGCGTGGTGCAATTGGTACTGGCGATTCTCGGCTGTGGCTTCGCCAAGCTTCGCACGGAGAAAGAGAGGTGTTGGGGAGGGAGGGCTGCGCCTTCAATGGTGTGTACAGCCCTCCCCTCACCCCTCTATTTATAGGAGGAGAGGGCAGGGGGCGGCCATCTAGGGAAACCCTAGATGGGCGGCGGACAAAGGGGACGAGGAGAGGGTGGCTTGCCCCCCAAGCTAGGGGCCGCCCCTTAGGGTTTCCCTCCCAAGCCCTAGCCGCATGGGCCTAGGTGGGGGCGCCCCAGCCACCAGGGGCTGGCTCCCTCCCACACAGCCCATGTGGCCCCCCCGGGAGGGGTGGCCCCTCCTGGTGGACCTCCGGAACCTTCCCGGTGGCCCCGGTACATTACCGGTATACTCCAGAAACTTTCCGGAGTCCGTTTAACCACTTTCCATATATAAATCTTTACCTCCGGACCATTCCGAACTCCTCGTGACGTCCGGGATCTCATCCGGACTCAGAACAACATTCGGTAATCACATACTTGTCTTCCTAATAACCCTAGCGTCACCGAACCTTAAGTGTGTAGACCCTACGGGTTCGGAGACATCTGCGACATGACCGAGACGATCTCAGGTCAATAACCAACAGCGGGATCTGGATACCCATGTTGGCTCCCACATGTTCCTCGATGTTGTCATCGGATGAACCACGATGTCAAGGGTTCAAGCAACCCGTATTCTATTCCCTTTGTCGACGGTATGTTACTTGCCCGAGACTCGATCGTCGATATCCCAATACCTCGTTCAGTCTCATTACCGGCAAGTCACTTTACTCGTGCATAATGCATGATCCGTGACGGACACTTGGTCACTTTGAGCTCATTATGATGATGCACTACCGAGTGGGCCCAAGATACCTCTCCGTAACACGGAGTGACAAATCCAGTCTTGATCCGTGTCAACCCAATGATACTTTCGAGGTACCGTAATGCACCTTTATAGTCACCCGATTACGTTGTGACGTTTGGTACACCAAAAGCACTCCTACGGTATCCGGGAGTTACGATCTCACGGTCTAAGGAAGAGATACTTGACATTGGAAAAGCTCTAGCAAAACGAACTACACGATCTTTGTGCTATGCTTAGGATTGGGTCTTGTCCATCACGTCATTCTCCTAATGGCGTGATCCCGTTATCAATGACATCGATGTCCATAGTCAGGAAACCATGACTATCTGTTGACCAACGAGCTAGTCTACTAGAGGCTTACTAGGGACGTATCGTAGTCTATGTATTCACAGGTGTATTACGATTTCTGGATAATACAGTTATAGCATGAATAAAAGACAATTATCATGAACAAGGAAATATAATAATAATGCTTTTATTATTGCCTCTAGGGCATATTTCCAACAAAGGATAGTGTCCGGCTCTGCAAAACAAGTTCCACATACTACCGTAGAGAGAATAATATTTCCACAAATCTAATCTGCTGACGCATTTTGTAGCATGACATCACAAAGACGGCCGGTCATTATTGAACCGTTTTCACAACCAGCCACGGCACATATCGCGAGGCGTTTCCTTAGCACGTCTTGCGAAGCGAAGATCGTGTCCCTTATCACGAGATTCTCATCAATACGGGTGTGGGTAACCCAACGCGCCATCAATTACAAAGCTTGGGGAATAAGCGATTTTACCGGTAAGTGGGGCGCGATCGCCTCTTCCGCCCTTATAAAGGGACACGGATTCACCCTTTTTACCCACGCCTTCTTCTTCCTTGCTCATCCATTCTTGCACACTCGAGCTCCAGCGCCCAAGTTCGCGTTTTTCTCCTCAAACCAGTCCAAGCATGTCCGGGCGGGAGGCAAGTGGATGGTCTCCTCCGTTCGGAGGAGAACATCCTAAAAGCTTCTGAGGGCGGATATCTAGCATGGATATCGCACACGGCTGCGGATCTGGGGCAGATCATCCCTATGCCAGAGCCCCATGAGAGGGTGGTTTCCCTTACCCACTTCGTCCGCGGACTGGGATTTCCCCTCCACCCGTTTGTCCGTGGGCTCATGTTCTACTACGGGCTGGAATTTCACGACCTAGCCCCCAATTTCATCCTCAACATCTCGGCGTTTATCATCGTGTGCGAGGCCTTCCTCCGCATCAGACCCCACTTCGGCCTGTGGCTGAAGACCTTCAATGTTAAACCGAAGGTGGTGGTCGGCCAGCAAGCGGAGTGCGGAGGTGCCATGGTGGGCAAAATGCCTAACGTCACCTGGCTTGAAGGCTCCTATGTGGAGACCATAAAGGGGTGGCAATCGGGGTGGTTCTACATCACCGAGCCGTGTGACACCAACTGGGTGGCGGCCCCCGAATTCCGATCCAGAATCCCCATGCAGCTCACCTCTTGGAAAGAGAAGGGCCTGTCCTGGGGTCCATCTGTGGAGCTGACCAGACTCCAGAAATGCATCAGAAACATGATGAGCAAGAAAATCAAGCTTGTCAACGTGGTCCAGGTCATGCTCTTCCGCCGGATCCTCCCGTGTCAACGACGGTCATTCAATTTGTGGGAGTTGACCCGGGCGAGCACCAGACGCTGCAAGATCTTTACGACACGACGCACAAGGACATATGGAAGGTGCTGTTCAAGGGCGCTGAGGTACCTCCTCCCCTTACCGAGGGCCGCGGACTCAGCGCAAAGCGCCCTGCCAATCCGGTAAGTTTTCCATATCTCATAGGATGTTTATTTTCCCCAGTTTAATCATGTGCGGGATCTAAGCCTCCATGCCATTTAACAGGACTGGGTAAAGACAGCGGAGCAGATCGATTTCCCAGCTCCCTTGCCTGAAGATCCTGCAGATGCTCCCCTAACGGAGATGCTAGTTCCGGCGCCTTACGAGGTGCCGGTGAAGAAGGCCCAGAAGAAGGCCACGGGGACCGAAAGGGTCTCCGGCGCAAGGTTATATCAGACTCATTGTTCGAAAACTCCGAGGCGCACTCCTCCCACGAAAACGAGGAGGAGGAAGAGGAAAGTACTCCCCCCCAGCCGGGGGAGACAAGAAAAGGAAGGCCGCCCCAACAGCGGAGGCCGAATGGTCCAAGAAGGGAAGGACCCTCCTTCCGGACTGCTCCACGACGGCCGCCTACAGCGACGACGAGTGGTTGCCCAGGGACAAGCCCCTGGTGAAGTCGTAAATATCCGGGTACCATAGTAATTCGTGGTATGTTTTATTGCACTGCTCCTCATCACGCCGAACATGATTATGCAGTCCGTCCCGAGCCCATATCGACGTATCTTCGTCGGATGGTTCTTTGGACCCGTCAGATATGAGTAGCGATTCACTTCCGACCGCCTCTACCCCTCGCCCTACGGACAACGTCGAGGTGTTGTCCCAAAGGGCACCGAGCCGAGGGGAGGTAGTCCTGGAGGCGCCTCAAGGCGACGTTCCGGACCCTGGGCGCAAGGGGAGCAAGACTCCCATGGGCTCCGAATTCGGCCCCCAGCCGAACACTGCGCTGGAACCTCCAGTGGTTCCGGACTCTGTCAGGCGACCCCCCGTGAAGAGGGGCGAGCCACCTGTGCCGGTGGCTTCTGTCCATCCAGAGGCGCCAGACAACTTGCTGGAAGCGCTTCGTGGTGCTTCCATCGACGAAGAACACCGCACTATCATGAGTGCGGTGGTCGAGAAGGTTCAGTCCGCCAAGAGCGGACTGACTAAAGCATGTGCCAGCCTCCTAACAGGCTTTGAGGTAAGTAACCAGATTATAAGAGAATGTTACCGCATAGACACTAGCCCCTGATGCTCTGTTTGCGTTCGCGAAGAAAGGCCAAATAGGGGATCAAACAATGACCGCAGGAGTCTAATCAGAATATGTCTATGTGCATATGCAGGGCTTCACTCTCGTCATTGCCAAGCCGCTCGCTGGAGGTCGCTGCACTGAAGCAGGACCTTGAGCGGTCCAAGGAAGAGCTCGGCCTTACCAAGAGGTAGCTCGACGAGAACAAAGGTAAGCGATACCTCCTCTGTATATTTAAAATAAATTTTATTGTAAAATAATAGGATCATCATGAATTTGCCAGGGACCACGACCGAAGTGGTGACCCTGAAGAAGGCGCTATCCGAGGCCGAAGACAAAGCGGCCAAGGAGCACATTGAGCGAGAAAAGCAAGAAGCCCAGGTGGGCGAGGTGCAGCAAGAGCTCCAGGCTCTCGTAAAAAACACGAGTCCTTGGAGCTTGACTCTAAGCCACGAGAGTCCGAGGTTGCGAAGGCCCTCGAGAGCGCACGAAACGCCAAGGCCGAAGCCCAGAAGGCCCTCCAGGAAATTGAGGCGGTTAAGAAGATAGCGCGGTAAGGCATTCATTATGCAAAGCAAGTATGTGAAGGAGACTTTCCTTTACTTACCCGAGTTCGAGCTCTCCAGAGCATTCGCAGATCTTTCCCGCAGAGATGTTGGATGCCGTGGAGTTCTCTTCAATGAAGAGGGAGCTCGACGGAGAAGTTGTTACGGTCTCGGATATCGGGACCGAACACCCTATGCCCTTGAGCGCCGGTGAAGCAACCGGGTCGAGCTCCACAAGGCAGCCGGACAGGCCATGAAGGGTCTCATAGTCCGGATGTGGCCTGGCGATCCCCTGCCTGATAGCTACTTCGGCCAGGTGAGGCGGATTGTGAATGCCTGCCCACGACTTGACGTCATAAAGCGGTTTGTCTGCATCGAGGGCGCGCGCAGGGCTTTTGCTCGAGCAACGGTCCACTGGGCGAAGCTGGACGATGAGAAGCTGGTGAAGGAGGGGCCGCCGGAAGGCAAGGAGCATCGCCACCCCAAAATGTATTATAATAGTGTCCTGAAGGGTTCTCGCCTTGTGGCGGAGGAATGTACGAAGGATGTAATATTCGAATGAATGTACTCATGCGATCCTGTAATATGAAACGAGTTCATTTGCGCTATGCAACGCTTTTGAATTTAAATATTACCTTCTATGCGGCCGTTTATAAAATCTGAGAGTTGGCGACCGTCGTTAAACCGCCCCCATGTAACTAATCTTGGGGTGTTCGGGATAAACCTGAGCACTCTTTATCCCAATTTTGGGTCCTTCGAGGGAGGTGTTCAGCACAACGAACCAGGCAATCGGACTGTAAGACTTTATCACTCTCACTTAGCCATAGAAGTCTACAATTTTAAATTTTGGCGAAGCCCCTAGTATTCGGAAGGCCGAATTTGGGGCGCTATATACGCGTAAGTCGGGCAAGGCCAACTCCTCGCCCGAAGCGGAAAAATTCTTTAAGGACTTGAGACCTCTCGAACAGCGACTAGCTCTCGCCTTATCATGACAGTCAGTTCTCTACTGAGGTGTCGTCCGGAAGAACCGGGACACAATCGCAGTAGTTTTCCCAACGCTACTTTAGCCGATATTGCGGAACGTAAGGTACCAAAACATGGGAGCCGGGCAAACCCAACTATTGACCCAAGACATGATTCGGAGCTAATGCATATAATGCTATAAGTTCGGGGTGCCGTACTGTCGAAAGTGTTCGGACTTCTCATGCCGTATTATGGGGTATACTGAAGCCCCTGGCGTACTGGTCATACTAGAATGTACGGGTGCAAGTTGTCGTAAATAAGCAGACAAGAAAAAAGGAAGGGTAATTCAATAATAGACTAATGCTATGCATTGTTATTTAAATAATACGTCGAAGCGCACTGATGCAAGTAGTGCAATAAGCAAAAAATAGGACTATTTGACATGTCCTATCCAAGGGCAAGCTGCGTATGCGTATTAAAAACGGGTAATTCGATTGTTATTATAGACCACCTGGGGATTCCCTTGTACGTCTTAGCTTCTTGCCTCCTTGGTTGTTCCTTCCCGTAATGTGTTCAGCTACTGCCGGAAAGGGCTTCCAGATAGTAAGGTCCTGAAAGAGAGAAAATGATAAAGGTATAGAGCCCCTAGGGCGGTTGAGCCGCATTGTGGGACGTGCCCTGGTCGTGCCCCCGCCTATGCCCATGGTATTTTCAGTGCGTAATTATGTACGCGCGGTACAGATTTCGTCGCTTGACTGGGACTAGGATGGAGGCCGAATTACTAGGCGAGCTCTGAACGTGCCAGGCAATCCTGTTGCAGGTTACTCCGGACACGTTTGACGGTATCCAGGGGCTTTATCACCGATTCGGCGGTTTGCCTTAAAAGGATGCTTTGTGCCTCAGCTGCGAGGGCCACGGTGTGTTCCTCCGTGCGGAATGAGCGTTCTGTGTCTCCATTGACTATTATAACCCCACGAGGTCCTGGCATTTTGAGCTTGAGGTATGCATAATGCGGTTCGCCCGAGCAGTGCGTGATAGCCACTGCGGAACGGGACAATATCGAAGATTAACTCCTCGCTTCGGAAGTTGTCCGGAGATCCGAAGACCACTTCCAGTGTGATTGAGCCCGTGCAATGGGCCTCTACACCAGGGATGACACCTTTAAAGGTGGTTTTAGTGGGTTTGATCCTCGAGGGGTCTATACCCATTTTGCACACTGTGTCCTGATAGAGCAGGTTCAGGCTGCTGCCGCCGTCCATAAGGACTCGGGTGAGGTGAAATCCGTCGACGATGGGGTCAAGGACCAATGCGGCAGATCCGCCATAACGAATACTAGTGGGTGGTCCCTGCGATCGAAGGTGATCGGACAAGATGACCATGGGTTGAACTTTGGGTCGACTGGCTCCATCGCATAGACGTCCCTTAGTGCATGCTTCCGTTCCCTCTTGGGAATGTGGGTTGCGTATATCATGTTCACCGTTTTCACTTGTGGAGGGAACCTCTTCTGTCCTCCCGTGTTCGGCGGCCGGGGCTCCTCATCGTCGCCGCTATGCAGCCCATTGTCCTTGTTTTCGGTGTTCAATTTGCCGGCCTGCTTGAACACCCATCATTCTCTGTTGGTGTGATTGGCTGTCTTGTCGGGGGTGCCGTGAATTTGACACGAGCGATCGAGTATGCGGTCCAAACTGGACGGGCTCGGAGTGCTTCTTTTCAATGGCTTTTTCCGCTGACCGGATTTAGAGCCACTGAATCCGGCATTGACTGCCGTATCTTCAGCGGTATCGCCGTTAGTATCTTTGGTATCTGAAGTGCCAGGATTCCTTGATGTGTTGTTGCTGCGAGCCAGCCAGCTATCCTCGCCCGTGCAAAAGCGGGTCATGAGTGTCGTGAGGGCTGCCATAGACTTCGGCTTCTCCAGGTCAAGGTGCCGGGCGAGCCACTCGTCACGGATGTTATGCTTAAATGCCGCTAAGGCCTCTGCATCCGGACAGTCGACAATTTGGTTTTTCTTAGTTAGGAACCGTGCCCAGAATTGCCTGGCCGATTCCCCTGGCTGTTGAGGTATATGGCTCAAGTCATCAACACCCGGTGGTCGCACATAAGTGCCCTGGAAGTTGTGAAGGAATGCATCTTCCAAATCCTCCCAACTGCCAATTGAGTCTGCTGGCAAGCTATCCAGCCAATGCCGAGCTGGTCCTTTGAATTTTAGTGGGAGGTACTTGATGGCGTATAGATCATCACCGCGAGCCATGTGGATGTGGAGGAGGAAATCCTCGATCCATACCGCGGGATCTGTTGTACCATCATATTATTAAATATTTACAGGTTAAAAACCCTCTGGGAATTTGTGATCCATTACTTCATCAGTGAAGCATAGGGGGTGTGCGGCGCCTCTTTGCCGGGCTATATCACGGTGCAGTTCATATGAGTCTTGTCTGCTGTATTCGGCCCGGCCGGATTTGCTTCTAGTGTATCTGGCATGATGATCATCGTCTCGCGTTGGTGCGCGCCCCCGTGATCCGTAGATCGATCTTGCATGTTTTGCCTTGTTTTCCAATACGTCTCGCAGGTCCCGTGTGTTGCCCCGGGCCTTGGTATTTTTGTTTGAGTGGCGGCAGGGTGCAGGCTGGACTTCAGACTGAAATGCCTCTCTATCTCAGCCACGAGGTGGCCGATCAGCCGTATCATACGCTGGTGATGTAGGTTTCACTGCTTCCTCCTCGAGTTGAGGTAGCAACCTGCGATTTGGATAACTCTTGGTTGGGCGCTCGAGTTCGTATTCCTCGGCTGCCAGGACTTTGGTCCATCCATCCGCTAGCAGATCTTGATCAACTCGAAGCTGTTGTTGCTTTTTCTTTAGGCTGTTTGCTGTGGCTATAAGCCGGCGCTTGAAGCGCTCCTGCTCGACGGGATCCTCAGGCACGATAAATTCTTCGTCGCCGAGGCTCACCTCGTCTTCGGAGAGAGGCATGTAATTGTCATCCTCTGTTTCTCCGTGTGCTGCATGTTCTGGAGGGCTGGATTGTTCATCCTCCCACTCTAAATCTGCCTGCAGGGTATTGTCGTCGTCTTTGGCACTATCTGGAGTGTTATTGTTTCTTGTGCCAGTATCACTACTTTTGCTATGGCGAGACTTAGAGCGGCGCCGCTGACGTCGGTGCTTGGGTTGCTTCTTGGAGGGGTCATCCTCCGCTGTCTTATCGCCATCGCCTTCTTTGGGGGTATCCACCATGTATATATCATACGATGAGGTGGCAGTCCAGCGCCCTGTGGGCGGTGGTTCTCGTTCGTCTCCTGCATCGTCGTCCATACCGTCGATGTCTTCGGAGCCGAAGTCGAGCATGTCGGTTAAATCGTCGACAGTGGCTACTAAGTGGGTGGAGGGTGGGGCGTGAATTTCTTCGTCGTCCGCATCCCCTTCTAGCCGGACATAGTTCGGCCAAGGGTCTCCCGGCTGGGAGAGAGACTTCAGCGAATTTAGTACGTCGCCAAAAGGCGAGTGCGGAAAGATATCCGCGGAGGTAAACTCCATGATCGGTGCCCAATTGGATTCGACGGGCATGGACAGAAGCGGCTCGGAGTCCGTGGCCGAGGACGAATCCAACGGTTCAACAACACGGGTCTCGTAGGAGGTGAAGTCAGTATTTGGCGCTATCGCCACTGAGTGTGCTGCCTCTGGGGCGGGGTCCATCCATCCGTCCACATATGGCGCGATTTGTTCCGGATTGAAGGCCGGAGTAGTTACAGGTGTGATCTCCCGAACACAGTCCAACGGCAGAGCTAAATCATGCTCGTCGTGATCGTGCGGCGCACTTGGCATGGGTTCGAATCCGTCGAAGATCAAGTCTCCGCGGATGTCGGCAGTATAGTTCAAGTTTCCAAACCTGACCTGATGGCTAGGGGCGTAGCTTTCGATCTGCTCCAGATGGCCGAGCGAGTTAGCCTGCAGTACAAAGCCGCCGAATACGAAGATCTGTCCGGGGAGGAAAACCTCACCCGGGATCGCATTGTTGCCGATGATCGAAGGCGCCATCAAGCCTTACGGTGACGGCAGAGTGGAACTCTCAATGAAAGCACCAATGTCGGTGTCAAAACCGGCGGATCTCGGGTAGGGGGTCCCGAGCTATGCGTCTAAGGCGGATGGTAACAGGAGGCGGGGGACACGATGGTTACCCAGGTTCGGGCCCTCTCAATGGAGGTAATACCCTACTTCCTGCTTGATTGATCTTGATGATATGAGTATTACAAGAGTTGATCTACCACGAGATCGTAGAGGCTAAACCCTAGAAGCTAGCCTATGGTATGATTGTTGTTGTCCTACGGACTAAACCCTCCTGTTTATATAGACACCGGAGGGGCTAGGGTTACATAGAGTCGGTTACAAGGGAGGAGATCTACATATCCGTATTGCCAAGCTTGCCTTCCACGCCAAGGAGAATCCCATCCGGACACGGGACGAAGTATTCAATCTTGTATCTTCATAGTCCAATAGTCCAGCTGTCCGAGGACCCCCTAATCCAGGACTCCCTCACCCGTAGGCACCTGTTGCTGCCACACCACTGTCGAAAGCCAGGGCCATCGCCCGCTCCGCCGCCGTGGCCCGAAGACGGGAGGTGGCCGTCGTTGCCGCCACCCCACTGCCGGCCACTGCGGCCATCACCCGCTCCGCCATCGTGGCCCGAAGGCGGGAGGTGGGTGGTCGTGGCCGCCACCCCGTTGTCGGACGCCATGGCCGCCAGCCCACCGTCGACCACCGGGGTCATCACCCGCTACGCTACCGCCGCCTGAAGGCGGGAGGCGGAGGTGGATGCCCCCATGTGCGTCAGCGACCTTGTGCGCTACAGCGAGTTCCCGCGGGAGGAGGAGGAGCACCTCGCCGAGCACGCAAAGAGCCTGACCGCCGCCGTCGCCACGGCAGAAGTCGCCTCAGAGGCGAGGAATCAGGATATCTATGAGGAGAACCACCACTTCGAGAGGGGTCGTCTAGGAGGGTAGAGGGCGTTCAAGGTGAGCGTCGCTGAAGCTGCATTAGCGGCAGGCACCGCATTGCGGTTGCCTAGCTCGTCGGTAGGCTCCTCCTCCTCCGCCTCTTACTGAGTGCGCTTGGCAGAGGAGAGGCAGCCAGAAGTAGTACAAAGCCCCTCCGCAGTAGTAGTAGTACTAGTATTTAGGGGCTATTTAGTTCAGTTCATCTGACTATAGATGTGGTGGAACTGTACAACGTACTTAAAATTAGCTAGTATATATAGTTGAACTAGCTATTTTAGTACGTGGTTGGAATCACTTGGGGAAAAGTTTGGTCGGTTCAGCTGTCGAGTTGAACTGTTTGTATAAATTAAGAATGACTGCTTAATCTATGAGTGAAATCTATGCTTAATTACTGAATTTTGACAAATAGCAGTGTTACAAGGATTGACAAATCTTACCAAATTGTTTGTACGTGGTTGCACACGGGTCATCCAAAACAACCGTTTGCATTGAAGGGATGCACAAATCCTGCATTGCTCTCACTTTGCATACGGTTGTTCTATCTAAAACCTTTGCGATCAAGAGTTGCAGAAATCCTGCTCGGCACATTTTCTCTTGGCTTCCTGGGAAGCTGTCGGTTTGCATATGGGGGTTCTAACTAAAACGTTTGCGATGAGTGTTTTATATTTAAAAAGAGAATTAAACTGCGGCTTGGGCACCATTAATGGAGAGGATGCGAGCAAGGCGGGCGACCATGGAATTCAAAGGGCTCGCTTCCCAGTGAGTCCGCGCAGCCTACAGCTCGCACGCTTCCCGGTGAGCCTGCACACTCGAGGACAGCTTGCACGCCTCTTGGTCAGCTACGCACCGGACGGTGCTCGCACGCCTCCCGTTCAGTCGAGGTCAAGCAGCTGTCCGCACGACACCTCCTACAGCCATTAAAACCAAGACACGTGGCCTCACGTGAATGGTTAAAAGAATTTTGGATTTACTAGAATTTAAAAACCAGGCATCTCAATGTTTGGCGGCAATCAATGATGCCCTGGTGTTTGAAATTCATTCCCATTTCTTGCATGGGACCTATGCATGCACCAAAGGACACATATTTGATTTTTCAACCAATTTATATGCACTGGAGCTTGTGCATGTATTTCAAATTTGAATTATGCACATAAATGCATTGAAAACTCAGTTAATGCATAAAAATGTCCAAACGGACCCCAAAAAATCACAAAAATTCACACAACACTCCTGTTGTTCTATGTTGACACGAGAAAAACATTGAAAGCAATAAGAGGCAATGGATATCGTTTCATCCCCAAACGTGGGACGTTCCCTACCGAAAACCATCATGCTTATTGTGAGAAGCTCCGGTTTGTGAGAAGCATATACCCAAACCTGCCCCAAATGGGATAAAATTTGTACCACGACATGTTGATGCCGCTCCATGATAGCATGCCAAGTTTCATGAATTTCAGACGAGTTTTGGATTTACTTGAATTTAAAAACCAGACATCTTAATGTTTTGCCGGTAATCAACGGTGCCCTAGTGTTTGAAATTCATTCCCATTTCTTGCATGGGACCTAAGCATGCACCCAAGGACACAAATTTGATTTTTTTACCAATTTATATGCAATGGAGCATGTGCATGTAGTTCAAAATTGAATTATGCACATAAATGCATTGAAAACTCAGTTAATGCATAAAAATGTCCAAATGAACCCAAAAAATTCACAAAAATTCACACAACATTCCTATTGTTCTAAGTTGACACGAGAAAAAAAACTTTAAAGCAATAAGAGGCAATGGATATCGTTTCGTCCCCAAAGGTGGGACGTTCCCTACCGAAAACCATCATGCTTGTTGTGAGAAGCTCCGGTTTGTGAGAAGCATATACCCAAACCTGCCCCAAACGGGACAAAGTTTGTACCACGACATGTTGATGCCGCTCCATGATAGCATGCCAAGTTTCATGAATTTCAGACGAGTTTTTAATTTACTAGAATTTAAAAACCAGGCATCTCAATGTTTTGCCGGCAATCAATGATGCCCTGGTGTTTGAAATTCATTCCCATTTCTTGCATGGGACCTAAGCAAGCACCCAAGGACACATATTTAATTTTTTAACCAATTTATATGTACTGGAGCATGTGCATGTAGTTCAAATTTGAATTATGCACATAAATGCATTGAAAACTCAGTTAATGCATAAAAATGTCCAAACGAACCTCGAAAAATCACAAAAATTTGCACAACACTCCTGTTGTTCTATGTTGACATGATAAATAAAATTGAAAGCAATAAGAGGCAATGGATATCGTTTCGTCCCCAAAGGTGGGACGTTCCCTGCCAAAAACCATCATGCTTATTGTGAGAAGCTCCGGTTTGTGAGAAGCATATACCCAAACCTGCCCCAAATGAGATAAAATTTGTACCATGGCATGTTGATGCCGCTCCATGATAGCATGACAAGTTTCATGAACTTCAGGCGAATTTTTGATTTACTAGAATTTAAAAACCAGGCACCCCAACGTTTTGCCTGGCAATCAACGGTGCCCTGGTGTTTGAAATTCATTCCCGTTTGTTGCATGGGACCTAAGCATGCACCCAAGGAGACAAATTTGATTTTCAACCAATTTATATGCACTGGAGCATGTGCATGTAGTTCAAATTTGAATTATGCACATAAATGCATTGAAAACTCAGTTAATGCATAAAAATGTCCAAACGAACCCCGAAAAATCACAAAGATTCGCGCAACACTCCTGTTGTTCTACGTTGACATGAGAAAAAAATTGAAAGCTATTTGAGGCAATGGATATCATTTCGTCCCCAAAGGTGGGACGTTCCCTACCGAAAACCATCATGCTTGTCGTGAGAAGCTCCGGTTTGTGAGAAGCATATACCCAAACCTGCCCCAAATGGGACAAAATTTGTACCACAACATGTTGATGCCGCTCCATGATAGCATGCCAAGTTTCATGAATTTCAGACAATTTTTAGATTTACTAGAATTTAAAATTCAGGCATCTCAATGTTTTGCCGGCAATCAACGGTGCCCTGGTGTTTGAAATTCATTCCCATTTCTTGCATGGGACCTAAGCATTCACCCAAGGACACAAATTTGATTTTTCGACCAATTTATATGCACTGGAGCATGTGCATGTAGTTCAAATTTGAATTATGCACATAAATGCATTGAAAACTCAGTTAATGCATAAAAATGTCCAAACGAACCCCGAAAAATCACAAAAATTCACACAACACTCCTATTGTTCTATGTTGACACGAGAAATTTTTTGAAAGCAATAAGAGGCAATGGATAGCGTTTCGTCCCCAAAGGTGGGATGTTCCCTACCGAAATCCATCATGCTTGTTGTGAGAAGCTCTGGTTTGTGAGAAGCATATACCCAAACCTGCCCCAAATGGGAGAAATTTTTTACCACGGCATGTTGATGCCGCTCCATAATAGCATGCCAAGTTTCATGAGTTTTAGACGAGTTTTTGATTTACTAGAATTTAAAAACTTGGCATCTCAATGTTTTGCCGCCAATCAACGGTGCCCTTGTGTTTGAAATTCATACCGATTTCTTGCATGGGACCTAAGCATGCACTCAAGGACACATATTTGATTTTTCGACCAATTTATATGCACGGAGCATGTGCATGTAGTTCAAATTTGAATTATTCACCTGAAATGGCTAAAAATCCAATTTAATGTATTAAATGTTCAAACGAACCCTGAATAATTCCAATTCTTTTACGACACACATATAGTTGCATGTTCACTCCAGATAAAAGGTCTAGCAATTCAAACACTGTCCATTGCCGCTGTGACCCCATTATGTAATTCTAATCAAGATGAAAAATCAAGTAGATGCAGCTCAAAATATCCTGGAGCACCGTCGGTGTATAGTACGCCTATGGCTTACGCGAGAAGGTGCGTCGGCTATAGTCCACAGCCGGCGTCCCAAGCACACTAGCTCGCTCCCCAAATATCATTTCACTGTTCAATCATCGTCGGTGAAAGATGTGCACGTGGACCCGCGTCGTGAGGGCAAATTCGGTGGCCCACTCCGGTGAGAACGCGGCTGCAGCCGCCATGCGTGTGCTAACAAGGTGCGTGAGCGCGGCCGCAAACTGTGACCGGGAGGCAAAGGCAGCCCAAACGGCCGCTGTTGCTTCTCAGGTGGCGGTATTAACATCTGCCTCAGGGATATCAACTAGCGAGAGCAGCACAACAGCTGTCAATTCTGCAGCTGCGGCCTTAGCCCTGATGGAGGCTGCCCACGACCATGTTGAGGCCGCCCACGCCCAGCTCCTGGCGGTCACCACACAAATCGAACGAAGCTTCTCCGACAATGATTGGCAACCCACAACTGAAGAGCTGGCAATCGCCGAGAGCGTTCGAGCAGCCGTCCGTTCCTCTGCCGCATACCTTGTGACGACGGAGCCTGTCCAAGCCCAGATCGCATCCGCCCACGCCTTGCTCGTGGTGGCCTTTTCCAAATAGATGGCAGACGTGGATGGCGAGATGCTTGCCGAGTATGGTGCGATGGATGCCATGGAGCCCCTTCCCCAGGAGACCGTCTGGCGTGATCTGGACATGGAGGCGGCGGCGGAGATCGACGAGCACCAGCCGTAGTTGTACTCTATGTTTTAATTAATTAAGAGTGCCGGTCTTTAATTTGTTAGAGTAATGTTTAGGTCAGCTAGCTCTGTTTAATTGCTGAACTTGCTCGATTAAGAAGTGTGGGTGTGCTGTAGTCTCCTTTGTGTACCCAAATTATGCAATGACGTGGATGACCACTGTAACCATGGAAATTCGAACCAAAAATTTTGACGTTCAAACTCATCACACATGGGTTAAGCTATCTGAATCGTTTGTGATGTCCACATATCATACACAGTTTTGAATAAGGGACCCTGTCTGATGACACTTTGCGCGCCAGTTTTTTCGCTGAAGCGATTCCATATTTTCGGCTTCCGCAGAAATATCTAACTCCCCGCACCCTCCCCCCTACCAAAAGCCACATTTCCCCTCTTTCCGCCTTCCTTTCCAAGTTGAAACCTTCACTCCTTGCTTGCAGCGCCGCCTCCTCATCGGCGCCCCTCCTTCACGCTGCTCGGCCTCCTCTATCTAGGCAGGTAGTCCACACCCGACCCCCCATCCTCCTCCTCCTTCCACATCCCACATGCCCCGACCACCGGCGCGAGGGCGACACCTTCCACCCAAATCACCAACCCCTCAACCAAATAAGCGCCGGCCTAAGCCATGGTGAACGCAGTATAGCCAGGACCTCAAGGAGCATTTGGCAGCGGAGAAGCAAATCGCGGCCGCACGTGCGGATGAGGTCGCGATGGCTACCATTCGTGCCGACCCCCAGATCTTGAAGGAGCACTTTGCCATTTCCTAGCTATGCCGGTTAAGCATGCTCTATTTACCTGTTGCGTGTGCTGCTCCTGCCTTTCCTTCACAAATTCTAGTGATTGTGCTAGCTAATTTTACCATGCAATCTGTTGCTCTAGTGTATATGTTCTATATGTCCTGGAGTGTGGTGCTCACTTATTAACTGTTTTGTTAATTAGTTGTCGTCTTCAGTTAACTGTTTGGTTCTATTCTGCAAATGTGATGTTCAATTCTTCAGGCTGCAATTTTGTATTGTTTTCCGTGTGAGAAATAAATCGAATTTTTCTTTATGAAATTGTGGTTGCATTCTGTTATTGTATACCATGTGAGGAATAAATTGAATTTGACTATAGTAAATACATCAGAAACAAATACAATTGCTACAATTGGGTGTAGTTAACTGTTTGGTTAACTGTCTGATTTTCTATTAGGAGTATGTTGTATTGTGCAATATGGTGCTTAGTTAATGTTTGGTTCATTTGTTGTGGTGTTTAGTTAACTGCTTGGTTCAATTCTGCAATGCAATGTCCAATTGTCGTGGGTAGAAATTTATATTGTTGTGCATGTGAGGAATAAATTGAATTTGGCTGCACTTAATACATGATAAACATATACAAGTGCTATATTTCCTAGTTCTTAATCATGCTTAGTTTGGGTAAATGGGTTTTCCGTGTGGCTTGAATTAATCTGATGAATCTGCAATGTGCTTATTTTTCATCAACATATTTTATTGATAGCATGCGAACCCTTACTTAACATGATGACTAACTACCTTATATGTGTTGCAGGGAAACAATGGGAAGCACTGAGGTTTACAATCGAGGTTAGCATGTACATAGTCCGTTGTCTAATAGCATATTATTGTGCAATTGCAGAAACCGTTCTAATATTTAGGTTTTTAACAATTTGGTCTTGCACATGTAGGTCCTGCTGTCGGAGGTTCTGACCCACAGTTCGACACTTTTTGCATATGGGGAAATGAGTTGTCCATGAATATCAATCAAATCAAGAAACTCAGAAAGATTGTTAGGATAAAGAAATTAGCGGAAAAAAACAACAAGATCTTTGTCTGCACAATGAAGAAGACATCAGTTCACTACAAGATGGTACTAACTATTATACCTTGCCTTTTTTATTCTTTGCCCCATTTTTAATATAGAGAAGATATTTATGGACATCCTTGTTTTCAGGCCTTTCCAAAGCAGTTCACTGATAATTACCTCTCAAACCACCTCTATGGTCAGGAGGCGAGGAAGGTTTTCATACAACACCCACGGTTCAATATAGAAGTGTTCCTGAAGAGGACGAAGGATGGACGGTTAATCATCCACAGGCACTGGCCTAAAGTTGCAAAGTCCTTCAACATGAATTAAGGCTCAATATTCGCCTTCCACTTCAGTAGTTTTCCAGATGAGATACATCTGTCTATGTACCATCTATGATGCTAATTTTGAAAGGTTCTACATGTTGCATGTGGAACTTGCTGCTGGTGCAGTTGTGTGATGGGGTAGCTGAGTGCTGAAGCTATATCATGTTGTACTCTGATGTATTTCAATTATGAAATTCTGCTTCCTTAATATGGAAATGAAATATATCGTGTGCTTAATATGAAATGTCAATTAGATTAATAAATCGATTATGAATAATCAGATAATTAGCCTGCTAATTGGGTTTTGCTATTGCAAACAGTTATTGAAATAATACCGTTGGCGATGACCTCAGGCAACGCACACGGTTTCTAGGAATAAATCGTGTTGGATCAACGAACAATCACACATGACTTTCTCTTGAAAATTGTTTGCGTTAGGCCACCTTGCGCAAACGTTTACCACATAAAAACTATGTGTGATGATCAACCTTTGCCACACAGTTTCTTCTATGGACCGTGTGTGATACATTCAATAACGCAAACGACTTAACGGGAAAAATTGTGTGTGATGTACCTGTGAACGGAAACGTTTTCTTTGGAGCGACTGTGTGGGATGTGCATACGAACAAAAACGTTTAGCGGGGACTGACTGTGTGGGATGTACTTGCGACCGGAAACAATTTTGCCGTATAATTGTATTTTTAGCTCTACTGTACGTATTTCCGTATTTGAGCACTCGCCGGTCGCACACGACCTCATTTTGCCGAACGTGTGTGCGAGGAGGGCATATCCCCGACGGTTTCTAGGTCGTGTGGGAAGGACCCCCCCTATCGCCCACACTCACTTGGAGACGGTTCCAAATGCCGTCGTGGAAAGGGGTTAAAAACCGTTTGTTTAGGACCGACGCGCACCAGTGACGAATAGTTCACATCTTTATGTGATTAACACCCATAGTTCACATCGCCATGTGACCAACACCCAAAGGGTTTACTAGAGTCAATAATCTAGTTCACATCGCTATGTGATTAACACCCAAAGAGTACTAAGGTGTGATCATGTTTTTCTTGTGAGAGAAGTTTAGTCAATGGGTCTGACACATTCAGATCCGTATGTATTTTGCAAATTTCTATGTCTACAATGCTCTGCATGGAGCTACTCTAGCTAATTGCTCCCACTTTCAATATGTATCCAGATCGAGACTCAGAGTCATCCAGATCGGTGTCAAAGCTTGCATTGACGTAACTCTTTACGACGAACTCTTTATCACCTCCATAACCGATAATATTTCCTTAGTCCTCTAAGGATAACTTTGACCACTGTCCAGTGATCTACTCCTGGATCACTATTGTACCCCTTTGCCAAACTCATGCAAGGTACACAATAGATCTGGTATACATCATGGCATACTTTATAAAACCTATGGCTGAGGCATAGGGAATGACTTTCATTCTCTCTCTATCTTCTATCGTGGTTGGGTTTTGAGTCTTACTCAACTTCATACCTTACAAATCAGGCAAGAACTTCTTCTTTGGCTTATACATTTTGAACTCCTTCAAAAACTTGAAGATTCACTACAAAAAAAGACACATCCGTGACATTTTGGGCCAAACGAATTTTTTTTTCTGTCATACATATGACACTTCTATGACGATAATTGTGACAAAACCCGGTATCATCATAGATGTGGTGGGCTCCTACTTCTATGACAAAAAATCATGACAGAAAATGGGCTTTTCCTCCTGGGCGGGCCGGAGATGCAGCTGTATGACATTCTTTGGGCCATCCATGACGAAAAAAACCGTGGTAGAAGCGAGGGGGAGGAAAATTTCGGGGAGTTGCCGGTTATGGTGGGAGGTCGGGGGATGAGAGATGCGCGTTTCTCTCGTACACGTGTGAGGCGTTGGCTCTAACTGAACCCGAGCAAGGCGTTGGGCTCTAACTAAACCCGGCGATTACAGACTGCGAACTCTGCGTTCTTGAACCAGTGATCGATCGATGGTGTTAATCGAACCCGATGGGCGATTCGCCGCTCTGCTGCTACACAAGCCGATCGATTGGATGAGCGATTAATGCGTTGCGGTGGGGGGGTTTGGATGAGCGATGGCGTTGGCGTTGCCTCTGGATGAACAGGACCCGTGGTGTGGAGGATGGATGAGCAGTGAGCGGTGGAGGGGTGGCTGTGGAGGGGTGGTTGAACAGGACCCCGTGGTGTGGAGGGCTGGATGAACAGTAGATGGTGGAGGGCTGGATGAACAGTAGATGGTGGAGGGCTGGATGAACAGTAGATGGTGGAGGGGTGGTTGAACAGTAGCCGGTGGAGTAGCGCACGGTGGAGGCTGGAGGAGGTCGATGGTAGCCCGTGGAGGCTGGAGGAGGTCCACGGTGGAGATGAACAGTATCCTGTGGAGTCCCATTTTGCGGTACGCCACACCCCTCCTGATGAACAGGACCCCCGTTTCGACCGTAGCGCTCCAATACAAGTCCGTTTCCTCCGTTTTGCGTACGCGACACCCCTCCCGATGAACAGGACCCCCGTTTCGACCGTAGGAGGTCCGTTTCCTCCGTTTTGCGGTACGCCACACCCCTCCCGATCAACAGGACCCCCGTTTCGACCATAGGAGGTCCGTTTCCTCCGTTTTGCGGTACGCCACACCCCTCCCGATCAACAGGACCCCGTTCCGAACGTAGGAGGTCTGTTTCCTCCGTTGTGCGGTACGCCAGGCCTTGTTTCCATCGCCTGTTCCGTCCAAGCCCTCCCGATGAACACGACCACGCATTCCGTTCCGACCCAGCCGGTTGGCTCCCCATGAACACGACGACGACGCTGTTTCTCCGTTCCGACCCAGCCATGTACGTATGCGTGAGTAGGCGTTCGAGACCCTGCCCGTATGTACGTACGTGGCCGTATTTCTTTCTTGCACCCTCGCCGTTGTACGTACGTGTACATGCTACGTGCGTGCCTCTACATCGACCAGTATGTACATACACGTTCGCGACCAGAATGATAATGCTACGTACGCTTCGACCAGGTGGGTCCCGGTATCGAGCACTTCCTTGCTGCGAAGATGTAGCTGGTGGGTCCCGGCGGTCGGGCGAATCGTTTTGTTTTTTTACCCAGACGCACTTCCTTGCGTGAGAAGATGTAGCTGGTGGGTCCCGGCAGTCAGGAGGGAAACATTATTTTTGCGAAATACGGTGGCCCATCTGGTGGGTCCCTGCTGTCATTTGGAGGAATCATTATTTTTCGTGTAATAAGGAGGTACTTCCTTGCTGCGGCCGTGGACCCGGCTGTCATCCTCTCGACGTACATCCACATCCGATGGAAGTCGTTCCTTGACCATGTTGACCACGCCGCGCCGAGAGCACCAGGGCGGTGGACGACGGCGAGGCCTAGGAAGGGGACGACGCGGAGCCGGTGAAGACGTGGCAGTGGATGCCCAAGCGGAGAGGAGTATGAGTATTCACTCGTTCGGCTGCGGTGTGAGGCTGCCGTCGCCGCAGGGCCTGGCCTAAGGTGGGAATAGTAGGGGGCGGTGAGGCCTCCGCGATAGCACAGCCGGCCACGGGAGGCAGGAGCAGGCGGCACGACCGGCGCTGCTTTGGGCGGCTGGAGCAAGAAGACCAGAGGTTGAAGAAGCACTACGACCGTTGGATGGACATCATACGATCACTGGAGCTAGAATCGTTCATATTGACTAAGTTGACAAAGCCCTCCGTCCCCGTCAACTTAGTAGGCCCACAAGTCAGCTTCCCACCAAGGTGAGTCCCAGCTAGCAGAGGGAGTATTCATTTTTTTGTGCATAATAAAGAGGCACTTCCGGTGGGTCCGAGCTGCCAGCGGGGGGAATGTTTTCTTCGTGAAATACGGTGGCCCGTCCGGTGGGTCCCAGCAGTCAGGGGGGTAATGTTTTTTCACGAAATAAGGTGGCCCGTCCGGTGGGTCCCTACTATCAGGTGGAGGAATAATTATTTTGCGCGTAATAAGGAGGCACTTCCTTGCGGCCGCCGTGGACCCAGCTGTCAGCCTCTCCATGTACAGTACTTTTCCGATGGAAGTCGGTCATTGACCATGTTGACCATGCCGCACCGAGAGCACCAGGGCGGTGGACGACGGTGACGCCTAGGAAGGGGACGACGCGGAGCCGGGGAAGACGCAGTAGTGGAAGCCCGCGCGGAGAGGAGTACAAGGTTCACCGGTTCGGCTGTGGTGTGAGGCTGCCGTCGACCTTAAAATAACGGGGGTGTGGGTGAGTGGAGGGATGGCACGGCCAGCGGTGGGAGTAGTATGGGGGCGGTGAGGCCTCCGGCAAAGACAGACCGACCACGGGAGGCAGGAGCAGCGGCACGACCGGGCGCTGCTTTGGGCGGCTGGACCAAGAAGACCAGAGGTTGAAGAAGCACTACCGCCGTTGGATGGACATCGTCGGTCCTTTGAAGCTAGAATGGTTTATATTGACTAAGTTGACAAAGCCCTTGATGCGCTCCAACTTAGTAGGCCCACAGGTCAGCCTCCGAAATGGTGCGCCCCAGATGTCAGGGGGAGGAATCATTTTTTGGGCGGCCGAAGCTAAGAATATCCGAGATTGAAGAAGAAGCACGACATCCGTTGGATAGACATCCAACGACCACTGCTGCTAGAACCGTGTGTTCACTATAATAAGTTGACAATGCCTTGCATACGCGTCAACTTATTTTTTTAGGGGACACGTCACTTAGTAGGCCCACAAGTTTGTGGCAGAGAACTTATAGCCCATTTGCGTTTTGTAGGAATGTACAACCCATTTTTGAATTCTAATGGAATTTACAACAACCCATTTACAGTTTGTTAAAAGTACAACCCATTTTCTAGCTAGGACAACGATTAATAATTTCAACCAACCGTTGAAGACATAATTCAATAAAATTTCCCACATTTTGATGGGATCCGAAATATTTTTATCCCGAAATTTCTAGTCAGATTAAATATAAATTTGTATTACGTAAAAATCCAACGAAGCATGGCACGCGCAACAATGAAAATTTAAGATTTTCAAAATCCATAAATAATATATTATAAAATAATTTCGTGTTTGGTGCATTTTTTATAGTTACTGCCCAGTTTTTATAATTACATCCCATTTATTATTTTTAAAGCCCATTTCCTGTTAAGCCTAATGCATCCCTCCTAGGAAAGATTTGCAGCCCAGCGGGGCGGAGAATAACAAGTTGACCTTGCCCGGGTATTCCTCAAAACGACGTATAGCTGGGCTAGCCATTTTCATCTTGAAAAAAGTAGTATCTGGGCTGGATATCTGTCACAGGCTAGGCAGGCCACAACCCGCCAGATTAATACCCTGCTCTCCTCACGAACAACAATGAAATCATCGCCAATAAAAACTCTCTGGTGCTCACGCCTCAAAAACACAAATCTTGCTCGAGCTGCTTGGTCCCGGATGTCGGCCGCACCTTGTGCAATTCTCTTGTTTATATTGACTACATAGGTTGACAATGGTGTGGGACCGTGATGTCGAGAAACCAGGGAAAGCAAAAAAATAGTTGTACATAATAAGGAGGCACTTGCGTGCGTGCGGCTATGGCCCTAGTGGGTCCCTAGTGTCATCCAAATAAAATAAAGTCATCTCCTGAATCCTCATGTTCATTGACCATGTTAACAATGCTCGGCGCCACGGTGGCGCAACAAATCGAAGGACAACGGAGAGGGCCTCGCGGGCCCTACGGAGGTCGATCTGCGCCGCTGCTCATTCAGAAGCCAGGATCATCGGACACCTATGAGCACCTTGAGAAACTTAGGCGGCATGAAGCGGTAAGGCGGCGCTTGGGAGCTCGGTTTATTTCAAACCTGTATTAACATACAAGTGTAATTTACTCGTCATCGGAAGGCCCGAGGTCGTAAAGTAAAACCGGCGGATTCTGCGTGTAATTTGAGAGACCAGTGTATATTTTACGAAACGCTATATGGGCGACATTACCAGACGATACATGCACGGCGTGCGTATCATGTCATCCATGGGCAAGGCTGAAACAGCAGCTAACGGCTGGATTAGCAATCGTCGAGTGTCGTTCAGCGTTTTTATCGTGTGTGAAGTACTTCCGATATTTTACTAGTCGAAATCGACCAACCAAGCGCCTTCGCCCGAGACCATCTGCTTTAATTTACAAGCGTCAGTTTTACTAGCGGGTTTGGTTGGAAAACGACGATCCAATCACGGCCTAATATCATGAGTTGGTCGGAAGATCATATGGTTTCATGTCTAACCTACCCGACATGTCGTATAGGCTATGAATGAGGGCCTGTTTGGTTCCAAATAAGTCACCAACTTATAAGTCGAAAAGTGAAAAAAGTGACTTATTTTGCCAAACAGACCCGACTTATAAGTCACCTCAACTTATAAGTCATAAGTTGCTCCACCCCAACTTAAAACTTATAAGTCATCCCCTTTTGCGTGGGTCCCACCACCTGCATGATGTTGATTGGTGTGGGAAGGTGTGTCAGGTGACTTATAAGTCAGGTGACAACCAAATAGGCGTGACTTATAAGTCACTGGTTTTAAGTAACCTGACTTATAAGTCAGGTGACTTATTGGAACCAAACAGGCTCTAAAACATCAGACGATGAACTTCTTACGCACGGAAACAACAGAAGAGGATGATCTTCTTAACAAGCTAATCACTGGCATTATATCGACATGCAAAACAATACGAAGCATTATTCTCAGGAGGCACGGTGAACAGCTCGTGATGCCGCATGCCACAACATTCAAAGCTCAACTTTGCAATCAAACACAAGGCCTGACATTACATAGACAATATTCAGAACAAACTCTTAACACAGGAATATCTCAGCAGAGTAACTATTTACTTCTAAACTGAACACATGAATAGGAAAAAACACTCGACGCTGCTCACAGCAAGGGCGTCCCACTCAAAAATATCAAATGCATGTCTTCTGGCTAACATCAATGAGCAAATTTTGACAAGGTTTTCCAACTCCAATATATTAAACTAACGTCTTCTTGCTAACATCAATGATTAAACTTTGACAAGCTTTTCCCATTCAAAATATGTAATGCCTATGATCGTGGAGTCCTGTGGCTTCTTGCTAAAATCAATGATTAAAATTTGAAAAGCTTTTCCCATTCAAAATATGTAATGCCTATGATCGTGGAGTCCTGTCGCTTCTTGTACTTGTTTGGGCACTTTTTGCCCAGGGCACTCCACGTGTTGTTAAATTGCCAATGGTCTCTGCAGACTAGTCATGTCACGGGTGTCTAATATTTATGGCACCGGCTGTAGCAATGGAGGGATTCGGTGCCAAACTAAGAAAAGGTGAAATTGGCACCTCTTTTGGCCTACATAGTGGAAGGCCTAATACTCTGTAAAGCTTCTCGGTCATTCCTTCGTAATGTAGCGCAAAAGCAGTGGATCGCTTCTTTACGCAAAGTGGAACGACCAACTGGACCCAGTAATGCAGCAGTTTGCCTTGGACACATTGGCTCCTTTTGTGCAGTTGAACTAAAATCGAAGTCGGAATAAAACCGAGCTTTAATTGTGATATCCCTATAAGCAACAAAAGGTATAAGGGAAACAATTACTGAGAATAACGGTTGATGACTTGTACTCCCAGAAGAAAAACATCTACTGATCTACCTTATCTTAATGGGAAACAAAGTAGGAGAGTAGCAATTCTCAATCGGTGTGATTCATTAATATTAATCGAGACATTATCTTAACAATGCCTTGTTTCAACATGTATAAAGAACGAAAAAGCGAAAAGTATCATTCCTAAAACAATGCGATGATTCATTTTAACGAGACATTATCTTAACAATACCTTGGTTAAACATGTAGAAAGAACTACAAAGCGAGATAGTACCATTCCTAACAAGTGTTGCAGTTTTGAACTAAGATTCAGTAGTTAATTAATTCTAAGAGTGGCATTGCTTAATTTTACCAAAGGCATTAGATTAACGAAAAGCATAAACAGTTCGAGGGAGAGTGGGCGCAACAACGGTATGTGCTTCCATCTACTTATAAAGGGGTGATCACGAGTTTGTTGTAACAAAGCAACAAGCATCATGTGCAGGTTGGTCCCATTTTGTTCACTACTTAATGGGAAAAGACAGCAATACAATAGCTTCAATTCAACATTTATTTAAAAAGTACCAATACAAGTAGCACAACATCTCAAAGCACACTACACAATCATGTGGATGAAGGCTGTCTTGACCTTTCATGAGAAGACCAGGATAAAATATGAACACGAATAGGAAATCAAATCTCGTTTTGTGCAGTTGCACTGAAATCAAGCAAAGTGTTTAGCGTGGCGAAAGCAAAATGTAACAATAGCAACAAGTTGAATAGATATCCTGTTTGAGCAGAGGCAAAAAGGAATCAATTCTTGGCTAATAAAGGAGGATGAAACATGCGGCCACAAAAATGGTAATCCCGCCAATCCCTAACAAGTGTTGCAGTTTTGAAATAAGATTCAGTTGTTAATTTTGAGAGTGGCATCAATTACAGGCTTATAAAGGGGGTGATGCTGAATTTGTTGTAACAAAGCAACAAGCATCATGTCTGGGTTGGTCCATTTTTGTTCACTACTTAATGGGAAAAGACAGCAATACAATAGCTTCAATTCAACATTTATTTAAAACAGTACCAAAACAAGTAGCACAACATCTCAAAGCACACTGCACATCATGTGGATGAGACCAAGATTTGAAACAACTCGACATGAAGAGTGGAAACAAATCTCGATCTCCTTTTGTGCAGTTCCACAAAATTAAGCAAAGTCACCGTGTGACATTCAAGTTGAACTGCACAAAACACTCTTAAAACATAAGTGTTTGAGTAGCGAAGCAAAATGTCGCAATAGCAACAAGTTGAATCGATACCCTGTTTTAACAGAGGCAAAAAGGAAACAATCACTTGCCGATAAAGGAGGATGAAACAAGCGGTGATGAGAAAGAAGCATCTAACTTATCTTGGATGGAAAACAAAGTAGGATAGTAGCATTTCTAAAGCGGTTGCATTGATTCATATTAACAGAGACATTCTCTTGAAACAACATTCATTAAAAATGTAATTTACTTTTAACGATGGCATT
The DNA here is from genome assembly GCA_021605205.1 of Aegilops longissima. Lineage (NCBI taxonomy): Eukaryota > Viridiplantae > Streptophyta > Magnoliopsida > Poales > Poaceae > Aegilops > Aegilops longissima. The sequence goes on along the minus strand of CM038677.1, from coordinate 613,650,357 downwards.
GCTTCAATTTTCGGCGGCATTCTTAGATTAAAAACAGCAAAATAGCTGTATGGGACATACCAAGCACCATGTAAATCCACACGTATAAATGGGTGATCAGAGTTTGTAGCCAAGCAGCATATATCGTTGGTCCCATATTTGTTCTCTTTGAACCTTTTTCCTAAGTGAGGGCAGCAAATCTAGTCCTGCACAAACTACCCGACCCCCAGTTTCTTTCCCTTTTCAACAAAGAGATCGGTTCTATGTGTGTCTTTGGGTTACCCCTTTTTCCCTTTTCGACCTACAAAGCGGCTGGATAGCAGTCTATACTACTTTCCGCCCTCCTTTCCTCATTGAACCACGTCCTAGATTCTTGCTCCAGCCCACCGCACCCTTCTTTCCTCTTTGAACCAAGACCTAGATTCGACTACAGATCGAAAAAGATCCACATGCAGCTAGAGCAGCAGCGGTTTCAAAAAAACTTATACCTTAGGGTCGTCGGGATGTGGCAAGGCGTCTTGGCGGAGGCGGATCTGCCCACACTACGTGCGACAGCGAGGAAGAAGGGGTCGGTGGCCCTCCCGCACAGGCGCTGGGTGAAAGAGAACAGCGCAACCGGCAGTGGATTTCCTCCCTCGCTGAAGGCGATAGAGTGATGGCTGCACCTCCTCCCCTTCCCGGTGCGACGGGATACGGACACCTCCTTCACCAGCTGTGAGGGGGGAGAGAGAGAGACAAGAGGCCAATGCACTCTTGTTTAGATCTGGTGAAGAGAGGGTGAGAGACTGTGAATATAGCAAACCCTAGCAAATGAATGTTGAGCCTCCAACATGTAACATATATGTAGTGCGGCGAGCGTGTGGAGAGTGCAAACCCTAGCGAACAAGCGCTGAGGCTCCCGCTTATATATATATATATACTACTGTAGTACGGACTGAGCTCCGATGCCTTCACTGCACCTGCTTTTGGCTGTATGACAGGTGAGCCAGCCACATTTTGGGCCCACCTGTCATAAATCCAAAGGCAGGTGCACTAAGTCAAGCCGCGTCCATATAGTACTCTCGTGTATACGAGTAATATATACTAGTGGAGTTGTTTATTATTCTCTCCATAACAATCGTTTTAAATTATGTAAGTACGAAACGAAACTCTTTATCTAATGTAGAGTGAAGAAAACTAGTACTACTTCCGATGAACTAACGATCCACGCCCACGCGTCCTGGTCGCACTTCCTGTCCTTCACGTGTGGTACACTACCCTCCCTTAAGTGAACAACCACAAATGCGCCAAATTATCGGAAATGTGTGAGAGTGTGTACAAATAAAGAATTTTAATTTCAATTATCGAAAAGGTTTGAGACTATTATAAAGTTTGACTTCAGTCAAATCTAATATGGGAGTAAATAAAATGGAGGCTACTCGTCCATCCGGGTTTTAGTCCACACCATTTTTAAATCAAAGTTATTAGCTGGACAAATAAAATTATAGGGGAGCTGGAGACAAAGTTGTGAGAAAGCTTATAAATCAATACAAAACTTATGCTCTTAGTACCAACGTCGATCTTTCTTCGAGGAAACATTTTGTTCGTAGCCAATTGTGTGATAAAATTGCACCAACGTGAAAGACGACTGCGTCTCCAACGCAACCAAGGTGAACTGACGAAGGATATCATCTTTGTGCGTAACAAGCAAAGAGAACTGATGGAAGACAACTTGTTTTTCATTGAAAATCGATCAGCTTCACCAGCCGACGCAACCACGAGGCGCAACCATGAGCATCGATAGGTCATCGTGGTGATGCATCATCCATTTGGCATCAAGTTTGGCTGAGGCACCTATGAAGTTCGACAAATCCTCACTGTGGTTTGTTTCTTCTCAGTAATCAAGCTCGAGGAAGGAAGAACCACGTGGCAGAGGACAGTGAGGCGGAACAACAATGGCCATCCAATTTTGTGCAGTTCCACTAAAATTGAGGAAGACATGCTCGGGTATGGAGACACGCATCGCTGTTTCCAAAAATATAAGAAAGGTTTAATGAAAAGTACACCAACAAACAGAAGCATTATAATTATATCTTGATGGGAACTAAACCAGGATACCTGAGAAAAAAAGCATTTCTTCATTTAACCAGTGATAGTACTACCACCATATGGACAATGACCGCACAACCGCCATGTACTTTGTGTCGAAACAACATGTATACCTCCATCGAGGCATAAATCAGGAAAACTTTTCGAGTGGCATTTCCTCTATAATAGTACTAGTAGGTGATGTTGGACCAACCGACGAACCCTAGCTACTATGCATGGGGAGCTGGGGAGTAGTCGCATAGAAGAAAACCCGCACGAAATGACCTGGGGAGCTGGACCAGTACAAGAAGTTATACCTCAGGTGGGCGAGATGTCGTTTAGGTGGGCGGGCGGGATCTGCCCACACGACGACAGTGAACAAGGGCACGAAGGATATTCGTCCGCGCCAGCGCCGACTCCGAGAGGATGGTGCGCATCGGCTCCCTCCGTCGCCGACGGCGACAACGTCAACGCTCCACCTCATCACCTTCCGCAGTGGACGGGATTCGGGCATTCGGCCGGATCTGTGACCACCGGTGAGGAGAGAGATAGAGTGGACACTGTCATCTTGTTTTGATATGGAGAGGGTGAGAGAGCGAGACGCGAGAAACTCTATCAAACAAGAGGCTATAATGGAGTAAAAAAAATCTCTCCATAGCAGTGGTTTTAAATAGAATACGCTCGTTCCTGAAAAAAAGAAACAAAAACTGGCGGACAATTTTTAAAGGGTCTGTCTAGGACACATCTAGATGTGACATAGTTATGTCATATCTAAGTTGATGTCCACTCTGTTTGTGGTCTATTTTTTTGTCCTAGTTTTTTTTTTCTTGTTGCTACATTATATACTTGTGGGAGCTTAGATGTGATATCCTTAAATAACATCTAGATGTGAATTAGACAAATTGATTTTCTAACGTACCAAGAAAGAAAACTCGATCAAAAACAGGCCCCCGCTTCCAGGTCGCGAGAGTCGTCGCGCACACACACATAGACATAGACATGCATATCCGTGTTTACGTAAAATTCCATTTCCATCTCCATCTCCAATCATATTTGTCCAACTGGCACATTATTTACGTTGTTAATTATATATGCAGCAATATTAACGTACATCATCTCTTATTTGCGCACGTCCGGACCGCTGCCACGGCCTGTCCTGACCAACTCGAACCCTCTTCATCACCCGCGCATGCTTCCCGCCCAAACAGTCGATTGCGCATTCATGCCCGGCCAGAGCGGACGCGACCTCTCACTGGCGCCGGCATTGAAGCGGCGCGCCGGCCGAGAGAGTGTCGCCCACGCTGCTTCCGGGTGCACGCGGCTGCTCCGTGTTCAAAGGTCGCAATAGCCGGCTACAACATGCATGTAAAAAGTTCTTGGGCGTCCGTGCTACAGCTAGCCGTCCTCCCCCAACTCGTCAATCTCTTCCAGTAGTGCTAGTAGTACTCCATGGCGCCATCCATCGACAAGCAGGCGGGAAAGTTATCGTATACTCGGTTTGCGGTGAGTGGCATGCCGAGCGACCGTGTGGGGTCGAGCCGCGGAGGAGGGTGAGACACGAACACGACAGACGTGATTTAAACGTCGAAACGAAACGTTGGTTTCTCTCCGTTTCCATTTTTTCTCCGGAAAAACGGAAACTTTCCACTCCATTTTCATCCCTATTCCAAGGTTGCCCCGTTACAACATTCCATTAAATACAAAGGAAAACTAACACGCATGGTGATGCATCTCAATGATTCACAGATCATAGCCAATATTTATTTCACAGGTAAAGAAAAAGGTTGTGAGAGCGTGTATGAAAGAAAAACTACTGATGGGGTCACTACGACTTAAACCTTAAACCCTAAACATGATTTAATTCCCTGGCCAGGTAGAACCTGTCGAAGGAAAGACGGCTGGCACCCTCGGATCATCGATGCTTTTGTGCAGTTCCACTAAAATCGACTGAGCATCCCGATGGCAAAGATATTGAAGAAGTGTGATTAGAATAATAATCTTGGCACTAGTTCATGAGACATAAACTCATCACAAGTAGAAGCGGTAGAAGTAGAGAAAGTCGACATGGAGATGGAGCTACGACGATGGAGCAAGCCGGCTCCAAAGGAAGATGGACTACACAGGGACGTCGGGCTGTAGCTAGAAGGGCGGTTGGGACGCGGCATCGGCCCATACCGCGGTGACCCCCGATTGGGACACACCGACTGTGGGTTTTCTCCCTCGCCGATGTCGACTGCGTCTACGCATAATATTGTTCCTTTCCCCCAGCTGCAGGATCAGGCCCGTTGTTCTATGCTTGTGAAGAGAGCAACCTTACCAAGCAGGCTTGTAGCTTAGGCTCCTGCTAGTGTATATATAGTGGTTTTCTTTTTCTCTCCATATCAACCATTTTATATTGCGTACGTGTCATTCAAGAGTGAAATGATGGTTGCTTCTTCCGACTAACTTACTGTGTGATTTGACTGCTCCTTAGTGGCCCCTACACGTACTCCCCCTACGTGTATGCAACAGTCACACATACACATGGATGCAAAAACGCGCGCGACACCCTAATGCATGCATGTCCGAGCACACGACGGAACACACACGGTCACGCTAAGTGCTCAACCAACATGTGCATGCACACACATACTTAGTCAGGGTGAGCTAGTGATCGTTTAAACACCAGAATATATATATATATTGAGCGCAATGAGCGTACTATGAAGTCCACCGACCGTATTTTTACAAATATACAGTTACAGACATTGTATTTATCTCGTTTGAAATTAATCCATATTAACCGGAGAGGAGGCAGTATGGACTAGCATTACTTGCGCGGTGGCTCGCAGGACACAGGAGAAACTTTTGACTAATGCAAGCTCTCCCTCGCCCGAGCGGTGGGCGTGCAACGATTAATTCGGTGTCGATTGCGAAGCATACACTATACTACTAGTGCTACTATTGTTCGACTTCCGAATAGGCGAACAGCCAAGCGCAAAGTTTACTAGTACTAGTACTACTAATATAGTCTATAAAGGTACGTAAGTACTATACCAGTACTAGGAACCGGATGGAGGAGCGTCTGCACTCTTATTATAATTTTAAAATGTGATAAAGCAATCTTCAACACATTTGGTTCTCTTCGAGGGTTCTCGCATGTGATAATGGAAGTTGATTGCATGGAGCACTCGCCACAATTCTCGCTTAATTCTGGCTCATATCCTGTTACAAATAGTAGCGCTCGGTAATATTTCCTCTTTTTTTGTTATTCAGCATGTAAACAGGTTAGCAAACCTTGTGGCGCATCTTCGTGCGAACCGTGCTTGCTGCACTTTGAATGTGGCCGAGAGCTGGCTTGATGAAACACCTCGCTTCCTACTTCTTTTTTTGCGGGGTACCTCGCTTCCTAGTGACCAGTGTCTTGGCTGATCGTCCTAAGAATGCTTATATATGAATAAAGCTCTCTCATTTACTCGCAAAAAAGATTAAGCCATATTAACCAGAAAGGAGGGAGTATGGACTAGCACTACTTTTTGGTGGGTCCCGTCAACTCATGAGCGAGGAGAAGCTTGCGGGACAAGGTGAAGCTCGCTTCGCTTTTGACTAATGCAACCTACCCTCGGTGGACATGCATCATCCATTCGGTGTCGATTATCGAGGCATACATCGTAGTACCCAACATGCGGAGTACCATCATTGTTCTACTTCACGAAGAGGCGAAGAGCCAAGCGCAGTAGTACAAGTAGTACTACTACTAGAACCGCATGGTGGAGCGTCTGTACTCGTATTTTTTATCTCTGATAAAGTACACGTTTATTCCGGAGAAGGGCGGAAAACGGCAGCCCATCATGTAATGAATGATATCGATCAACCAACCATGCTCAAATATATCTTGGCCTCCATGCGAACCCGTCTGTGTGTTCTCGCTCCTCGTCTCTCTCAAGGAACGGCGGGTTGGCTCTTTGCCGTCAATTGAGATCGGTTTGCTCACACTCCTGTCCCACAAGTCAGTGATATGCCAAGAGGAGGTGCATTGACCGACTGGCCATATGCGTACTTGGTTTTGAACCTTCATACTACTCCTCCCTCCGTCACAGTTTACAGGGCGCGCTTCATTATGATGCATTTCTCTCAATGCATTTCCACCACCAGAGAGAGTTTAGACGCATTTGGTTTAATGTTCAATTAATTAGGGCATGGTAAACGCAATCAAGTCCACAATTTTCTCTCCATGTACTCTGTACTACAGTACTGCGGAGTGGAGTAAGTGCATGCATGTGTGTTCCCTGGGTGGAAGCACTGCATGCATGTGTGTACGCACTATTCCCTCTAGTAATAGATGTCGTGCTATAACTACCAATGCTATTTTTCAGGCCGATCGCTAGTCGCCTTGGTCCCACAGTTCTTTTTTCTTTTTTCTGAAGCGCGCTATATAAACAATGACGGATGGAGTATGAGCGGATTCAAAGAAGAGCGTATTAATGGTTGCTTCTTTAGATCAACTTACAGTGGGAAAGGTGGGGCTTACGATTTGACTGCTCATTACTCACTATTAATGTGGCGCAACGACCGGGCTGAGTCTCCCATGCGGTTGTGCACTACCCCCTCGGTTCTTAAATATACTCCGGAGTATATTTGTCTTTCTAGAATTTCAACAGTGACTACTCAAATATTTGTCTTTTAGAGGTTTCAAATGGACCGCACATACGGATGTATATACATATTTTAGAGTGTAGATTCTCTCATTTTGCTCCGTATGTAGTCACTTGTTGAAATCTCTAGAAAACGAATAGAATATTTAGGAACGGAGGGAGTACACATCTGAAGCAAAATGAGTGAATCTACACTCTAAAATATGCCCGCTTGAAATTTGTAAAAGATAAATATTTAGGAGCGAAGGAGTATAATTTTGTGCATGGCACATGGACCCGGATGATGAAGAGGCTTCGGCAATGCTATCAAGCTTCCATCATTTGTTTACATAATTGACGTACTATACAAATAATTTTCCAGCGAGATATGAAATTGTACAATGGTGTGAGCTTTCAGCTTACATTTCACGTGTCTTGCCATCGATGCTCTTTGAAACAATAAAAACTAACTTCCTTGCTAATGCATGTCAATTATTAGCGGATCGAGCTAATAATTACATCACAACTCAAGACAAAGTTGTTAGAAGGTGTTAAATTAAAATTGATCCATGCTTTCATTGGCAGCAACGTCCCCCCAGCTCTGTCTAAATCAACAAGGCATGTTGGGAAAAAAAGTAGCTGTCTGGAGCATGCAACATTCCGATCATTTTGTGCAGTTCCACTAAAATAGAGCTGAGCGTCCCTATTCCAAAGATATTAAGTGTGATTACGATAATAGAGGACTACTAATGAAACAATAAACACATAAATAGAAGCCGGTCACCTTTGCAGTCTCTCTTAAGACTAACTAGTTGGAGAAGATTAGGCTCGGAGTTGGATGAGGAGGATAGAGCAAAACCAATCTCCCTTTGTGCAGTCGCACTAAAATGTAGAGACGTTGCCCATGTGACATTTTAGTACAACTGCACAAAACACTCTAAAGAAAAAAGTGATTTGTGCAGTTCACGAAAAGGTCGCAATAGCAACGAGGTGAAATGGATCGCCCTGTTTGCAAAAAAGAGGTAGAAAGGAAACAATTACTGGCCAATAACAATTGATGACACATGCAACGACAAAAAAGAAGCATATTCCTTGCCCTAAGGGAATATAACAACTTGGTTGTGTTTGTCTAAAACGGTGTGAGGACGAGAATGCAATATGGAAAGTACGCTGGACGAGCTATGTTTTAGGCAAAGAACTATGGAAGATCCACATGCAGCGACGTGGGAAGGCAGGCGGTGGAGCAAGGCGGAGGGGATACACGGAGGTCGTCGGGATGTAACTAGGTGGCGGCGGCGGCGGAATCTGCGAGCAGGTGGCGTAGGCCCCCACGCGGAGCTTGGTCGAGAGAACGGCGTGTACCGCAGATCGGGACGTGCTGGCTCGGCGCCGTCGAGCGGAGAAACGATGCACTTCCTCCCTTTCCCGGACGGATGCGGCGGGATGCGGCGGATCGGTGACCAGAGAGAGAGAGAGAGAGAGAGAGAGAGAGTCACCGCACTCCCTTTCCCCGCGGATGGGATGCGGCGGATCGATGACCAGCGGTGAGAGAGAGAGAGCCACCGTAGCCTTGTGTGAGATACTCGAAGAGCGACAAACCAGAGCGCATGAGGGTCCATTGTATATAGTGAGCGGACTACCTTTTCTCCATAAAAATCGTTTTATATTCTCTGTATGCGTGCCATTGGCGCTATAACTTTATTTTAAAATAACGCGACAACGCGTCAAGTCGAACTTTATTTCGTGCGGGCGTGGTACACGATCTCCCTAGGTAAACAACCGCTCTGAGCGTTCAAATTAGCACGTGGGCTGCCATTTCAGTAAAGAAATGAGCTGCACCGTGTACCGTCTTGAGTGTGGCTGGGCACGAAGCATGAGTACATGCACGGTGCACCTATTCTCTTCTTGTATCGTACACCACCTACGTGGGGTTGTGTGAGAGATACAAACCTAGAGAGATATAGTGTGTGGGTTCTTGAGAGTTTTTTTGGGGGGTAATTCAAAAATGTAACATATGCAATGTGTGTGAAATAGAGTCCTGGATATAACATATATATAGAGGCGATCCACGAGAAGAGAGTGGAGGTATCACCGGCTTGAGGTGTCCATAGAATCGAAAGAGGGATGATGTGTGTGTGTGTGTGTGCTGCGATCAATAAAGAGTGCCATCGAATTTGTGTGTGCCCACGTCAAAGATATAGAGTGGGTGGCCTACTGGAACGTGAGAGGGGACATGTGCAGTTTGTCTCTGTGGCATGGATACATACCTGCAGCGCTCGACTATCGGTGTGTGGTGGGGGAAGAGGGAGGCCCAATTAACTATAGAGGTACAATGGCTGGTGTATGTGTGGAGGAGGAGAGAGGCCTACCTCATGTATTAAGGATATCGATCTGCCTCATGTATTAAGGGAGATCGATCGGCATCCATGCATATGTGCAGGAGAGGAATAAGGTTGGGAGAGAGACAGAGCTAGAGTGTTGGAGGGGGTAGTAGTGGAGTTGCTTCTAACAAATGGTGGGATAGGCTTGCTAGACAAACGGAGGGCACGCCCACAATATCAATAAGAGAGGAGATGGCTGCTTGTTGTGCGTGCGTGCGTGTGAGAGAGACGGGTCGGGAGGCATGCATGAATGATGAGGGGGACGATGTGGCTGTGGTAAGCAGACATAACTACATAGGAAGATCAATCGCCCTTTGTTAGAGAAAGGAGAGACATAACTTGTGAGGTACGTCGATCGATGGGGGGGGGTAGTTAAAGTCGATCCAGGTATATGTTGGGAGATCGATCGGTATACATGCATGTGTGGGTTAGAAGCAAATGAGGCACGAGGAGAAGGATAGAGATAGAGGGATGCATGTAGGAGGTGTACAAGATGCATACTATATCGAGCGGGGTGGAGTGTGCGAGTACGAGAACGATGAAAAGAGTGGTGTGAGTGAGGCATGGACGGTGAAAAGAGAAGAGGGGGAGATGGTGTTTGTGCTAGGCACACCTGGCTAGAGAGGCATATCGATCGATGTGTGCCGTAAAGAAGGAGCTGGGGGCCTACACACACCGTGGGTGAACGACCTAAAGTGAAGCAGCAATTTGCGATGGAGCTAGAGAATCTTGAGGGAGGGTGAGAGGGATGCGGGCGTGTGCATGCACAAGAGAAAGTTAGCGCTAGCTACAAAGATAAGAAGGTTGTGTGGGTGTAAAAGACGAATAGAGATCATATATACTTCATTATAAAAAGCGAATTCAGATATTTGAAGAATTTATCATAGTGTTTTAAACCGACGCACGTGTGAATATATATAACGGTGATGCAGATGGTGTGTTTATGAACATGCTATACTACATTTAATATATTTTATCTCTACTCTTATAAAAAAATGGAGTTGTTGATGATGGTGTGCCTGCCATCCTGCATTATAGGCCGTCCGATTTATATCTGGCGGATAGCAAGGAAACTATGATGGTTGAAGTTGGCAACAATCATGATTGTAGATTCTTATTGAAATAGAGAAACGAATTCAAATTTAGTTCGAATTGCAGCGGTAGTATAGACATTTGGAATGCACTAAAATGTTGGTATGAGTAGGTTACATGCATTATACAGACAAGCGAAAAAATTAATCGGACATAACATGGATTCATACTCCCTCCTTCCTTCTATATAGGGCGTAATGAGATTTTTAAGACCGCCTTTGACTATTGACAAGATTAATAGTACATGACATGCACAATGTGAAAATTATATCATTGAAAGAACCTTTCACAGACGAATTTAACGGTGTGTTTTGTGTAAGTTGCATGTCATATATCATTGCTATAATATTTGGTCAAAGTTTGCATCGAAAAACGCATTAGGCCCTATATAGATGGAAGGAGGGAGTAGCTTTGAATAGCATTTGTATAGTAAAACGGGGCAAGACTCTCTCTTTGTGTGGTGTGAATAGTTTTATTTTTTCATTTTATTTTTGGTTGAGGAAGTGCGAATTGATTTGAGTGCGCACAAGTACAATATTACTACGTTAGGCTTGTCCTAAAATTCAACCAGCGTCTTGTTATATCCGAAAATTCAGATATCGTGCTCCCAAAACTGGCGCCTTCACAACCCGCACCTTGCTATCCCGAAATTACAACGCGCGCGAAAACTCCCTCCAGCTGCCAAATACCGACACGCGAAATCCCCCTACTAACCCTGAGCCGAAAGGGCCGCTAGTTCAAATCGGTGGGGGAGTACTTTTGTAACACACCCTACATTTTGGACAAGTGCGTCCCTAAGTCATGCTTCACCCCCTCCCATCGCCCCCTTTTCACCATTCGAAATCCCAGGCCGCCATAACCTCTCCGCTCCAGCCGCGAAACCCCACCCTCCTCCGTCCGCCACGCCACCGCTGCCCAGCCGGAGCCTCTTCCCGATGACGTCGTCCCACCGCAATAGCTCGACGTCCCTCGTCCACCTCCCCGGATGAGGATACGTCGTCCATCTCGCCGTCCGAAGGAGCTGCTCCGATGATCGCCTCGTCTATCGCGGCTGCTCCATCCCCACAGCGCCGCCTTAACCTGCTCCACCGGAACCGCAACATCCTCACCGACTCCTCGGACGAAGCCGAGGCCTACTCGGCGCCACCAAAGAGGCTGTACACTCATCGCATCGCACCTTCTCCTTAACTCGACCTCCGGCGCCGACGGTGCTCCATCCGCACCCCATGGGTGGCTACCTTGAAGCCGGCTCATGGGCGACATCTCCACGGGCGGCTCTCCCCGGTCGAGCCCCTTCGGCGGCGGCGTCCATACCAACCGGATCTGCTGCTCTGCTCCGGCTCTCGCTTCGCTTCCTTCGCCTCTCTGCTGCTGCTCCGGCTCTCGCTCGATCGCTCCTTCGCCCAGCTGCTGCTGCTGCTCTCCCCCTCGCTTCGTCTTGCTGCTCTGCTCCGATTAAGCCACACTTGATCAACTGAATCGACTTTTGGGTCGATCGATTTTCGAGGGGTTGGGGGGGCTCGCGGAGTTAAGGAAGAACCACCCGGCGGGGGCGGGCTTGCGGGAGAGGTACCCCACTATCTATCTTAGGGTTGAGGGGGGGAGGGGGCCTAGAGGGCTGGCAGGCGGCGGTGGTGAGTTGTTTGGGCGGCGACCAGCTGCTGGGCGGCGGTTAGGCCGGTGGTGGTGGCGGCTCGAGGGGTGCAGGTTGAAGATGAACTGCAGGCCCTCCTAAACTACATGTCAAGTGCCTCTCTGCTACCATTGCGTTCAGTTTCGACGGTAGCATTCAGATTCCACAATGAAATTTCAGTTTGACGAGTTAAGTTCGAGTCAACAGTTTTTACCTCATCTGTTGTAGTCGGTGGTTTTGGTGATGTTAATTTTACATCCATTTTACATCATCTATTGGAGATGCTATTAGAATCCCACTTGATATTGACGATGTTTGTTTTGTCTTTGCTTCAGCCTTGGCGTCTTCTGGCTCACGAGCTGCTCCAATGACGAGCGATCCATCACAACAGAGCGGTGCCACGGGCGCCATCTCTGATTCCTCAGATCTTCCTTCACACCTCCGGCAGCCACCTCTGCCTCAAGCTGCTTCAAATGACCAACCCAATGATCTTTGAGGTCGACACGGCTACAACAAAGAGGTTGTACACTTGTTGCATCACTTATTACTATACATCACGTCGATCCATTAGGGCTATTTTGGTTCAATGGAAACGTCAATCCACCGGTTGTTACCATCACTCTAAATTTCTGCATGCTCTCCTTACATAATCTCACCATATTTTTTTCGTATGCATGTCGGATATTGTACACATCATCTTGAACATGTAGAGAAAAGAGAAGAGTTTTCTTGCGGCAATACAATGTCATCCGGACATCGCTCCATGGTGGGTTCAATGGCAAACCCTCCCCACCCCTCTCTAGATTGTAATCCGGAGGAAGATATCTGTTCTGAGGCGTATTCAGATGCCGCTGACCACTCCTATTTACCTCCAAGGTGTTTGCTCTACCTTGGCATGATGATGTTAGTCATATCATGCATATGTTGCCTTGCAGTGCCTACTTTTGACATCATATATGTCATCTGCTTAGTTTAGACATGTTCTGTAATGCCACCTGTTTAGTTTTTATATCATATATGGGAATTATGCAGTCTCATGTCTTTTAGCCAGCCATAATATATGTGAAATGTGCAATGCCATCCTGTTTAACCAGGCATCATATATTTGAATGATATCTTGCCCATCCTTTTCTTCATTACATTTCCGTTTGTCAACAATGTTTGTACATTAAACTACTCTTCCTGTGAATCAGCCATTTGGGTGGGAGATGAAAAAATCTGGAGTGAAAACAAGGTCTTGAGCGCGGCATTGCTACACAGTCAAGCAGATCTCTTGTTGGGTCCCGATAGCTCCCCAGAGATGGATTCAGAGACAGATGAGCAGTCCTATTCCCCCACTGAGGTGTATGCTCTAACTTGGCACGGTTATACTGCTCATATCATGCATACGGTGTCTTGCATTGCATAGTTTAGACATCATATACACAATATTCAACACCATGTTCAGACATCATATCGAATGCCCTCTGTTTAGCATATAAATCACATATGTGAATTAAATGATGCGATCCTGATTACTTAGATAACATGTAGGTGAATTATGTCATGCGATCCTGTTTAGTTATTCATCATATCTTTGAGTTATGTTATGCTATGCTATCCAGTTTAGATAGACATCATATATGTGAAATTATGTCATGCTATCCGTTTTAGTTAAACAATATACATGTCAACTATTTCATGGCCTCTTTTTTCCACACTATCTATTGCATCATCTCTCATACAATGTCTGTACATTCAACTATGTTTCCTGTTTATCATCCATTTGAATTGGAGCGGGTGATGCCGAGATCTAGCGGAATAAAAACACGGTCTTCAAATAAAAGCAGTGCCACCTCTTGGTGGAGATAGCACCCAGTTGTACATGCACAAGAACCAGCCCTACCACACATAACCCAAACTCTACAGATTGTGCCCCTCTGCGATGGACGAGAACCAGCTTCACCCAATCTAACCCCAACCCCAGCCGATAGTAACCCAGTTCCTGTTGACACAACACCATCTCCACCACATAGCTCCCAAACAAGAGCAGTTAGTAAGGCAGCTCCAGTTCCCAAAGGGCCAAGACTATCACGGCGAACCCCAACTCCACCAGGTTAATACGCCTATTCACATGGAGGAAGCACAACCAGCCAGTCGTAGTTTAGCATCTATCCCATTTGATGTTGTTAAATCGTATGTGCGTATCTTCCCATCTTGGAAATATTATACTGAAGATGAAGGAAAATGCCAGTTGCAGGTGTTTGTCCAGGAGTTATGTGTAAGTAATGTTATTCATGGCAATTACTTTGCTTCGTCCCATACATCGTACCTCCATGATGGTTATAATACAGCAAATTTTCCCATTTTTCTCTATAGAGAAGGACCGATTTAGAAACTCAGGATGAGGTAACCTGTGCTAATACCTCTGCTATCTTCAAGAATGCTTGGTGGCAATATCGGAATTACCTGAAGAAAACTTACTTCACTGGCAAAGAAACTCATCAAATTCCCTTACGTTCTCGTGAGACACATTTACTGGACGATGACTAGGAACGCCTTGTTATGTACTGGTCCAGAACCAAGAATGTGGTAAGGTCTATGAGCTCATTATCTATTTTGAAGTATTTTATTCTTGCGTCTTACTGTACTCTGTTCATGTAGAACAAATGCCTAAACCTGAAGAACAACTGTTCTAATTTAAGATTCCATTGCTATCATAGTTCAAAAAAGCGCTAGGCGTTAATTGTGCATTTTGCCACCGCCTTGCGCTTTACTGACCAAAGCGCATGCTTATGCGCAGTTAAGCACAGATTATGCGTAGTTAGGTGCAATGCGTTTTGCCAATGCCAAGAGCCTAGGCGCGCTTAAGCGCTCGCTTAGGTGCGCCTTTTTTTAACTATGATTGCTTTGCTCTTGTATCACTGTATTTACTCATACAAACTTATTTTTAAATTGAAGGATCCAATCGAAACTCCGATTGAAACTCAAAAGAAATCCGTTGACGGCGGCGGAGACCAGCGACAGGAGGCGGCTGGCGACGAAGTCGACGATCCGGAGACCTTGTAGGCAGAGCGAGCTATCTTGGCGAAGAGTTTGGGAGAAAGTTTTCCAAAATTTTGCCGTGTGAATATATAGCCCGACAACATCGGTGTGACCGAGTGGAACAACTTCGGTGGCACCGAGATGCATAACTGATATGATTCTGAACTCGGTGTGACCGAAAAGTTCAAATCGGTTGCAGCAAGATGAAAACATAGATCGACTTAGTGATCTCGGTATGACCGAAATGGATGAATCGGTCAGACCGAAAATCACAAAGAAGTTTTGGAAGTTTTAAGTCTATGAGGAATCGGGGACAACGGGTGCTCCTCACACAGAGTGGTTCGAATCTGACTTAATCAAATTTTGTGATGTAGCATGAATAGAGTTTGAGACGAGAAAAGCATAGATAGCTAGAGAAGGTTCTTAGGAATTCTTGTCCATCCACTTGGCCAAAGAAGAAGAAACCAATCAATCAAAACAACAAGTGGATGTCCTCGAATGAGTAAAATATGCAAACAACATGCTCACACAATAAAATGGCAAATGAAATATGTGGCAAAGCATGCACAACCAATTCTAGCATCTATCAAACAATTGGCGATGACTAGGTCATCAATATATGAGTATATTGACTTAGGAGTCAAATGAGAACATTTGATCATAGGTCATACTCATCGTTTAAGCTCAAGTTGGGTTACCACTTTTACATAATGCATTAATGTGTTCACATCATTAGAGTTGCTTTGACTCAATTCTTAGAGTTAAGCTCCCCCTATATGTGAGATCCCCCCTTAGAGCGATGAACTAAACTTGGGTTTTGTCGATTATGACTTCATGTAGGTGTTGAAGATGTGGATGCTCAATGTTGATGTAGATCTTTTGGAGCAAACCTTTGGAGTGAGTTGCACTTTCAATACCTACATGGGTTAGTCCCACAAGGAACAAACAAGAATATCCATAAACATAGAGTGATGCACTCACAAAATGATGTCCATGAAAACATTAGGTTACCTTGTCCCTTGCCTTACCAACATGATGGTTTGTGACTCCTTGAACTAGTGTAAGATATGGAAGATGATTGCACTTGTCCTTGCCATAATGATATGAGTGAAGAATGTTGGCGGAGTCACCCTCAAGAACTCTCTAGTTCTTCTTCTTCGGGATCCACATCATCTTGATGGGAATCCTTGGTGTAGTAGTTGTACTTGATGAAGTAGAACTTGACGTAGTCTTGGGAACCCACTTGACCAAGGCCTTGGGTGCTTCTTCAAATGCATCAATCTCCTCTTGAAGCTTGTCCTTGCCTTTGTTCTTGTGGTCTTGTGGTGGAAGATCATCTTGTGCTTGTGTTCCCTTGAAGGAAGTAGGATCATACTTCTCTTGTTGAGGAACAAACTTCGTCTTGGGGTATTGATCTTCTTCCCACTCTACTCCATTGGCATCGAACCTTCGTTCAAAACCAACACCTTGATTCTTCCGGTGCCTTCCTTGCTTGCGTACAATTTCCTCAAATTGCTTACTCCCGGCAAGGCTCTTGTATACACCTTTCTCTATGATTCCATTTAATAAGCTATTTTCTTGCTCAAGTGTAACTTGGCTAAGAGAATCATTAGTGGAATCAAGAGAACTACTAGAAGCAACATTGGATTTAGCATTATTATTGTTACTACTAGAGGAAGGATCTTTCTTGTTTTTGTTACTAGACTTGACTTGAGGCATGTAAGTAGATAAGAGTAAACGCTTGGCAATGTAAGAAGAACTTTTCTTACGAAGATCATCATTGATTGCCTTTAAGAACTCATGCTCTTGCTCAAGATTGAGTTTTTCAAAGCGTAACTTCTCATGAGCCCTTAAAAGTTCTCGATGATCTTCGAAGATAGTTTCATGAGCTAACTTAAGAGTGTTTAATTCTTTAGTTAGAAGCTCAATCTTCTCCTTATCATTGTCATTCGTTTCATCTTGATTAGCATGATTAATTGACGTTTCATCATAGTATTCATCACTAGAGTTGTCAACAAGTAAATCATCATCACCTAACAAGTCATCTTCATCACTATTAAAATCAACATACTCGGGGTGTGTTACCTTAGGACCTTTGGCCATGAAGCATCTTCCAATTCCTTCATTTGGTGAATCGAATATGTCGTAGGAGTTGGTTGACACAAGTGCTAGACCGGCAACACCTTCATATTCAGTGTATTCGGAGTCGGAGTGATAGCTTCTCTCGGAGTGATTGTCGGAGTCGGAGCCGGATACCCATTCACCAACGTGAGCTTGATGTCTTAGTTTTGTGTAGCTCTTTGATGACTTGTCCTTCCTTTCCGAATCCTTGCTTCTCTGTGAGGGTCTTCGTTCATAACGATCATCTCTACTCCTTCTCTCTCTTGGTGGTGATTCTTCTCTTCTACTTCTTCTCTTGGGAGAATCTTCTCTTCTTTTGTAGGGTGTCGTACACTCATTGGAATAGTGTCCGGGTCTCCCACAATTGCAGCAATTGTGCTCTCGACTAGAAGATCTTTTGTCATTGTAGGACCTTGACTTGGAGCTTCTTTCTTTGCTTCTACTCTTGTAGAATTTGTTGAAGTTCATTACCATTAAGCTCAATTCTTCATTGAAGGTTTGTTTCTCACTTGATGATGTGGGGGCTTCGCATGAGGCTTTGTAAGCACCACTTGACTTGTTGTGAAGTTCCTCCTTATCCTTGAGTGACATCTCATGAGCAACAATTCTTCCAATGACTTCCGTTGGCTTGAGATCTTTGTAATTTGGCATCATTTGGATCAATGTGCACACGGTATCATATTTTCCATCCAATGCTCTTAGGATCTTCTTGATGATGAATTTGTCGGTCATCTCTTCACTTCCTAAGCTGACAATCTCATTTGTGATAAGAGCAAGCCTAGAGTACATTTCAGCGACACCTTCACCATCCTTCATTTTGAACTTGTCAAGCTGACTTTGGAGCACATCCAGCATGGATTCCTTGACGGAGTCGGTACCTTCATGCATATCAATCAAAGTATCCCAAATTTCATTTGCTTTCTCAAGACGGCTGATTTTGTTGAATTCTTCGGGGCACAAGCCATTGAAGAGGATATCACAAGCTTGAGCGTTGTATTGCAGCATCTTCAATTCATCCGAGTTAGCTTCACGGTTTGGCTCTCTCCCATCAAAGAATTCACCTTGCAAGCCAATACACACAATAGCCCAAATGGCGGGGTTATGTCCGAGAATATGCATTTTCATCTTATGCTTCCAACTAGCAAAATTAGTGCCATCAAAGTAAGGACCTCTACGGTGATAATTTCCCTCGCTAGACGCCATACTCTCTTAGGTTGTGAAACCAAGGCTATGACCACCAAAAGCTATGGAAGTCAAAGCAAATGGAGACCAAAGCTCTGATACCACTTGTAGGACCTTTGAAGTATGTCTAGAGGGGGGGGGGTGATTAGACTACTTGACCGATTAAAAACTTAACCTTTTCCCAATTTTAGACTTTGGCGGGTTTTAGCTATCTTTGCACCAGCAATCTTCACGCAATTCAACCAAGCATGCAAATAGTATATAGGCAGCAGAAATTAAAGCATGCAACTTGCAAGAATGTAAAGGGAAGGGTTTGGAGGATTCAAACGCAATTGGAGACACAGATGTTTTTGTCGTGGTTCCTATAGGTGGTGCTATCGTACATCCACATTGATGGAGACTTCACCCATGAAGGGTAATGGTTGCGCGAGTCCATGGAGGGCTCCACCCACGAAGGGTCCACGAAGAAGCAACCTTGTCTATCCCACCATGGCCGTCGCCCACGAAGGACTTGCCTCACTAGTAGTAGATCTTCACGAAGTAGGCGATCTCCTTGCCCTTACAAACTCCTTGGTTCAAATCCACAATCTTGTCGGAGGCTCCCAAGTGACACCTAGCCAATCTAGGAGACACCACTCTCCAAGAAGTAACAAATGGTGTGTTGATGATGAACTCCTTGCTCTTGTGCTTCAAATGATAGTCTCCCCAACACTGAACTCTCTCTCATAGGATTTGGATCTGGTGGAAAGAGGATTTGAGTGGAAAGCAACTTGGGAAGGCTAGAGATCAAGATTCATATGGTAGGAATGGAATATCTTGGCCTCAACACATGAGTAGGTGGTTCTCTCTCAGAACTGGTAAGTTGGAAGTGTAGGTATGTTCTGATGGCTCTCTCCACGAATGAAGAGGAGGTGGAGGGGTATATATAGCGTCCACACAAAATCTAACTGTTACACACAATTTACCAAACTCGGTGGGACCGAATCAACAAACTCGGTCGGACCGATTCAGTAAACCTAGTGACCGTTAGGGTTTTTGGTGGGACTGACATGCAACTCGGTAGGACCGATATGTTTAGGGTTAGGGCATAACGTAATGTCGGTGAGACCGATTACACAAACTCGGTGAGACCGATTTTGGTAATTAGCTAACCGGAGAGTTGGTCGTAAACTTCGGTGGGACCGATTAACTCTTTTCGGTGAGACCGAAATGTTACGAAAGGAAGCAGAGAGTTTACATTGCAATCTCGGTGGGACCGATCGCTCTCTTGGTTAGACCAAAAGCGTTACGAAGGGAAGCAGAGAGATTACAATCCCATCTCGGTGAGACCGAGATCCCTATCAGTGAAACCGATTTGCCTAGGGTTTGTGGCGTGGCTATGACATTTGAACTTCGGTGGAGCGGATAGAAAGAATCGGTGGGGCGAGTTTGACTTTAGGTTTAGGTCATATGTGGATGTGAGAAAGTAGTTGAGGGTTTTGGAGCATATCACTAAGCACATGAAGCAAGAGGCTCATTAAGCAACACCTCATCTGTAACGCCCCAGATGCGATGCGCCAGGTGTCTGCCAGTTATTCGCCGTCATTGCCATGTCATTTGCTTGCGTGTTACACTTTGCCATGTCATCATATGCATTTCATATCATGTCATCATGTGCATTTCATTTTGCATACATGTTCGTCTCATGCATCCGAGCATTTTCCCCGTTGTCCGTTTTGCAATCCGGCGCTCCTATGTCTCCGGCGCCCCTTTTGCCTCTTTTAGTAAAAGCGGGTGTTAAGCGGTCTCGGAATGGACCGAGGTTTGGCAGCGGCCTTGGTATAGCACCGGTGAACCGCTGTCAAGTTTCGTGCCATTTGGAGGTCGTTTGATACTCAACGGTTAACAAGGGTAACCGCAAAGGCCTCTTTATCTTGTAGCCCAACACCCTTTCAAAGTGGCCCAAAACCCATCTAACTCCCCTCCATGCTCTCGGTCGTTCGATCACGATCGTGTGGGCGAAAACCGCACCTCATTTGGACTCTCCTAGCTCCCTCTACCTATATATATGTGTGCACCCCCGGATTTTCGCGCAGTCCAACCTAGCCCGCTCCCATGCGCCGCGTACATTTCGTCCCGCCGCGGACATGTCCACGCCACCGCGCGCCGCCACTCCGGCCAATCCGGGCACGTCACTGGCCTCCACCGCCGTCCCGCAGCGCGGCCGCCGGGCCCAGCGAGGCCCGTCCGGCCCATCCGCCCTTGCCGCCCGCTGCGGGGCGCTGCGCCCGCGCCCGCGCGCCTCCCACCCCGCCCGGCACCGCCGCCTCCGCCCTTCTGGCGCCTCCCGCCGCGCGCCAGCACCGCCGCCTCCCCCGACAAAGCCGCCCGGCCGGCGCCCGGCCGCCCCAGCCGAGCCGCGCGCCCGACCCGCCGCTGCGCCGTCCGCCCGACCGCCCCGGCGTGCTCCTCCCCGCCGCCCCGGCTCGGCCCCGCCTCGATCCACGCTGGGCCCCTGATCCACTTCGCCCGCGTTGACTTTCCCCCCGCGAGGTCCAAATCCACCAAGTCCCGAATTATTTTGCATTATCTTGCCATATTCATCATGCCATAACTCTCTGCATATTGCTCCGTTTCGTGCGTGTAATATGTCAAATTGTTCGCCTCAACGAGTACATCATTTCATCTCATTGCGTCATTTTCATTTGAGCTCATCTTGATGCCCGAAATGTTGTTAGAAGAGGGCTATGTGATGTTAGTTTCAGATTCTTATCATAACATGTACTTTTGTCATTTTTGCCATGATTGATGTGTGCACCCTATGAACTTGAGTCCTACATGTGTTTTGTAATATGCCATGCCATCTTTCCAGAGGTGCTTCCCATGTATTTTTGTGAGTTGTGTAGTGAGTGCATCAAGCTTGTTAAGTAGGGTACTTGCTGTTGCTGTTTTCCTGACAGATTCTGTTATATTTTGTTGCTATGTAAACTTGATGCTACAGAGAGATCCATGCATATTTTGAGATACTTCAGTAAGGATGTTTTGATCATATGGTTATGCTCTATCCATCCATGCCCTTGTTTGCAATTATGGAGTGCCATAGCTTGAGTCAATCGAGCTCTACTTTTGCTATAAAATGTTTCCTGGCAGGTTGTTTACATGTTATTCAATTTTGCCAAGGTTGTTGTAGTTGATCCGTGTATGCTATGATGTTGTTCTTGCCATGTATAGCTTATATGCCATATCTTCTTACTGTGCATTGCCTTGCCATGCCATGTATAGCTCTGTGGTGAGTGGTTCAAGCTCACCAACATGCCTACTTATTGTTGTTCCTGCCATGTATGAATCTGTATTATAACTTGCCATGTTTACCTGGGTGCTATCATATTTTCTGTGCCCTTTTGGCTTATGGTCAGTTAAGGACTTTTGTTCTATGCATTTAGTAGTATCATTCCATGCCTTTGTTTTCCATGATAAGTTCCTGTAACATGTTGTTTGATAGCTCTAAACATTGCAACTTTGATGTTATTTACGCTAAAATCTGAGGCTGTTATTATTTGCAATCTTGCCATGTGTTTTTGAGCATGTTCTAGTGATTTCTGGAGATAGCTCAGTGATCATGTTTTGTCATGCCTTACCTGTAAATCATGCCCATGCCTTTTGTTATTACGTTGGGATGCTGTAGCTTATTGTTTTGATGCTTGCAATATGCCTATTTGCTGTTTTGGACAGATTGTTGTTATGACTTGTATTGTGTGTATGTGTTGAACCGTTGCTCCGTTTTGAGTGTGCTCTATATGAAACTTGCGTGATTTTGCATGTAGCTTCATATTATCATGTTGCATACTTGTTTTGAGGTGTTTGCTTGATGTTTGTATGCATTTTGCATCAATGCCATGCTTATCTTTTTGCTCATATCTTCTAGGCCGTAGCTCCGAATTAAATGAACTTTATATGTAACTTGACTAGAATTTCGTGTAGATCATCGTGGTGCATCTTAACTTGCTGTTTAACAACTTTAACTTAAGGTTTATTCAGATCTGTACCAATTTCGAAATTTGCATATGAGGACTTACCGGAATTGTTCTATGTTGTCTCCGGCCTCATTTAAACTTGCTTTGATGTGTTGCTCTTGTTTGCATCATCTCTTGCCATGAGTAGCTTCATGTAGTCTTGTCATGCATCATGCTTGTTTGTGCATCATGCCTTGTTCATGTGTGGTGTGTTTACCATGTTGTGTGCTTCTTCTTGTTAGTTCTTGTTTCGTTGCGATCGTGAGGATTCGTTCGTCTACGCTTGGTTTAGCTTCATCCGTTCGTCTTCTTCATGGACTCGTTCTTCTTCCTAGCGGGATTTCAGGCAAGATGACCGCTACCCTGGATCTCACTACTATCATTGCTATGCTAGTTGCTTCGTTCTTTCGCTATGCTGCGCTACCTATCACTTGCTGCTCAAGCCTACCTAATTGACATGTCAGCCTCTAACCTTTGTTACCCTTCCTAGCACACCGTTGTTTGGCTATGTTACCGCTTAGCTCAGCCCCTCTTATAGCATTGTTAGTTGCAGGTGAAGATGAAGTTTGTTCCTTGTTGGAACATGGAGATGTTGTTCCTTGTTGGAACATGTTTACTTGTTGGGATATCACAATATATCTTATATTATTAATGCATCTATATACTTGGTAAAGGGTGGAAGGCTCGGCCTTATGCAGTGTTTTGTTCCACTCTTGCCGCCCTAGTTTCCGTCATATCGGTATTATGTTCCCGGATTTTGCGTCCCTAACGCGGTCGGGTGATTTATGGGACCCCTTGACAGTTCGCTTTGAATAAGACTCCTCCGGCAAGGCCCAACATTGGTTTTACCATTTGCCTCACCACCACCTACATTTCCTTGGGAGTAATTAACCCAAGGGTCATCTTTATTCAGCCCCGGGCCAATGCTTGTCTAAGTGTTGGTCCAAACCAGAGCCACTTGCGGTGCCGCCCCTAGGCAACTTGGGGTATCGTCGGTTGCCGTACATAGTGTTCATCCGGTCGTGGCACGAGGCGAGATCTGTGCGGCTACTATCGAGGTGTCGACACGCCGGGAGGTCTTCTGGTCTTGTTTTATTCTTTGTCGAAATGTCTTGTAGCTGGGATTCGAGACTGATCGGGTCTTCCGGGAGAAGGAATATCATTAGATTGATCGCGAGAGCTTATCATGGGCTAAGTTGGGACACCCTGCAGGGTATAAACTTTCAAGAGCCGTGCTCATGGTTATGTGGCAGATGGGAATTTGTTAATATCCGGTTGTAGTAAACTTGAAGCAAACTCTTCTAAAATACACCAACCGTGCGTGTAACCGTGAGTGTCTCTTTTCGGGGTTGATCGAGAGGAGAACACGGTTTACGGGTTATGTTTGGCGTAAGTAGGAGTTCAGGATCACTTCTTGATCATTACTAGTTGACGACCGTTCCTTTGTTTCTCTTCTCGCTCTCATTTAGTATGTTAGCCACCATATATGCTTAGCGCTGCTGCAACCTCACCACTTTACCCCTTCCTTTCCCATTAAGCTTTGCTAGTCTTGATACCCATGGTAATGGGATTGCTGAGTCCTCGTGGCTCACAGATTACTACACCACCAGTTGCGGTACAGGTTTGCGATGCTCATGGCCAGAGCGATGCTTGCTTGTTTTGGAGTTCTTCTTACGCTTCTTGTTCGATCGGGGATAGGTTCGGTCGGCAGCCTGGGCTAGCAGGGTGGATGTCGTTTGAGTTTCTGTTTATGTTTCATCCGTAGTCGGATGTTGATCTTGTATATGATGATGTTGTATTCGTGTGGCATTGTATGCCTTATGTATGTATCCCTACCTATTATGTAATGTTGATGTAATGATATCCACCTTGCAAAAGCATTTCAATATGCGGGTCTATCCTTGGTGGGACCGTCGAGTTCCTTTTGGATAGGGTCGCATATTGGGCGTGACATCATCCCTTCTTGATAGTATTGGCTTTTCCTATAGACTCAATGTGATCTTGGATCACTAAAATGTAAAATGTAGAGTCTTGAGCTTTTGACCTTGAGCCAATCCTTTGTCCTTAATATTTTGAGGGATCCACTTTCATCATCCATGCCATGCCATTCATTGAGCTTTCCTGAAATAGTTGTCTTGGAATAGCATTAGCTCAATGAGCTATATGTTGTTATGAATTACAAAAACCACCTAGGGATAGTTGCACTTTCAATCTCCCCCTTCTTGGTAATTGATGACAACATATAGATCAAAGCTTCGACAAATGATAATAAGATTAAAAAAACATCGTCGCTTTGAGAAGTATGTGATAAGAAAGAGCTCCCCCTAAATTTGTGCATATATTAATATTTTCTTTGGACTGCAAATGCACAAGGAGTTAGGCTCATGGGTTACTCTTCCATGTCACATACATCTTGGTGGAGCGCTCAAAATAATAAGGATTGAATACATGCACTCATCACCATGCACAGTGAATGATCATATAAGGATAAATAAGATAATATCATCTAACAAGCATAAGTGTAGCTTATGATCAAACACACGATCATCAATGTCTCACAGGTAATAGCATAGTATCTCAAGCAATCAAAAGCAAACAAAGTTCAACCACAAAAGCAAGAGAGAACAAAAGCAACACACTCTCTCTCTCTCGAAGCCTATTGTAACGCCCCGGATACAACTTTCCATATTCGTAACTCCAACTCTTGCCTTTTCCGGAGATGCGATATGTTATTTCCCCCGTGGTTGGGTTTTTGTCTTTTGTTTTGCATTTTGTTCATGTCATGCATCTCATCTCATTGCATCATTTGCATTGCATCATGTCTTCATGCAAACCTTTTATAACTCAGTTAAATAAATTGCATAGATCGTTGATCTATTTAAATCGAGGGAATTCACATGGTGATTTCTCTTTATAACATATCCTCCTAATATTTATGGAGCTATTATAAATATTCCATTAGTTTGGAATTTACCGCAACACACGTGCATGTTAAATCCCTTGGCCTTTTCTTCTTCATGTTTTGACTCTCTAACCTTGTCTATAATTCTTTCTTCATCTATCGAAGCCCCACCAAAATTCTCAACATTTTTGGACCTTCCCAACCGTCACTTCCTATTCAAACCATTTGAATTTAAATCAAATGAGTTTGAATTTAAACTTCCATTCATGCCCACTTCTATTTTACCTGGATCAAGATCATTTTAGGAGTCTGGGAAAATTATCCCTATCCGCATGTTCTTTCCCTAACCCCTCTTTCATTTTCCTTCTCTCTAATGCTTTCCTGTTTTGGAAAATAAGAGAGAGGGAGAAGAGAGCCCAGCAGTCCAGCCAGGCCTCCAGCCAGGCCTCTAGCCACTTCCTTCTCTACCGGTCCGGCCTCTAAGGCCCCGCTACACCCCTCTAACCCTAGCCGCAGGGGACAGCTCTGCTCGATCCCATCTCCTCCTCTCGTTCCCTTTGCCCGCCGCCACACACCCATCGCTCGATCCCATCGCCCCTCCTCTCGATCCCCTCTCCCCATCGTCCTCCTCCTCCGCTGCCACACAGAGAGGAGTACAACCCGTGCCCGGCCTCTGCAACACCCCCGGGGCGGCCAACTCCGGCGGCCCTCCGTCGCCTACGCCCGTGCCCCTCCTCTGACTCGCCAGCCGTCATCCTCAAGCTCGTCGAGCGGCCTCCTTTCGTCTCCTCGCGCCCGCCCGCCTTTCATCTGCGCCGGAGGGCCCGCAGCCTCCCTGCCTTCTGCTCGACCTCGTCCTCGGCCCCGAGATTCTGCTGCCATGGCGTCCCGAGCTCCGCCACACCACTGCTCCTGCTTCCCCTTCGTGCACCTGCCGACCACCGCTGCACCGAGCCCCGTGACCGCTTCCTGCCGCTGACCACCACCATCACTTCCTCCTGCTATCCGTCCAACACGAGCACGCACGCGCCTGCTGCTCTTCGTGCCTCCACCTGGGCCCGGTAGCCCCACCTTTGCTCGTGGTTTGCCGCTGCCTAGACCATCTCCGGCCAGGGCTCCTTCGCCTCCTTGCTGCTGCCACTCGAGGCCCTGGTGTTGCTTCATTTTGGATCGTCAAGACCGACTACGCAAAACTGCCAGTACCTCTACGCACCATGCAATGTTACCGTGGACACATGCACCCTCGGATCGGAACCTCAAGCACCAAGTACACCACCGGCAAGACCCGGACTCCGAACGCCAAGTACAACTACGAACCCGAAGACCTCAGATGCATCAAGTTCCTCTTCGACCTGTGTACAACTACCGTACGCCAAGACCGGACCGACAAGTACCCCGACAAAGTGTGTACCACTACCGTCGACCCTTGAAGACTCCGTGGACGTCAAGTTCCTCGCCGTGACCCCGAACATCTACGAAATGTGAACCACTACTTCCACTACCGTCGTCGTGTACCACTACTCCCACTACCGTCGCGAGAACGACTACTTCCACTACGACCCGTGAACGATTACTTCCCTCGACATTTTTTAACCGCCTCAAAATGCACGCTTCGAAGGTATAACCGCCGAAACGACCGTCGTGGACTGAATGCATGTGTTGTATGAGATGTACCGTTTGCACCGTGTCCGAATTGTCACTCGTTTCCATGCCACTAACCCGTGGGAACCTGGTAGTTGGGAGCACCCCACCATCTCTAGCATGTTCCGCACATCCATACGCTTCCTTTTGCACGGTATCTCCATGAGCTACGGAACCGATATATTCTTGTGGCATCATTTTGGATTAAATCGCCGTGGCACCCTTTTCCTACGCCATAGCGACAAATGCCTCGTATCATGCTCATGTCAACATTTTCATAAAATTGCTTAAAACTTGCATATGTCATTTGCATCATGATAACAACATTTAAAATGTTTAAAATTGTGTTTGCATTAAAATGCTAAATGCATGTGGGGATTTTCCGGAATTGTTGTTTGTTGTTCCGGCCTCATTTAAAATTGCCTAGATAGGTAGTTTTATTATGCTTCACCTCTTGGCATGTTAACAACATTTAATCCGGACATGCATAATACTTGATTGTGCATCATGCCATGTTTATGCTTGTGCATTTACCATGTTGTTTGTTTCTTTCCGGGTTGCTTCTCTCATTAGCTTCGGTTTCGTTCCGGAGTTGTGAGGATTCGTTCGACTACATCCGTTTGTCTTCTTCATGGACTCGTTCTTCTTCCTAGCGGGACTTCAGGCAAGATGACCGTCACCTTGGATCTCATTACTATCATTGCTATGCTACTTGCTCCGTTCTATCACTATGCTGTGTTACCTACCACTTGCTTATCAAGCCTCCCAAATTGCCATGAACCTCTAACCTTTGTCACCCCCCTAGCAAAACGTTGTTTGGCTATGTTACCGCTTTGCTCAGCCCCTCTTATAGCATTGCTAGTTGCAGGTGAAGATGAAGATTGCTCCACATTGGATTATGTTTATGTTGGGATATCACAATATCTCTTATATTATTAATGCATCTATATACTTGGTAAAGGGTGGAAGGCTCGGCCTTATGCCTGGTGTTTTGTTCCACTCTTGCCGCCCTAGTTTCCGTCATATCGGTATTATGTTCCGGATTTTGCGTCCCTAATGCGATTAGGTGATTTATGGGACCCCCTTGACAGTTCGCTTTGAATAAAACTCCTCCAGCAAGGCCCAACCTTGGTTTTACCATTTGCCTCACCACCACCTACTTTCCCTTGGGAGTAATTAACCCAAGGGTCATCTTTATTTTAGCCCCCCGGGCCAATGCTTCTCTAAGTGTTGGCCTGGACAGAGTAGACTGCGGGGCCCTCTCGGGGAAACTCGAGGTCTGGTTTTACTCGTAGGATGTCTCATTCGGTGTTGCCCTGAGAACGAGATATGTGCTACTCCTATCGGGATTGTCGGCACATCGGGCGGCTTTACTGGTCTTGTTTTACCATTGTCGAAATGTCTTGTAAACTGGGATTCCGAGACTGATCGGGCCTTCCCGGGAGAAGGAATATCCTTTGCTGATCGCGAGAGCTTATAATGGGCTAAGTTGGGACACCCCTGCAGGGTTTGAACTTTCGAAAGCCGTGCCGCGGTTATGTGGCAGATGGGAATTTGTTAATATCCGGTTGTAGTAAACTTGAAGTAAACTCTTCTAAAATACACCAACCGTGTGCGTAACCGTGAGTGTCTATTTTCGGGGCTGATCGAGAGTAGAACACGGTTTCTGTGTTATGTTTGACGTAAGTAGGAGTTCAAGATCACTTCTTGATCATTGCTAGCTTCACGACCGTTCCGTTTGCTTCTCTTCTCGCTCTCACTTGCGTATGTTAGCCACCATATCATGCTTAGTCGCTGCTGCAACCTCACCACTTTACCCCTTCCTTTCCCATCAAACTTTGCTAGTCTTGATACCCATGGTAATGGGATTGCTGAGTCCTCGTGGCTCCTGATTACAACACCAACAGTTGCGGTACAGGTTGTCACGATGATCATCACCTTGAGAAGCGATGTTTGCTTGTTTTGGAGTTCTCCTTGACTTCTTCTTGATCGGGGATAGGTTCGAATCGGCAGCTGGGCTAGCGAGGTGGATATTGTTTGAGTTTACATTTATGTTTCATCCGTAGTGGGATGTTGATCTTATGTATGTTGTATTGTTGTATTCATGTGCCTTTGTATATCTTGGCTGTATCCCCACTATTATGTAATGTTGATGTAATGATATCCACCTTGCAAAAGCGTCTTCAAGATGCACATCTATCCTTGGTGGGACCTTGAGTTCCTTGGGATAGGGTCGCATCTTAGGCGTGTTCCTATGATCTATACATTTTCTCCCCTTTGGCAACAAGTTACCAAAAGTTCCTAGAAAATGCATAGTACTATATTGTCTCTCGGCTTGGCCTTGATTGGTGGTGTAGAGATGGCTCCTTGGGCGAAGACTTGATTGATGTGGAAGGAGGTGAAGGAGTTAGTCTTTGGAGCTGGTTCTTGTTGGAGTTGTAGGCTGGAGCGGATGAAGTGACTCGGTGTGCATTCTTGGCTCGACAACTAATCTCTGAGCTCGAGGCATTACAGCAAATGCATCGATGGTTGTCCTGCCCTTCCTCTCTGCATGTCATCCTGTAGCTGCTCCTGGCCCGGCTGAATCTGAGTTACTTTGACATCTAAATCATAGAATTTTTCTTCCATGATTATTTCAGGCTCTCTGGTTTTGAGTTAGGGTGGCCAACCCCTTCTCCATCCATGAGTTGATGCTATCAAGTAACCAAGCTGGTCCTGCTTGCTCTTCAAAAAGTAGTCAGATGCCTCTGCTAGAGTTGGCATCTTGGCAGCCTTCTCTTTCCTTGCTTTCTCCTTATTTTCTTGAGCTTGTCTTGATGATGGTTCATTCTCAGTCATGACAACTTGATTTTCCTCAAAGTCGGGATAGAGAACAAAGTGTTCCTTATCCAGAGATACTTCCTGTGCCCATCTTTGAGTTAATCAACTCCTGAATTTGTGGGGCATATCCACGGCTTCTCTTTTGATGCTGCTTTTGTCCTCTTGATAGTTTCAACTATGAGGCTCATGACCTTGAATTTCTGTGGCACATCAAACAAGTGTAGCAAGTTTATAGCATGCCCTCTGATCATGTTGTGGTCACTGACTTGGGCAAAAGAGTGTGCCTTAGGATCCAGTTGATCGTTGGCAGCCAGCGAAGAAAAATGGTGACCCAAACTTGAAAGTCTCAAGTGCCTCATCAGGGATCTCCTTGTACATCTGTGACATAGAGTTGTGATCCATCTTCTTCTTGGCATAAGCGTCCAAGTCATCTTCACTCTCCTTTGGGGCATTGATCAGACTTGCCCATTCCTCAATGGTTGATTGGTATCTCGTTCCTTGGACATCAAACTATCCTGCCATCTGGATAGAAATGTGTCTTGTGGAGTAGAATTGCATAATGAGCTCATCATTCGGTTTGTGAGCTTTTGCCCAACAAAGTCTGCAAGTCCACATGCCTTTGAAGCTGTCATACACTCCGGGATAGTGTTCTTAATTTTCCTGTATGTAGGTCCAGTCGACCCACCTCATATCACACACTATGGGCTTCTTGTCCAACAAGATTGTCTCGTAGAAGTCCTGCTGCTCCTTTGTGTGGAACACTGTAATCAACAGCAGTCCTTCTCTGGTGGCATATGGATCGACTCTCTCCATAGCCTCAACCACGAATCTCTCTGATCTTCAT
Organism: Aegilops longissima; assembly: GCA_021605205.1. Taxonomy (NCBI): domain Eukaryota; kingdom Viridiplantae; phylum Streptophyta; class Magnoliopsida; order Poales; family Poaceae; genus Aegilops; species Aegilops longissima. The sequence continues at coordinate 613,620,066 of CM038677.1, read as the reverse complement.
GTTCTCAGCCACAAGATGAGCATCATTGTGGTCTAGAATCTTGGGTTTGAGCTTCCTTAGGACTTGCCCTTCATCATCTTCCTCGGCTGACAACATCGAGCCTTTGGGGCCTTGTTCTTTTCAGCATTGGTATACTCACAGTATTCCTTTTATGTGCACTCTTGGGCTTGGAGGCAGCTTTGGGTGCATCTTTGGGCTTTGATGTTGCAGCCCCTGACCCTATAGCATCACCCATCAACTTACATGCCTTGGGTGCTGGTGCGACAACCTCTTCTTCCTCTTCTTCCATCATGGAAGGCTTTCCTATTACTCACGGCCATGGTCTTCTTGACCCTTTCCTTCCTTTTCTTTCCTTCTGCAGCAGGCTCTTTGGGTTGGGATTCCAAAGATGCTTGAGTGGAACTCGGCTTTAGACATTGGTTGTCTTCCTGCAGGCCTTTTGATCTTCATCCACTGGCTTTACTGCAGTTGAGCTATATTCCTTCTTGAGTACTTTGTTCTTTGAAATAGCCTCATCCTCAAGCGCCACATAATCCTCATCCTCGGACTCTGAGGTTCTCTTCTTCCTTATCCTAGTGGCTGCTTTGGGCAAATTCTTTGGGAGTGCTACCTTCCCTCATCGAGCTGCTAGAGGGACTAGTGCCCTCACTCATGTGAATCTGCTCTTGACTTGTTACAGGCTGTCACTTTGGTGCGACATGCTGCACACTGACTGCTGCTGCCTGTGAATAGTTATAGATGAGATAGAGTGGATGAGCATCACAAAATGCAGAGATTTTGCAAAGAATGATTGAAAAACTTAGTTTTAGTTTTCCATAGAAAGCATTTGGATCTACCGATTTTCAAACTCGGTGATACCGAAGCAGTTTTGGAACCTAAACTCGTGAACTCGGTCAGACCGAGTCACAGTTCGATGGCACCGAGACTTCTAGGGTTTCACAAAGTTTTAAAATCAGTCACACCGATTAGCAATTCTTGGTCAGACCGAGAGTTACTAGTGGAATGGCGTTAGCCAAATTGGTGGGACCGAGTTTTTCAGCTCGGTGGGTCCGAGATGGTTTCGGCGGAAACCTAACCCTAAATTTTGGAATCACCTCTATTCTAAGGATTGTTTTGACTGGATAGAGGAGTTTCAATCATGGCAAGAAGCATAATGAACACAATGTGCTGAGATTCAGATGAGGATACCATTGTGATCGAGTTCATACCCTAGTTCGGCGATGAACTCGCAACGGCGGAGAAGAAATCCGTTGACGGCGGCGGAGACCAGCGACAGGAGGCGGCTGGCAACGAAGTCGACAATCCGGAGACCCGATGGCGAAGCGAGCTATCTTGGCAGGCGAAGAGTTTGGAGAAAGTTTTCCAAAATTTTCCCGTGTGAATATATAGCCCGACAACATCGGTGTGACCGAGTGGAACAACTTCGGTGGCACGAGATGCATAACTGATATGATTCTGACAACTCGGTGTGACCGAAAAGTTCAAATCGGTTGCAGCGAGATAAAACATAGATCGACTTAGTGATCTCGGTATGACCGAAATGGATGAATCGGCCGGACCGAAAATCACAAAGAAGTTTTGGAAGTTTTAAGTCTATGATGAATCGGGGACTCAAGTGCTCCTCACCGAGTGGTTCGAATCGACTTGATCAAATTTTGTGATGTAGCATGAATAGAGTTTGAGACGAGAAAAGCATAGATAGCTAGATAAGGTTTTTAGGCATTCTTGTCCATCCACTTGGCCAAAGAAGAATAAACCAATCAGTCAAAACAACCAGTGGATGTCCTCGAATGAGTAAAATATGCAACCAACATGCTCACAAAATAAAATGGCAAATGAAATATGTGGCAAACCATGCACAACCAATTCTAGCATCTATCAAACAATTGGCGATGACTAGGTCATCTATATATGAGTATATTAACTTAGGAGTCAAATGAGAACATTTGATCATAGGTCATACTCATCGTTTAAGCTCAAGTGGGGTTACCACTTTTACATAATGCATTGATGTGTTAACATCATTAGAGTTGCTTTGACTCAATTCTTAGAGTTAAGCTCCCCCTAGATGTGAGATCCCCCCTTAGAGGGATGAACTAACCTTGGGTTTTGTCGATGATGACTTCATGTAGGTGTTGAAGATGTGGATGCTCAATGTTGATGTAGATCTTTTGGAGCAAACCTTTGGAGTGAGTTGCACTTTCAATACCTACATGGGTTAATCCACAAGGAACAAACAAGAATATCCATAGACATAGAGTGATGCACTCACAAAATGATGTCCATGAAAACATTAGGTTACCTTGTCCCTTGCCTTACCAACATGAGGGTTTGTGACTCCTTGAACTAGTGTAAGATATGGAAGATGATTGCACTTGTCCTTGCCATAATGATATGAGTGAAGAATGTTGGCGGAGTCACCCTCAAGAACTCTCTAGTTCTTCTTCTTCGGGATCCACATGATCTTGATGGGAATCCTTGGTGTAGTAGTTGTACTTGATGAAGTAGAACTTGACGTAGTCTTGGGAACCCACTTGACCAAGGCCTTGGGTGCTTCTTCAAATGCATCAATTTCCTCTTGAAGCTTGTCCTTGCCTTTGTTCTTGTGGTCTTGTGGTGGAAGATCATGTTGTGCTTGTGTTCCCTTGAAGGAAGTAGGATCATACTGTTGGAAATATGCCCTAGAGGTAATAATAAAAGCATTATTATTATATTTCCTTGTTCATGATAATTGTCTTTTATTCATGCTATAATTGTATTATCCGGAAATCGTAATACACGTGTGAATACATAGACTACAATCGTCCTAGTAAGCCTCTAGTGGACTAGCTCGTTGGTCAGCAGATAGTCATGGTTTCCTAACTATGGACATCGGATGTCATTGACAAGCGGGATCACGTCATTAGGAGAATGGCGTGATGGACAAGACAATCCTAAGCATAGCACAAGATCGTGTAGTTCGTTTTGCTAGAGCTTTTCCAATGTCAAGTATCTCTTCCTTAGACCATGAGATCGTGTAACTCCCGGATACCGAGGAGTGCTTTGGGTGTACCAAGCGTCCTGGCGTAGCTGGGTGACTATAAAGGTGCACTACGGGTATCTCCGAAAGTGTCATTGGGTTCACACGGATCGAGGCGAGTTTGTCACTCCGTATAGCGGAGAGGTATCCTTGGGCCCTTTCGGTAGTGCATCATCATAATGAGCTCAATGTGACCAAGTGTCGGTCACGGGATCATGGATTCAGATGCGAGTAAAGTGACTTGCGATATGAGACTTAACGATGTATTGGGATACCGGCGATCGAATCTCGGGCAAGTAACATACCGTCGACAAAGGGAATAGTATCACGGGGTTGCTTGAATCCTTGACATCGTGGTTCATCCGATGACATCATCGAGAGCATGTAGGAGCCAACATGGGTATCGGATCCGCTCTTGATTATTGACACGAGGCGTCTCGGTCATATCGCATATCTCCCGAACCGTAGGGTCTACACATAAGGTTCGGTGGCGCTAGGGTTATTAGGAAGACTTGTATGTGATTACGAATGTTTTTGAAGTCCGGATGAGATCCCGGACGTCACGAGGAGTTCGGAATAGTCCGGAGGTAAAGATTTATATATGGGAAGTTGTCAAGCGGACACGGAAAGTTTGGGCGTGCGGTATTGTGCAGGGGCCACGGAAGGGTTCGGAGGTCCACGGAGGAGCCACCCCTCGGGGGGCCACTGGGCTGCGTGTGGGGAAGGAGCCAGCCTGGTGGGCTGGCGCAGCCCCCCCTGGGCCCTTGCGCCTAGGGTTGGGGGAACCCTAGGCGCCCCCTTGCTTGAGGCAAGTCCCCCTCCCTTGGCCGCCGCCCCTCTAGATGCCATCTGGAGGGCGGCCCCCCTCCTCCTTCCCCTATAAATAGAGGGGTGAGGGAGGCTGCACACCCAAAGCCAGGCGCAGCCCTCCCTCCCAACACCTCTCCTCCTCCGTGCGTGCTTGGCGAAGCTCAGCCGAGATCTTCTTGCACCAACAACACCACGCCGTCGTCTTGCCGTTCGAGCTGTCTTCCTCAACCTCTCCTTCCTCCTTGCTGGATCAAGATGGAGGAGGCGTCGTCCGTCCGTCGTGTGTTGAATCTTGGAGGTGCTGTCCGTTCAGCACTTGGCCATCGGTGATCCGAATCACGGCGAAATCGACTCCCTCATCACCATCTGTCGATTGTACTAGGTAGGGGTACCCTAGTATCCCGAACTTCGTGCCGCAGGCGATCCACACACCAGCGGCGGGGCTTGCCTAGTGACGCCAAGATCCTCGAGGTTCCTTTGGAGCCATTCAAGAACAAAGTATTTAACCAAGGAGACAAGGCCACGACAAGAGGAGCTTGCGGGAAGGCCACTCAAAGTGCGCGAAGACAAGACCCGGCAAGAGGAGCTTGCGGGAAGGTTCGATGGCGACAAGCTCCCGGCGCGACAAGGAGTTAGCAGCGGCAAAGGCGCTTGCGGCGAGCAACTCTCTTCATCTCGCTCCAGCTCATCTACCAGCGATGTCGCCATGGGGCCGTTCGAGCGTCGTGTCAAGAGGCTGTGCAGCCAGGCGGAGAAACAGCGATGTGGCGCTAACAAAGGGTGCCATCGTGGCGAGCGGTGGCGTCCCTAACGGTCCCTTTCCACCTTTGTTCAGGCGACATGGGCGGGCATTTATTGCTTTTGTCCCTTGCCGCGAGTTAAATAGAATCCACTGTACCTTTGTACAAAGTAGCTGTACCAACCCATGATTCGATTTCCCATTTTACCCTTGTTTACGTTGCCACTGTGGTGACCCTTTGAGCCTATAAAGGAGGCCCATGCATAGCGTGGGGGGTTCGAGTTCGGTGGTTCGACTCATTCGAGGGTTCGGCTGGTTCGACTCATTGAGACTAGATACACCCAAGCTAGGTTTTGTAGCTCTCATTGCTCCCTAGCAAGAACACGGATAATCGGACAAGCAGCGGTAGGAGTATTATCTCTCGGAGAGATCGAAGCTGGGTAAAACTGCTCGTGTGCATCGCCTCGATCGCTCTTCGTGCAATCTCCGCCCCCACCGACCCAAAGGGACTCGGTCCCATAGGTGTTAAATGGGTCACGATCAACTTCCCGACATCTTTGGCGCACCGGGTAGGGGCGTCGAGGCTGTGTGAACCTGATCCGGCATTCACCACGAAACATCTTCATCATCTTCGTCGACATGCCACGAAGAAGAAGGCTTGGCGGCGCGAGCCGTCGCGTCAAACCCACCACCACGGAGCTAACGGGTGGTGGGGAAGATCTTGGCGGAGAGCGAGGCGTCGTCGAGGCCTGGCGCTGCCAAGTCCAAGGACAAAGCGGCGCGAACTTGGCGTCCGGATCGTACGCGTCCATCTCGGGAGGCGCGGGACCGGCAGCGTCATGGTGCTACAGCGCCATCGTTCGTTGAGCCAAGATCGAGCTGGTGGATCGAGGGCGCTCAAGAAACGCTTCAGCGCATAGCGAGCTGGTGCAAGCGGGGCACGATCGCTGGGCGGGATCTGCTCCTTCTAACATATTTAGAAGTCGAGCATATCCGTTCCTCGCACCGTTCGCCATTGCGCCCACCACTCAGCGGAAGCTTTGGCGCGACTCAAGCGCTCTGGATTACCCTCCAGCGGTGACAAGGTCGGCGAATGGAGGCCACCATTCAAAGTCTCGCCGGCTTTGCCAGCGGCGGCGTTCGCGGCAACCAAGCACATCCTTGCGGCGGCGAGGCGACAAAACGCGAGCGGTGGCGGCGAAACCTATGGGGTGCAACCACCATGCACTCTCCATCGAAGGCCAAGATCGCCCGACTCGTCAAATCCACCTCGGCAGCGACTCCACCGCCTCGTCGGATCCGCGAGCTTCGCCGTGATCAGCGCCAAGTTCTTCAAACGGCAACAAGAAGCGCCGCGAACTTCGCATCGGCGCGAAGAAAGCGCGGCGTCAATCGACCAGCGCTGGGCCCATTATCGACGCATAGCGCCGGAGAACGGTGACTTGCCTTACGCGATGGGTTGTCCTGCGTTCACTTTCGTGAGCTGCGGCAAGTCGGTGGCCCGACAAGAAAAATTTCAAGCCAGGCGTGCGGAGAAGTATGATGGCGGGGCGCATCCGTCGGAGTTCCTCGGCATCTACACCATTGCGGTGCAAGCTGCGGGGGCGAGGCGACAAGATCCTGCCAACTACTTCCGGCGGTACTCAAGCCCAATGTCGGATCTTGGCTCATGCACTTGCGGACAGTTCCATATCTTCTTGGGCAGATCTATGCCATCGGTTTGTCGGTGCCTTCACGGTGACCACAAACCTCATAGCCAAAGTGACCTTCACCTTCTTGCCCGAAGGAAGGAGAGTCCATCGCAAGTTCATCCGGAGATTCAGCCGTGTGCACTACAACATCACGGATGTCCACCCTGCGCGGATGATCGGCGCGTTCGTCGAGCGTCGCGGAACCGCGAGATGAGGAGGAGATGGCGATGTGCAAAGTAAAGGGCGTCGTGAGCTCTATGCCACGGCGACAAGTGTGCGTGCTAAGGAAGGAGGAGACTCGGGGAGAGAATCTGAAGCATGATCGGCGGTGAGGAGACCGCTCGGCAAAGAAGAGTCGGCGGCGGAACAACGGAGGAAGAATAGCAAGAGGTACTAGTTGTCGAGCAGTCCGGCAGCGAGTAAGCGCCAACAAGGCTAAGGTTGGTGGGTCCGGCAAGGAGGTTGCGCTGACACCGACCGCCAAGCGATGTGACGCCGACAAGCGGGACAGCTCAACAAATAATCTTGCAAGATTCACGCACCAAGGGCCATGATCTCGAGCTGCAAGAAGGTCGAGCAGCTTGTTGAACTACGAAGGCTGAGTCTGGGCGCGACAAGGAGAAGGCCAGGAAGGTCTTTGGGGAGTTAGCAAGCGACCGGCGGGGAGGGCCTTGTGACAAGGCCAAGCAGCGGCAGGAGACCGACCTCCCAGCGGCGCGACAAGGATGAAGAAGATGATGATGAAGATATGGAGGATGGCCGAAACTGATGAGCAGGAGTTTGAGAAAGCAGAGAGGTCCTCTGCGTTGGCGGGTGCTTCTCTGCATACCTCGCACCGCCAACTCAAGAAGTGGATGCGAGAGGTTAATGCAGCAGAACCATCCATAGAATCGCGCAAGCCTCTGAAGTGGTCCAGCACGCCTATCATCTTTGATATTGAGGACCACCCTGATCTCATAACTGCGGTCGGTGCTTGCGATGTTGGTCTCACAAACTATCCGCAACCTCAAGGTCACCAAGATGCTAGTTGGCGGGGCGGCAAACCTGATCTCCTCCGCGATGCTCGAAGCTTCAAATCCACGACAATGAGCTCGAAGAGGCTGGCGCGTTCAAGAATCAACCAAGGAAGGAGCAAGCGAAGGGAACATCACGTTGCGGTAACATTTGGCGTGAGCTAAACTTCGGGGCGAGAGGTCACGTTCGGCGTCGCTGATTTCCCATTACCTTATAATGGGATACTTGGCGTCCAGCACTTTCGCCAAGTTCATGGCAGCCTCTCATTATGCATACAACTTGCTCAAGATGCCCGGCCGGTAAGTGTCATTTCTGTTCATGGCGACAAGAGAGATGCTCTTATCTGCGCCGACAAGATTTACGGGGAAGCGGCTGCGCGACGGATAGCAAATCACTTGCGGCTGAAGCTCCGGGGAAGAGCGAAGACCAAGTCCGGCAAAAGCTCGATGCCCACTCCGGCAAGCGCACCTCTTGGTGCTGCACTACCGTCGAGGGCGCACCATTGAGCTCCACCGGCAAGTGCAAGAAAGGCGATGGCAGCTCCACGAAGACCAGAAGGTGCCCGCCAAGGAGGGCGGCAGCTGGTGGTACCTTCACCATCGGTGCCACCCTCGACCCTAAATAGGAAGGCGCTTCGTTGCTTTCCTGCGGGCGAATGTCGATGTGTTTGCATGGCAACCATCGACATCCCGGTGTTCCAGGAAAGTAATTGAGCACCACCTAGCTATCTGTCCTCATCGCGGCTGTCAAGCAAAAAGTCGAGGAAGCGGCGGTGGGCGCCAAGAGTTCATTGCGAAGAGATCAAGAAGTTGGAAGCAGCGGGCCTTGTCGGAGGTGCTCCATCCCGTGGTTGGCCAATCCGGTAGTTGTCACGAAGGCAAATGGGAAATGGAGACTTTGTATCGACTTCACGGATGTTAATAAAGCTTGTCCCAAAGACCCATTTCCTTTGCCGCGCATCGACCAGATTATTGACTCCACGGTGGATGTGATCTGCTTTCATTTCTTGATGCATATTCAGGATATCATCGGATCTTCATGGCGAGAAGAGGATGAGGAAAACCGCATTCATTACTCCATGTGGCACATCTTGTTTCATCGGATGCCTTTCGGTTTGAAGAATGCTGGTTCAGCGTTACAAGAGTGGTTCATGGCGGCTTTGAGCCCCAAATGCAGAAATGTAAAGCCTACATGGATGACATAGTGGTCAAAACAAGGACAAAGCAACTCTTGTCCAAGATTTAGATGAGACCTTTGCAAATCTGCGCAAGATCAACCTCAAGCTCAACCCGAGAAGTCGTGTTTGAGTCCCTTCCGGCAAGCTTCTCGGGTTCTTTGTGTCTCGTGGGGAATTGAAGCCAATCCCGACAAGATCAAGGCCATTGAGCAGATTGAAGCACCAAAGCGAGTCAAGGATGTCACGAAGACTTGCGGTTGCGTGGTTGCTCTCGGCAGGTTTATCTCTAGATCTGCTGGCGCCACCCATTTTCAAGATTTTGAAAAAGGCGGGTCAATGAAATGGACTCGAAGCGGAGGCTGCGCTGCAGGACTTAAAGAGTACCTGTCCTCCACTCCAATACTTGTCGCACCTAAGCCGCAAGAAAAGTTGCTGCTATATATAGCGGCAACCAATCAAATGGTTAGTGCTGCGTTAGTAGCGGAGAGGAGGCGGATGATGGCCCGACAACCAAGGCGGATGCATCCAGCGACAAGCGAGGGCTTCCGCCGTCAAGCTCTGAGTCCCGACAAGGACGGATCTGCGCGAGATTGCGAGAAGATCACGAAAAAGGATGGTGCAGCGCCCGGTGTACTTTCGGTTCCCTTCTCGAGGGCTAGGTGAAGGTACTACGGTGTGCGAAGCTGCTTTCGGCCTCCTCATAACCTCGAGAAAGCTGTGCCATTACTTCCAAGCACATGAGATCCGATCGTCACTCGCTTTCCATTGAAGAGGATATTGCAAAACCGAAGCAGCAGGCAGGATTGTTGAGTGGGCCTTTGGGCTGTCAAGCTTTGGCCTCAAGTTTGAAAGCACTTCAACTATCCAAGCGAGCATTGGCGAGTTTATAGCAGAATGGGCCTTGACGCAAGATGAAGAAATTCAGAGATGAGTATCCCGTCAAGGAAGCAAGTAAAGAGTGGCTGATGTACTTTGATGGTGCCTTCTCGCTGCAAAGGCGCCCGGTGCGGCGTCTTGCTTATCGCACCACGGAGAGCACCTCAAGTACATAGTCGGATGCACTTTCCCAAGGAGCAAGCAACAAACAATCTGCAGAGTATGAAGGTTTGCTTGCGGTCTCGAGATCGCGGTAGACCTTGGGATCAAGAAGCTCATCGTCAGGGGTGACTCGCAGCTTGTCGTCCGCCAAGTAAACAAAGATTATCAGAGTCCGTTGATGGAAGCCTACGTTGATGAAGTGACAAAGCTAGAGGAACACTTTGAGGGCCTGCAAATGGAACATGTTCCAAGAGCTCAGAATGATATCGCTGATGGCTTTGTCAAAGTCGCCGCACTCAAGTTACACAATGGAACCAGGAATTTTTGTGCTCAAGCTGACTCGGCCGATTATAGCGCCATCAATGGACATAACAAGAAGAGAAGTTGATTTCGGTGACTACTTCCGGAGGAGCTACCGAAGCCGCCGTCGCGAAGGTCCCAAAATCAACACCAAGAGTCTTTGAGGCGATCTGCTCCGACAAGCCCGAGTTTGTCTCGTTGAAGCGGATGCTCCCGACAAGTTTTGCTCCGGCAAGCTTGCCGGGAACATCAACTCGGTGAGCCGCGAGTTCTTCCCGTAAAGCGGATGTTCCGCAGCAGCGGAATGTGCCTTTAGTCCTTGTTGCCGAGCCCCAAGCTCCGGCATGGGCACAGCAGATTGTCCATTTCCTTGAGACATGAGAACTTCCGAAGAGCAGAAGAAGCGGAAAGAGTAGCCCGGCGAGTCAAGTATGTACGGTTTGTCGACAGCTGCTTTGTCTGAAGAAGACTCAGCGGTGTGAAATTGAAGTGTATTTGCGGGAAGATGGAATGAAGCTGTTGGCGAGAGATACATGGAGGCATATGTGGTCACCACATTGGCGCAAAACACACTGCGGCAAGGCTTTCCGGCAAGGTTTCTTCGGCCGACAGCCCTCCGGATGCAAGCTGCACAAGTAACCAAGTGTGAAGCGTGCGAGTTCCATTCCAAGCAGATACACCAGCCAGCTCAAGCTCTCAGACGATCCCTCACGGGGCTCGACATCCTCGGCCCCTTTCCCGAGCTGTCGGGGCTTTGAAATGCTGTATGTTGCAATCGACAAGTTCACAAAGTGGCGGAAGTGGAAGCGATGAGGAAGGTGACAGCACGGTCGGCGATCAAGTTCTTGGTCAATTGTTTGCCGTTTGGGATTCCTAACGGGATCATCACCGACAACGGCACACAGTTCCTGAGCCGCACCTTCATGCGATCGTCCAAGATCTTGGCGCCAAGATCTGCTTTGCTTCATTGCTCATCAGAAGCAGCGGTCAGCGAAGAGGAAAGCGCTGAAGTGCTGCGGGGACTCAAGACGAGAACTTTCGGCGGGCTGCGTAAGTGCGGAAGAAACTGGATTGAGGCTGCGGTGGTTCTTTAATCGTCGGGATGGCGCCGTCGAGCCAGGCGGACACCTTCGCTCTAGTCTATGGAAGCGAGGCAGTTCTCCCCACGGAACTTCGTATCTGAGTGCGCCTCGAGTACTCGCTTATGATGAGCTTGAGCAAGAGCAGCTGCGTCAAGATGGCGCCTGCTCCTTGAGAGGACCGTCTTCGAGCCATTTGTCGAGCTGCTCGTTACCAGCAAGCTTTGCGTCGCTACCATAACCGCAAAGTTAGTGCGGAAAGCTTGAGGAAAGCGACCTTGTTCTTGGCGCGTTCAGTCCGCCAAAATTCCAACAAGTTGGCCTTGAAGTGGGAAGGCCCTTATCGGGTGAAGCGAGTCACTAGGCCGGCGCTGTCATGCCGGACCGAAGATGGCATTCGGTGAGCAACTCCACGGAACATTGAGCATCTTCGTAAGTTTTACCCATAGAGCGCGGTTGCGGAACTTATTCGGCAACCACCTTTATAAAAATCTTGCCGATGTTGCATGTAATCCTTTGTACAAAGCGGGCGCGGACCCGTGCATCGATAAAGCTCATGTGTTGCGCGCAACTTGTCAATTTCATGCTTTCATAACCAATTTGCATGTGTTATCGACATTTTGTGCAGCATCCACACCGGTAAGCAATAACGAGCCACAAGGCTCCATAACTCTATTTTCTCTTCTTTCTCCTCAAAGAAGGAAGGTTCATCCACCCACAAGTTAACGGGGAGAGAAGATAATGGTGTGGAGCTCTTTGTCGGGAAAGCTGATCGTGCCCCACGAGCACCCTCTGAGGACTGGGCCTTGTGGTTGGAGGGCGGAGATCGCACAAAAAGCGGATCGGCGATGCACGGCCGGTTACCCACCTTGAGCTCTCAGGAGAGATAATACTCCTCTGCTGCTTTGTGGATTATCTTGTGTTCTTGCTAAGGAGCAATCACGGGCTACAAGACCTAGCACGAATGTGATGAACTAAGCTGAGCTGGATCGAACCTAGCGAACCCTTTCTCGTTGCCCTTGGGCCTCCTTTTATAGGCACAAGGGGTTTACCACATGTGGCAAGTAGACAAGGGTATGATGGTAAAAACATAGGTTGGTACACGCTTTATGCAGGTGTCTGATAATCTATACCTAACTCGGCGGCAAGGGACAAGGGTCATCAATGCCCGTCTCGATCGCCGACGATTATGAGGACCGTTAAGTGCACCTCCATTACATACGATGGTAGCTTGTCGGCGCCGTCATCGCTACTCCCGCTGGCTGCACAGCCCGTCGACCGCGTGCTTGGGAGAGCCCGTGGTGACACGTTGGCGGGTGGTGGGCGGAGATGAAGAGAGTCGCCCGCCCGACAAGCGCCTTGCAGCGGGAAACCTTGCAGCAGCTTGGGGATTCAGCGCCCGCCAGCCTTCCCGACAAGCTTCTCTTGCGGGGCCTTGTTTTCCTTGCAGCCTGGCGGCCTTCGACAAGCTCCTCTTGCGGGGTCTTGGCTTTTGTTCTTGAATGGCTCTAAAGGACGGCTGAGGACCTTAGCGGCCATCGGGCCGGCCCGGCCGTGGTATTGCTGGCTTTCGTGCAGTTAGAGTACTAAGGTACCCTACTCTAATCTGTGACAGCCTGGCGTCGCTCGAGGAAATATCGCCTTCTTTGGGAAGCAAGCAGCGAGAAAAGCTAAGTTGCCAAAGTTTGAGCAATCAGTTTTAAATTTTTAAGTTATCTTCCTCGAATGATAGTACTTTGTATGGAAAACCTGTGCGCGGAGGAACCAACTCGTAGCTGGTGGCGCCCTTACTTTGTTTGAGTCCGCTCAACAACTTAAGTGAGCTGCAACTAGTTGCGACAAGGTTGCTTGTCGGAGGACACTTGCCAGAGAGCTCTTGACATTCCGCACTCAGCCTTTCATGACAAAGGTGCCGTGCCGACAAGTTCCCTAAAAGCGTGAGGCACAAACATACAAAGGAAGGAATCAAGTAAAGGAAATAACATTGCAATAGCTGCCTAAGATAGAGTATATTACAAAATAACATGCCATGAATCTAATAAATTGTTTTAAACTTGATCAACAGCGACAAGGGAAAGATAAAATTGGCGGCCTAGTCTACGGTGCGCCGTCAACCTCTTGATCTTGCCCACCCTGTCACAATGGAGTGCGACAAAGGGCCTTGAGTGCCTCCACATCGGCATCCGGCGGCAAGGACTTGAGGACTCCGTCGAGTTGAGGCGGTTGCGGAAGGCCACCTTCATCAACACCTTACAGGAGGCTCTGCGCGGATCTGGCGCGATTCCTCGGCTAGCTGCTTGGGATCTCTTCCGGAGTCATTTGGAAACTGTCCTGCGCCCTTAAGGACGAGGCTGAGTTTGGCGCTGGGTTGGGCGCTCGTCGGTAGAGTACCCAAGGTCCACCATCCCAGCTCCATCGGCTCCTTGTCGATGGCGGCGGCGGTATCCACAAGACCCTCCGTCCGATGCATCACGTTCTCTCTGAAGGTGTCACAGGCGGTCGTGCTTTTCGCCAACAGCTCCTCGTTGTCCTTGATCTTCTCGGCGGGGCCACCTCCGCTCCTTGGCGCCGTCCGGCGTCTCCATCGGGGTGGTCAGCTTCAGCTCAAGGTCTGCCTTGGAGTCCTTGGCGGCATCGAGCTCTTTGATCCTTTCAGCGAGGCAGCCACAACTTCGCCAAGTGTGTGGCGTCCTTCTCGCGCTCGTGCTTCAGCGGGTGAGCTCTTCGCCGCTCTTACGCAGGCGGCCTCCAGCTGCGTCACTTTGTCTCAACTCCTTCTTGGCAGCCTCGGCAGCTGCGGCGATGTACTTTGCTTCCTTGGCGCTCCGCCAAGTGATTGCTTTCGCAGTAAGCTCTTCCTCATAGCTGTCAAGGTTGATCTTCCCTTCTTGCTAGCTTCGCCTTCTTCTTGAATAGCTTCTCGCCGACAAGCCTTTGCTGCTCCTCGACCTCAGCCTTCTCAAGGATAAAGGCTGTGCGCTCTTGAGTAGCTCCCACTCTTCTGCTATGTTAGGAGAGTTTCTTGATTGGTGCCCGAAACTCTTACTGCACGCTTCTCCATGTCTGCTCCGCCCTCGCGACAAGTGCCTCCAGACTCCAACTTGGCTTGTCGAGTAGCGGTAGAAGCGACAACAGCTTCTTCGGCTGCTGCTCCTCCTCGAACTTCGCCGCTGTTGCTGCTTGGCGCGTCAACCAGCGTCGGCCAATGAGCGAGCAGCTCTCCGTCGAAGGTCTCTCCTTGGCCGGTGCCCTGAGCTCGGCCCGGGGAGCTTGATGAAGATACCATCGCCCGGCCTCAAGGTAGGCGCGGGGATGAGAGCTCTTGAACTGTCGCTGCATCGGTGGCGGAAGGATCAGCGATCGGTGTGGCGCTGGCGCTCCTGCTGACCTCGAAGTCGTCGGTCGATCGCCCGACCCTCGCCAGCCTTTGCGGCGGCAGCCTGGCGGCCTCCTCGCCAGCGGACCCATCGGCGCCAGCCTCTTCCTCCATGGTGGCGGCGTCGGCGGTGTTGCAGCGCGTCCTCCTCGCCAGGCGACCTCGGTCTCCATCGGCTCTGCGGCGGATGGATCGGCGATCAGAAAAAGAAAAACGATCAAGCAAATGTTGAAAGAAAAGCGAAAAAAAGAACCCAAGGGAATTTTCGGTCAAGGGATTACTGCGATGGGATCGTGGCGCGGTCTCAACCAGGAGGATGCATGGCGCTGCCCCTTGTCGGAGGCTCCCTTGTCGGAGAAGCATCCTTGCGGAGAAGCAACTCCTTGCGGAAATTCTCCCTTGGCGGCGTAGTTGAGGCAGATGGAATCTCAGGAGCGGCTTCCGGGCCCTCCTGATGAGGCTGCTCTGCTCCTACACAAATCAACAAGTCAGATATCAGTATAGAAGAAGCACCCATGCACGCCCGACCGTAAGAAATAAACCAAATACTTACGCTGGGGGCTCCTCTGAGGAAGGGTTGCCGGGTCCGGCAAGGGGTCTCGAGCAGCGCCTCCACAGCCATGCAGGGGATCGTCTTGATGACAACCACGGGGTCTTGGCTCTCTTCGACGCCCTCTGAGCCAGCGTCCTGAAAAAGGAAAGAGTTCGGAATGAAGCAAATCAGATACAAGACGAAGCAACAAAATCGAAAAAATTCAAGCACAGCATAAGAGACTTACTCTTCTTCTTCTGCCTCGTCGGAGCTGGCGCGGAGAGATCAAATTCGGCTCGCCTCCGGTGCGAAGAAGCGGAGGTGGGCTCTCTTGACCGCTTGGCGGGGGTGGCAGCGGTGGCTGAGAGGATCCCGCCTCGGTTATTGCAGCGGTGTGGGGCGCTCCTTGTGCTTGATGCTTGCCCATGATGGAAGCGCGTCGCCTGGCCACGGCTGTTGGCCCATCTGCCGCCCCGTCGCTTCCCCGGCCTTGCGGACACGCCTTCTTGGCGGGGCTGCGGGCTCCGCTCGCGGCAAGCTACCTGAAGGTGTGGAGGAGGCGCCCTCGGCGGACTCGCTTGGCTCAACCTCGGGCTCGGCCTGCTCCTCCTCGCTGGCAAGCTCCTCTCGGTCGGCAAGGCTTGCCGCCTCGGCTGCCTCTGCCTCCTCCACAGTGAACCCGAACACGCCAGCGGCAGCAGCCGCTGCCGCCTCCTCCAACCTTGTGGAAATGCGCACCATCTCTTGCTCGGTGGTGTCGCGGGTGAGCCACCTCTGCTCGTCGGCGCGGATCGGCACTTCTTCCAAGCTGTTGAAGAACTGCCGCACGTTGTCGTCGGAAGGCTCTTGCCAGGTTGGAATGATCCCATGAGAGTCACACAAGGGCATCATGGCGCGGATGCGGTCGAGTGAAGAGTTGTTGCACAAAGGAACGACCCCCCTCGGCAACATGAACCACTCGGGGTGATCGGGGTCGTGCTTGAACAACTCCAGCAGCATTGCATCCAGCTCCAAGACGGTGAAATTCCAATTGAGGCCCGGGCGCAACCTCATGATATCCACCGGGTTTTGGAACTCCCAAGCCGGTCTCCTCCTCTCCTGCAAGGGAAGCGTCTGTGGCGAAGGAAGTCTGCGCCAACTGCGCCTACAGTGAGTCCGGCAAGCCTGAGGCGCAAGATCCGGGTCACAGCTATCTTCAACCTAGCATCCTCCGGCGCCAAGTTGCTCCAATCATTGCCACTCACTATGGGAGTTTGGCGCTGGGAAGTAAAGGGCTGCGGGTTCTCCTCTAAGATCCAACACCAATCGGCTCTCCACTCTTCCCACTTGCTGCGGAGCTCTCCTTCGAGATAGGATTCTTTCTTGCCGATCCTGGAGATCCAAGCAATCCCTCCAGCAAGTGGCTCTCCTCTCTCGACGCGGGGCATGAAGAAGTGGCGGAAAAGGACTACATTTGCGTGGACTCCGACAAAGTTCTCGCAGAGGTGTGCGAAAACCGCCATGGTCGGAACAACGTTTGGGGTGAAATCAAGGAAGCGAAACCCGTAGGTATTCATGACATCATGAAGAACTTCGAGAGAAGGCGGGCGAGCCCGCAATAGAAGCCTTGAAAAAGGGTACCCGCTCGAAGCTGACTCACGGCAGCGGCGGAGAGTACCCTCGTCTTGCGGATCTTCAGCGTCTCCGTCGACGAAGAAGAGGTAGTACCCTCCCTCGGCTCGCCGCGCCGAGTGGGGAGGAAGAACCCGCTCCTTGCGCAGCGCCCATGACCCGCTGCGCCTCGGCCGACTTCCGCCCTTCCCTTGTCGGCTTTGAGCCATGGCGGGGCGGTGGAGGAGGCGGCGGCGTTGATGGCGCTGGTGGCGATGGGGGGCGGAGCGTTGCTCTCCTCAGATTGGAGAAGAAGGGGGGAGCGACGATGGTTTTCAAGACAAGACAACAATGGCGAGGTGGGCGACCTGCCCCTGATTCCTCTGTTTATAAGGAGGGAGAGGGGGCGGATGTTCCGCTTTTCCAATTAAAGAAACCCCCACGATCTCTCCCACGGCGCCACGTTCGGCGCGTGCTGTTAAATGGGGGCGTGGTGGAGTCGGGCAAATAGCAGGCGTGATCTGGGCAGCGGCGTGCCCGTGCCTTTATTTTGGGCTGGACCAACAACGCTCGGCACCGTGTGTGGCCCGAGCAGGGGCTCTGTTGGTGTACTAGGTAGGGGTACCCTAGTATCCCGAACTTCGTGCCTGACGATCGCAGCACCCAGCGGCGGGGCTTGCCTAGTGACCGCCAAGATCCTCAGGGTTCCTTTGGAGCCATTCAAGAACAAAGTATTTAACCAAGGAGACAAGGCCCGGCAAGAGGAGCTTGCGGGAAGGCCACTCAAAGATGCGCGAAGACAAGACCCGGCAAGAGGAGCTTGCGGGAAGGTTCGATGGCGACAAGCTCCCGCGCGACAAGGAGTTAGCAGCGGCAAAGGCGCTTGCGGCGGCGAACCTCTCTTCATCTCCGCTCCAGCTCATCGACCAGCGTGTCGCCATGGGGCCGTTCGGCGTGCGTGTCAGAGGCTGTGCAGCCAGCGGAGAAGCGAGCGTAACAGCGGCGGGGGGTGCCATCGTGGCGAGCGGTGGCGTCCCTAACGGTCCCTTTCCGCCTTTGTTCGAGGCGACATGGATGGGCATTTATTTCTTTTGTCCCTTGCCGCCAGAGTTAGGTAGAATCCACTGTACACTGTACAAAGTAGCTGTACCAACCGCAGTTCATTTTCCCATTTTACCCTTGTTTACGTTGCCACCTGTGGTGACCCCTTTGAGCCTATAAAAGGAGGCCCATGCGCAACGTAGAGGGGGTTCGAGGTTCGGTCTGGTTCGACTCATTCGAGGGGTTCGGCTGGTTCGACTCATTCGGGACTAGATACACCCAAGCTAGGTTTTGTAGCTCTCATTGCTCCCTAGCAAGAACACCAGATAATCAGACAAGCAGCAGTAGGAGTATTATCTCTCCGGAGAGCTCCGAAGCTGGGTAAAACTGCTCGTGTGCATCGGCTCGATCTGCTCTTCGTGCAATCTCCGCCCCCACCGAACCAAAAGGGACTCGGTCCCATAGGTGTTCATGGGTCACGATCAGCTTCCCCGACACCATCCCTTGAGCAGCTTCCTTTTCGATCTACAAGTGGTATGTAGATGCAAACTCACTCCTTGACTCGTTGCTTAGATGAACTCATAGATGGATCTTGGTGAAACCGTAGGAAAATTTTAATTTTATGCAACGTTCCCCAACGGTGGCATCATGAGCTAGGTCTATCGTAGTTCTCTATTGCACGAGTAGAACACAATTTTGTTGTGGGCGTAGATCTTGTCAACTTGCTTGCCGCTACTAGTCTTATCTTGCTTCCAGCGGTATTGTGGGATGAAGCGGCCGGACCAACCTTACGTGTGCGCTTCGTGAGACCGGTTCCACCGACTAACATGCACTAGTTGCATAAGGTGGCTGGCGGGTGTCTGTCTCTCCACTTTAGTTGGGCGGATTCGATGAAAAGGGTCCTTATGAAGGGTAAATAGAAGTTGACAAGATCACGTTGTGGTTATTCGTGAGGTAAGAAAGCGTTCTTGCTAGAACCCAATTGCAGCCACGTAAAGATGCAACAACAATTAGAAGGCGTCTAACTTGTTTTTGCAGCAATTGTCATGTGATGTGATATGGCCAAGTTGTGATGAATGATGAATGACATATTGTGATGTATGAGATCATGTTCTTGTAATAGGAATCACGACTTGCATGTCGATGAGTATGACAACGGCGAAGCCATAGGAGTTGTCTTTACTTTTGTATGACTGCGTGTCATTGAAGAGCGCCATGTAAACTACTTTACTTTATTGCTAAGCGCGTTAGCCATAGAAGTAAAAGTAGTCGTTGGTGTGACAACTTCATGAAGACACGATGATGGAGATCATGATGATGGAGATCATGGTGTCATGCGGTGACAAGATGATCATGGAGCCCCGAAGATGAAGATCAATGGAGCTTTATGATATTGGCCATATCATGTCACTACTATATAATTGCATGTGATGTTTATTATGTTTATGCATCTTGTTTACTTAGAACGACGGTAGTAAATAAGATGATCCCTTACAACAATATCAAGAAGTGTTCTCCCCTAACTATGCACCGTTGCTAAAGTTCATGGTTTCGAAGCACCACGTGATGATCGGGTGTGATAGATCCTTACGTTCACATACAACGGGTGTAAGACAGTTTACACATGCAAAACACTTAGGGTTAACTTGCGAGCCTAGCATGTACAGACATGGCCTCGGAACATGGAGACCGAAAGGTCGAACACGAGTCGTATGGAAGATCGATCAACATGAGAATGTTCACCGGCGATGACTAGTCCGTCTCACGTGATGATCGGATCGGCCTAGTCGACTCGGATCGTGTAACACTTAGATGACTAGAGGATGTCTAATCTGGTGGGAGTTCATTTAAATAATTTGATTAGATGAACTTAATTATCATGAACTTAGTCTAAAACTTTTGCATAATATGTCTTGTAGATCAAATAGCCAGCGCTCATGTCAACTTGAACTTCAGCGTTCCTAGAAAACCAAGCTGAAAGATGGCGGCAGCAACTATACGGACTGGGTCAGGAACACGAGATCATCCTCATAGCTGCCGAAACAATATGTCCTAGAAGGACCGCTAGGTGGCGCTCCGTCCTAGAGAACCAAGACATTATGAATGCTTGGCAGTCTCGTCTTGATGATTACTCCCTCGTTCGGTGCGGCATGCTTTACACTTAGAACAGGGGCTCCAAAAGCGTTTTGAGCATCACGGAGCATATGAGATGTTGAAGAGCTGAAACTAGTTTTCCAAGCTCACGCCGGGTCGAGAGATATGCGTCTCCGACAAGTTCTATAGTTGTAAGATGGAGGAAAATAGTTACGTCGGTGAGCACATACTCAAAATATGCAGGTTGCACAACCGCATGACCCAGTGAATATTAACCTCCACGATGAGGCGGTCATTGACAGAATCCTTGATCGCTCCCACCAAACTACAAGAGCTTTGTGATGAACTACAATATGCGAGGGGATGGTGAAGGCCATTCTGAAGTATTTTCAATCTTGAAGTCGTGAGAGGTTGAAATCAAGAAAGAACATCAAGTGTTGATGGTCAATAAGACCACTAAGTTCAAGAAGGGCAAGGGCAAGAAGAACTTCAAGAAGGGCGACAAGGATGTTGCCGCGCCCGATAAGCGATTCGGGAAGAAGTCAAAGAATGGACCCAAGCACGAGGCCGGTGCTTTTATTGCAAGGGAAGGGTCCTTTGAGCGGAACTGCCCCAAATACTTAGCAGATAAGAAGGCCGGCAACACCAAAGGTATATTTGATATACATGTAATTGATGTGTACTTTACCAGTACTCGTAGTAACTCCTGGGTATTTGAAACCGGTGCCGTTGCTGATATTTGTAACTAACAGCTCCTAGCTGCGGAATAAGCGGAGACTGGCGAAGGACGAGGTGACGATGCGCGTCGGGAATGGTTCCAGAGTCGATGTGATCGCCGTCGGCACGCTACCTCTACATTTACCCACGGGATTAGTTTTGAACCTTAATAATTATTATTTGGTGCCAAGTTTGAGCATGAACATTGTATCTGGATCTCGCTTAATGCGAGATGGCTACTCATTTAAATCCGAGAATAATGGTTGTTCTATTTATATGAGAGATATGTATTATGGACATGCTCCGATGGTCAATGGTTTATTCTTAATGAATCTCGAGCGTAATGTTACACATGTTCATAGCGTGAATACCAAAAGATGTAAAGTTGATAACGATAGTCCCACATACTTGTGTACTTTGCGCCTTGGTCACATTGGTGTCAAGCGCATGAAGAAGCTCCATCTTGATGGACTTTTGGAGTCTCTAGATTATGAATCATTTGACACATGCGAACCATGCCTCATGGGCAAGATGACCAAGACTCCGTTCTCGGAACAATGGGCGAGCAACCAACTTGTTGGAAATCATACATACCGATGTGTGCGGTCCAATGGCGTTGAGGCTTGCGGAGGATATCGTTATGTTCTCACTCTCACAGATGACTTGAGTAGATATGGGTATGTCTACTTGATGAAACACAAGTCGAGACCTTTGAAAAGTTCAAGGAATTTCAGAATGAAGTAGAGAATCAACGTGACGAAAGATAAAATTCTTCGATCGGATCGTGGAGGAGAATATTTAAGTCACGAATTTGGTACACACTTAAGAAAATGTGGAATCGTTTCACAACTCACGCCGCTGGAACACCTCGGTAATAACGGTGTGTCGAGCGTCGTGTCGCACTCTATTGGATATAGTGCGATCCATGATGTCTCTTACTGATTTACCGCTATCATTTTGGGGATCGCTCTAGAGACAGCTACATTCACTTTAAATAGGGCACCATCTAAATCCGTTGAGGCGACACCGTATGAATTATGGTTTGGGAAGAAACCTAAGCTATCGTTTCTAAAAGTTTGGGGATCGATGCTTATGTCAAGAAACTTCAACTTGAAAAGCTCGAACCCAAGTTGGAAAAATCGTCTTCATAGGATACCCTAAAGAAACCATTGGGTATACCTTCTACTTAAGATCCGAGGGCAAGATCTTTGTTGCCAAGACGGATCCTTTACGGAAAAAGTTTCTCTCGAAAGAAGTAAGTGGGAGGAAAGTAGAACTTCGATGAAGTACTACCTCTTGAGCAGGAAAGTAGTGCAGCTCAGGAAAATGTTCTGTGATGCCTACACCAACTGAGGAGGAAAATAATGATGATGATCAAGGTACTTTGGATCAAGTTGCTCTTGAACCCAGTGGTCCACAAGGACACGTTCCGCACAGTGATGCGGCAACCCTATCACGGAAATCATGTTGTTGAACAACGGTGAACCTTGAACTATGAAGAAGCGATGGCGGGCCCAGATTCCAACAAATGGCTAGAAGCCATGAAATCTGAGATAGAATCCATGTATGAAAACAAAGTATGGACTTTGGTGACTTGCCGATGATCGGCGATAGAAAACAAATGGATCTTTAAGAAGAAGGCGGACGCGGATGGTAATGTTACCATCTATAAAGCTCGACTTGTCGCTAAGGGTTATCGGCAAGTTCAAGGGATTGACTACGATGAGACTTTCTCTCCGTGGCGAAGCTTAAATCCGTCCGAATCATGTTAGCAATTGCGCATACTATGATTATGAGATATGGCAGATGGACGTCAAAGCGGCATTCCTTAACGGGCATCTTAAGGAAGAAGCGTATATGATGCAGCGGAAGGTTTTGTCGATCCTAAGAATGCTAACAAAGTATGCAAGCTCCAGCGATCCATTTATGGGCTGGTGCAAGCATCTCGGAGTTGGAACATTCGCTTTGATGAGATGATCAAAGCGTTTGGGTTATCTTGGACTTATGGAGAAGCTGCGTTTACAAGAAAGTGAGTGGGAGCTCTGTAGCATTTCTCATATTATATGTAGATGACATACTTTTGATGGGAAATGATATAGAACTTTTGGACAACATTAAGGCCTACTTGAATAAGTGTTTTTCAATGAAGGACCTTGGAGAAGCTACTTATATATTAGGCATCAATATCTATAGAGATAGATCGAGACGCCTCATAGGTCTTTCACAAAGCAGATACCTTGATAAGATTTTGAAGAAGTTCAAAATGGATCAGTCCAAGAAAGGGTTCTTGCCTATACTGCAAGGTGTGAAATTGAGCTCCGCTCAATGCCCGACCACGGCAAAAGATAAAGAAGAGATGAGCGTCATCCCTATGCCTCGGCCATAGGATCTATTATGTATGCCATCTTGTGTACGGACCTGATGTAAACCTTGCCGTAAGTTTGGTAGGAAGGTACCAAAGTAATCCCGGCAAGGAACAACTGGACAACGGTCAAGAATATCCTGAAGTACACGAAAGGACAAAAGACATGTTTCTCGTTTATGGAGGTGACGAAGAGCTCGTCGTAAAGGGTTACGTCGGCGCTAAGCCGACACAGATCTGATGACTCAAAGTCACAAACCGGATCGTGTATATGTTGAATGGTGGAAGCGATGGCTGGTGCAGCTGCAAGCGAAGCGTCGTGGCGGGATCTACATGTGAGCGGAGTACATGGCAGCCTCGGAGAAAGCGCATGAAGCAATTTGGGTGAAGGAGTTCATCACCGACCTAGGAGTCATACCCAATGCGTCGGGGCCGATCAAACTCTTACGTGACAACACTGGAGCTATTGCACTTGCCAAGGAGCCCAGGTTTCACAAGAAGACCGAGCACATCAAGCGTCTCTTCAACTCCATCCGTGAAAATGTTCAAGATGGAGACATAGAAATTTGTAAAGTGCATACGGATCTGAATGTCGCAGATCCGTTGACTAAACTCTCTTCATGAGCAAAACATGATCAACACGAGAACTCTATGGGTGTTCGATTCATCACAATGTAACTAGATTATTGACTCTAGTGCAAGTGGGAGACTATTGGAAATATGCCCTAGAGGCAATAATAAAAGCATTATTATTATATTTCCTTGTTCATGATAATTGTCTTTTATTCATGCTATAATTGTATTATCCGGAAATCGTAATACCGTGTGAATACATAGACTACAATCGTCCTAGTAAGCCTCTAGTTGACTAGCTCGTTGGTCAACAGATAGTCATGCTTTCGACTATGGACATCGGATGTCATTGACAACGGGATCACGTCATTAGGAGAATGACGTGATGGACAAGACCAATCCTAAGCATAGCACAAGATCGTGTAGTTCGTTTTGCTAGAGCTTTTCCAATGTCAAGTATCTCTTCCTTAGACCATGAGATCGTGTAACTCCGGATACCGTAGGAGTGCTTTGGGTGTACCAAGCGTCCTGGCGTATCGGGTGACTATAAAGGTGCACTACGGTATCTCGAAAGTGTCATTGGGTTGACACGGATCGAGGCGAGTTTGTCACTCCGTATAGCGGAGAGGTATCCTTGGGCCCACTTTCGGTAGTGCATCATCATAATGAGCTCAAAGTGACCAAGTGTCCGGTCACGGGATCATGCATTCTGATGCGAGTAAAGTGACTTGTCGATAACGAGACTTAACGAGGTATTGGGATACCGACGATCGAATCTCGGGCAAGTAACATACCGTCGACAAAGGGAATAGTATCTGGGGTTGCTTGAATCCTTGACATCGTGGTTCATCCGATGACATCATCGAGGAGCATGTAGGAGCCAACATGGGTATTCAGATCCGCTGTTGGTTATTGACTGAGCGTCTCGGTCATATCGCATATCTCCGAACCCGTAGGGTCTACACATAAGGTTCGGTGGCGCTAGGGTTATTAGGAAGACTTGTATGTGATTACGAATGTTGTTCGGAGTCCGGATGAGATCCGGACGTCACGAGGAGTTCGGAATAGTCTGGAGGTAAAGATTTATATATGGGAAGTTGTCAAGCGGACAGGAAAGTTTGGGGCGCGTGCGGTATTGTCTGGGGCCACCGGAAGGTTCGGAAGTCCACCGGGAGGGGCCACCCCTCGGGGGGGCCCTGGGCTGCGTGTGGGGAAGGAGCCAGCCCACGGTGGGCTGGGCGCACCCCCTTGGGCCCTTGCGCCTAGGGTTGGGGGGACCCTAGAGGCGCCCCTTGCTTGGGGGCAAGTCCCCCTCCCTTGGCCGCCGCCCCTCTAGATGCCATCTAGAGGGGCGGCCCCCTCCTCCTTCCCCTATAAATAGAGGGGTGAGGGAGGCTGCACACCCAAAGCCAAGGCGCAGCCCTCCCTCCCAACACCTCTCCTCCTCCGTGCGTGCTTGGCGAAGCTCTGCCGAGATCTTGCTTTCAACAACACCACGCCGTCGTGCTGCCGTTGGAGCTGTCTTCCTCAATCTCTCCTTCCTCCTTGCTGGATCAAGGCGGAGGAGGCGTCGTCCGTCACCGTCACGTGTGTTGAGCAGCGGAGGTGCTGTCCGTTCAACACTTGGCCATCGGTGATCCGAATCACGGCGAGTCGACTCCCTCATCACCATCCTTGAGCAGCTTCCTTTCGATCTACAAGTGGTATGTAGATGCAAACTCACTCCCTTGACTCGTTGCTTAGATGAACTCATAGATGGATCTTGGTGAAACCATAGGAAAATTTTAATTTTCTGCAACGTTCCCCAACACATACTTCTCTTGTTGAGGAACAAACTTCGTCTTGGGGTATTGATCTTCTTCCCACTCTACTCCATTGGCATCGAACCTTCGTTCAAAACCAACACCTTGATTCTTCCGGTGCCTTCTTTGCTTGCGTTCAATTTCCTCAAATTGCTTACTCCCGGCAAGGCTCTTGTATACACCTTTCTCTATGATTCCCTTCAATAAGCTATTTTCTTGCTCAAGTGTAACTTGGCTAAGAGAATCATTAGTGGAATCAAGAGAACTACTAGAAGCAACAATATTGGATTTACCATTATTATTGTTTCTACTAGAGGAAGGATCTTTTTTGTTCTTGTTACTAGACTTGACTTGAGGCATGTAAGTAGATAAGAGTAAACGCTTGGCAATGTAAGAAGAACTTTTCTTATGAAGATCATCGTTGATTGCCTTTAAGAACTCATGCTCTTGCTCAAGATTGAGTTTTTCAAAGCGTAACTTCTCATGAGCCCTTAAAAGTTCTCGATGATCTTCGAAGATAGTTTCATGAGCTAACTTAAGAGTGTTTAGTTCTTTAGTTAGAAGCTCAATCTTCTCCTTATCATTTTCATTCGTTTCATCTTGATTAGCATGATTAATTGACGTTTCATCATAGTATTCATCACTAGAGTTGTCAACAAGTAAATCATCATCACCTAACAAGTCATCTTCATCACTATTAAAATCCACATACTAAATTGTGTTACCTTAGGACCTTTGGCCATGAAGCATCTTCCAATTCCTTCATTTGGTGAATCGAATATGTCGTAGGAGTTGGTTGACACAAGTGCTAGACCGGCAACACCTTCATCTTGAGTGTATTCGGAGTCGTAGTGATAGCTTCTCTCGGAGTGATTGTCGGAGTCGGAGCCGGATACCCATTCACCAACGTGAGCTTGATGTCTTCGTTTTGTGTAGCTCTTTGATGACTTGTCCTTCCTTTCCGAATCCTAGCTTCTTCGTGAGGGTCTTCGTTCATAACGATCATCTCTACTCCTTCTCTCTCTTGGTGGTGATTCTTCTCTTCTACTTCTTCTCTTGGGAGAATCTTCTTTTCTTTTGTAGGGTGCCGTACACTCATTGGAATAGTGTCTGGGTCTCCCACAATTGTAGCAATTGCGCTCTCGACTAGAAGATCTTTTGTCATTGTAGGACCTTGACTTGGAGCTTCTTTCTTTGCTTCTACTCTTGTAGACTTTGTTGAAGTTCTTTACCATTAAGCTCAATTCTTCATTGAAGGTTTGTTTCTCACTTGATGATGTGGGGGCTTCACATGAGGCTTTGTAAGCACCACTTGACTTGTTGTGAAGTTCCTCCTTATCCTTGAGTGACATCTCATGAGCAAAAATTCTTCCAATGACTTCCGTTGGCTCGAGATCTTTGTAATTCGGCATCATTTGGATCAATGTTCACACGGTATCATATTTTCCATCCAATGCTCTTAGGATCTTCTTGATGATGAATCTGTCGGTCATCTCTTCACTTCCTAAGCCAGCAATCTCATTTGTGATAAGAGCAAGCCTAGAGTACATTTCAACGACAACTTCCCCATCCTTCATTTGAACTTGTCAAGCTGACTTTGGAGCACATCCAGCTTGGATTCCTTGACGGAGTCGGTACCTTCATGCATATCAATCAAAGTATCCCAAATTTCCTTTGCATTCTCAAGACGTCTGATTTTGTTGAATTCTTCGGGGCACAAGCCATTGAAGAGGATATCACAAGCTTGAGCGTTGTATTGCAGCATCTTCAATTCATCTGCGTTAGCTTCACGGTTCGGCTCTCTCCCATCAAAGAATTCACCTTGCAAGCCAATACACACAATAGGCCAAACGGCGGGGTTATGTCCGAGAATATGCATTTTCATCTTATGCTTCCAACTAGCAAAATTAGTGCCATCAAAGTAAGGACCTCTCGGTGATAATTTCCCTCGCTAGGCATCCATACTCTCCTAGGTTGTGAAACCAAGGCTATGACCACCAAAAGCTATGGAAGTCAAAGCAAATGGAGACCAAAGCTCTGATACCGCTTGTAGGACCTTTGAAGTATGTCTAGAGGGGGGTGTCGTGGAATTAACCCATTAGATGTCCTCATGAAAGGACTTAGTCGTGGAGCCATCACAATGGGTTAGCTTGAAGGGGTTAAACCGGACAAGGGACACGGGAGTTTATACTAGTTCGGCCCCTTCGATGAAGGTAAAAGCCTACGTCTAGTTGTGATGGGATTGATTGGGTTTCGATGACGGGGAGCGAAATCGCTTTCTGAGTCTCGAGTTGTTGTTTGTTGTCCACTGAACCGCCGTCGGTCGTCCCTTATATACATGGGTTGGCCTTGGCCGGTCTAGAAAGTCCCGAGGCCGACTCATACAAGTGTTAGCTCGGTCTCTCCTTCCTTATCTTACAACACAAGTTACACGACTATGGCGGTTTACCACTCGGGCCCTAATCTGCCTTTGGGCTCCGGGCCTCTAAGCTTCATAGTAAGCGCCATCTTACGAGTCTTGTGGGCTTCAATATAGTTGAGGTGAACCGGCCCCTCCTAGGCGGTTTACACTCGATGATTATATCCCCAACATTAGGCCCAGTTGATTTGAACCTGTTCATGTCAATCTTCAACACTTAGGAAAATCCTGTAAATATCTTCCTTCACTTCTCATAAACCTCCATGACATCTTACTTCTATAAATCTTGTTAAACCGCCGTGACGTCATCCTCTGGACACAGCAACGGATCATCATGACGTCATTTCTGTAAAAAACGAATAAAAAGATTCCCTTCATTTAATGTCATCCCGGAAATTGAGGTGACAGCTACGCCACTTGCCGCTTTTGACTCCTCGATTCTCGCGCCTGTCACTTATCCTCTGCCTTATTATAAATAAGCCTGACGGGCCTTTTCATTTTTCTCCCGTTTCTTCTCATCTTCCTCCTCGCGACCCGAAGGACCTCCGCGTCGCCGCCGCCGTCGCTCTTCGGATCTGCACCGACCAAGGCCGCTGCATCAACCTGTTTGCTCCAGAGACCTTGTCGTGCTCCTACGTCGCCGAGTGGCCCTGGTAAGTTCATGTCTCGTAACCCTAGATCTTCATTAGAGTTTTTCGAGTTCATCCATGTCCGCCGCTGTTCATCAGTTCTTCCGTGTTCCTCCTTCTAGTTCTTTGTACTAAGGGTATATAGATGTGCTTGATAGGTTTGAACTTCAGCTAGATCTATTCCATTAGTTCACCGTACTGTAGCATCTTACTGCTTCTGAATAAACTCCGCCTGGTTCGTCTCTGTTCCTCTTTAGCGCCATTGTAGGGCTCAAAAACTTTTTCTTCAGTTATCCACGGTAGATCTGAGATTACACTGTCATTTTGTGAAACTTGTTTTTGCAACACTTAGTGAAAATTATGAATCTTGGCCCTTCTACCTCTGGGCGGTTTAACTTTTGATAGCCAATCCGCCATATATCATTAGCCCTCTCTTAAACCGCCAATTGAACCTTACATAGTATTTTTCTCCGGTTTGACACTGAATTGTACACTTTAAACCGTAAATTCTTAAACCGGCACTTGTTTTTCCTTTCAGTTCCCCCTTCCGGAATGATGAAACAATTCTATGCTTGCAATTGGGTTCCGTCCCGGATCACAGAAACACAAATCAACGGTTATGTCACCACTGGTGTTTTAGCCTCAAAAAGTGTTCTCCACTGGCGTGTTCCGGAATCGGAATGTCCACCTGAACCTCAAGAAGGAGAGGTGATTGTTTTTATGCAACACTTAGACCGGGTATTCAGTCCGCCTGGATCAAAAAATTTCCGGGATGTCCTCGCAAGCTTCCAACTCCATCCACAAGATATTGGCCCGAATTCTGTGTCCAATATATGCAACTTCCAAGTATTCTGCGAAGTCTATCTTCAAGAGGAGCCAACCGTGGAGCTATTTCGGGACTTCTTTTATTTCAACCGCCGTACGGAATTCTCAGATGGTCCCAACACAGAGCTTGGTGGCGTTTCAATTCAGAAAAGAAAAGAAGCTGACTTCCCTCATGCAAAACATCACAGCCATCCCAAAGATTGGAATCAAACCTGGTTTCTTGCGGAACACTGCCCACGATGGAAAAATCCTTTGCGGGTTATCGCCCTCACCGGGTTAGCAACGGCCACCCATTACCATTACGCTTGACCGCCGCAGAACGGAAGAATTTTGCACCTCAACTCACCAAGCTCCGAACTCGATGGCCAGCGGTTTAAGTGGCATTGATCTTGTCCGCTCTTTGGGTTTCTTGGGCCATTTACCTTTAAGCCGCCGCCCGGATTGATGCATGAATATCTTGGTGATGTCAAAGACCCTCAACGATATCACGACATAGTAATAATCGAGCTTGAAGTTCTTGAATCGGTGAAGAAGATGCTTGATGAACCGATCTCGCATGTAGCCAAACCGGGTTGGCTCCGTTTTACGTCTCCAATAAACCGCCAGCGGTAAAGTTCATCTCAATACTTTACTGATTTGCTTCCGTATTGACTGTGTACTAACCTTTCCTTGTCTTAATTTCAGGCTAACAGCTCCTTTTGGAAACGGACTAAACCGGCCCGGGCTCCTCGTGTAAATACCAAGGCCACCAAGAAAGCTGGCAAGAAGAAAACCGCCGAGTCTTCTGATCCGTCAGAAGAGCAAGAATTCGACGCTGAGGTAGAACTTGACTCACTTGGTTCCTTTTTCATCCATCTTATTGACAATTACTATTCCCAGGATGATGCTGAGGCCAGCCGTGCATAACATGTTGAGGTAATTCTTCTTTATTCTGATTCAGATCTTGTACCAGTTCAAAGTATTCGCCGCACAGTCCGGAAAGTAAAACAATCTCACCCCCTTGCTCATTTGGATCCAAAATTTTCTTTGGAGACACAACAAGTTGAATAACGTCGCACAACCCGACATAGCGGTCAACAAATAACATCGTCCGGTTTAGCTGATACGCCAACCCGGAAACATCGTCCAGAGGTGACTTGTTCTCCTAAAAAGCGTTATCCTTTGATAGATTTCTTCCGATGCCCTCTCAATCCGTCTGACCCGAATTACCAGGCTTCTTCCAGCTCGTCTGGCGGTTCATCAACCACTCAGCTGCCTCCTCTCAAACTCGTCGCTGGGTAAGTATATTACTCCTTAATTTGTTTCTTTTATTTGTCGGTTTACCATGTTCTAACCTTTGATTTTGTAGTGCCAAGGCTCGATTAAGTAAGAAAGCCAAGACCAGCGACCCTATTGTTGATGTTGATCCAGAGAAGACTCCAGAGCATCATGGCAAAGACCCTGAAGCTGCTATAAATAGCTCTGCTGGGAAAGAACAAGATGCTGATGCTAACCCGCCAGAAGTTGAACCGAATGTAGAAGCTGATACTTCACATCCTCCTGCTCCTCCAAGTCCAACAGTGGAACAGCGGGGCTCAACTGCTGATCCGCCAAGCCCTGCTACCAAAGCACCAAGCCACATGAAGAATGTCAATTCATCGATCCGGCCAAAGATGATGGCGTTGTTATTCTTTGGTACTGCGTATACCCGCCTGGTAATCCGGTTATTCTATCAAAGCACACTTTGCCAAGGATGAGTTTGCTGCTATGAGCAAGGGAAGGAGAAAACTGATTGGTCGACTTATGTCGACCTTTACGCTCAAGAGCTTCACTCGGCCTCTTGAACGGCTTTACACAAGCCGTGATTATGAAGCCGTTTAGTAAACTGATGAAGGGCGCTATGAGGTAAACAGTGTTGCTCTTTGCCCTGTACCTTCATTGCATTGTAGCCCCCAAGGGCCGGTTTGTCTTTAGAAAGTCAAACCGGGACTTTGTATATTCCATACCGTACTTTATGAGATTTCCTTGTGTATTTCTGATCAAACACACATTAGCCCCCAAGTGCCATGATTAAAACTTGTATTAATCCTTGGGATTTCAATAATCAGCATAAAAATGATTCGCATTAGCCCCCAAGTGCCAAGTGTATAACTGGTTAGATGCTTGGGACTTTGACAAAGATATTAACATGCTCTCTTACTGCTGTAGTGTGAGATAAACCAACAAGTCTCACAGATTGCTGACCTTCAAGAAAATCTGAAATCCCAACAAGCAGAGACCACCAAGGCTAAGGATGAATTGAAAACCGCCTTAACCACCATGGAGCAGCTCAAGGAATGGTACAAGTCTGAACAGGCCAACTGGGATACTGAAAAAGATGGATTGCTGAAGCGGGCAGAAAATGCTGAATCAGCTCTTAAACCGGTGACGGAAGAGCTTACTGGATTAAAGCGCCAAGTCCATGCCATGACCTCTGCAATCTTTGGTAAGCACTGTTTACCAAGGCTTTATGAATATTCCACTTTGAAATTTTCTCCGGTTTAACATGAACTTCTTGAACCGCTATAGGCAGGCGCATTGCTCATCTGGGTTCTGATGTACGGAAGAAATTCAAGGCCGCATATACACTGATTGAACAGTTATATACCGGCGTACAACGGGTTATCTGCGCCACTTCGTATGACAATGCGGCTCCAACACTGATCAAGGACACGCTGGACAGGCTATCCATGACGCCAGCGCAGATAGAAGAGTTGAAGCAATCCGCTGCCCGGGCTGGCACTTTACTAGCACTGACTCGAGCCAAGGCATGGATAGCTGATCTTGATCCGGCTGATATAGCCAAGGGCTTCCCCAGTGCACAGGAAAACGGCGAAGTATTTGACAACGACGCCCTCAAACAGGTAACAAGGGAGATGCGTCCTCTGGCGAGTCAGTTGGCAGAAGAGGCTAACCTGATGGTTCACCGATCTTTCAACGATGCAAAGAACAAACGGGTTGAAGCTGCTATTCCTGAAGTGCAGAACTTGGTTCCACCAATCCGTAAGCACACTTACGCCCCTGACGTTGATCCGGCTGAGCTTATAAATGAAGAGGCTGTCTTTCAGGCTTTAACCCGAATTGATGGGACCACCAATGACTTCCAGCCATTGGATGGGGAAGAGGAGGCTGAACCGACGCCAGATGACCCATCTACTTCACATCAACCCGGCGATGAAGCTTAATCCGTCAAGTCGGTTGATACATCAGAAACTGTCTGATGTGAAACAATTCCATATTTTGGGCCTCTTAATGCCTTGTAATAGGATAACAAAAACTATTTTGATCTGCTGCCATCGTGCAGAAGGAGATACTTTATGTGATCCGCCATGTCAATGCCAAGTTTGGTTCAGATATGCTGCCATCATAATATGCAACTCTTGTGTGTGCATAAAAAGAAAACAGGGTCCTGGAGGTTTACCGCCGGACGGGTCACAATGCCCAAGAAAAGGGCTGATTGATAATCAAACCGTAAAAATATGAAATTATTCATACCTGTGATGCAATATCCCTGTTTAGTTGGCTGGTTAATTTTGATTGTAGTAAGGGTGAAAACCCAAATCTGAAGTTCTTTGTACAGCCCCATCATGTACTGATGTTGTATAGTAAGTCATACCGGGTGATGATACACACCAGATGATCAAAGCTGATGACTGGTAGTCAACGCTAGGCCGGGTTAACAAACTCCGGTTTTAAGAATAAGGTCTGTCAACGTGTAGTTGCAAACCAAGCCTGTTTAAAGAATATCGGGCTAATAAAATAACTGACAAGGCCAAGAAAATTGGTTTAACATAAAATTCAGCAACACACAAACAAAACCGTGTAGTCAAGGCTTTTTTAGGGCTACCAGGCCCAAATTCGAGGCTTTTTGTGGGCTGCCAGGCCGCTGAGTTGAACCATTTAACAAAGCCTTTTAAGATGGACCTCCAACTAACCAATCACCGTTTTAACTTTGACAAGTTTAGGGTCTCAATGAGAGTAACTGTCAAACGTTTGGAGGGTCATGCCAGGATGACCTGGATAGGAGTGTCTTACTTGATGAAGGCAGATTAACCTGGGGTTTTAGGTAAATATACCAGGCTTCCAAGCCGTGGGTCGATACCCAGCTACACGGGTCCATTCAAACTCCTTGGTATTTGACACAAGAAGCCCCCAAGTAACATGATGAGCTGTGCTCATTGGGTGCCTATGATTGAGTTGTGCATAGCATCCAGACTCTCTTTGGCCCCTTGGGTGTGAAGCTCCCAAGCTTTGTGGCTTGATAGCCGGTTTAACAGTTAGTACTATGCTTTGTCAGCTGAAGCCCCCATGTAACTCAAAGGATATTTGAGAAAAAATAGCAGAAGCCCTGCTTAAAGCAAGGATGCTAATTTATTTATTGATCATACATTATCGAAATATATACATAAGAGGAGCCTATGGCTCAAGTGTAATAAGGCCGGAGGAGAGCTATGTTCCATGGCCGCCGGGTCTCCTCCTCAGAGTTGCGTGAGTTGTCTCGAACGTCAATGAGGTAGTATGATTCGTTGTGCAGATTCTTGCTGACCACAAAAGGTCCTTCCCAAGGCGGGGATAACTTGTGCATGTCGGTCTGATCCTGGATGCGCCGGAGCACCAAGTCACCTTCTTGAAAGGTTCTTGTCCTAACCCGGCGGCTGTGATAACGCCGTAGATCTTGTTGATAAACCGCCGATCGAGCCAGAGCCATATCCCGTTTTTCATCTAACAGGTCCAGTGCCTCTTGGCGAGCTTGCTCGTTGTCCGCTTCAACATAATTAGCAACCCGAGGCGAGTCATGACGTATATCACTTGGGAGAACCGCCTCTGCCTCGTATACCATAAAGAAAGGTGTATAACCTGTTGATCGATTGGGGGTGGTGTTGGTACTCCACAACACAGAAGGTAATTCTTCCACCCAACAAACCGGCGTCCGCTGCAAGGGAATCATGAGCCGGGGTTTAAGACCCTTTAGAATTTCTTGATTAGCTCGCTCCGCTTGACCGTTGGATTGAGGGTGTGCCACAGATGCTAGGTCAAGCCGGATGTGCTCTCTCTGACAGAAATCCTCCATCTCACCTTTGGAAAGGTTGGTACCATTATCCGTGATGATACTTTGTGGAAAGCCAAAACGGAATATAATCTTTTTGAGGAATTGAACCGCCGTAGCTGCATCACACTTGCTAACAGGCTCCGCTTCAACCCACTTGGTGAATTTATCAACTGCCACCAACAGGTGGGTCTTCTTGTCCTGGGAACGTTTAAAGGGTCCCACCATATCAAGCCCCAAGTAGCAAAAGGCCAAGTAATGGAAATCATCCGTAGTTCCTGCGCCGGAATATGAGCTCTGCGTGAAATTTTTTGGCAAGCATCACATCGCTTTACGAGATCCTCCGCATCAGCATGAGCTGTCAACCATAAAACCCATAAAGAAAAGCTTTTGCAACCAGGGACTTTGAACTGGCATGATGACCACAATCCCCTTCATGAATTTCCCGTAGGATCTCTTGGCCTTCTTCCGGAGAAACACAACGCTGAAATACGCCCGAAACGCTACATCGGTGTAACTCGCTGAGGGAGTCCTGGATTAGGGGGTGTCCGGATAGCCGAACTATCACCGTTGGCCAGACTCCTGGACTATGAAGATACAAGATTGAAGACTTCATCCCGTGTCCGGATGGGACTTTCCTTGGCGTGGAAGGCAAGCTTGGCGATACGTATATGTAGATCTCCTACCATTGTAACCGACTCTGTGTTACCCTAACCCTATCTGGTGTCTATATAAACCGGAGGGTTTTAGTCCGTATGACGAACAACAATCATACCATAGGCTAGCTTCTAGGGTTTAGCCTCTCGATCTCGTGCTAGATCCACTATTGTACTACCCATATCATCAATATTAGTCAAGCGGGAGTAGGGTTTTACCTCCATCGAGAGGGCCCGAACACTGGTAAAACATCGTGTCCCTTGTCTCCTGTAACCATCCGCCTAGACGCACAATTCGGGACCCCCTACCGAGATCCGCCGGTTTGACACCGACATTGGTGCTTTCATTGAGAGTTCCTCCGTATCGTCATCCTTAGGCCCGATGGCTCCTTGATCATCAACAATGGCGCGGTCCAGGTGAGACTTTTCTCCCGGACAGATCTTCGTGATTCGGCGGCTTTGCATGCGGGCAATTCACTTAGCCATCTGGAGCAGATCGAAAGCTACGCCCCTGGCCATCAGGTCAGATTTGGGAGTTTGAACTACACGGCCGACATTCGCGGAGACTTAATCTTTGACGGATTCGAGCCATAGCCAAGTCGCCAAGATTGTCTCAATGGGCGCGATCTAGCTCTGCAGCGAGCGATTGCCACGGAGCCGCACCAGGCGTCGCTCCAACCCTTAGCTCGGAGCCAACTCCGCCGATCGAGGACAAGTGATTGGACACCGCCTCGGGGGCTACAATATCTACGGCGATTGAGCCGAACTCCATCCCTGTCCTTTGCGAAGACCGTGACTCCAAGGTGTTTGACTCCTCTCCGAACTCCGAACCCTCCGTGCCCCTGCCAATCGAATCAATTGGGCACGGTTATGGAGTTCACTGCATGAGACATCTTTCAGCACTTCGCCCTTTGGTGACATCCTGAATTCACTAAAGTCTCTCTCTTTATCAAGAGAGCCTGGCGGACTACGGTCGGGAAGGTTGAGATCTTGACGACGAAGAAATTCAACACCACCCACCGCCCACTTTGTAGCCACACGCCGAAAGCTTAAGCGGCGTGCTCGATTTCGACTCCGAAGACATCGGCGGTATGGGCGACGATGTAGGAGACAACCATGAACCAGCACCTATAGGATCTTGGACAGCCACCTCATCCCACGATGTATACATGGTGGATACACCTAAAGGAAGTGACGACGAGGAACAACGGGACACTCGAAGGATAAATCCCTCGAAAAGTAGTCAAAAGCGGCAATGTAAGCGCCGCACCAAGTCCCGCCTCGACAAAGGCGGCAACCACACAGACCCAGCCATAGAGCAGGGCGGCGGTGGACAACGAACATGCTATCGAGCAACCGTCCGAACAGGACAACTTGGATAAACAACCCGTCCCGGCGAAGATAACAGTCCGGACGATCTCACGCGGGACAAATTGTTGGAGCGAAAGAACCTCCACAAAAGGCTCGTCGCCCGCGCTGGCGTAGCTTGAAAAAAGCGAAGCGGAAGCTCAAAACAGCGGAAGATGCACTCGAGAATCAGATGGAGCAAAGTACTCAAAACCGCGAAAATACGGCGATAGTCGCCAAACAAAGAACTACCGAAGCGCAAATTACTGCCGAATTCGATGAGGAGGCCGTGAAACCCCGCAATCAAAGAACAAAGAGGCCGCCCGGTCGGATAAGCGACCACATGGCAAACATGGAGCGGCAAGCGGCGCCGCACACAAGCCGACGCGATTCGCATAAGGATTCGCATCAAAAGGATGGCCCAGATTAGGTCCATCTATGGGCGAAAAGCAAGCTCTTCAAGCAATGCAACACGCCAAATATCCGAACATCACGGCACACCCAAGTATAGGGGTGCCGCACACCCTCGTGTTTCAGCGATGAGGTGCTGGATCACGAATTCCCAGCGAGATTCAAACCCGTAAACATAGAGGCATCTGACGGAACAACGGACCACAGAGTGCGGATTGAGGATTACATCCTCCACAAGCAGATGGCTAGAGGAGATGATCTCCACGCCATAAAATACTTACCCATAAGCTCAAAGGGCCAGCCCGGCATTGGCTCAAAGCCTCCTGAAAATACCATTGGAAGTTGGGAAGAGCTCGAGGATGCTTTTCGAACAAATTTTCAAGGGACTTCGTTAGTCCTCCGGATGCGGAGCGATTTAAGTCACATAACTCAACAACCCGGAGAGTCAGCCATAAATTCTGGAACATGTTCCTCATCAAAAGAACCAAATAGTCTCTCTGTGCGGGCCTTGAAGCCTTAGCAGCTTTCAAACACAACGTCCGAGACGAATGGCTCGCCAGACACCTCGGCCAGGAGAAGCCGAGAACAATGGTTGCATTAACAAGCCACATGACCCGCTTTTGCACGGGAGAGGATAGTTGGCTGGCAAGATGCATTACCAGCGACCCAAGTACATCCGAAGTCAAGGATGGGAATGGAAAACCACGACGCAGCAAGGACCAGCGCAGGACAAAGGGAAACAACCCGAAGAGCACGGCAGTCAACGCCGGATTCAGAAGCTCCCGGCAGAATCATAAAAAACCGCCCCTCAAGGACAACAGCGACGAGCTATCCAACCTAAACAAAATCTTGGACAAAATATGCCAAATCCACAGTACTCCCGGGAAGCCTGCAAACCATACCCACAGAGATTGTTGGGTCTTCAAGCAGTCCGGCAAACTCAATGCCGAACACAAGGGCCTCGACACACCAAGCGAGGACGATGACGAACCCCACAAGCACAGCACTAGAAAACAAAAGAATTTCCCACAAAAAGTCAAAACAGTGAACTCACTTCCAGTGACAAAAGGGAAAAACAGAGCGGCGCCCATAGAAACACGTGCATACGGTCTATCCCAATGAGTCCCAATGATGGTTGTCAAAACCAATCACCTTGATCATCGGGACTATTCGGATGTATCCGAATGCAGGATGGACTGCCTTGATATTAGATCCTATAATCGACGGACTCCAATCTACACAAGTCCTAATGGACGGAGGTAGCGATCTAAACCTGCTATATCAGGACACAATCCGCAAAATGGGGATAGACCCAACCAAAATTTGCCATAGCAACACCTCCTTCAAAGGGGTAATGCCAGGCCTACATGCCCATTGTACGGGCTCCCTACTGCTAGAAGTTGTGTCCGGCTCATCCGACAACTTCCGCCGCGAAAAGTTAAGCTTCCACATCACCCCATTCGAAAGTAGCTATCAAGTACTACTAGGACGTGAAGCTTTCGCCAGCTTTAACGCAATACGGCATTATGCATCTCTTACACTTAAAATGCCCGGTCCACGCGGCATTATCTCATTAAAAGGGAGTATCAAGTGTTACTCGAGCACGGAAGAACGTGAGACTGCCTTGACAGCCCCACACTAATCCGGCTCCGCTAATCAAAGCACCTGAATAGGTCATTCGAACCCCGGAGATGGCTAGACGAGTCCGGCGTAAACATATAAACGCCTACTAGCGGCATACCCCTGTACAAGGGGCTGCACGCATGTACAACAAGAGACAATAAAGATCAATTTCATTCACTTTTCGAGCCGTACTCTGTTTATTTAATATAAAGTACATTTTTCGCACGATCTTTTTTTCTTTTCAACTAAGTTCTTCTCTTTTACGAGATGAACACCGTGCTACACCCGTCGAGGATACGGCTGCGGAACACAGCGCAGGCGTGCGCAGTAGGGACCCGTTGCAAGGATTCTTTTCAGATTAAGACCCTGCGTAAACGTTTTTCTTGTCTCTTGTTGATACACATCCCCGGTTTCTTGCTATAACCGAGGAGGAGGCTGGCGTTTTGGCATCGGCCGCACCAGAATTTTTATGCACTGACACGGGGGCTTAGGGCATTATTCGCCCGTTTTCATAAAGACCGAATACCTTAGGGAGTGTTCGGCGTCTCGAGTTAGGCCTTATATGCATCAGCTCGAATCATGTCTTTGGTCAAATGTTGGGTTTGCCCGGCTCCTGTGTTTGCTACCTTACATTCCATTCTATCGGCTAACGCGCACTGGGGAGAACTCTCTGCGATTGTGCCCGGTTCAGCCGGTGAGCACCTTAGTAGAAAAGCTGGCCTGTGTCATGATATAGCGTGAGACTAGTCAACCACTCGATGACCCACCGAATGTTTAGAATTCCCCGCATTAACGAAGGACCGTTTCGGTCAGGCACATCTGCGCCCGAATTTGGGAGGCGCGGTGCCCCTAGGGGCTATATAGTAGCCCCACCATCGAACTCCTATGGCTAAGTGAAAGTGATAAAGCATTATAGTCCGGTTGCCTAGTTTGCTACGCTATCACCTCCTTTATAGGACCAAGACGTTGGATTAAGTGTGAAAATGCGCCTTTTTGCAAACACCCCTGCACAATGTGCATGGGGGCTGAAGCTGAAGACTGCCATCTTTCAGGTTATATACACATATACATCAACGGCCGCACATGAGGTGTTTTAATACTTGAACGCACAAGTATAAAAAGCTCTTATATTATATTGAAACATTGTTTTCACAAATCATACATGTCATTAAAACATAATATCCTTGAGCCTGCGTCTCTATTAAGCAAGCGCCTGCAGACTTCCTCAAAATAGTGCTCGGCGGTACTAAACTTCATCTCGAATCTTGGGATGCAACGGCGGTGGCCTTCATCTCTGCCCAGTATGTCTTGACACGGGCAAGAGCCATCCGCGCACCCTCTATGCATGCTGACCGCTTCATTGCATCGATATGCAGCACCGCACCAAGGAACTGTTGCACCAAGCCAAATATACTCTTCGGCTCGGGCCTTTTCGGCCACAAATGAGTCACGACAGCCTTCATGGGAAGTCCGGACAACCTATTCAGCTCAGCCCATTCGGCCAAACGATCGGTTAATGAAAGTGGACGCTCCAGACTATGGATCTGCGACCAAAAGAGCTCTTCCATCCCGTGATCCTTTTGACCTCGGAAGTGTTCGACCACGTCTGCGGCACTCGCCGCCAAGTCCAGATAAGCATCCTCCACACCCCCACAGCCGGTCCAATTGAGCGTACTTAGGATCCGTGAATTCCCTCCGCATCAGAAAGGGCTTTCCAGCCGCAGTATCTCCGGCTTGACGTAGCTCCTCCTTCATAGCTCTCATCGCGGGAGCGTATCCTTAACCTCGGTGGCGGCCTTTTCAGGTCCTCTTGTTTCGCTCGATCTTCTTTTCAAGAAGCTCATAGCGGTCGATAGCATTCTTCAATTTCATGGCCATCTCGGCCATTTCTTTCTTGCTTCGGCAGTGAGCAGCCTGTTCGGCTTTTAGCTCTATGACCGCCTTTAAGGCAGCCGCATCACTTTTCTGGCTTGCTCCTTGGCTTGGGCGAGCTCTGCCCGAAGGTTCTCCATAGCAGCACCACCATCTTATTAAGCATACATGTTGTAAGGCATGGGCATCAAGCTCCCTTACCAGGTGTCCGAGGAGAAGTTGCTACCTTGCGACTCGTCAAGCCGCTTATTAACAAGCGTGATGTCCGCATCCACCACGTCAAGTTGCCGCTTCAGTTCGGCAAATTCATCAGCCCGGCTATCCACCGGACGCTTCGCCACCTACATAGGAAGAGCGCATATTATACCTGGGGTTATGATCCTCGGCGCGCCGTCATTTTGACACCGCACCAAGTCTCGGGGCTACTATCTATCAGGCGCATTTTATATGCAAAAGCTGTCGAAGGTACATCATTTTGCGTACCTCAAAACCCGTCGATAAACTTCGATGGCTTCATGCAATCCGCTCTCAGCGGATGAAATCCTTTCAATCACCGTACCCATTAACGTATGGTGATTTTCCGAGATAAACGCTTCGCCGAGCAGATCCTTCACTTCTCCGACCGTACACCCGTTGGTGCGGACTCGTCCGGTGGCCTTTTCAAAGGCGGACACGAGGGCTTTGAGGGACATATGGCTGCCTTCTCGGCCCGCGGATTCGAGACGCCCTCATGACGACACCTCGGGGTCGTCCACCTTAACGGTTGATGCAGCGGGAGGCCTTTCGCTCTCCATCATCTCGGACCAAGATCCCACGAAGACGCTCTCTGCTGTGAAGGGCTGAGATCAAACTACAAGGTAAACTTTCGGTTACCTTCAGAAATAAAACGGGGATGTCTCTATTTAAAAAAAAACGCCCCCCTTTACTTACGGCTCGCTGGAGGGCTGATCTCCTTGGGGAAATAGTGCGTCCGGGGCATCTCCCGCCGCAGGACCCTCTGGTGAAGATTTCTTCCCCCGCTTCGAGGCTTTGGTCTCCGGATCTTCAGAAGCGGTCCTCTTCTCCCCTTGGAGGGAGGGATTCTCGATCCCCCCTTTCTTGATATCCTCCTTCACGGAGGTAGTAGTTCCCTTGTTCCCCCCTTCGCCTTCTTCAAAGGGCACGACCTCTAGCATCTTGGTTAATACAGGATCCGGCGTGATCTCAGGGAGGGGGGCCAGACACCTGATCAGTTTTGCTTTTGCTATCCACTCCTGTTTAAAGGGTAGCTCTTTTAAGGGCAAGTTTATGATAAATATGCGGATAGCATGTCCGGGTATAGGACTACTTACTTGAGTATCTGGGCGATTGCAGCTCAGACCTGCGTCCTCGGTTAAGTCCGGACACATTGCTTGTGATCCGAAGAACAGTTGGTACATCTCCACGGGCATAACGCCCATAAAATGTTGGAGAGCTCGAGGTCCCTCCTGATTAAACTCCCACAGGCGGAGGGGGCAACGTTTGCAGGGCAAGGTGCGACGAATCAGCATGACAAGCGCTACTACGACCAGATTGATCTCTCTCTCTCTCTCTCTCTCTCTCTCTCTCTCTCTCTCTCTCTCTCTCTCTCTCTCTCTCGAAGGTCTCGAATACGGCCACAATGTAGCAGATGCGTCCTTGGGCGGTCCCTAGTCGAGCCCTTTATTGACCCATGACACGCACGCAGATGGAGGACCAGCGGAAGGCAGGTGGCGCCGCCCATTTGGTGCCCACAGGGCGGTGATATAAAACCACTCCTATTGCCATAAATTGAGCTCCTCTTGAAAAGAGCCCTCGGGCCATGGGCGTCCGCATTCTTGCTTATAATAGCCCTTCCACTTTTCTGCACGATGCCCTTGATCATCTTGGCTCCACTTTTAAGGTCTTGAGCCACAATCCGAAGTGAGGGGTAATGCGGAGGAAGGCTTCACATACGACAATGAACGACGAGATGTGGAGGATGGACTCGGGATCCAAGTCATGGAATTCCAGCCCATAATAAAACATGAGCCCCCTCACAAAGGGGTCCGTCCGGAAGCCTAAACCCCGAAGGAAGTGAGACACGAATACCACCCTCTCACCGGGCTCGGGAGTGGGAATAACCTGCCCTTGGGCAGGCAGCCTATGCGAAATTTCGCTGGTTAGATACCTGGCATCTCTCAGCTTTAGCACATCTTCTTCCATGACGGAGGAAGACATCCACCGGCCGTGCAGGTCGGAGCCGGACATCGTTGAAGGTCCGGCGCCTAAGTCTGGAGCTTTAGGTGTTGGAACTTCGGCGGCGGCGGATTTGATTGAGATTGAAAGAAAGGGGCGGGCCTTGGTATCGTTATAAAGAGGTTGAATACCAAGAGCCCTCCCGTGACCATTCGGGACTCGCCTTGATGGAGGCGTGCCAGCGAACACGGCATTGGGTTACCCACGCCCGTATTGATGAGGATCCCGAATAAAGGGGCATGATCTCGCTCGATAAGGCGTGTCGAAGAAACCGCCTCGCTAAGCGCTAAGGTGGGACAGTAAAATGATTCGTATAAAGGCACGGCCGTGGTGTGATGTCACGCCCGCGAATACGTCAGCAGATCTGTGCAAGGGTTATTCTCTCTACGGTGGTATGTGGAACTTGTTTTGCGAGCGGACACAATCCTTGTGTTCAAAATCTTCTATGAAGTATTCGGAGGAGGAACCCGCCTTGCAATGCGAAGACAATATCTGCGCGGACTCGTCGTCATTGAAGCCTGGTTAGGGCTACTCTTGAGGAGTCTGGATTAGGGGTGTCCGGATAGCGAACTATCACCGTTGGCGGACTCTGGACTATGAAGATACAAGATTGAAGACTTTGTCCCGTGTCCGGATGGGACTTTCCTTGGCGTGGAAGGCAAGCTTGGCGATCTGGATATGTAGATCTCCTACCATTGTAACCGACTCTGTGTAACCCTAACCCTATCTGGTGTCTATATAAACCGGAGGGTTTTAGTCCGTGGGATTTAACAACAATCATACCATAGGCTATCTTCTTGGGTTTAGCCTCTCGATCTCGTGGTAGATCCACTCTTGTACTACCCATATCATCAATATTAATCAAGCAGGAGTAGGGTTTACCTCCATCGAGAGGGCCCGAACCTGGGTAAAAACATCGTGTCCCTTGT
Organism: Aegilops longissima; assembly: GCA_021605205.1. Lineage (NCBI taxonomy): Eukaryota > Viridiplantae > Streptophyta > Magnoliopsida > Poales > Poaceae > Aegilops > Aegilops longissima. The sequence continues at coordinate 613,577,101 of CM038677.1, read as the reverse complement.
CTCCTGTTACCATCCGCCTAGACGCACAGTTCGGGACCCCCTACCCGAGATCCGCCGGTTTTGTCACCGACACTCTCCATTGTGAATAACCATTGACTTGGATAGCCGGACTATCTGTCGAGCCAGGACTTTATCATTTGGTAACTCGCCCTGGCTCATATACACTAGATATGGAACCGTCCAATCTAGTATAACGTGTAAAGCGGCCACCAACTGAGCCTCCGGATCCGGGATAGCCAAATCTTCTTCTGTAGGCACCTTAACAGACGGGTTATGCAAGATATCTAAAAAGGTGTTAGGAGGTACCGGTTTACGCTGAGATCCAAGGCGGCTCAAAGCGTCTGCTGCTTCGTTTTTGCGCCGATCGATATGCTCAACCTGATACCCTTTGAAATGTCCCGCCACAATATCTACCTCATGCCTGTAAGCTGCCATGAGTGGATCCTTAAAATCCCAAGTACCAGAAACTTGCTGAGCCACCAGATCAGAATCTCCGAAACAACGAACTCGACCTAAATTCATCTCTTTGGCCACACGGAGACCAGGGAGTAAAGCTTCGTACTCAGCTGCATTGTTAGTACAAGGAAACATCAAGCGGAGGACATAGCAAGTTTTATCCCCTCGAGGGGAAGTAAGAACAACTCCAGCCCCCGAGCCTTCCAACTGCCTGGATCCATCAAAATGAATGGTCCAATACGTATTATCCGGTTTATCTTCCGGTGCTTGCAGCTCGGTCCAGTCATTGATAAAATCCACAAGAGCCTGAGACTTGATGGCTGTTCGAGGTACATACTGTAAAGCGTATGGTCCAAGCTCGATTGCCCACTTTACAACTTGACGATTGCTTCCCTGTTTTGAATTATATCGCCCAAAGGAGCAGAACTAACCACTGTGACAGGATGGCCTTGAAAATATTGCTTGAGTTTTCAACTGGCCATAAAAACACCGTACACCAACTTTTGCCAATGTGGATATGACTCGATCAGGACTTCGCTGATGTAGTATACAGGTCATTGAACCGGATATTCCTTCCTAGCTTCTTTACGCTCAACCACAATTGCCACACTGACCGCTCGGGCATTGGCAGCCACGTATAACAGTAAAGGCTCATGGTCAACTGGGGCTGCAAGAACCGACGGTTCAACCAACTGCCGCTTTAGCTCCTCAAAGGCCGCATAGGCTGCGTCACTCCAAACGAAATCATCCGTCTTTTTCAACATCTGATACAAAGGAATTGCCTTCTCTCCCAAACGACTTATAACCGGCTAAGGGCTGCAATCCGACCTGCGAGACGTTGAACATCATTGATACACTTCGGTTTAGCCAGGGATGTGATTGCCTTAATTTTTTCTGGGTTGGCCTCAATGCCCCTGTTGGATACCAAAAACCCGAGAAGCTTGCCTGCCGGAACACCAAAAACACATTTATCCGGATTAAGCATCATCCTGTAAACCCGAAGATTGTCAAACGTCTCCTTGAGGTCATCCATCAGTGTTTCCTTCTTCCTGGATTTGACCACAATGTCATCCAGATAAGCATGAACATTACGCCCGATCTTCGTGTGAAGACAATTTTGCACACAATGCTGATAAGTTGCCTGAGCACTCTTGAGCCCAAAGGGCATAGAAACATAGCAGAAGGCTCCAAAAGGAGTGATGAAGGCTGTCTTCTCCTGGTCCTTAACTACCATCTTGATCTGATGATATCCTGAATAAGCATCCAAAAAACTCAGGCGCTCACAACCCGCCGTCGCATCAATGATCTGATCAATACGTGGGAGAGCAAAGGGATTAGCCGGGCAAGCTTTATTCAAGTCCGTGTAATCCACACACATACGCCAAGTGCCGTTTTTCTTAAGAACCAGCACCGGATTAGCCAACCATTCAGGATGGAACACTTCGACGATAAAACCAGCAGCCAACAGCCGGGCTACCTCTTCACCAATTGCCTTATGTCTTTCTTCATTAAAGCGACGAAGAAATTGCTTGACTGGTTTAAACTTTGGATCAATATTAAGAGTGTGCTTAGCGAGTTCCCTCGGTACACCTGGCATGTCAGAAGGCTTCCATGCAAAAATGTCCCGTTTCTCACGGATGAACTCGATGAGCGCGCTTTCCTATTTTGGGTCCAAATTGGTGCTGATGCTGAACTACTTGGACGAATCGCCAGGTATAAAGTCAACAAGATTAGTCTCGTCAGCCGGTTTGAAATGCAGGGTCGGGTCATGCTCAGTGGTGGGCTTCTTCAGAGGGGTCATATCTGCCAGATCAACTTTCTCCTTATAAAACTTTAGCTCTTCTGTAGCACAAACCGCCTCAGCATAAGCCGCATCACCCTCCTCACAATCCAAAGCGATTTTTTGATTTCCATGAACCGTGATAGTCCCTTTATGACCCGGCATCTTGAGCTGCAAATAGATATAACAAGGCCTTGCCATGAATTTTGCATAAGCCGGCCACCCAAACAGCGCATGATACGGGCTCTGGACTCTTACTACCTCAAAGGTCAATGTCTCAGCCCTAGAGTCATGCTCATCACCAAACACAACTTCCAAAGCGATCTTCCCTACGTGATATGCCGATTTACCTGGTACTGTCGGCGTTCTGGGAACGGGGGTCCCCAGACTTGCCTGCCTGCGGCCTGCAGCGTGGCTCAAAGGGGGGCCCATCACGGCCCATCTTCATCAACACAAGCTCAAGACCCTCGCGAGGGGCCAAGCCTCACGGGGCGGACGACAGGGAGCTTCCTCAGGCACAACCTCGTCAGGCTGGCTCGCGAGGAGGCGGAGAGACCAAGGCGGGGTACCTCACGAGGTGCCCATGACGCAAGCCATGACGACCAAGGCGCCAGCCAGCCTGATGTCCCCTTTCCTCTTTGGTGCAAAGGAGCAAGCGCAGCGAAAGCATCAAGAAAAGGCGTCCATTTGATTGCAACAAGACCAAGACCAGTCCAACGGCGGGAAGGAAGTCATTGTGGAGCCCAAGCAAGGTCACCACGAGCCTTTGACAAAGCGAGGACCAACTTTAGTTAGGATAAGTGTACAGATGTTCCCCTTCAAAATGGCCAATTGTTGGCGCCCTTCCCTCAATATTTGGGAAGAGGCCGGGCCTCTATCTATAAATAGGACTAGCCACACACAGAGCTAGGGACACCTTGAACACGAGACCTAGAACAGAGCACCTTGAATAGAGAGAGAGAGAGAGAGAGCGATTGAACTCCTCCAAGCAGTTCATCACCCGGCCAGAACAGACCCTCATGAGGTTGTTCTTCCTTGTATTGTTCATCACCATCAGCCCAGAGGCAATCCACCACACCACAAACTAGAGTAGGGTATTACACCACAATGGTGGCCCGAACTAGTATAAACCTTGTGTCTCTTGTGTTGTTCCTTTCATAGTTTAGATCTTAGCGAGGCGGGGTGCAGAGTAGGTAGAGGCGAGATCTCCACGCGCACCCGGTGTTCGAACCTCAAGGTTCTGCGGAACACGAAATCTGACATTTGGCGCGCCAGGTAGGGGTGCACCGGAATTCGTCTTCCGACGCCCTGTTCTTCGTCGACCACCGCATCCATATCGGCGCTCACGGGCCCGCCCGGCCTCAGGCGCTCTCGCTTCCGCGTCGCCCAGGCGGCTCCGTCGGCGGCGCCCTCGTCGTTCCCCATCGCCTGCCGTCAACGCCGCCACCGGCCCGGCGGGGAACGAGCAGCAAGCATCGTCCCAGCATCCCTCCGTGAGGCAGGACAGCCGCACTTCTACCCCCTCACTCGCCCCGGCTGGTTCTTCGTCCGGCGCATTCCGCACGCCCATGGAGGCTCGAGCTGCGCTCATCGCGGCAAACGAGCTCCTGCGCTACCTTCCCGTCGACGACGTCTATGAAGAGTGGCTCGATCGCGTCGCCGAGCTCGTTCGTGCCGCAGGGGGCTCCCCCGCGCCGTCCGTCCCGCTGCACCGCACCCCGCCCTGCGCGGGCGACGAAGCTCCGGGGGTGCCTCGGATGCCTCCCCTCAAGAAGGCGCCTTGGCCCCAAGGCGCGTGGTCCCTGGGCGGAACCCGCTCCGTCCGGTGCGGTAGCGGCAGAGCGAGCTGCCAGGAAGTCCCTCGCCCGCAAGAAGCTGCCCGAGTGCTCCCGCTCCAGCCCGTCGCGACTCGCTCTGATCCGACACGTCAAGACCGCGCTGCTCCCAGCTGCAGCGCATGGGGACCCGCAAGACCAAGCTCTTCGTCACCCAAGGCCTCCGTGGCCACACGAGCTGCCGTGCCTTCACCACCGAGCTGCGCAGCGCCATGTGGCCCGCAAGTTCAAGCTAGACCTGCCTCCTCGCTACGGTGCGGCCGACCCGTAGAATTCCTCCAGCTCTACGAGCTGGGGCATCGCCAGCCAGCGGAGACGAGAAGGTCATGGCGAACTGGTTTCCCATAGCGCTCAAACGGGGCCCTTTTGGCTCTGAACTCGGCTCGAGCACGATCTCCTCCTGGTAAGAGATGCGCACCCGCTTCATCGCCAACTTCCAAGGTACTCGAGACCGGCCACCCGCCATGAGCGACATGCACCGCATCAAGCAGCAACCAGGGGAGACCCTGCAGAAATACATCCAGCGCTTCAACAACTCACGCCTCAAGATTCCCATGGTGACCGAGGAGGCCATCATGTCCGCCTTATCCGACGGTGTGCGCGACGTGAAGATGAAGGAGGAGCTGGCGATGCATGAAGACTTGTGCACTTCCTTGGAGCTGTTCAACTTGGCGACCAAGTGCGCCAGGGCCGAGGAAGGGCGTCTCTCCCTCCTCGAGCTGCCTGCCGTAGACCCAGAAGGAAAGAAACCCAAGGCCAAGGATATGAAGCGCAAGGGGGCTGCCGTGCTCGCGGCAGAACCGGACACCAAGCAGGGCAGAGATCAGCCCGAGTCTTCCAAAGGCAGCCGGTACTGCGTGTACCACGACCTCCACACCCACAACACCAGCGAATGTCAAGAGCTCCGAGGCGTGCGAGAAGGGAGGATCGGCCGAGTCCCGACCGCAGCGACCAGGGCTACGGCCGAGGAGGAGGAAGGAACGCGGGACGCTGGGAAGACCACGGCCATCACCAAGGGTGGCGCGACCAACGTCGCGAGGAGCGCTGGCGGGACCCGCCTCGCGAGGGAGGCTGGAGGGATCAGCCTCGCGAGGATCGCCCGCAAGGCAACGCAGACCTCCCTCCTCTGCCACCGTAGCCAAGGAGAAATGAAGACCATCATCGGGGACGAGGGGCTGGGGCTTCCAGGGCAGCGATCGCAGCATCTGGGCGGAGCTCAAGCCCCACCTCTCAACGCATCTTCAAGCAGTTCACCCGCGAAGTGAATGCAGTCCTCCCCAAGCTCGAAGCCACACGCCCCCTCAGGTGGTCGGCGTGCGCCATCATGTTCAGCTCACCGGATCAGCTCAAGTGTGCGGCCACAGCCGGAGTCCTCCCAATGCTTTTCTCCCCAATCATCAGCAACATGCTGGGTCACCAAGACCCTCATCGATGGCGGGGCAGGGCTCAACGTCCTGTCTGTGGAAACGTTCAGCAATCTCCAAGTGCCTTACAATCAGCTTCAGCCAACCAAGCCTTTCTCTGGGGTCACCGACAGCTCCACGGTCCCGATTGGGCAGGTTCGCCTCCTTGTCACCTTCGGCGCGCGCGACAACTACCGCATTGAGCTCATCGACTTCGACGTCGCCCACATTCGCCTGCCATACAACACCATCCTCGGGTACCCAGCGATGGCCAAGTTCATGGCCGTAACCCACCACGGCTACAACGTCCTCAAGATGCCAGGAAGTGGCGGAGTCATCACGGTGCCCTGCAAAGAGAAAGAAGCGGTGTGCTTGCTGGAGCGAGCCTTTCAGGCCGCATCACTGGAAGACCCGGATCGCGGAAGCAGGAGGCTTCCCGAGACCGCCCCCAAGAAGAAGAAGACATCGTCCGGCCCGGCCCCTCAGGAGGCAAGCCCCTCAGGGTCCGCGCCCGCTCAGGGGGAACCTCCTTCTATTGCATAGGAAAGTGCACCCGGCGCCCTCCTCAGGCAGGGCTCGGGGGCTCCCCCCTGGAGGGCCACCGACCTTGCTAAGGTCACGAGGAAGGCGCTTGGGCACCACTTGGAGGCGTGTTTCGAAGCACGTTTCCCTCAAGAAGGAGCAAGGCAAGGAGGGCCAAACCCTCAGGAGTTCGTCAGCAAGATCATTCAGGAGCTGCAGGAGTCAAGAGTCATGAGTGGCAGCCGCCGCTTACGTGCCGTAGCTCCCACTGAGCTAAGACGGTTCGAAAGGGAGAACCGAGCTAAGACGGAATGAGCAACTCACACTGCTTCACGACAGGGATCATATTAACAAACAGGACCACAGGCACCTTACAAGCCCCCCACGGGGCGCGCTTTTGATTCCTCGTAGGGAAAAGATCCTAAAGAACGCTAACTACACGCGCCCCTACAAAAGACGCCATCATCAACAGTGGGCCGCCGGGCACCGGCGCCAACCCCATCAAGATCAGAGGCGGTGACGGCCTGCCGAGCGCGCCCTGCTCCGAGAGCGGCGCAGGCTCGAGGGCTCGTAGCTGTCGTCGCTCGTCTCCGGAGTCGTGAGGAGATCGGCGGAGTCGCTGGATCCTCCGACGCCTCCACCGCCTGAGGAGCTGCCGAGGGAGCGGTCGGCGAGCCTAGCCCTCGCCGCGGCAGGGCCTCGATCACCTCTCCCGGGGCAGCACTCCAGCCGGCGCCCTTCCTCGTCGAAGACCTTGAAGCGCATGACCGAAGCGCCGTCGTACTCTAGGTGGATCGCGAGGGCGCCCCTTGTCCTGCAGACCCGGGCGATCTTGCCCCAGCCTCGGGTCATGAAGACCTCGCCCGGGGCAACGACCGCAACCTCTGCCCCGGCCGCAAGGGTGCCACAGCCGGCGTGCTGCAGCCAGAGCTCCAGGGATCCTCCCCGCGGAATTGCGGAAGCGAAGAAGGGAGGAAGGCGAATCCAAGACCGAGGAGACATGGCGGCGTGGAGCATGAACTCTTGGGAGGAGCTCTCGGCGTGGACTCTAGGAGGAACGACACGCACCTTCGTGACCTGCCGGCGCCGACGGCGGTGTCGCCCGTGGCGTTCGGCATCAACTCCTTCAGAGCCCTTGATGTGGGCGTACAAGGGAAGCGGGAACCCTGGTGGTGGCCGCTTGCACCAGGGCCTCGACACCGCCTGGTGGGCACCGTCATTCCGATGGCAGAGGGTTAGCCACTTCTTTGGCGGGAGCGGGTCAGGACCCTCTCGGGGAGCCTTTCCCTTCTCTGCCGCGGAGAACCGGCGGATCGGAGCCATAGCAGCAAGACGGAGCAAGGACCGGAAGAAGGAGAAGCAGAAGAAAGCGGACTAGAGGAGCGCTCACCGTTCGTGCCAAAAGCCGAGAGGAGGCCAACCGCCGACCTCCATGATCGCGAGTAATCATAACCCGCTTGCATGCGGGACTTGTCAATTCGTGCGATTCTTAGGCGTCGTGGGGAAGTGGAGACACCCACGTCCAATCAACCACCATCGGGCGCCCAAGGCCAGAGGCTGTAAGGGCCATGGCGCTCAGACTTGCCCTTTCGCTTCTCTCTTGTCCAAGTCCGGGCACGCCTTGGGCCTGGGCTCTGTCGGCGTTGCAGGAACAGGGGTCCCAGACTTGCACTGCGGCCTACAACAGTGGCTCAAGGGGGCCTATCACGGCCCATCTTCATCAACACAAGCTCAAGACCCTCGCGAGGGCCAAGCCTCATGGGCGGACGACAGGAGCTTCCTCGAGCACGGCCTCGTCGGGTGGCTCGCGAGGAGGCGGAGAGATCAAGGCGGGTACCTCACGAGGTGCCCATGATGCAAGCCATGATTTACCAAGGGCGCCAGGCGTGCGCCAGCCATGCGAAGTGTCCTCCTTTCCTCTTTGGTGCAAAGGGCAAAGCGCAGAGAGAGCATCAAGCAAAGGCGTCCATTTCGTGCAACAAGACCAAGACCAGTCCAACGGCGGGAAGGAAGTCATTGTGGAGCCCCAGCCGGCGTCACCACCAGAGCCTTTGACAGGCGAGGACCAACTTTAGTCAGGATAAGTGTACCAGATGTTCCCCTTCGAAATGGCCAATTGTTGGCGCCCTTCCCGCTCAATATTTGGGAAGAGGCCCATGGCCTCTGTCTATAAATAGGACTAGCCACGCACAGAGCTAGGGACACCTTGAACCTGAGACCTGGAACCTGGCACCTTGAATCAAGAGAGAGAGAGAGAGAGAGAGCGACTGAACTCCTCCAAGCAGTTCATCGCCCCGGCCAAGAACAGACCCTCGCGAGGCTGTTCTTCCTTGTATTGTTCATCACCATCAGCCCAAGAGGCAATCCACCACACCACAAACTAGAGTAGGGCATTAGACCACAATGGTGGCCCAAACTAGTATAAACCTTGTGTCTCTTGTGTTGTTCCTTTCATAGTTTAGATCTTAGCGAGGCGGCGGGGTGCATGTAGGTAGAGGGCGAGATCTCCGTGCGCACCCCAGTGTTCGAACCTCAAGGGTCTGCCGGAACCCGAAATCCGACAGGTACCACACCATGAAAAACAGTGTTGGACGGTTTAAGATTCTTATCTGTCAACCCCATGCGACGGAATGTCTCATAATACAGAATATTGATACCGCTTCCTCCATCCATGAGTACTTTGGTGAACTTAGAACCTCCTACCTGAGGTGCCACCACCAGAGCTAGTTGACCCGGATTGTCAACCCGGGGCAGATGATCCTCCCTACTCCACACAATAGGCTGTTCCGACCACCGCAGATAATGTGGAACTGCCGGTTCAACAACATTGACTGCCCTCTTGTGAAGCTTCTGATCACGCTTGCACAGACTAGTGGTGAACACATGATACTGCCCACCATTCAACTGCTTTGGGTGACTCTGGTAACCCGACTGCTGCTGATTCCCTTGATTATTCTGCAGGTTATTACCACCTTGGTTGTTCTGGTTGCCATAATTACTCTGAAACCCAGAGTTTGAGCCGCCGCCACCATGGAAACCTGGACCTAAACCACCCGACGGACCCTGATCATACTGGAAAAGATCAAAGTTCTTGAACTCCTTCATAATATGATAATCCTTCCAGAGATGCGTTGCAGGAGCCTCCTTGGTCCCATGCTTCAGACAGGGCTGATTCAACAAGCGCTCCAGATTCATCGCCCCACCGCGCTGTTGCGGTTTACCTTTTCGGCGCAGCACATTAGCGTTAGCCACAAAATCTGAATCCGCTTTACGCTTACCATTATTCCCATGGCCTCCTTGGTTGTCTTCGCTGTCCCCGCTTTACCGCCATTCTTCTTTCCCTTCTCCGGTTTCTCATTATCAGAATCAGGATCCTTGGTATTATCAGAATCGGCATACTTTACCAAGGCTGCCATGAGGGTTCCCATGTCGCTGCAATGGCGCTTGAGCCGTCCCAACTTCATCTTCAGTGACTTAAAACGGCAATTGCGCTCCAGTGTGATAATCGCTTGACCAACGTTAATCCGGTCGGACGAGTGTAAAACTTCTGAAACCTGGCGCACCCAATGAGTTGTGGACTCGTCCTCTCCTTGAACACAAGCATCCAGATCCACAATGGACATGGGCTGCTTGCACGTGTCTTTGAAATTGGCTATAAACCGGGCTTTCAACTGATCCCATGACTCGATGGAATTAGGCGGCAGATTTTTCAACCAAGCACGGGCTGTTCCTCAACATCATTGTGAAGTACTTTGCACAAGCTACTTCATCTACATCTAGCATCTCCATTGCCATCTCATAACTCTCGACCCACGCCTCAGGTGGCTGATCCGCCGTGTAGTTAGGCACTTTATGTGGACCCTTGAAATCTTTGGGCAAGCGCACATTACGGAGAGCGGAATAAGGCACGGCACTCCCGAGGAACTGAAGGCAAGACCGGTGCCTCGTTCAACTAACGCTGCTGGCTGAACCTGGGCGGGTTGATAACGACCCAAAGTGGCATCCCTTCGTGCCCTGCCATGATCCACCACATCTTGAGCATTGCGATGCCGCACGCTGCTAGACACCTCCGGTTCATCCATACGCCTGCTATAATTTGGGCTCGGACGAGGGGTTGAATGAATTCTATCCCGACTATATGAATAAGCCTACTGCTGTACCACGGCGGTTTGGAGAAGATCTCTCGCCCGCCGCGTCTCAACTGCTGCTATTGAATCACCTTCCATCGGAATGGCCGCCAGGCGTGAAGCTGCGGCAATCATGTTATCCAGAGGGCTCAAGAAGTGACCCGGTGGTGTAGACACGTATTGCAGCGGGTTATCTGTTTGTCGGGGTGGCTCCGTTATCCGTAGTTGATTCAGAACTATCCTAGGCGCCTCCGTCCGCTTTGCAGCTACTGGATTGCTCGGCCCAGCGCCTGGCGTCTGAAAGAGATTTAACCCTTCGTAAACCGGCGGCAGACGTGACCGGTACTTCCTTCGCATTACATCCTCTGAGGCGGTCCGATCCAGCATGAGCTGGTAATTCTGTGCATGTATCTGCTGTGATTGAGCATCCAAAGCGGCCCGCTCTTCAGCCATCCTAACATTCTCAGCTGCCAGGTCCTCCTTAGCATGTGCTATTTGGTCCTTCAGTTTCGCAACGTCCGCATTGTGCTGATCCCGCGTCTCCGGGGTGACTGTTGCGGTCAACAAGTTCGCCCAAGCGTCCATTAAATGGGAGAGGACTTGCACCGGTGGCGCGCTGGGACTCCTGCCGCGGCTGCTGGTCCGGTGTTCGTCGCTGCGGTGGATGAAGACTGCAACGTGGGTTGTGTTCCGGCCATGTAAATAGCAACCCGACTTGGCGGTTGAAGAAGGTCCGGAATACTGTTGCCATCGGAATATCCTTCGAACACACCGCTATGAACCTGGTACAGGGACTTAGTTTCGCCAGTGGATGACTCGCCATCGGAGTATACGGCCGACTCACCTTTAGGCACCGGTTCAGATCCGATCCCATGGACACATCCTACGAACGCACGCTTCATGGAGGGCTTAACCTGGGCTGGACTCGCACGCCGAGCCGTCTCGACAAGGTTAGTGCAGATGTCCGTCTCAGGGCCCGGTTCGCCGATCTTGCCGATGAAGACATGAATTCCGCCGAAGGGGACCCGGTACCCATACTCGATAGGGCCGGCCTCGGGGCCCCATCCTTCATCGTCGATGTAGAGCTTGCCGCGACGACTTTTGGTCATCCGGCCGATCACGTACCCCTTAAGTCCTTCAGAGCAGCCCTTCAAGAACTCGACACCATCGTGCGATAGCCCCACGGTGGGCGCCAACTGTCATGGAATTAACACGTCAGATGTCCTCATGAAAGGACTTAGTCGTGGAGCCATCGCAACGGCTTAGCTTGAAGGGGTTAAACCGGACAAGGGACACGGGATTTTATACTAGTTCGGCCCCTTCGATGAAGGTAAAAGCCTACGTCTAGTTGTGATGGGATTGATTGGGTTTCGATGACCAGGGAGCGAAATACGCTTGCCTGAGTCTCGAGTTGTTGTTTGTTGTCCCTGAACTGCCGCCGGGTCGTCCCCTTATATACATGGGTTGACGTCTGGCCGGTCTACAGAGTCCCGAGGCCGACTCATACAAGTGTTCGGCTCGGTCTCTCCATTCCTTATCTTACAACACAAGTTACACGACTATGGCGGTTTACCACTACGGGCCCTAATCCGCCTTTGGGCTCCGGGCCTCTAAGCTTCATAGTAAAATGCCATCTTCTGAGTCTTGTGGGCTTCAATATAGTTGAGGGTGAACCGGCCCCTCCTGGGCGGTTTACACTCAGTAGTTATATCCCCAACAGGGGGTGATTAGACTACTTGACCAATTAAAAACTTAACCTTTTCCCAATTTTAGACTTTGGTAGGTTTTAGCTATCTTTGCACAAGTCAAGCAATCTTCACGCAATTCAAGCAAGCATGCAAAGAGTATATAGGCAGCGGAAATTAAAGCATGCAACTTGCAATAATGTAAAGGGAAGGGTTTGGAGGATTCAAACACAATAGGAGACACGGATGTTTTTGTCGTGGTTCCGATAGGTGGTGCTATCGTACATCCACGTTGATGGAGACTTCAACCCACGAAGGGTAACGGTTGTGCGAGTCCACGGAGGGCTCCACCCATGAAGGGTCCACATAGAAGCAACCTTGTCTATCCCACCATGGCCGTCGCCCACGAAGGACTTGCCTCACTAGCGGTAGATCTTCATGAAGTAGGCGATCTCCTTGCCCTTACAAACTCCTTGGTTCAACTCCACAATCTTGTCGGAGGCTCCCAAGTGACACCTAGCCAATCTAGGAGACACCACTCTCCAAGAAGTAACAAATGGTGTGTTGATGATGAACTACTTGCTCTTGTGCTTCAAATGATAGTCTCCCCAACACTCAACTCTCTCTCATAGGATTTGGATCTGGTGGAAAGAGGATTTGAGTGGAAAGCAACTTAGGAAGGCTAGGGATCAAGATTCATATGGTAGGAATGGAATATCTTGGCCTCAACACATGAGTAGGTGGTTCTCTCTCAGAACTGGTAAGTTGGAAGTGTAGGTATGTTCTGCTGGCTCTCTCCACGAATGAAGAGGAGGTGGAGTGGTATATATAGCCTCCACACAAAATCTAACCGTTACACACAATTTACAAAACTCAGTGGGACCGAATCAACAAACTCGGTCGGGCCGATTCAGTAAACCTAGTGACCGTTAGGGTTTTCGATGGGACTGACATGCAACTCGGTAGGACCGATATGGTTAGGGTTAGGGCATAACGTAATCTCGGTGAGACCGATTACACAAACTCGGTGAGACCGATTTTGGTAATTAGCTAACCAAAGAGTTGGTCAGGTAAACTCGGTGGGACCGATTCGCTCTTTTTAGTGAGACCGAAATGTTACGAAAGGGAAATAGAGAGTTTACATTGCAATCTCCGTATAACCGATCGCTCAATTCGGTTAGACCGAAACGTTAAGAAGGTAAACAGAGAGATTACAATCCCATCTCGGTGAGACCGAGATCCCTATCGGTGAAACCGATTTGCCTTGGGTTTGTGGCAGTGGCTATGCCATTTGAACTCGGTGGCGCCAGATAGAAAGAATCGGTGGGGCCGAGTTTGACTTTAAGTTTAGGTCATATGTGGATGTGAGAAAGTAGTTGAGGGCTTTGGAGCATATTACTAAGCACATGAAGAAAGAGGCTCATTAAGCAACACCTCATCCCTCCTTGATAGTATTGGCTTTCCCTATAGACCCAATGTGATCTTGGATCACTAAAATGTAAAATGTAGAGTCTTAAGCTTTTGAGCTTGAGCCAATCCTTTGTCCTTAATATTTTGAGGGATCCACTTTCATCATCCATGCCATGCCATTCATTGAGCTTTCCTGAAATATTTGTCTTGGAATAGCATTAGCTCAATGAGCTATATGTTGTTATGAATTACCAAAACCACCTAGGGATAGTTGCACTTTCAATCAACCCCTTTTTGGTAATTGATGACAACATATAGATCAAAGCTTCGACAAATGATAATAAGATTGAAAAAACATCGTCGCTTTGAGAAGTATGTGATAAGCAAGAGCTCCCCCTAAATTTGTGCATATATTAAGATTTGCTTTGGACTGCAAATGCACAAGGAGTTAGGCTCATGGGTTATTCTTTCATGTCACATACATCTTGGTGGAGCGCTCAAAATAATAAAGATTGAATACATGCACTCATCACCAAGCAGAGTGAATGATCATATAATGATAAAGAAGATAATATCATCTAACAAGCATAAGTGTAGCTTATGATCAAACACATGATCATCAATGTCTCACAGGTAATAGCATAGTATCTCAAGCAATCAAAAGCAAACAAAGTTCAACCACAAAAGCAAGCGAGAACAAAAGCAACACACTCTCTCTCTCTCGAAGCCTATGATCTATACATTTTTCTCCCCCTTTGGCAACAAGTTACCAAAAAGTTCCTAGAAAATGCATAGTACTATATCGTCTCTCAGGCTTGGTCTTCAGTTGGTGGTGTAGAGTTGGCTCCTTGGGCGAAGACTTGATTGATGTGGAAGCAGTGAAGGAGTTGGTCTTGGAGCTGGTTGCGCCGAGCTGTAGCTGGAGCAGATGAAGTGACTCTGGTGTGCATCGCTGGCTCAGCAGCTGGTCTCGAGCTCGAGGCATTCTGCAAATGCATCGATGGTTGTCCTGCCCTTCCTCTCCTGCATGTCATCCTGTAGCTGCTCCACAACCGATGAATCTCGCCACTTTGACATCTAAATCATAGAATTTTTGTTCTATGATTCTTTCCAGGCTCTCCTGGTTTTGAGTTAGGGTGGCCAACCCCTTCTTAATCCATAGAGTTGATGCTATCAAGTAACCAAGCTGGTCCTGCTTGCTCTTCAAGAAGTACTCAGATGCCTCTGCTAGAGTTGGCATCTTGGCAGCCTTCTCTTTCCTTGCTTTCTCCTTATTTTCTTGAGCTTGTACTGATGATGGTTCATTCTCAGTCATGACAACTTGATTTTCCTCAAAGTCAGGATAGATAACAAAGTGTTCCTTATCCAACAGATACTTCCCTGTGCCCATCTTTGAGTTAATCAACTCCTGAATTTGTGGGGCATATCCACAGCTTCTCTTTTGGTCTGCTGCTATCCTCTTGATAGTTTCAACTATGAGGCTCATGACCTTGAATTTCTGTGGCACATCAAACAAGTGTAGCAAGTTTATAGCATGCCCTCTGATCATGTTGTGGCCACCTGACTTGGGCAAAAGAGTGTGCCTTAGGATCCAGTTGATCGTTGGCAGCCCTGAAAGAAGAAAATGAACTGACCCAAACTTGAAAGTATCAAGTGCCTCATATGGGATCTCCTTGTACATCTGTGACATAGAGTTGTGATCCATCTTCTTCTTGGCATAAACGTCCAAGTCATCTTCACTCTCCTTTGGGGCATTGATCAGACTTGCCCATTCCTCAATGGTTGATTGGTACCTCGTTCCTCCAGACATCCAAACTATCCTGCCATCTGGAAAGAAATGTGTTGTGGAGTAGAATTGCATAATGAGCTCATCATTCCATTTTGTGAGCTTTTGCCCAACAAAGTCTGCAAGTCCAAATGCACTGAAGCTGTCATACACTCCAGGATAGTGTTCTTCATTTTCCTGTATGTAGGTCCAGTCGACCCACCTCATATCACACACTATGGGCTTCTTGTCCAAAAAGATTGTCTCATAGAAGTCCTGCTGCTCCTTTGTGTGGAACCTGTAATCAACAGCAGTCCTTCTCCTGGTGGCATATGGATCTGACTCTCTCCATAGCCTCAACCCTGAATCTCTCATGATCTTCATGTTCTCAGCCATAGGATGAGCATCATTGTGGTCTGGAATCTTGGGTTTGAGCTTCCTTAGGACTTGCCCTTCATCATCTTCCTCAGCAGCAACAACAGGCACTGGGGCCTTGTTCTTTTCAGCAGCTGGTATACTCCTGGTATTCCTTTTAGGTGCACTCTTGGGCTTGGAGGCAGCTCTGGGTGCATCTTTGGGCTTTGATGTTGCAGCCCCTGACTTTATAGCATCACCCATCAGCTTCTGTGCCTTGGGTGCTGGTGCAGCAACCTCTTCTTCCTCTTCCTCTTCTTCCATCATGGAAGGCTTTCCTATTACTCTAGCCATGGTCTTCTTGACCCTTTCCTTCCTTTTCTTTCCTTCTGCAGCAGGCTCTTTGGGTTGGGATTCCAAAGATGCTTGAGTGGAGACTCTGGCTTTAGACATTGGTTGTCTTCCTGCAGGCCTTTTGATCTTCATCCCTAGCTTTACTGCAGTTGAGCTATACTCCATGTTGAGTACTTTGTTCTTTGAAGTAGCCTCATCCTCAACTGCCACATAATCCTCGTCCTCAGACTCTGAGGTTCTCTTCTTCCTTGTCCTAGTGGCAGCTTTGGGCAAATTGCTGGGAGTGCTTATGCTTCCCTCATCTGAGCTGCTAGAGGGACTAGTGCCCTCACTCATGTGAATCTGCTCTTCTGACTTGTTCTGGCTGTCACTTTGGTGCGACATGCTGCACACAATCGATCGCTGACCACGTGAATAGTTATAGATGAGATAGAGTGGATGAGCATCACAAAATGCAGAGATTTTTGCAAAGAATGATTCAAAAACTTAGTTTTGTTTTCCATGAAAGCATTTCGATCTACCGATTTTCAAACTCGGTGATACCGAAGCAGTTTTGGAACCTAAACTCGTGAACTCGGTAAGACCGAGTCACAGTTCGGTGGCACCGAGACTGCTAGGGTTTCACAAAGTTTTAAAATCGGTCACACCGATTAGCAATTCTCGGTCAGACCGAGAGTTACTAGTGCAATGGCGTTAGCCAAATCGGTGGGACCGAGTTTTTCAACTCGGTGGGTCCGAGATGGTTTCGGCGGAAACCTAACCCTAAATTTTGGAATCACATCTATTCTAAGGATTGTTTTGACTGGATAGAGGAGTTTCAATCGTGGCAAGAAGCATAATGAACACAATGTGCTGAGAATCAGACGAGGATAACACTGTGATCAAGTTCATACCCTAGTTCGGCGATGAACTCGCAACGGCGGCAACGGCGGAGAAGAAATCCGTTGACGGCGGCGGAGACCAGAGACAAGAGGCGGCTGGCGACGAAGTCGACGATCCGGAGACCTAGTAGGTAGAGCGAGCTATGCGCGGGCGAAGAGTTTCGGAGAAAGTTTTCCAAAATTTTGCCCGTGTGAATATATATCCCGACACTGTCGGTGTGACCGAGTGGAACAACTCGGTGGCACCGAGATGCATAACTGTTAACAGTTACAGCAACTCGGTGTGACCGAAAAGTTCAAATCGGTTGCAGTGAGATGAAAACATAGATCGACTTAGTGATCTCGGTATGACCGAAATGGATGAATCTGTCAGACCGAAAATCACAAAGAAGTTTTGGAAGTTTTAAGTCTATGACGAATTGGGGACTCCGAGTGCTCCTCACACAGAGTGGTTCGAATCTAACTTGATCAAATTTTGTGATGTAGCATGAGTTTGAGACGAGAAAAGCATAGATAGCTAGAGAAGGTTCTTAGGCATTCTTGTCCATCCACTTGGCCAAAGAAGAAGAAACCAATCAATCAAAACAACAAGTGGATGTCCTCGAATGAGTAAAATATGCAACCAACATGCTCACACAATAAAATTGCAAATGAAATATGTGGCAAACCATGCACAACCAATTCTAGCATCTATCAAACAATTGGCGATGACTAGGTCATCTATATATGAGTATATTGACTTAGGAGTCAAATGAGAACATTTGATCATAGGTCATACTCATCGTTTAAGCTCAAGTGGGGTTACCACTTTTACATAATGCATTGATGTGTTCACATCATTAGAGTTGCTTTGAGTCAATTCTTAGAGTTAAACTCCCCCTAGATCTGAGATCCCCCCTTAGAGGGATGAACTAACCTTGGGTTTTGTCGATGATGACTTCATGTAGGTGTTGAAGATGTGGATGCTCAATGTTGATGTAGATCTTTTGGAGCAAACCTTTGGAGTGAGTTGCACTTTCAATACCTACATGGGTTAGTCCCACAAGGAACAAACAAGAATATCCATAGACATAGAGTGATGCACTCACAAAATGATGTCCATGAAAAAATTAGGTTACCTTGTCCCTTGCCTTACCAACATGAAGGTTTGTGACTCCTTGAACTAGTGTAAGATATGGAAGATGATTGCACTTGTCCTTGCCATAATGATATGAGTGCAGAATGTTGGCGGAGTCACCCTCAAGAACTCTCTAGTTCTTCTTCTTTGGGATCCACATGATCTTGATGGGAATCCTTGGTGTAGTAGTTGTACTTGATGAAGTAGAACTTGACGTAGTCTTGGGAACCCACTTGACCAAGGCCTTGGGTGCTTCTTCAAATGCATCAATCTCCTCTTGAAGCTTGTCCTTGCCTTTGTTCTTGTGGTCTTGTGGTGGAAGATCATCTTGTGCTTGTGTTCCCTTGAAGGAAGTAGGATCATACTTCTCTTGTTGAGGAACAAACTTCGTCTTGGGGTATTGATCTTCTTCCCACTCTACTCCATTGGCATCGAACATTCGTTCAAAACCAACACCTTGGTTCTTCCGGTGCCTTCCTTGCTTGCGTACAATTTCCTCAAATTGCTTACTCCCGGCAAGGCTCTATGATTCCCTTCAATAAGCTATTTTCTTGCTCAAGTGTAACTTGGCTAAGAGAATCATTAGTGGAATCAAGAGAACTACTAGAAGCAACAATATTGGATTTAGCATTACTATTGTTACTACTAGAGGAAGGATCTTTCTGGTTCTTGTTACTAGACTTGACTTGAGGCATGTAAGTAGATAAGAGTAAACGCTTGGCAATGTAAGAAGAACTTTTCTTACGGAGATCATCATTGATTGCCTTTAAGAACTCATGCTCTTGCTCAAGATTGAGTTTTTCAAAGTGTAACTTCTCTTGAGCCCTTAAAAGTTCTCGATGATCTTCGAAGATAGTTTCATGAGCTAACTTAAGAGTGTTTAGTTCTTTAGTTAGAAACTCAATCTTCTCCTTATCATTGTCATTTGTTTCATCTTGATTAGCATGATTAATTGACGTTTCATCATTGTATTCATCACTAGAGTTGTCCACAAGTAAATCATCATCACCTAACAAGTCATCTTCATCACTATTAAAATCAACATACTCGGGGTGTGTTGCCTTAGGACCTTTGGCCATGAAGCATCTTCCAATTCCTTCATTTGGTGAATCGAATATGTCGTAGGAGTTGGTTGACACAAGTGCTAGACCGGCAACACCTTCATCTTGAGTGTATTCGGAGTCGGAGTGATAGCTTCTCTCGGAGTGATTGTCGGAGTCGGAACCGGATACCCATTCACCAACGTGAGCTTGATGTCTTCGTTTTGTCTAGCTCTTTGATGACTTGTCCTTCCTTTCCGAATACTTGCTTCTCCATGAGGGTCTTCATTCATAACGATCATCTCTACTCCTTCTCTCTCTTGGTGGTGATTCTTCTCTTCTACTTCTTCTCTTGGGAGAATCTTTTCTTCTTTTGTAGGGTGCCGTACACTCATTGGAATAGTGTCCGGGTCTCCCACAATTGTAGCAATTGCGCTCTCGACTAGAAGATCTTTTGTCATTGTAGGACCTTGACTTGGAGCTTCTTTCTTTGCTTCTACTCTTGTAGAATTTGTTGAAGTTCTTTACCATTAAGCTCAATTCTTCATTGAAGTTTTGTTTCTCACTTGATGATGTGGGGGCTTCACATGAGGCTTTGTAAGCACCACTTGACTTTTTGTGAAGTTCCTCCTTATCCTTGAGTGACATCTCATGAGCAACAATTCTTCCAATAACTTCCGTTGGCTTGAGATCTTTGTCATTTGGCATCATTTGGATCAATGTGCACACGGTATCATATTTTCCATCCAATGCTCTTAGGATCTTCTTGATGATGAATCTGTCGGTCATCTCTTCACTTCCTAAGCCAGCAATCTCATTTGTGATAAGAGCAAGCCTAGAGTACATTTCAATGACACCTTCCCCATCCTTCATTTTGAACTTGTCAAGCTGACTTTGGAGCACATCCAGCTTGGATTCCTTGACGGAGTCGGTTCCTTCATGCATATCAATCAAAGTATCCTTAATTTCCTTTGCATTCTCAAGACGTCTGATTTTGTTGAATTCTTCGGGGCACAAGCCATTGAAGAGGATATCATAAGCTTGAGCGTTGTATTGCAGCATCTTCAATTCATCCGCGTTAGCTTCACGGTTCGTCTCTCTCCCATCAAAGAATTCACCTTGCAAGCCAATACACACAATAGCCCAAACGGCGGGGTTATGTCCGAGAATATGCATTTTCATCTTATGCTTCCAACTAGCAAAATTAGTGCCATCAAAGTAAGGACCTCTACGGTGATAATTTCCCTCGCTAGACGCCATACTCTCCTAGGTTGTGAAACCAAGGCTATGACCACCAAAAGCTATGGAAGTCAAAGCAAATGGAGACCAAAGCTCTGATACCACTTGTAGGACCTTTGAACTATGTCTAGAGGGGGGGTGATTAGACTACTTGACCGATTAAAAACTTAACCTTTTCCCAATTTTAGACTTTGGCAGGTTTTAGCTATCTTTGCACAAGTCAAGCAATCTTCACGCAATTCAACCAAGCATGCAAAGAGTATAGAGGCAGAGGAAATTAAAGCATGCAACTTGCAAGAATGTAAAGGGAAGGGTTTGGAGGATTAAACGCAATTGGAGACACGGATGTTTTTGTCGTGGTTCCGATAGGTGGTGCTATCGTACATCCACGTTGATGGAGACTTCAACCCACGAAGGGTAACGGTTGCGCGAGTCCACGGAGGGCTCCACCCACGAAGGGTCCACGAAGAAGCAACCTTGTCTATCCCACCATGGCCGTCGCCCACGAAGGACTTGCCTCACTAGCGGTAGATCTTCATGAAGTAGGCGATCTCCTTGCCCTTACAAACTCCTTGGTTCAACTCCACAATCTTGTCGGAGGCTCCCAACTGACACCTAGCCATTCTAGGAGACACCACTCTCCAAGAAGTAACAAATGGTGTGTTGATGATGAACTCCTTGCTCTTGTGCTTCAAATGATAGTCTCCCCAACACTCAACTCTCTCTCATAGGATTTGGATCTGGTGGAAAGAGGATTTGAGTGGAAAGCAACTTGGGAAGGCTAGAGATCAAGATTCATATGGTAGGAATGGAATATCTTGGCCTCAACACATGAGTAGGTGGTTCTCTCTCAGAACTGGTAAGTTGGAAGTGTAGGTATGTTCTGATGGCTCTCTCCATGAATGAAGAGGAGGTGGAGGGGTATATATAGCCTCCACACAAAATCTAACCGTTACACACAATTTACCAAACTCGGTGGGACCGAATCAACAAACTCGGTCGGACCGATTCAGTAAACCTAGTGACCGTTAGGGTTTTCGGTGGGACTGACATGCAACTCGGTAGGACCGATATGGTTAGGGTTAGGGCATAACGTAATCTCGGTGAGACCGATTACACAAACTCGGTGAGACCGATTTTGGTAATTAGCTAACCAGAGAGTTGGTCAGGCAAACTCCGTGGGACCGATTCGCTCTTTTCGGTGAGACCGAAATGTTACAAAAGGGAAACAGAGAGTTTACATTGCAATCTCGGTGGGACCGATCCCTCACTTCGGTTAGACCAAAACGTTCCGAAGGGAAACATAGAGATTACTATCTCATCTCGGTGAGACCGAGATCCCTATCGGTGAAACCGGTTTGCCTAGGGTTTGTGGCAGTGGCTATGACATTTGAACTCGGTGGCGCCGGATAGAAAGAATCGGTGGGGCCGAGTTTGACTTTAGGTTTAGGTCATATGTGGATGTGAGAAAGTAGTTGAGGGTTTTGGAGCATATCACTAAGCACATGAAGCAAGAGGCTCATTAAGCAGCACCTTATCCCTCCTTGATAGTATTGGCTTTTCCTATAGAATCAATGTGATCTTGGATCACTAAAATGTAAAATGTAGAGTCTTGAGCTTTTGAGCTTGAGCCAATCCTTTGTCCTTAATATTTTGAGGGATCCACTTTCATCATCCATGCCATGCCATTCATTGAGCTTTCCTGAAATATTTGTCTTGGAATAGCATTAGCTCAATGAGCTATATGTTGTTATGAATTACCAAAACCACCTAGGGATAGTTGCACTTTCACTTATTGTCTTGTTTAGTTGTTTTTTTGTAGTCACTGCAGTTCTTTTTGTGTGTTTTTCTAGTGGCCACAATAGCCTATTTTTTGTAACTAGGCCAAAATAATCATGGCAACACACGGACTGTTGTAACCATGGGCCTCCTGCAGGCCGTATGATCCATGGGCCTTCGTTCGGCCGTAGGACCATTGGCCTTCTATACGGGTCGTAGGATCCATCGGCCTTCTATACGGGCTTTAGGGATCAATGGGCCTTGTACGGGCCGTAGGGTCCATGGGACTTCTACGGGCCGTATGATCCATGGGCCTTCTACGGGCCGTACTATCCATGGGCCTCATACGGGCCGTAGGATCCATGGGCCTTCGACGTGGCGTATCATCATTTTGCCAATCATGGGCCGTAATATTCGTGGACCATAACGGGCTGTTAATAGGCCATATTTGATAACTCTATGAAAACAGCCCAACGCGTTTTTTTGACATGAAAACGCCCAACGTATTAACGGTCCGCAAACGGGCCGACCGTAACGACGGGCTGAATTTGGCCCACAAGCAGAAAATAACAGTAACGGGCCGTATGTAACCGAATGCTGCTAATGAGCCCAAGAATCAATGGGCCCTGAGAAGGCCGAAAGATAACTTGGGTTGGAAACGGCCCAATGGAATAACAGGCCGTTAATGGGTATAAAGTTATAAACTGTTCATTACGGGCCAGTTTCACCATGGGCCGTTAATGGGCCAAGAGTTACAAAGGTCCTCATATGGGCCGAAAGAAGTCATGGGCCACACATGGGCCGGAAGTTAAAACGGGCTGAATCATATTGGACGGCCCAGATGACGCTACTGGGCCTAATTCGGATAGGGCGTAACGGACCCTGGGTTAGCGGGCATTAAATGGGCTATATGCGAACAGGCCGTTGACAGGCTTTCCGTGGGCTGGCCCGCCACCTTTTGACCAAGTCAAATGGGCCGGCCGTTTCACAGGAATGGGCCTCTGTTGGGCCGTGCCATGTGTCGCCGTATCATAGGCGCCTTCGGTCCAATGAGCGGATGACATCTGTCCCAACGGTGAGCCGACACGTGTTTCCTCCAGCCAATGATGATTTGACACGTGGAAAATCCCCATTGGTCGGGGCTGTTAACGGGTTATCGGATCCAAAACCCGACCCGATAGCTTAACGATGTTCCGTTATGGTGGATGCCACATGTTGGTCACCCTTGACGAAAGCACTTCTGTGACACGCGATTTATCGTCATGGAAGTGGACACTTCCATGATGATAATTTTGGTAATGTCATGGAACACTTCTACGACAGCACAGGTATGACTGTCTTGATTCTGTCATAAATTTGTCATGGATGTACATGCAAGACAAAAAACGCGACCTACTGTGACAAACACGTATCATCACGGAAGTGTATTTTTTTTGTAGTGATTGATGAGATTGACTGAGATGAGATGGTGCCGGTGAAGATGCTGATGAAGATTGATCCTCCCATGATGAGAGGGTTGTTGCTTATGTCGATGGCTTCGATTTCCCCCGCCCGGAGGGAAGTGTCCCCGGCGGAATCTCTCCACCGGGGAGCAAATGGCTCCTGCCCAAGTTCCGCCTTGAGATGGCAGCGCTCCGTCCCGAAAGTCCTCTCCTTATTTTTTCCTAGCGAAAACCGGCTTATATACTAGAAGATGGGCACCGGAGGCTGGCCATGGGCCCCACAAGCCACCAGGGTGCGCCTTGGGTGGTGGGCGCGGCCTGGTGCCATGTGGGCACCGGAGTGGCCCCCTCTGTTACTTCTTTTCTCCAATATTTTTTTATTTATTCCATAATAAGTCTCTATGAAATTTGAGCTCATTTGGAGATGTGCAGAATAGGTATCTCTACAACAACAACAAAGCCTTTAGTCCCAAACAAGTTGGGGTAGGCTAGAGGTGAAATCCATAAGATCTCGCAACCAAATCATGGCTCTGGCACATGGATAGCAAGCTTCCACGCACCCCTGCCCATAGCTAGCTCTTTGGTGATACTCAAATCCTTCAGGTCTCTCTTAACGGACTCCTCCCATGTCAAATTCAGTCTACCTCGCCCTCTCTTGACATTCCTCGCATGCTTTAGCTATCCGCTATGCACTGGAGGTTCTGGAGGCCTGCGCTGAATATGCCAAAACCATCTCAGATGATGTTGGACAAGCTTCTCTTCAATCGGTGCTACCCCAACTCTATCTCGTATATCATCATTCCGGACTCGATCCTTCCTCGTGTGGCCACACATCCATCTCAACATACGCATCTCCGCCACACCTAACTGTTGAACATGTCGCCTTTTAGTCAGCCAACACTCAGCACCATACAACATTGCGGGTCGAACCACCGTCCTGTAGAACTTGCCTTTTAGCTTTTGTGGCACTCTCTTGTCACAGAGAATGCCAGAAGCTTGGCGCCACTTCATCCATCCGGCTTTGATTCGATGGTTTACATCTTCATTAATACCCCCATCCTCCTGCAGCATTGACCCCAAATACCGAAAGGTGTCCTTCTGGGGTACCACCTAGCCATCAAGGCTAACCTCCTCTTCCTCACACCTAGTAGTACTGAAACCACACTTCATGTACTCGGTTTTAGTTCTACTAAGCCTAAAACCTTTTGATTCCAAGGTTTGTCTCCATAATTCTAACTTCCTATTTACCCCCGTCCGACTATCGTCAACTAGCACCACATCATCCGCAAAGAGCATACACCATGGGATATCTCCTTGTATATCCCTTGTGACCTCATCCATCACCAATGCAAAAAGATAAGGGCTCAAAGTTGACCCCTGATGCAGTCCTATCTTAATCCGGAAGCCATCAGTGTCGACATCACTTGTTCGAACACTTGTCACAACATTATCGTACATGTCCTTGATGAGGGTAATGTACTTTGCTGGGACTTTGTGTTTTTCCAAGGCCCACCACATGACATTCCGTGATATCTTATCATAGGCCTTCTCCAAGTCAACGAACACCATATGCAAGTCCTTCTTTTGCTCCCTATATCTCTCCATAAGTTGTCGTACCAAGAAAATGGCTTCCATGGTCGACCTCCCAGGCATGAAACCAAACTGATTTTTGGTCACGCTTGTCATTCTTCTTAAGCGGTGCTCAATGACTCTCTCCCATAGCTTCATTGTATGGCTCATCAGCTTAATTCCACAGTAATTAGTACAACTCGGAACATCCCCCTTGTTCTTGAAGATTGGTACTAATA
Source organism: Aegilops longissima (assembly GCA_021605205.1). Lineage (NCBI taxonomy): Eukaryota > Viridiplantae > Streptophyta > Magnoliopsida > Poales > Poaceae > Aegilops > Aegilops longissima. The sequence goes on along the minus strand of CM038677.1, from coordinate 613,552,104 downwards.
TACTCCGTCTCCAATCTTCTGGCATCTTGTTTCCCCGAAAAATGAGGTTGAAAAGCTTGGTTAGCCATACTATCGCTATGTCCCCGAGACCTTTCCACACCTAAATGGGGATACAATTAGGGCCCATCGCCTTGCCTCCTTTCATCCTTTTTAAAGCCTCCTTGACCTCAGACTCCTGGATTCGCCGCACAAAACGCATGCTGGTCTCATCAAATGAGTCGTCCAGTTCAATGGTACAACTGTCAATCTCCCCATTGAACAGCTTGTCGAAGTACTCCCGCCATCTATGCTTAATCTCCTCGTCCTTCACCAAGAGTTGGCCTGCTCCGTCCTTGATGCATTTGACTTGGCCAATATCCCCCGTCTTCCTCTATCGGATCATGGCAATCTTATAGATGTCCCTTTCGCCTTCCTTCGTGCCTAACCGTTGGTAGAGGTCCTCATACGCCCGACCCCTTGCTTCACCAACAGCTCGCTTTGCAGCCTTCTTTGCAGAATAGGTATCTCTAACATAGCTTTTTCAGGTCTTGAATTCCAGCTGCTGGCAATCTCCCTCTTCATGTAAATCTTGCATATTAAGAGAGAAAAGGCATTAGAATTGCTCCATAAATGTTATATTGATTAAAAACACTATAAATAACAGTAGGAAAACATGATGGAAATGAAGGAAATATGCCCTAGAGGCAATAATAAAGTTGTTATTTTATTTTTCCTTATATCATGATAAATGTTTATTTTTCATGCTAGAATTGTATTAACCGGAAACTTGATACATGTGTGGATACATAGACAAAACACTGTGTCCCTAGTAAGCCTCTACTAGACTAGCTCATTAATCAAAGATGGTTAAGTTTCCTAACCATAGACATGTGTCATCATTTCATGAACGGGATCACATCATTAGAAGAATGATGTGATGGACAAGACCCATCCGTTTGCTTAGCATAATGATCGTTCAGTTTTATTGCTATAGCTTTCTTCATGTCATATACATATTCCTTTGGCTATGAGATTATGCAACTCCCGGATATCGGAGGAATGCCTTGTGTGCTATCAAACGTCGCAACTTAACTGGGTGATTATAAAGATGCTCTACATGTATCTCCAAAGGTGTTTGTTGGGTTGGCATAGATCGAGATTAGGATTTGTCACTCAGAGTATCGGAGAGGTATCTCTGGTCCCTCTCGGTAATGCACATCATAATAAGCCTTGCAAGCAATGTGACTAATGATTTAGTTGCAAGAAGATGAATTACGAAACGAGTAAAGAGACTTGCTGGTAACGAGATTGAACTAGGTACGAAGATACCACGACCGAATCTCGGGCAAGTAACATACCGATGACAAAGGGAATACCGTATGTTGTCATTACAGTACGCCCGATAAAGATCTTTGTAGAATATGTGGGAACCTATACAAGCATCCAGGTTCTGCTATTGGTTATTGACCGGAGAAGTGTCTCGGTCATGTCTACGTAGTTCTCGAACCCGTAGGCTCCGCACGCTTAACGTCCGATGACGATTTTGTATTATATGAGTTATGTGATTTGGTGACCGAGTGTTGTTCAGAGTCCCGGATGAGATTACGGACATGACGAGGAGTCTCAAAATGGTCGAGAGGTAAAGATTCATATATAGGACGATAGTATTCAGACACCGGAAGTGTTCCGGGGGTACCAGGTACGTATTGGGTCACCGGAAGGGGTTCCAGGCACCCCCCCCCCCCCGGCAAAGATATGGGCCTTATTGGGCCAAGGGCGGGTGAGGGAGTCCCGGATTAGGGGTTGTCCGGATAGCCGGACTATCGTCACGGCCGGACTCCAAGACTACGAAGATACAAGATTGAAGACTTCGTCCCGTGTCCGGATGGGACTTTCCTTGGCGTGGAAGGCAAGGTTGGCGATACGGATATGTAGATCTCCTACCATTGTAACCGACTCTGTGTAACCCTAACCTATCCGGTGTCTATATAAACCGAAGGGTTTTAGTCCGTAGGACACAACAACAATCATACCATAGGCTAGCTTCTAGGGTCTAGCCTCCTTGATCTCGTGGTAGATCTACTCTTGTACTACCCATATCATCAATATTAATCAAGCAGGAGTAGGGTATTACCTCCATCGAGAGGGCCCGAACCTGGGTAAAAACATCGTGTCCCTTGTCTCCTGTTACCATCCGCCTAGATGCACAGTTCAGGGCCCCCTACCCGAGATCCGCCGGTTTTGACACCGACATTGGTGCTTTCATTGAGAGTACCGCTGAGCCGTCGCCATCAGGTAGGATGCCTCATCTCGTCTTTAAAGACGACACCATCGCCAAAGAAGCCCTGGCCACTGGTCAGACTCTGCGGCTATGCGGTTTTGTCATGACCGCTAGTTCGGCCGCCGCGCCGACGATCACCTCTCGAGTCATCGAAACCAATCTCCATGTTGGTTCGGAACTTGCCGAACAGTTAGATCCGATCGAGCTCTCCTCCATAAACGAGCTCTTGGATCGCATCGCTGCCCTGGGAGTCGCTATAGCTTACGACCGGATCGGGCCTAAAACCGATCTGAGAGAGATCAACTCTCCCCAGGCTACCCATCATGTTGCTGTGATAGAGGAGCAATGCGGCGATTCTTCTTCTATCTTAAGGACAAGCTACGTCCGGATTCCCGATCCCTCCATGCCGGATTCCCGCGGAGGGACGGATGTCGATCAAGCCCTGAACTTAAAGTCAGGCGGCGGGTCGGACTCATTGGATAGCACTCAAAAATCCAAACTTCCTAGTTCGGAAACTTCTCGGCCCTTGAGTCCTAAATTGGACGGGGTTACGGATTTAGTGCCACCTGCCCACCCAAACATGAGCGATCTCTCTCGAATTCGGCAAGAGCCCGCTGAAACAGTACATCATTACTGGGCCAGATTCCTCCTGGTTTTGAACAGGACAAAGGACTGCCGAGAGGAGGACGCAATCCCAATTTTCTGCAATAATTGCACGGACAAGGGAATCTTAAACGCCATAAGTCGTCGCGAAATCACACGCTTTGCTGACTTGGTGACCATAGTACAAAAGTACTGTGCGATGGAGAGCGCCTGGACAACCGAAAGTAAATTTTGGGATAATCCGGCCCCGAATACATCCCTAGTCCGAAATAAAAGGGTGCATCATTATCAAGCACCTGGGTCAAATACCAAAAAACCAAAACTCCCTAAAGGGTACGGAACCGTACTGGAGGGTTGGCTAAACGGACCCTGCAAAATTCATAGCACAGAGGGCGTCACTCCAACTCATAGCCTTCGAGCATGTTGGATACTACGGCAGGTGGCCAAAAGTGGCGAAGAGCTTCTAGCTCCAAAATCCCAGCCCAGCAACACTAGTACGATGTTAACATTCTTCGAGACTTTCGCATCAAATAACATGCGAAAACGAACACTCCGCAACCTTGCCGAAGTCTACCAAGTAGCAACAATAAATCCATGGAGGACTCGGCTATTACCGTTAATGCCGATTTAACCCAAATTCGAACTGCCCGGCACCACCGCATTGGTCCTCAACCGATAGTGGGTGGCTTTACGCTTACTAAGGTACTCATGGATGGCGGCAGCGACTAAACCTCATCTATGAGGAAACCCTCCGAAAATGGAAATAGATCGAACCGCATTGAGCGAAGCAGCACAACCTTTAGAGGAATAATCCCAGCCGGAAGCATGCTGCACAGAAAAATTACACCGGGCGTAGTGTTCGCTCACGGACAATTACAGGTCCGAAGAAGTCACCTTTCAAGTGGCCCCGTTCAACAGCGGATACCATTCTTTATTAGGACGAGAGGCATTCACAATTTTTTAAGCTATACCCCATTACGGGTACATGAAGCTTAAAATGCCCGGACCTAACGGAATCATCACTCTCGCTAGTGATCCGAACATAGCACTCCGCGCCGAAAACAAGACAGCCGCACTAGCCCTTGAGGCACTATCCGAAGCCCTAGCGGCCCAAGAACTCACCGCGATGCGATCCACGGTGAACAGGGACGATGTGATACTTGATAAAAGATCCAAGTCCACCTCTTTTAAACCAGCGGATGAAATAGTCAAATTCCAAGTCCACCCAACGAACCCTTCAAAGACAGCCTCCATTGGGGCACAATTAAACCCTGATGTAGACGCCGCACTACGAGAATTTCTACAAGAAAACTAGGACATCTTTGCCTGGCACCCTTTAGAAATGCCAGGAATCCCACGTCAGCTGGCCAAGCACAGCCTAAATATCCTAAAAGGATTCAAGCCAATCAAACAGGCTCTTCGGCACTTTTTCAAACCCAAGACACATGTCATGGGAGAGGAGCTAGCCAAACTTTTGGAAGCCGGATTCATCAGAGATATAAAACATCCGGATTGGCTAGCAAACCTGGTGATGGTACCAAAGAAGGATAAATCCTGGCGCCTATGTGTTGATTTCAAAGCCTTAATAAGGCTTGCCCAAAGGATCCCTTCCCCCTCCCTCAAATTGATCAAATCATTGATGCCATAGCAGGACACGACTCATTGTGCTTCCTCGACGCGTACTCCGGCTACCACCAAATCAAGATGGCGGAGCCAGACCAAGCTGCAAGAGCATTCATCACTCCATACGGCTCGTTCTGCTTCAACACAATGCCCTTTGGGCTCAAAAACGCCGGCGCAACATATCAGCGCATGATTCGTACATGTCCGCAAACCAGATCGGCAAAATGGTGGAAGCATATGTAGATGACGTGGTCGTCAAAACCAAGCACGTCGAAACTCTAGTAGACGACTTGAGGCTCACATTCGACAATCTTCGAAAATATGACATCAAGCTCAATCCGGAAAAATGCGTCTTCGGCGTTCCAGCTGAAAGCTCCTTGGCTTCATTGTGTCCGGTAGAGGAATTGAAGCAAATCCAGCCAAGATCCGAGCTATTTCACAATTGGATGTCCCAAAAGACCTCAAACAAATACAAAAATTGATAGGATGCGTAGCGGCTCTAAGCCGCTTTATTTCCCGATTGGGAGAAAAGGCGTTGCCCCTTTACCGCCTCCTCCGGCGCACCGAACACTTCGAGTGGACGGAGGCCGCCACGGCCGGACACGAAGAAATAAAGGCCATTTTGGCAACAAACACGGTCCTGGCCGCGCCCAACGTGGGCGAACCAATGCTATTATATATCGCCGCAACACATCAAGTTGTTAGCGCGGTGCTCGTTGTCGAACGAGCAGCGGACGGACACCGGTTCCCTCTTCAAAAACCGGTTTACTATGTGTCCACTGTCCTAACTCCATGCAAGTCCCGGTACCCACACTATCAAAAGATAGCATACGCGGTGTTCATGGCATCCCGGAAGCTGCGACACTACTTTCAAGAGTGTTCGATAACAGTGGCCTCCGTAGTACCCCTTAATGACATTATAAACAACCGCGACGCAACGGGCCGGATTGCTAAATGGGCCATAGAGCTGCTTCCATTCGACATAACCTACAAGCCACGACGAGCTATCAAGTCGCAGGTTTTGGCCGACTTCGTGGCCGAATGGACCGAAGCCGAACTCCCTAAAGAGTACGACGCATACTCCAATGCCTTCAAGTCGCAGGATTATGCACTTTGACGGCTCCAAAATGTTGGCCGGCCTGGGGGCTGGGGTCGTCCTGACGTCCCCAATCGGGGACACAGTCCAATACGTACTTCAAATAATGTATACGGACTCCAACAACGCAGCCGAATATGAGGCCCTTCTGCACGGCCTCCGGATGGCAGTCTCCATGGGCATTCAACGCCTAGAGGTGCGCGGGGATTCAAACCTCGCAATATCTCAAATAAACGGGGACTTTGATGCCAAAGATCCAAAAATGGCAGCATACCGCAATGCGGTCCTAAAAATGTCAGCACGGTTCGAAGGGCTCGAATTTCATCATATAGCCCGGGATAGCAACCAGGTGGCGGATATATTGGCTCGCATCGGTGCAAAACGCGATGCCGTCCCACCCAATATCCTTTTGGAACGGCTGTTCAAGCCATCCGTACTATGGGAAGGCGAGTCCGGCAACATCAATCCGGACCCAGCCGCACTGCCTGATGCCGAAGACTCCGACGTAACCGGAGGCTCTCCCCCCGAGATAACACCCTCTGCTCACGAAATAATGGCGGTTATTGCCCCGTGGACGGAACCATTCCTAGCCTACCTTACTAGGCAGGAACTCCCCGAAGACCAAAATGAGGCTCGCTGCATAGTACGACGCTCTAAAGCCTATAAAGTCCATGAGGGAGAGCTTTATAAGGAAAGCACTACCGGAGTCCTTCAAAGTTGTATCTCCGAAGAGGAAGGGCGAAACCTCCTGGCTGAAATTCATGCCGGACTAGGTGGGCACCACGCCGCAGCCCGGGCCCTTGTAGGCAAGGCCTTCCGTACATGATTTTATTGGCCGACGACCCTGGCAGATGCGCAGGACTTAGTTCAACGATGCGTCGGTTGCCAGCTTTTTGCTAATCAAAGCCACATGCCACCCACCGCCCTTAAAACTATACCCATTACCGGCCGTCATGGTCCAGGGGCTTGACATGGTTGGACCCCTCAAGGGAGGAACCCACAGGAAAAAATACCTATTGGTCATGGTGGACAAATTCACCAAATGGATAGAGGCCAAGCCTGTTAAAACGGCCGAATCGGGACCAGTGATAGACTTCATATCAGGGGTAGTGCACCGTTACGGTGTACCCCACAGTATCATCACTGATAATGGCACCAACTTCACGGCTTATTAGGTCAAATTATGGTGCAAATACATGGGCATGAAGCTCGATTACGCCTCGGTCTATCACCCTCAAACCAATGGCCAAGTCGAAAGGGCAAATGGTCTGATCATGAGCGGCATTAAACCCAGACTAGTGCGGTCCCTCAAAGAATCCAACACGCACTGGGTTGAGGAGCTCGACCGTACTCTGGGGGCTGCGGACCACGCCGAATCGTACTACCGGATTCACACCATCCTTCATGGTGTACGGCGCAGAGGCAGTCTTGCCCTGCGACATAATACATGACTCACCTCGCGTGCACATGTACGAAGAAAGAGAAGCCGAGCTTGATCGGCAGGACAACTTGGACGCATTGGAGGAGGAGCGCAACGTGGCAAAAGCTCGTTCCGCATTTTATCAACAGCAGGCTCGAAGATATCAAAGCAGGGAAGTACGGGCCAAAGCTTATAACGTTGGCGAACTTGTTCTACGCCTGCCGGACAAGAAAAAGGACAAACTCAAGCCCAAATGGGAAGGTCCCTTCATCATTGACCAGGTCCTGACCGGCGGAGCATACCATCTGCGGAACGCATCGGATAACCGACTCGAGCCGAACCCATGGAACGCAGCCCGTCTACGAAGATTCTACGCCTAAGTGCCGGACTCCAAGTTCGTCTCCTTCCTCCGTCCGCATTCTTTATTTTTGCTTTTGTGCTGTCTTTTATTTCTCTCCTTCCTCCTTCTTCTTCTTGTGGCCTCTTGAGGCTCGTTTGCGCTTTTTCCGCACACACTTGATGCGCTGTCCGCGATCATTATACCTGGGGTCTTCTTTAATAGAAGCTTATATATACGGGCTTCATGCCCAACACATGCGTTAAGCTTCCGCATGTACCTTTTATTCACCATTATATGCATCGATATGACTTAAGTTTTGGCCAAGATGGGTTGCCTGGCTCCTGTGCTTACCCCTACGTTCCCGATTGTTCGGCTAGGTGGTAAAGGAGCACCTCTGTGATTGTTACTTGCCGGTCAGCGGATGTGTACCTCGACCGGGTGAAGCCGAAAGCTAGCGTTCTTAAGGGAATATTCGGTCGGTGAACTGAAAGACGATTTTAACTATTTACCCATCTGCCCCGATGATTTTCTCGCTTTCATAGCAGCTTTGACATGCACTTTAGGGCATGCATCCCAAATAAAGGAACCCTTAACGGAACTATTCTCCTGGAAGATGTTTCTTACTACCCATGTAATATAACATAACTAGTTGGGCACTTGTCCGATACAACAACAATGACCCCTACGCCTTTGTCTCCATGCATACCACGGTTCTTATATAACCAGGAAGGTATTCGACACACTCCGGACTATTGGGTCCGGAGGTCGGCTTAAAAGGTCCGCTATGACAAACGATCTACAATCCGGCTAGAAGACATCCTTTCATGTCATATTTTTTACATAGTCAACTTGACTCATTGTATTCCTCCTCAATGCCATCTAATAGGCTATCTAATTTACAATCTTGCTGGGAATACTTGGCGGCCAATTCTACTTGGCGTACACTAACTTTCTGAGGATCTCCATCCCATCCGGCCCCACAGGTCCGACCTCGGCCATGTGGTTTGGGTCAGCCTTTGTGTACCGCGTCTTTACCATGGCCCAGGCCTCCCTGGCGCCTTGACGGCAGGCCGATACCTTCCATAGCCGGAAGTGCCGCCATGCTCCTTGAAGCCGCTCCGCCATCTCCCCAATGCCTTCGGGCAGGGAGATAGATGGCCACAAGGCCTGGCCGATGCCTTTCATCACCTGCCAGACTCGTTCATGCAGCTGACGCAATTTGGGAAGAAGATCACCCGAAGTACTGGGCATCTCCTCCTCAGGACGACCTGTGAGCAAACCTGCATACATGTTTATCTAAGTGGCCTTCCTCGCCGAACTCTTTTCAAAGTTTGCTCAAGCACTTATCGAAAATGCCGCGACGAAGCCGCCGATTCTCCTTCTGGTCGGACAACCGGGCACGAACGTCCTTTAGTTCCTCACCCAGCTTGGTGTTGGCGTCTTGGAGGTTATTCTTCTCCCGCCGCACCCTTGTAAGCATGCTCTCGCTGGCCTTTAGCTGGCGCAAAAGCTGTTTCTTGTCCGGATCTAGTCCGGCGCCATCTGCAATGTTTTTGTCAGATTTACACACCCGCCGCACTTTATAAACTATTTATCTTTTAAACGATATATTACCGAGGGGTCTCAGAGATCCCCTCAGAAGTGCTAGTGCGGACCTCAAGTTGGGCCTTGCACTCTTCAAGCTCCGGGACAGTCGGGTATTCTTCTCAGAAGATCCAGATAACAAATGATCCTTAAATCAGTTATTCTAACTATTTTAAGTCTCGGGGGCTACTGGCATATATAACTGTCAAATTATCTTACCCGTATGTCCTTTACATACTGCTCCATGACTCTGGCTAGACCATCTTGAGCGGCACGGAGGTGCGCATCTCCTGAATCAAGGGCATTCAAGGCCTCTTGGGAGAAACATGCGTCACGAAGAACTGTCCGGCGACGCCTGTGATTCAAGGCGCTCTCCACCTCAGAGTTGGTGGCGGACAACCTGTCGGCATCCTCTGTCGGAGGAGCATCCGACGCACGTCTCGTGCTCGCCTCAGCCTCCGGACCCGGCTTTGAAGCTTGGCCGGTGAAGGTTCGATTGGCAACCTCTCCGGACTCAGTCCGGCGGGCGCTCTTTTTCCTGAAAAGAGCGTCAGCGTTAGTACGCCTTCCAGGTATCAATCCTGGGAGTATGGTGACACACCGTACCGCTGCGGTGGAGTTTCGATCCGAACCGCACTTCTTTTTAACCGGCGGGGCCGCACTGCCCTTTGTTGGCCAGCCGCCGCGGGTTCGGCTTCCTGCCTCGAAGGCACCCCCTGCGAAACACCATTGGTATACGGTGATCAAAAATAAGCACGGATGGGTCATTATCAGGGTTTTGGGATTTCGGTCTCATTTACCTGTGAGGCTGGAAGTATTCCGGGGTAATCAGCCGTAATGGCAACCAAAGCATTATCGATGCTAAGTTGATAAAACACCCCGTCGATCAACTCCACATTTATATCCGGATCCTCTTCAGAGGTCGGATCGAGGGACCGTTCCAGATCCTCGGGTTGTGGGGGCGGGCTGTGTATCTTCTCCACAGTCCGGCGCAGTTCCTCCGCAGAAACCAAGAAATGAGATATTTAACCATGGGTACATGGATTGGACAGGTCATGAAGATGTTTGCTTACCCAGCTTCGAGGATTATTCGAAGAAAACTCCTTCAACGGATTGACACGGAGGAAATCCTCCTCCTCCCGTTTGTACATAGCAGACAAGATCTTCACCAGTTCAGTGACCGATCCCGGCCCTTTGCGGCCATGGCAGGTGGCGTCGTCCTCCACGTTGAAGTCCCACATGTGGTGGCCCCTATATTGGAGCGGCTGCACCCCCCTCATAATACAGATTGCCATGACTCCAATCATGGTTAATCCGGCATGAGCCAGTAACCTTATTCGGCTCATTAGATAGAGGACGTCCTTGTCATCTTCCCTCTCGGGGCTTTGAGGGCGCCAGCTTAGGCGCTTCTTCAGAGGAGCATTGCTGAACTCCGGAAGGCCGATCCGACCAGCATCCGGCAGCGGGACGTCCTCCATATAAAACCATTCCGAGGGCCAGTCTTCGGACGCCTTCTTTGGGGTTCCAGATAGGTATCCGGTCTCGGCGATGCGCCATAGCTCGGCTCCACCCACTTGATATATTGACCCCTCATGAGAACGGGATACTAGGCAGAATAATCTCTTCCACAGCCCGAAATGAGCCTCGACGCCCAAGAACAGCTCGCAGAGGGCCACGAAGCCCGCAATGTGCAAAATGGAGGCAGACGTAAGGTGGTGCAACTGGAGGCCGTAGAACTCCAAGAGCCCCCGGAGAAACGGATGGATTGGAAACCCGAGTCCTCTTACTAGATAAGAGATGAAGCACACCCGCTCTCCTTTAGAGGGATCGGGGACGCTCTCCGCTTGCTTTCCGCCCTTGTAGGTGGCGAGTCCGGCTCGAACCGGAACCATGAAGGCCGGGGGAAGAAATCCCTTGGTTTGGAGTATAACTAGCTCGCTATGCGGGACTGAGCATCTCTCCCAATTTCCAGGCTGAGGGCTGGGAGCGCAAGAGGAGGAGCCACGTCGACTGTCCATGATGGAATGGGCTTTGGTCAGGGGCGCTCCGATGAAAGCTCGCAAAGGAGGGATGATGTTACTCAGATCTAGATCCTCGCCCCTTTTATAGGCAGCTCATTTGCGCAGCTAAGGGGGTAATTGTAAAAATACCCTGGCCTTTCGCATTCATCCAAACACGTGGAAGATGGCCATTATTGGGCGCAGGCCAAGGAGCACAACATTTATCGGGTTTGGACACTCGCTCGACGGTATATGGAATTTGGAGAAGAACCCGCCTCGCAATGCCGAAGACAATCAACGCGCCGGACTCGTCGTCATTGAAGCCTGGTTCAGGGGCTACTGAGGGAGTCCCGGATTAGGGGGTGTCCGGATAGCCGGACTCCAAGACTATGAAGATACAAGATTGAAGACTTCGTCCCGTGTCCGGGTGGGACTTTCCTTGGCGTGGAAGGCAAGGTTGGCGATACGGATATGTAGATCTCCTACCATTGTAACCGACTCTGTGTAACCCTAACCTATCCGGTGTCTATATAAACCGGAGGGTTTTAGTCCGTGGACACAACAACAATCATACCATAGGCTAGCTTCTAGGGTTTAGCCTCCTTGATCTCGTGGTAGATCTACTCTTGTACTACCCATATCATCAATATTAATCAAGCAGGAGTAGGGTATTACCTCCATCGAGAGGGCCCGAACCTGGGTAAAAACATCGTGTCCCTTGTCTCCTGTTACCATCCGCCTAGACGCACAATTCGGGACCCCCTACCCGAGATCCGCCGGTTTTGACACCGACAGCGGTACAGACCAGCCCCTAGTGGGCCGGTGCACCCCCATATAGGCCGAATAGGAGGATAAGGAAGGAGGGGAAGGGAGAAAGGAAAGGGGAGGATTAGGCCTCCCCTTTTCCTTGTCTCCCCCCTCTCTTTCCATCCCCCTCCGACATTTATGGAAGGGGGGAGGCCGACTTGTGGGAGGCACCCAAGTAGGATTACTCCTACTTGGAGCACCCCTTGCCGCCCCTCTCCTTCTCTCACCTATATATATGTGGGGAGGGGGGCCGCTAGAACTAACAACATTGATTCCTAGCCGTGTGCGGCGCCCCCCTCCATAGTTTACGCCTCCGGTCATATTCACGTAGTGCTTAGGCGAGGCCCTACGCGGATCACTTCACCATCACCGTCACCAAGCCGTCATGTTGACGGAACTCTCCATCGACACTTTGCTGGATCAAAAGTTTGAGGGACGTCATCGATCTGAACGTGTGCAAAACTCGGAGTTGCCGTACGTTCGGTCGGAACGAGAAGAAGTTCGACTACATCAACCGCATTGTCAAACGCTTCCGCTTTCGTTCTACATGCACACACTCTCCCCCTCTCGTTGCTATGCATCACCTAGATAGATCTTGCGTGAGCGTAGGAATTATTTTGAAATTGCATGCTACGTTCCCCAACAGGAAAATGCACGTATCAACTTCCCCAAGCTTAGACCTCGCTTGTCCTCAAGCGAAAGCCGATATCGATAATCATGTTCACATATTTAGAGAGAGAGGTGTCAATAAAAAACTAAATACGGACATAGTATCATCATGATCATTATTATAGCAGCAATAAACATTATCATATAACTTCCCATGAGCAAGTAACAATTCATCACAACAACAGAGTATAAGACATAAAATTTCTTGAAAACTAACATACTATGTTCTCATTCAACAATGCAATTGCAATTCATCATATTTTCAGGAAGGGTCTCATGTCGGAGCCTTTTAGCAAGTCCACATACTCAACCATCATTTAGTCTTCTATGATTGTTAACACTCACAACATATATATGGAGCAAAAAGTTTCAGCCAGACACGTAGAAAGATAGGGGCTTATAATTTTGCCTCCCAACTCATTTACCTCGATACTGTCAATAATAATAACTCATGTTCACTCATATTCAACAGGATATATATGTCTAGATCTTTCCCCACCACATGATGCTTGCAAAAATAGAAAAATAAAAAGGAATAGAGGAGAACACTATTGACTCTTACATGAAAAGTAAATACATAAAAGTAAAATATAGGCCCTTCTCAGAGGGAACAGAGGATGTCATGCACTTTTTATTTTTGGATGCGCAAGCTCTTAGTGCCAAGGAACGTCACATTATATTGCCCCTTTTGATAGCAACCTTTATTATGCAGACCGTCGCTTTTATTTCTTTACCATCACAAGTTCGTACAATGCTTATTTTCCCTTACAATAAAAGGTCATTCATATTTAGTAGCAATTTTTATTGCCTTATGCACCGATGACTGATAACCGACAAGTATAGGGGATTGCAACAGTTTTTTAGGGTGGAGTATTCAACCCAAATTTATTGATTCGACATAAGGGGAGCCAAAGAATACTTGTAAGTATTAGCAGTTGAGTTGTCAATTCAACCACACATGGAGACTAAATATCTGTAGTACTGTGATCAGTAGCACAGTAGTATGATAATTTGATAGCAGTAGCAATGATAGTAACAGGTACAGTAACAGTAGTAGCAGTAGTTTGTAGTAGTTGTAACAGTAGTAACTTAGCAAGAAATACATGTAAAAAACTTGTAGGCACTGGATCGGTACTAACATTGGATAATATTCATGACCTAGGGCGACACAGAACTAGCCCCAATTCATCAATGTAATGTAGGCATTATTCCGTAAAAAGTCATACGTGCTTATGGAAAAGAACGTGCGCGACATCTTTTGTCCTACCCTCTGATACGTCTCCAACGTATCTATAATTTTTTATTCTTCCATGCTGTTATATTATCAATCTTGGATGTTTTATATACATTGAGTGGCAACTTTATATCATTTTTTGGGACTAACCTATTGATATAGTGTCCAGTGCCAGTGGTTGTTTTTTTACCTATTTTTTACTTTGCAGAATATCAATACCATAGGAAGTCCAAATGCCACCAAATGTTTTGGAGATTTTTTTCTGGCCAGAAGACACTCTAGGAGCCAAAGGAGCACACGAGAGGTGGCCCATGGGGCCCACTAGGCACCAGGGCGCGCCAGGAGGCCCAGCCGCGCCCTGGTGGGTAGTGAGCCCAAGGGAACCGCCCTCACCTACCTCTGTGATGGCCCACAAGTATAGGGGATCTGTCATAGTCCTTCTGATAAGTAAGAGTTTCAAACCCAATGAGGAGCAGAAGGAAATGACAAGCGGTTTTCAGCAAGGTGTTTTCTGCAAGCACTGAAATTATCGGTAATGAGTAGTTTGGTAGCAAGGTAATTCGTAACGAGTAACAAGTAACAGGTTTAACAAAGGTGCAGCAAGGTGTCCCAATCCTTTTTATAGCAAAGGACAAGCCTGGACGAACTCTTATATGAAGCAAGGCGCTCCCGAGTACACATGGGAATTGTCTTCAAGTTAGTTTTCATCATGCTCATATGATTCGTGTTCGCTACTTTGATAATTTGGTATGTGGGTGGACCGGTGCTTGGGTGCTATCCTTAGTTGGACAAGCCTCCCATGTATGATTAACCCCTCTCGCAAGCATCCGCAATTACGAAAGAAGATTAAGATAAATCTAACCATAGCATGAAACATGTGTATCCAAATCAGCCCCTTACGAAGCAACACATAAACTAGGGTTTAAGCTTCTGTCACTATAGCAACCCATCATCTACTTGCTACTTCCCAATGCCTTCCCCTAGGACCAAATCATGGTGAAATGTCATGTAGTTGACGTTCAAATAACACCACTAGAGGAAAGACAACATACATCTCAAGAAAATATCAAATGAATACCAAATTCACATGATTACTTATAACAAGACTTCTCCCATGTCCTAAGGAACAAACATAACTACTCGCAAAGCATGTTCATGTTCAAGATCAGAGGGGTAATAAATATCATTAAGGATCTGAACATATGATCTTCCACCAAATAAACCAACTAGCATCAACTACAAGGAGTAATCAACACTACTAACAACCCACAGGTACCAAATTGAGGTTCTGAGGTAAAGATAAAATACAAGAGATGAACTAGGGTTTGAGAGGAGATGGTGCTGGTGAAGATGTTGATGAAGGTTGGTCCTCCCATGATGAGAGTATCGTTGGTGATGACGAAGGCTTCAATTTCCCCCTCCCGAAGGGAAGTTTCTCCGACAGAATAGCTCCGCCGGAGCCCTAGATTGCTTCTGCCCAGGTTCCGCCTCAAGATAGCGGGCTTCGTTCCGAAAGCTCTCTTATGAGTTTTTCTAGGTCAAAACCCTTCATATAGCAGAAGGTAGACACCGGGAGCAGGCCAGCGGGTCCACAAGCTCAAGGGGCGCACCTTGGGGGGTAGGGTGTGACCCCAGGCTTGTGGCCACCTGGTGGGTCCCCTTGTGTTCCTTCTTCACCCAATATGTTTTATATATTCCAAAACAATTCTCCATAAAGTTTCAGAACATTTGGAGTTGTGCAGAAAAGGTATCTTAGATTTGCTCCTTTCCGGTCCAGAATTCTAGCTTCCGGCATTCTCCCTCTTCATGTAAATCTTGTAAAATAAGAGAGAAAATACATAATAATTTTATCCTAAAGTGTAATAACATCCCATAATGAAATAAATATCAACAGAAGAGCATGATGCAAAATGATGTATCAACTCCCCCAAGCTTAGACCTTGCTTGTCCTCAAGCGAAAGCCGAAATCGATAATCATGACCACATGTTTAGAGATAGAGGTGTCGATAAAATAAAATACAGACATGAGGGCATCATGATCATCTTTAGAACAACAATATATTGTCATATAACTTATTATGCTAAAGTGACAATTCGTTCACAAGGTAAAGTAGGAACCAAAACTTCATTGAAAACTTAACGAACTACGGTCACAGTCATTAATGCGATTGCAATTTGTCATAATGTCAGAAAGAGTCAATGTAAGAGCTTTTATTCAGCAAGTTCACATACTCAACCATCATTTAGTCTTTCATAATTGCTAACACTCACGCGATACTTATGATGTCAAAGCTTCAATTAGACACATAGGAAGATAGGGGCTTATAGTTTTGGCTCCGAACCATTTACCTCAAGGGTAATGTCAACAATAATAACTTATGATCACCTACATCCGAGTGAATATATATGGCTGGATCTTTCTCCAACACATAGTGCTTGACAAAAAGAGAAAAATAAAAGGAAGGGTGAAGATCACCATGACTCTTGTATGAAGGTAGAAACTAAAATAAAAGATAGGCCCTTCGCAAAGGGAAGCAGCGGCTGTCATGCGCTTTTTGTTTGATGCATGAAATCTTAATGCAAAAGAACGTCACTTTATATTGCCGCTTGTGATAGAGAACTTTATTATGCCGTCCGTCGCTTTTATTTCTTCCCCATCACAAGTCTATATAAAGCTTATTTTCCTCACACTAAAACATCATACATATTTTGAGAGAAATTTTTATTGCTTCCACCGATGACAACTTACTTGAAGGATCTTACTCAATCCATAGGTAGATATAGTGGACTCTCATGACATGAAATTGGGTTGATGGTTTTTGGATGCACAAGTAGTATCTCTACTTGGTGCCGAATTTTTGGCTAGCAAAGGATAGAAAGCAAGCTCAACATGTTGGAGGATCCAGGACATTATAACTTCTACTCGGATACAAGTAAACATAACACATTACGTTGTCTTCCTTGTCTAACGTCAACTTATTAGCATATAATATTTTAATGAGTGCTCAGAATCATAAAGGACGTCCATGATAGTATATTTATATGTGAAACCACTCTTTCCTTATTACTCCTCATTAATTGCAACAATGACCAATATTATGTTTGTCAACCTTCAACAAATTTCATGCATTATAGTTCTTATATGTGAAGTCATCACTCTCCATAAGATCATTATATAACCCTTTTATTTCCTTTATTCTTTTCCATCTCTAAGATCAAAGCAAGAAAGCAAAGCCCTCAACTCAAAACTAATCTTTATTATATAACTCTCATACTTGATTACATAGATAGATCATGAAGCAAAAACTTAAAGACTAGATCATACTAAAACTACTATTCTACTAGATCAAGATTTAACCAAAACGATCAGACTAAGATAAACGATAAAGTAAAGATGTGATGGTGAAACGATACCAGGGCACCTCCCCTGAGCTGATACATGAAGGACATCATATGAATGGCTACCATAAATCATATAAAACATGAACCTAGTTGTTTTAATTGAGAAACCATCTCATAATGGATTAATATTTCGCATCCCACGAAGGTCATCGGACCAATCACTACTTGCTCCAGCGCCTATTGTCGACAAAACTGGAGCTTCTCATGGACATGAGACCAACAAATATATTTTTGGTTTGGCTGAAGCAAACGCTCGTCATAGCACAAGATCCCTTCTAGCCTCATGATTCACCCTAAAACACCTCTTGTACGCACATCAAGTACCTCATGAGCACAAAATATAAATGAATATATATGTTAGTAAGTCCAGAAATTAACCAAATACAAGGATCTTAACCATATTGTTTTACATGCATCAAGATGTAAGATGTGGTGACCTTGGCGCCACAACCATGGAGGCAGGGCCAGTGAGCTGCCAAAATTTTATACTACGACGTGAAGATGCAAAGTTGAGATGTAACAACACATTTCTCTAAATCTAATTAGTGTGTCTATTTGTTGGAAGAAATTCATAATTTATTCATGCATTGACATACATCATCGAACCCCCCAGAGCCTACAAGTGCGGATTAATATGCATTTAGAAGCAAACCAATAAAATTATGTCTACAAAGGAATTGATGAAATATCTTGTAATGAAAGCAGATCAAAAGTACAACCCATAAACATACAAGCAATAACACACTCTTGTTACTCACATTTATCGAAAATAATGTTTCCAGAAGGAAACATAAGTTGCAGAGTTTTTTATTTATTTTCTCAATATGATCAGTAAACTAACTAAAATAAATAAAAGATGAATGGGACCTAAACATATGTAAACTTACTTAGTTTATAAGCTACATGTTTGAAACACAATCGTAGTTAACTTAGGGACTAGACATTGCAACCACAACAGATTGCTCCACAAACGTGATATCCCAACCGGTTCCTACAACACATTGGACAATGAGCACAATATATGATTGTGATTCATGATTATATTACGCAAGTACGCTGAATGTTGTAGGCAGTGTACTTCCTAGGCTACTTTTAAAAATGGCCATACCTAAGTCTGTATGGTACAGATAGATATCTGTGTGTGCCATCTTCTACTCCCTCCGTCCCAAAATAAGTGTCTCAACTTTGTAATAACCTTAGTACAAAGTTGTACTAAGCTTGAGATGCTTATTTTGAGACGGAGGGAGTATATTACTACCAAGAAAAGGAAGAACATGTTAGCTAGACGTCTTCAAGCAGATTTTTTAGTCATGGGAAGGAAATGGTCAAGGAGTTGTAGTTGAGGTTCTTTCACTTCAATACAAAGGCACTAATTTAGCATCAAGTAAAGAAAAATAGAAATGGTGCATTACACCTTAGTCCTCATGCATGATTATTTGTGCATTGAGCAATCACATAGAAGCGTAAATGAAGTTGGTGGCCTTCTAGATATTCTAAATGGGAGCACAAACAATGTTTCCACACATCATGGGGATCAAGATGGACCTACTATTATTCCTATAAACAGAAACATCTTAGAAAATTCAAGCATTGATGATAACATACCTAAGTTCGGAAATTAACTTCTAGTTCTGCAATAATTTAAGAACACAAGCAACAAAACATTGGTCCATGGAGTGAATGACGAAGAAGATGGTACTTGCGGACCACAACATCATCTCATGGCCATGGCAAATGGAATGAACTTTTAGTTTTCATATAGAAAATTACTAATAATACTTGCTGATGGCACCATTGTATGGTGACCACACCACTTTTACCAATGGTAGCCGAAATAGTGAGCAGATGAATAGAGGGAACGACTTGCTAATTTTACGAACAGACACTAACAACTTATTAACTTAATAATCTTTGGAAATGTAAACCACTATTTTTGTGAATGAAAAATAAGCAGGTGGTGAAGGGAAACTTATCACCAAATGGAAGAAAACAAATAAGGGTATTGTTCCTATACTGTTTGCATGTGTCAACAGACGCTCATTGGAAAAATAGATAACGCTAATTGCTCCACTACCCTTAGAAGAACCTAATATAGAGGAGCTAAAAATTAATACGGTAGAACCTAACATTAGCTCTTGATTTGTCAGTTAAAACCATAAGAGTGGCCAAGTAAGTACCACGTACTACCCATGACCCAGAATGGAAACCACCATATACATTTTCCATGCATCAACATCTATCTATTAAACACGGAGAATTGTTTCTACGCATGCACATATATCCGCTAGTGCTTTTTCAAGAATTACCTTTGTGAATAGCCTTCATTAGAGGATGGACACTTCTTCTCAAACTTTACAATCAATTTGGACCAATTCATTAAATTGAAACATAACCTTTTTCTTCACCACTGCACTCTTATTCAAAACTGAAGGGGAGATCTTTTGCATAGTATCAACCGGGGTGAAGTATGCCTTGGGTAGCAGGTTGGAGCGATCCCAGATCCAAGACTTGGCATTGAGAATATCTGCACAAACAATGTCACAGTCAGTGTGAGTGCCATAATGAACCTCTAGAATGGATAAATTGTTCAGGTACAAACTTTTGAAGCATGGGGTATCGATGTGGTCGTGGTTGAAGATCATAGTGGTGGCAGTATCCAGCTCCCTGTCACTAAAGTAACTGCCGAGGTCCTCGTACTGCCAGGTCCCATCCCTGAACTTGCTCTCAGGTGCATCTTGTAGTGTCGTGCATCCAGAATTACATCATCCCTGTACCACAGCTTGTTCCAATCCAAACAAAATTCGGAAAGAAGCATCACGATGGTAGGACCAAGAACAACCTCTAGCCTAGCATCATCATGATCCAAACTAAATTCAGAAACAAAAATAAATAAAAAATGTTAAAAAGATAGCCTTAACATTACAACTGTCTAGTGAAATCATACACAATAATTAGAGGGTTATTGTAATACACTCTACTCATGCATTCTCGCAAACTTGTAAATCCTTATGACACAAGAAAATAAATGTATCCAGAAGCCCTCCACATGCGCAATCAACTGTGACTGACCAAGACTCGCTAGCAAGTTGTTGCATGACAAAAAGCATTATGAATATTTGGAAGAAGTAACACATCCATAACTTACATTATAGAGAAGGCAATACTATATGAAAAAACCAGGTATAGTTTATAGCATTCCTTTGCATTATAACGTAAGTTCAGTACCCAAAATTTGACAAGGACTACAAGCATAATTATAAAAAACTCAGTGGCGTCGTCCCTGATAAGACCGTGTAAAGCTTAAATCCCTAGTTATAATTTTACAGGATAACATAAGACAACAAATCTACTTTGCATTTTAATTGATGCAATGAGAAGAAATATGAATACAGATACTCCAATGAACTGCAATCAACAACAGAAAGAACCGAGTAAATTGATTAATTTTCTGAAGGGATAAATAAATTGAGTGGGTCAAGAACTCGGAGCGCAAAGACCAGTTGGCACTGAGGTCGTTAGAGAGAAGTACGTACAACAACAAGGATGCCTGAATCTCGGATTTGTAGCACATGAATTGTTTGATATCTACTAGCAAGATGCCTGTGCATTGCACGGAACATCAACATGCATTTTTTTACAAAAAACCTATTGTTATTGACCCATGCGGGAGTAATCCCATGTGTAAGAACTAATGATATATTGAGATAGAGGAGAGATAGGGTGAGGAGGAGTGGGGCGTGGTGGTGATTGGTGGTCGGACTGAGCGGAGGCATGGGAATGGACGGCGCCGACAGCGGCCACCATGCCAGATTGTTCCAGAGGCTTCCTTTTTTAATTGCTGAACAATGAAGTTGTGGGAGATAAGGATGAACGAGGGAAGGACTTATCTGCAAATGTGGAGAGAGGTGCGGGTATCTTTTTGCAAAATTGCCATAGTTTTCTTTCTATCCGTCAGATATAGATCGGACGGTCTATATTGCAAGATGGCAGGCACACCATCATCACCAACTCGATTTTTTTTATAAGAGTAGAGAAGAGAGACAATCTAAACCAGACCCTCGTACAATTGAGTTGGCAACCTACGACTTGGCCTTCCGCTCCTCGTGGCGCCACCGCAACTGAAGCCCTCATCCATGAGACAAATGGGGAGAGTGAGAGGGGGAGAGAGGAGGGAAAGACAAACCCTAAATCATTGCCAGATCCTTGCTCCTGATGCTCCATCCCGCGCATGGACTGTGCCTTCCACTCCTTGCTACACCGAGCAGATTCCCTCACCCATGAGATAAAAAGGAGACAAGAGTGTAAGGACAGGGGAAGAGAGAGGGACGGGGAGGGGTAAACCATGAATCACCTCGAGCTCCTTGCTCTTGCTGCTCTGGATCGCTAGCCTCTCTCAACCGATCTCACCCACCACTGGTACGCGTCAGTGCTATACAAACGGTTTTTAACCCCTTTCCGCGACGGTGTTCGGAACCGTCGCCAAGTGAGTGATGGCGATAGGGGTCCTTCCCACACGACCCCGAAACCGTCAGGGAAATGCCCTCCTGGCACACACGCTCGTTAAAATGAGGTCGTGTGCGATCGGCGAGCGCTGAAATACCATTATACATACAGTAGTGCTAAAAAATACAATTATACAGGCGAAATCGTTTCCGGTCGTAAGTACATCCCACACAGTCAGTCCCCACTAAACGTCTCCTTTCATATGAAAATCCCACACAATCTCGCCAAGGAAAATGTTTCCCTTCGCAGGTACATCAGACACAATTTCCCCCCTTAAATCGTTTGTGATAGCATTGCCATTGCACACGCTATTAACAATTTTATCATTTGCGTTATTGAATGCATCACACACGGCGCATAGAAGAAACTGTGTAACAATGATTGTCCATTGCACACAGTTTTTATGTGGTAAACGTTTGCTCAAGGTGGCCTAACGCAAACAGTTTTCAAGAGGATGTCCTGTGTGCAGTGGAGCTTGATCGCACACATAGTGGATCCTAGAAACGTGTCTGATCTCCATGTCTACGTAGATGTTTCGCTTTCGCAAACCGTCTACATTGTAATCCGTAATTAATCCCTAATTTAAAAATCACATGTTTTGAATTTGAAAGTAGGCAATCACTAATTTCATATCCAACCATGTTTATTACAAATATAGGTTCAACCACGAATTCATGATTCGATGCAGAGGTACATATACTGAAGAACTACAAAAGCACCAAGTAAAGAACGATGAACCACAGTTGTACTAAAGACTGTAAAGAGAGAGGCGAAAGACATACCGGTTGCTGGAGAAGGTGAAGCGGAATGCCCATATTATGCCCTCCTCCATGTGTAATGCGTGCATGACTCTAGGCCAACCCCTTGTGATGGCTGCCCGTTCATCCTTCATTGTCTTCATTGCGACTTCTTGATGCTCATTGTAGTCTGGATGAAATACTTTAACCTTCATTGCGTGTCCACCAATCATGTACTCTGTGAGGTAATCTTGAGTGAACTACTTCGGGAACCACTGCGAACGAAAAATATTCAAATATTGTTGTCTAACAACTCATTATGGGCAGTAAAAAGAGAAGGCTGCAGAGTTTGTAGTTACCATCCTACAGCTCACTGTTGTGTTGGATAGAGCATAAACAAATAATTTGCGTGCCACCGTTCATATCTTTTTGCTAATAATCTTTACCAGTTTCCTCACTTGATGCTTGTTCATGAATATCTCATTGCCCCATATGCAAAAAGGGTCGATGCATGGATCATTGCCAAGGGCATATGTACCTACAAGCAACAAGTCAATATTAGAAGCTAACAAGTGTCCAAGCCTGGATCTATATGCACTACATTATGGAACGACAGTGGTAGTACAAGCCGAGGGATGAAGCTAACCTCGGCGGAAAATGGTGGCCACTCCCGTTGTTGTCATGCATAAGTAGTGGAAAGGCATGATAAGTACATCCAACTTAACATCAAATAAATATAGCAAAGGTAAACAACATCATCTTCAAATGATAGCTTGAATGTGTTGGTTTCAGCATGCTGTTAAAGCAGATATAAAATGGAAGGCAATGTTACTGACAGTAGGCTTAACAGCCATCAAATATTGCAATTCAAACTGGTATTGTTGAAAATGAATAGAACATAGGTAATGCTTAAACATCACACTAGATAAATGTGTAAAACTGAAATAGAGGGCATGTGTTAACTACACGAGGCATAACTGGAACCAAATATAGCCATTCAAACTAGTATTGATTCAGTCGAGCGGCACAGTTCCGACTTGCACATAATGCACAATACATTGTGAATGACTGGAATAAACAAGGCATAAATGATCAATATAACAACCAAATATAGCCATTGAAAACTGGACAGAGTCTCACTGCAACCAACCTAACAAGAAAATACAGATAAACACGGCATATGCTTGAAAGCTGGACAAATTCTCATTGCAACTAACCTAACAAGCATATAAAGCTAAACAAGGCATCGGCTTGAAAACTGGACAAATGCTAAAAAAAAGCAACCTAACAACCAAATACAGATAAACAAGGCATCTGCTTGATAACTGGACAAATGTCACTGCAACCAAACTAAGAACCAAATACATATAAACAAGGGATCAGCTCGATAACTGAAAAAATGCTCACTGCAACCAACCTAACAACAAAATACAGATAAACAAGGCATGTACTCACTATAAACAACAAAATATAGCCATTCGTGAAACTGAAGTGGACAATTCATACTTAAACATCACATAGCCCTATTGAACAATACATTTTTGCATAACTGGAATAATTAAACACGACACAGTTAAAGCACTGCATGGCAAATGCTACTACAACAAAGGGTACGGGTTGGCAAGCTAGAAAAAGGTAAGATTTGCTGATAAGATGTTGTGTCCCATTTCATGGATGGGATCCTTCCAGTTGGAAGAGCACAGACCCATGGTGCGCTCTCTGATGTCACAGATGGGCTGTTTCACCTTGGAAGAACATTCGTGGCTGCCTTCCTCGTGGTCGTGGTCGTGGTCGATGAGATCTGACTTGGCAATTGAGGATCCCAAGCCACCGCCATAGAACGTGTCCTTTAGAAATTACAAAATGGGCTTGATGGCGTATAAGGATCGCAAATCCTTGACCGCTTGGCGGAGGAAATCAGCGGCAGGGCCGTCGAAGAGATCGACGGTGGCTGAACCAAAGGGGTTGGGGATGGACCACTTAACATGTGACATGGCCCGCGTGAAGCCATTGCTGTCGACGAGCTTGATGTCGTAGCCATCTTTCCCGAGATATAGTAATATGCTAGCCCGCTGACATGAACCCTTCGGCATGGCCACATGGTCAACGTCTTCGCCGCCTTATGCGGTGACGTGTTGCTTCGGGATCGACAGGTCAGGGTGAATGGCGGCCACCTCGCCAACGTTCGCCGGAGAGGTCATAATAAACCTCTTCTTGGCCGAACGCTCGCTGGGCTGCACGGGGTACGTCGATTTTTGCGATTTTTGCAACGCCCAAGGCGGGTAGTTTGTTTTTATATTTCTAGCTAGCTGGTCTATCGCACACGGTTCGTCCTAATTTCCAAATAAACTTACCCGCCTTTAGCTTGTGCAGGTGGTGATTTTACAGCACACTTGCATCGCACATGATTAAGCCAGTACCTCCACCCTTTGCTCGATCTTGCGCAGTCATGGTGATTTTACAGCGCACTTGCATCGCACACGGTTGAGCCAGTACCTCCAACTTTGCTCGCGCTTGCGCAGTCGTCTTGATTCACTGCGCACTTGCATCGCACATGGTTAAGATATTATACCCGTGTCCGTTGAGCGTCCGCCTTTGGCTTGCGCAGGTGGTGATTTTACAACGCACTTGCATCCCACACGGTTAAGCCAGTACCTCCACCCTTTGCTCACGCTTGCGCAGTCATGGTGATTTTACAATGCACTTGCATCGCACACGGTTGAGCCAGTACCTCCACCTTCGCTCGCGCTTGCGTAGTTGTCGTGATTCATAGCGCATTTACACGATTAAGATATTATACCCATGTCCGTTGAGCGTCATCAGAGTCTTTGCAGCAAAAAAACGTTAGAGAGGGTCAGAAGACAACCACACCAGCATGTGGCCCAAATATATATGAGTGAAAAGGGTGGTCTGTGATGTCCAAAATTTCAATGCACAACTTCGACCACACGGGCCCACGGTTGGGCGCGTCGTCGAAGATCGATGAGAGGGGCCAGAAGTCAAGAACCACCTGGAAGTGGCCAAATATACGTAGGAATATTGGGTGTGATGTTTAAAACTTTAAATACACAACGCATAACTTTGGTGGCACCTGCCTCGCAAACCCGAAAGCACCCTTAGATATATCTATAATGACATAATGTCGTAGCTAGCTAGGATGCTTGGGCCACCACCTCCCACTTCGTGTCAGCGGTGCGGATGCAAGTAATGATAATTTGGTCATACATGCATGTCACCGTGACCTACCGTAAGACGGACCAATTAATCTATTGTTTGGTCAAACGACAACTGTTGTTGTCGATAAACCGCTTGGGCCAATAGATTGAACCATCATAAAAATCGCACAAGAGGGACCACAAAACCAGCACCTCTTGCATGCGGCGCAAAATGATGTATGTTGGGAAGGGGTGATGTGTGTTTTCAATATAGAATAATGAATTTAGATGTGGTGCCTACCTCTCGATACAAACAACAACCATAGTTAAGGATGAGATACGCAGGGTACGATGTAGGTCAAACCCAGAAATCCGAGCATGTGGGAGGAAATCCTGACAACGCATGAGCTCGAGCTTTGGTTGAGCGACATGTGATGGTGAACGGACCTAACACGAACTAGGAGGAATCCAATCATGGCCAACACATACCCCTCGTTATCGGTCAAAGGGATGATATATATACACTCAGGGAGCCCATAGATATGTGTGTCGTCACAAAAAGCCACACAAGGGAGACGGGGTCGATCGGAAGACCCCGTATGAAATGCGTGCGGCCCGAAAATATGAATGGGTACAGTGGTGTGTGATGTGTTTAAATCCCGAATGCACAACTTCGATGGGCCACCAACTACATTACAAAATGAACACTGTACCTGACTCCGAGCCTGGTTCAATACGTACGATGTCGGTTTCCCAACTTCGAGGCTGCGGGGGGGGTTGTCCCATGCATGTACTCAAACTTTATTTGGTCTAGCATGGCACACATCTATACCCCTATATAGTGTGCAAATAACTTTGAAAGTTGGTCGTTGGATGAAGCCAATCCGACGGTACAAAGATGGAAAATCCGAGCACTACTGGCCGTTGGATATCATCTATATTCCACCAGATTCTGCCACATTTACAATCTAGAAGACTCCATGGTTGAACTTAAATATAATGCACAAACCTGAAAACACAAGCACTTCTGCTTTGTTCTAGAATCTTCCATATCTTAATTTCCCAAACTTCTTTTTTCTAAATGAATTGTCACTATTTGTTTTTTTACATCATGCATATATGACTCAAAGCTTACATGCTATAGTGTGGTATTTATTCATAATTTGGTTACCAAATCTCATGCGTGCAATGCACGTGTACCTTACTAGTATCAATAGGAAACCATCATGGTCAAACCCTTCCCGTTGTTGGGCCAAAGGGATAGATTGTGTGGGCCCCCCTCATTGTCGGTAAAGGATAGTATATATATACCTCAGGGAGCCCACAAATATGTGCAACATCTATAAGCCGCACAAGGGAGACATGCTCGATAAGAACACCCTGCCCCCTATACCCTGCATGCGACCTGAAAAAGGTTTATATAATTGCCATGACAGGTCAAGTTAATCATTCTTTAATTTTTTAGAGGAAAAAATAACCAATAAAAACATAGTCTACAAATTAGCAAAACAAGGATCCCAAGGTTTATATATTTGCCATGATAGGTCACTATAGAGATATGTGCATCGTCTATAAGCCGCACAAGGGAGACATGCTCGATAAGAACACCCTGCCCCCTATACCCTGCATGCGACCTGAAAAAGGTTTATATAATCGCCATGAAAGGTCAAGTCAATCATTCATTAATTTTTAGAGCAAAAAATAACCAATAAAAACATAGTCTACAAATTAGCAAAACAAGGATCCAAGGTTTATATAATTGCCATGATAGGTCACTACAAAGATATTTATCTCTATAATGACCATGTCATGGCATTTAAATGAAGCTTGAGATATGCAACTTCCCACCGGGTCACCCATCCTCGGACTACTCCAGCCCGAGCACGCTTAACTTCTGTGTTCTATTCAACTAGGCTAGCGGATGGGAAGCCGCCCCTTGCTGATAGTAATTGCCTCCTTGCCGTTAAGGCGTTTCACACTGGTCACCCTATGGGACCTACTCCCTCCTATCACACACATTTGTATTTTTAGAAACTATGTGCGACATTTACATGGCCGGTGTGTCGCCGCTAGCCTTCAATGAGCACTGACAATGGTAGCGGGAAAATAATAGGAGAAGAGGTAGGAAACCAATGAGAGGAGTGGCGGGAAACGATAGCCTGTTTAGAAAATGTAGTACAGAAGGAAGCGTGAGCTAGCACGACGCATGCGCATAGTGCTTACCCATGTACTGCATGTGCTATCGAAAGGGCAGAGGGTTGCCATTCAATCTGGGAGCATCCAACGATGCACACGTACGATCCATTGGGTTTGGGTTCTGGCCAATCAGAACACAAAACTCAGATTGCGCGCGTAGCAGGGGGAAGGGGGCATCGGCCACGGTTTGGTAGGCACACGGCTTTCATGAGTGAACCGTGTACTATTTGAAAACATTTCATGAGAAGAATCTCGGTTTTTAAATCCCCGTAAATCCAAAACTCACCCAAAAATCGTGAAACCTGGCATGGTGTCACGACATGGCACATATATGTCGAGGAACTGTTTTCGTCCATTTTGGCGCAAGTTTTATAACAACCCTCTGACAAACCGGAGCTTCTATCAAAGAAGCCTCGTGGTTCCAATAGGGAAACGTGTCCCCCTTGTGGGCGAAATGTAATCACTGCCTCTTTTCTCCTTGTATTTTCTTCCACGGGCAACATGGAACGACATGATATCCGTGCTGAAATTTAAACTTATTCAGGGTTCGTTTGGCCTTTTTATGCACTCATTGAGTTCCCTAGGCATTTCATGTCCATAATTCAAATCTGAACTTCAAATACATGCTCCAGTTCACCAAAATGGCTAGAAAATTTATAAATTTGTCCTTGGGAGCATGTTTAGGTCCCATGCCAGGAATGGGAAGGAATTACAATCGTACAGGCATCCTGGCTCGTCCTCAAACATTTGGAATCTCGGTTTTTAAATCATCGTAAATCATAAACTCAACAGAAAGTCATCCAACGTGGCATGGTGTCACGTCATGGCACATATATGTCGTGGTAAAAACATTGTCCTATTTGGTCCAAGCTTTATTATAAACCTCTTAAAAACCGGAGCTTCTCTCAAAGAAGCCTCGTGGTTCCGATTGGGAAACGTGTTCCCCTTATGGGCGAAACGTAATCACTGCCTCTTTTCGCCTTGTATTTTCTTCTATGGGCAACATGGAACGACAGGATATCCGTGCTGAAATTTAAACTTATTTAGGGTTCGTTTGGCCTTTTATACACTAATTGAGTTTCCTAGGCATTTAATGTCCATAATTCAAATCTGAACTACAAATACATGCTCCAGTTCACCAAAATGGCTAGAAAAATTATACATGTGTCCTTGGGTGCATGTTTAGGTCCCATGCCAAGAATGGGAACGAATTACAACCGTACCGGCGTCTTGGCTCGTCCTCAAACATTTCGAATCTCGGTTTTTAAATCCCCATAAATCCAAAACTCACCAGAAAGTCATCAAAGGTGGCATGGTGTCACGTCATGGCACATATATGTCATGGTAAAAACATTGCCAATTTGGGCCAAGCTTTATAACAAACCTCTTACAATCCGGAGCCTATCGCAAGAACCCTCGTGGTTTCGATAGGGAAATGTATCCCCTTGTGGGCCCAACGATAATCGCTCCCTCTTCTAGCCTCATATTTTCTTCTACACGCAACACGGAACAATGGGAGATTCGCGCTGAACTTTGAAATTATTCAGGGTTTGTTTGACCTTTTTTATTCATTAATTAAGTTTTCTAGGCATTTAATGTCCATAATTCAAATCCAAACTACAAATACATGCTTGAGTGCACCAAAATGGCTAGAAAAAAACATACATGTGCCCTTGGGGTGCATGTTTAGGTCCCATGGAATGAATGGGAATGAATTCAACCATCTCGCCGTCCTAGTTTGGCCACAAACATTGCAAATCTCGGTTTTTGAATCTCTGTAAATCCAAAACACACCAGGAAATCAGGAAACTTGGCGTGGTGTCACTGCATGGTACATATAATTGTCCAATTTGGGCGAAGCTATATTACAATCCTCTTACAAACCGGAGCCTGTCACAACCCTCGTGGTTCCTGTAGGGAAACATGCCCCTCTTGTGGGCGAAACGATAATCGCTGCCTCTTCTCGCCTTGAACTTTGTTTTCTACCTTCAACATAGAATAATAGGAGTGTCGTGCTAAAATTTGAAACTGTTCAGGGTTTGCTTGGCCATTTTATATATTAATTAAGTTTTCTAGGCATTTAATATAGTGCATAATTCAAATTTGAACTACAAGCATATGCTCCAGTGAAGCAAAATGGGTGGGAAATCGTACATGTGTCATTGGGTGCATGTTTAGGTCTGATTTAAGGAATGGGAATGAATTACAAACTTCTCGTCGTCCTGAAACATTGAGAATCTCGGTTTTTAAATCCAAGTAAATCAAAAACTCACACAAAAAACATGAAACTTGGCATGGTTTCATGACATGGCACATATATGCCGTGGTAAAAAAATCGTCCAGCTTGAGACAAGGCGCACACATTAATTGCCAACGAAGTTCTTTTTGAAACAAATAGCTGACACGTTAATACCGCAAACGGTTGTTTTATATGAACCGTATCAAAATTTAACCATACTCGGTGGCGTGCGTGCAGCAGTTTGATTAGACGAGACGAGCGCGAGAAGTCCGCCATGCAGGCTCGACGGGACGCGTGCGAGCAGTCCGCCGCGCAGGCTCGACGGGACGCGTGCATCTTGTCCACCTCGCAGGCTCGATGGGACACATGCGAGCAGCAAAGCCGCCCATGCTCACCATGAAGCGAGCTCTTTGACATCCATGCACTAGTTGCCGCCTGCCTCACTCACAACTTGTCCATTAATGGGTTAATTAAAGCACCTGGATGGAGGGTGTTTGCTTGTGATCCCATGGAAGCATTTGCTTTGTTCGTATTTTAAACTCGTATTTCGGGCCTAATTTAAATTGCCACATAGGACAATGGATAATACGACGACAAATAAAATGGCAACAGATAATACGATGACAAATTTACAATGGCGCAGATAATAATTGTCTTACCTATCTATATCTATACCTACTAATAAAGCAAGGTGCGTTTCGTCAATTTTTTCATCCGACCGCAAGTTTTGATCTATCTATATCTATACCTACTAATAAAGCAAGGTGCGTTTCGCCAATTTTTTCATCCGTTCACCGCAAGTTTTGATCTATCTCATATTAAAGATACATGAGGTGGTACTAATCGTAAATCAATTCGTAGTCCAAATAAATGAAAAAAATATTTAAGCCTGTTGGGAGGCGCACGACCCATGCAGGCAAAACGAAGCCACACCAGCGAACATGCCACTGGCTCAAAAAAAGGTGGCTCAAGGCCCGATGCAAATACATAATGGATGGCACATGAATAAAAACTCACAACCTCTTGTACAATAATAATCAACGTCGGGATCAACTGACCCAGCTATTGATCTGTTTTACATAGTGACATCAAACAACCTTTTAAATAGTCCCGCCTTGCTTTCTTACACCAAATTCTCCTAACATTTATACGTCTTTGAGTTTTCTTGGTTTTAAGGAGCGATCTCGGGAATCAATAAAGAAGGAAATTAGCTACCCAGTAATATAAAAAAGTAAAGAGAGAAAAAGGAAGGAAATAGGTGAAAATAAACGAAGGAAAGAAAAAGAGACGCGTAATATAAAGAAGGAAAGAGAGAAAAACAAGAAGGGGAATGTGGGATTTCAAATAAGGAAAGAAACATAGAAAAAGGGAAAGCGACGAAAATAAAGAAGGAAAAAAGGCATGTCGAAAAATAAAAATAAGGGAAGGACGGATGTCATTGGTTTAATATAGATAAAAATAAGACCTCCATATTTGATGGAAGTAATGGGTAGCGAGAGGGATGCATGAGAATTAATTAAATACTGCACCCGCTGCTACTGTCGGAAATTAGAATTAATTAATAATTAATGGGAGGAAACATGCAGTCAAATAAATAAATAAATATAAAATTAATTCATATTAAGTGATGAATTAGTTCGTGAGAATTTAGAATTTTATGTATTTTTGCAAGGAAGAATTATGTGTTAATTCTTAGACCACTCGAGCAAAAAAATGACACTATGCATATGATTTGTAGGTATTTTACCTACGGACTCGATTTTTTGATAGAAAAATGCAGGTGTCTCAGGACCGGCTCCATCATGTTGGACGTCATGAAGAACGTGGTGCAGGAGCTAGAGACGGACACCTATTTCAACTCTTTCCGGGGCTAGGCCCATTTGCGGTGACACCATCAAGATAGAGCTCAGCATCATGGATGGATACGGAAGGCTTCTCTGCTATAAGAAACCCCACCTCGCTCGCTTTGTCAATCGTATACCTTATGTTGCATCCAGATCTTATTTGTGGCTCACAAAAGTTACATTTCTGCATGCAAATTCGAATTTCCTTAATTGGTCACATTATTACAAGTGTTCTGTATATATTTCCTAACTTCCAAATGAACATTCAAAAATTTGCAACCAATAGGCAATGAATTGTTTACCTACCGAAGTCTTACCCTGGCTAGCACATTTTTACTACGACGAATCTTAACAAGGTCCATCATCCAGTCTCATGAGGGCCTTGATTTGCTTCACTGCTTAAAAGTTACATCAACGTTGTACATATTACTTCAAGACAATCGGTGTTTGCTCCTCAGTGAAGCTCGCGGAGCGTGGGAGTGATACATGCATCAAGTGTAAATGAGATAGGGGGGCGCCCAGCATCCTTAAATATATGGATAACTTGTCCATGCTTGGCGAAAGTAGCAAAATTATCAGTGACAGCACGGATGGTTCGCTAGGGACGTGCAAGCATTTGTTTCTCCCGTTGCAATGCACGGGCACATTTCTTAGTTCCGGATAATTTAAAATGCCACATGCGGCAAAGTCCGGAAGACATGGGGCAGGAGAAGAAAGAAATCGCAGACAACGATCTGGGTTGTTACTGTCTCTACTCGTTGATGGATCGCCGGGCGACGACATCCTCCAGCTCCTTCAATTTCTCACGACTTTGCTTGAAAGCAGCCCCGGATTCCTCCACCTCCTGCTCGCGCTCGATCTGGAGCTTCCTTAAGTCACCCATCAGTTACTCGACGACCGCTGTCAGCGTCATCCCCGAGGCACTGCTCTGCTCATGCAGCATCTTCCAGCCGGTGGCCTCCTCCTCCTTCTCGGCGAGCGCCTTGAGGAGCGTTGCATTGTAACCCATGAGTTGCTCGACGAGGCCGGTCGCCTTGTCAACTGAGGCATCACTGATCTCGAATAGCTTCATCAAGCCATCGACCAGATCCTGCTGCTTAATGACACGAGGGAGAATGTCTTCGTCGCCGGCCAATGACTTCAGGAATGCTCGCTCGTTGCGATGAACGATGCAGTGAGTGTGCTTGTGAGAACCCTCACATGCCAGTGAGAGCTCGTTCGAGGGCTCTGTGGCGCACCAGGACATCTCTGCTACAGCTGCCGCTTCACGGCGGGACCTCTCTAGTGCTTCCGCGGCCTTGGTCTTTGCTTCCTAGTTATATGTCCACCCGAAACTACTCCTACCGGTCATGGGCAGAACGACTTGATAGGAAAGACCAGTTTTGTGGGTGATGAGGAGAGGAACTTGTCGGATTTCGGGTTCCGGCAGACCCTTGAGGTTCGAACACTGGGGGTGCGCGCAGAGATCTTTCCCCTACCAGCTCATGCGTGAATGGTTAGCGAGGGATCTAAACTACGAACGATGAGCAACACAAGGTACACAAGGTTTATACTGGTTCGGTCCACCGATGTGGTGTAATACCCTACTCCAGTGTGTGGTGTGGTGGATTACCTCAGGGGCTGATGATGAACAGTACAAGGGAAGAACAGCCTCGCGAGGGCTGTTCTTGAGCTGGTGCAATGAACTGCTTGGGTGAGTTCAGTCGCTTCTCTCTCTCTCTCTCTCTCTCTCTCTCTCTCTCTTGTGAATATCCTCTCCCTGGTCCATTCTACTTGTCCCCCTTTCCGTCTGTGTGTGTGTCCTATTTATAGAGGGAGGCCCTGGGCCTCTTCCCAAATAATGAGCGGGAAGGGCGCCAATAATTGGCCATTTTGAAGGGGAACATCTAGTACACTTATCCTGACTAAAGTTGGTCTTCGGCTGCCAAAGGCTCTGACGGTGACGCCGTCCTGGGCTCCACGATGATCTCCGCACTGCCGCTCTCCTGGTCTTGGTCTTGTTGCACCGAAGCGGTAACCTTTGCCTGATGCCTTGGCCTGTGTTTGCCTCCTTTGCACCAAAGGGGAAACGAGGACACTGCGCAGGCCGGCGCCCGCCTGGCGCCCGTCTGGTCTCGATCGTCATGGCTTGCGTCACGGGGCACCCTCGTGAGGTATCATGCCTTGATCTCTCCGCCTCCTCGTGAGCCTGCCTGACGAGGCTGCTCCTGAGGAAGGTTCTTGTCGTCCGCCCCACGAGGCTTGGCCCCTCGCGAGGGTCTTGATCTTGAGCTGATGAAGCTGGGCGTCTTTGGGCCCCCACTTGAGCCACGCCGCAGCGCGAGCGAGCAAGTCTGGGACCCCTGCCCGAAACGCCGACAGAGAGCCCCCGCCCAAGGCGCGCCCGGACTTGGGTTAGCAGAGAGGCGAAGGGGCAAGTGCGAAGCGCCGCGGACCCCAACAGCCTGCGGCCTTGTGCGCCGCGTGGAGATTGGTTGGTCATGGGCGTCTCCGCTCCCCATGACGCCTCGGCAACCACATGACTTGACAAGTCCCTGCATGCAGAAATGGGTCATGATTACCTCTAATCGTGGAGGCCGATGGTTGGCCTCCTCCGGCGATAAGTACGGAACGGCGCAAGCCCTTCTAGTCCATCCCCTCTTGCTACTCCTTTCTCTCCATGGCTCCGTCAAAGAGGTTTTCGGCCGTGGAGAAGGGGAAGGCTCGCCAAGTTGGGCCTGACTCTCCCCCGGCCAAGCGCGGTCGAGGCCGTCCGCGCAAGCTTCCTGTGGCTCCCGTAGCGGCTTCCCGTGGTCGTGGAGGCGATCCCCTGCGCGACGATGGGCGCCAAGTCATCGATGGGGGGCGTGCCGCGACTGCGCGCCCCCCTAGGCCGTGCTTCCACTCGGTGGAGGTGCTGCCGGAGTCCGTCGTGTGGTCGGTGGACCGACCAGCACCTGGCTCCAGCTTCCCCGCTTCTTTCTGGTTGAACTTCCGCCCGGCGCTCCGGGTGGCCTCTGGCTTCAGGCGGACGGTTGTTGCAGTCGGGCCTCCTGGGCTTCGCTGGAGGTCTTCGTCACCGGGAACGTGGCCCTGACCCGTGGCTGGCAAACTTTTGCCCGCGCGCGTGGCCTGAGCCGGCGGTGCACCCTGCACTTCAAGTTCGACGGCGACGCCACCCTCTACGTGAGGGTGTTCGGAGAAGACGGTCACTGTGCCGGGTGCTGCCCCGAAGACGATGACCGTGGCCGCGTACCCAGCCCCGGTGCTGATCGGGATGAAGATGATGGCAGGCGCGTGGTCGGCGGCTCTCGGGGCTCGTCGAGCTTCGGTGGTTCTCCTTCGGACAACAGCTCCTACAGCGGTGGCCGCGACCAACCCTCGCGCCGTCGCGCCCGCCTTGAGGGAGGTAGCGGGTCAGCCCGCCGTCGCGCCTCGGTGAAGCGCGAGGAGGAGTCCAACTGAGCTCCGGAGGCAGTACGAGTCTTTGCCGCGAGTTGGTGCCGGGCAAGTCGTGCCTATTTTGCTTTTCTCCCTTCCCTGCGCAAAGAGAAAGTAGTGTAGGGCCCCGTGGGGGCGTGCTGGATTGTTGCTGTTAATTACCATGTTGTTTCCTCTATTTCTGCGCCGTGCTTTTGTGCCGCATGCCCGCGTGTAGGAATTACTTAGCTTGGGGGGGACCTGCCGCGGTCTTCACTTCCCGAGGCCGAGGCCTCGTCGGACGCTTCATGTCCTACAAGGATTAGTCAGGAGGGGTAGTGTCGGTGTCAAAACCGGCGGATCTCGGGTAGGGGGTCCCGAACTGTGCGTCTAGGCGGATGGTAACAGGAGACAAGGGACACGATGTTTTTACCCAGGTTCGGGCCCTCTCGATGGTGGTAATACCCTACTCCTGCTTGATTAATATTGATGATATGGGTAGTACAAGAGTAGATCTACCACGAGATCGTAGAGGCTAAACCCTAGAAGCTAGCCTATGGTATGATTGTTGTTCGTCCTATGGACTAAAACCCTCCGGTTGATATAGACACCGGATAGGTTAGGGTTACACAGAGTCGGTTACAATGGTTGGAGATCTACATATCCGTATCGCCAAGCTTGCCTTCCACGCCAAGGAAAGTCCCATCCGGACACGGGACGAAGTCTTCAATCTTGTATCTTCATAGTCTTGGAGTCCGGCCAACGGTGATAGTTCGGTATCCGGATACCCCCTAATCCGGGACTCCCTCAGTAGCCCCCGAACCAGGCTTCGATGACGATGAGTCCGGCGCGTTGATTGTCTTCGGCATTGCGAGGCGGGTTCTTCTCCAACTTCCGTATACCTGTCGAATAGTGTCCGGCTTCTGATAAATGCCGCGCTCCTTGGCTTCTACGCCCAATAATGGCCATCTTCCACGTGTTTGAATGAATGCGAAAGGCCAGGGTATTTTTACACTTACCCCCCTAGCTGCGCAAATGAGCTGCCTATAAAAGGGGCGAGGATATAGATCTGAGTCACACCATCCCTCGTTCGCGAGCTTTCATGGGAGCGCCCCTGACCAAAGCCCATTCCATCATGGACAGTCGACGCGGCTCCTCCACTTGCGCTCCCAGCCCTCAGCCTGGAAATTGGGAGAGATGCTCAGTCCCGCATAGCGAGCTAGTTATACTCCAAACCAAGGGATTTCTTCCCCCGGCCTTCATGGTTCCGGTTCGAGCCGGACTCGCCACCTACAAGGGCGGAAAGCAAGCGGAGAGTGTCCTCGATCCCTCTAAAGGAGAGCGGGTATGCTTCATCTCTTATCTAGTAAGAGGACTCGGATTTCCAATGCATCCGTTTCTCCGGGGGCTCTTGGAGTTCTACGTCCTCCAGTTGCACCACCTTACGCCTGCCTCTATTTTGCACATTGCGGGCTTCGTGGCCCTCTGCGAGCTGTTCTTGGGCGTCGAGGCTCATTTCGGGCTATGGAAGAGATTATTCTGCCTAGTACCCCGTTCTCATGAGGGGTCAATATATCAAGTGGGGGGAGCCGAGCTATGGCGCATCGCCGGACCGGATACCTATCCGAACCCTAAAGAAGGCGTCCAAGACCGGCCTTCGAATAGTTTTATATGGAGGACGTCCCACTGCCAGATCCTGTTCGGATCGGCCTTCCGGAGTTCAGCAATGCTCCTCTGAAGAAGCGCCTAAGCTGGCACCCTCGAAGTCCCCGGAGGGAAGATGACAAGGACGTCCTCTATTTGATGAGCCGAATAAGGTTACTGGCTCATGCCGGATTAACCATGATTGGAGTCATGGAAATCTGCATTATGAGGGGGGTGCAACCGCTCCAATATAGGGGCCACCCCATGTGGGACTTTAACAGGGAGGACGATGCCACCCGCCATGGCCGCAAAGGGCCGGAATCGGTCACCGAACTGGTGAAGATCTTGTCTGCTGTGTATAAAGGGGAGGAGGAGGATTTCCTCCGCGTCAATCCACTGAAGGAGTTTTCTTCGAATAATCCTCGAAGCTGGGTAAGCAAACATCTTTGTGACCTGTCTGATCCATGTTCCCGTGGTTAAATATCTCATTTCATGGTTTTTGCGCAGGAACTGCGCCGGACTGTGGAGAAGATACACAGCCCGCCCCACAACCCGAGGATCCGGAATGGTCCCTCGATCCGACCTCCGAAGAGGATCCGGATATAAAGGTGGAGTTGATCGACGGGGTGTTCTACCAACTTAGCATCGACAATGCTTTGGTTTCTATTACGGCCGATTACCCCGGAATACTTCCAGCCTCACAGGTAACTGAGACCGAGGTCCCAAAATCCTGATAATGACCCACCCATGCCTATTTTTTGATCACCGTATACGAATGGTGTTTCGCAGGGGGTACCTTCGAGGCAGGAAGCCGAGCCCGCGGCGGCTGGCCAACAAAGGGAAGTGCGGCCCCGCAGGCTAAAAAGAAGTGCGGTCCGGATCGAAACTCCGCCGCAACGGTATGGCGTGTCACCATACTCCCAGGATTGATTCCTGGAAGGCGTACTAACGCTGGTGCTCTTTTCAGGAAAAAGAGCGCTCGCCGGACTGAGTCCGGAGGGGTTGCCAATTGAACCTTCACCGGCCAGGCTTCAAAGCCGGGTCCGGAGGCTGAGGCGAGCACGAGATGTGCGTCGGATGCTCCTCCGACAGAGGATGCCGACAGGTTGTCCGCCACCAACTCCGAGGTGGAGAGCACCTTGAATCACAGGCGCCGCCGGACAGTTCTTCGTGACGCATGTTTTTCCCAAGAGGCCTTGAATGCCTTCGATTCGGGAGATACGCACCTCCGTGCCGCTCAAGATGGTCTAGCCAGAGCCACGGAGCAGTATGTAAAGGACATACAGGTAAGGAAATTTAACAGTTATGTACGCCAAGAGTCTCTTTAGACTTAAAATAGTTAGAATAACTGATTTAAGGATCACTTGTTATGCAGGATCTTACAAAAAAGAATACCCGACTGTCCCAGGAGCTTGAAGAGTGCAAGGCCCAACTTGAGGCCGCACTAGCCGCTACGGGAGGAGTCACAGAGACCCCTCCGTAATATACGCCTGAAGGTGAATAGTTTATGAAGTGCGGCGGTGTGTAACTGACAAAAATATTGCAGATGGCGCCGAACTAGATCCGGACAAGCAGCAGCTCTTGCGCCAGCTAAAGGCCGGCGAGAGCGTGCTTACGAGGGTGCGGCAAGAGAAAAATAGCCTCCAAGACGCCAACACCAAGCCGGGCGAGGAACTAAAGGATGTTCGTGCCCAGTTGTCTGACTCTGTAAAGGAGAATTGGCGGCTTCGTCGCGGCATTTTCAGTAAGTGCTTGAACGAACTATGAAAGAGTTCGGCGAGGAAGGCGACTAACATAAACATGTATGTAGGTTTGCTCACGTGTCGCCCCGAGGAGGAGATGCCCAGTTCTTGGGTGATCTTCTTCCGAATCGCGCTCGGCACGAACGAGTCCGGCAGGTGATGGAAGGCATCGGCCAGGCCTTGTGGCCATCTATCTCCCTTCCCGAAGGCATTGGAGAGCTGGCGGAGCGGCTTCAAGGATCACGGCGGCGCTTCCGACTATGGAAGATATCGGCCTGCCGTCAGGGCGTCAGGGAGGCCTGCGCCATGGTGAAGACACGGTACACGAAGGCTGACCCAAACCACATGGCCGAGGTCGGACCTGTGGGGCCTGATGAGAAGGAGGTCCCTGTAAGCTCAGTGTATGGCCAAGTGGAATTGGCCGCCAAGTATTCTCCGCAAGATTGTAAATTAGATAGCCTGTTAGAAGGCATTGAGGAGGAATACAATGAGTCAAGTTGACTTTGTAAATAAATATGACATGAAAAATGTCTTCTAGCCGGATTGTAGATCGTTTGTCATAGCGGACCTTTTCGCTTCACCTCGTGACCCAATAGTCTGAGTGTGTCCGAATACCTTCGTGGTTATATAAGAACCGTGGTATGCATGGAGACAAGGTGTAGGGTCATTAGTGCTGTATCGCATAAGTGCCCAACTAGTTATGTTATATTACATGGGTAGTAAGAAACATCTTCCGTGGAGAATAGTTCCGTTAAGGGTTCCTTTTCATGGGATGCATGCCCTAAAGTGCATGTCAAAGCTGCTATGAAAGCAGAAAATCATCCGGGGCAGATGGATAAATAATTAAAATCATCTTTTAGTTCACCGATCAATATTCCCTTAAGAACGCTAGCTTCGACATCACCCGACCGAGGTACACATCCGGCTGACCCGGTAGTAATAATCGCAGAGGTGCTCCTTTACCACCTAGCCGAACAATCGGGAGCGTAGGGGTAAGCACAGAGCCAGCAACCCAGCTTGGCCAAAACTTAAGTCATATCGATGCATATAATGGTGAATAAAAGGTACATGCGGAAGTTTAACGCATGTGTTGCGCATGAAGCCCGTATAAATAAGCTTCTGTTAAAGAAGCCCCCAAGTATAATGAGCGCGGACATCGCGTCAAGTATGTGCGGAAAAAAAAGTGCAAACGAGCCTCTAGAGGCTTCAAGAAGAAGGAGGAGGAAGGAGAGAAATAACAGACAGCAAAAATAAAAAATGTGGACAGAGGAAGGAGACAAACTTGGAGTCCGGCACTTAGGCGTAGAATCTTCATGGACGGGCTGCGTTCCATGGGTTCGGCTCGAGTCGGTTGTCCAACGCGCTTCGCAGACGGTACGCTCCGCCGGTCAGGACCTGGTCGATGATGAAGGGACCTTCCCATTTGGGCTTGAGTTTGTCCTTTTCTTGTCCGCAGCGAGAACTAGTTCGCCAACGTTATAAGCTTTGGCCCGCATTTCCCTCGCTTTGATATCTTCGAGCTCGCTGTTGATAAAATGCGAACGAGCCTTTTCCACGCCGCCCTCCTCCAATGCGTCCAACTGTCCTGCCGATCGAGCTCGGCTTCTCTTTCTTCGCATATGCGCACGCCGAGGTGGGTCATGTATTATGTCGCAGGCAAGATCGCCTCTGCGCCGTACACCATAAAGAATGGTGTGAATCCGTAGTACGATTCGGCATGGTCCGCAGCCCCCAGAGTACGGAGTCGAGCTCCTCAACCCAGTGCGTGTTAGATTCCTTGAGGGATCGCACTAGTCTGGGTTTAATGCTGCTCATGATTAGACCATTTTCTCGTTCGACTTGGCCGTTTGTTTGAGGGTGATAGACTGAGGCATAATCGAGCTTGATGCCCATGTTTTTGCACCATAATTTGACCTCATCGGCCGTGAAGTTGGTGCCGTTATCAGTGATGATACTGTGGGGGACACCGTAACGGTGCACTACCCCTGATATGAAGTCTATTACCGGTCCGGATTCGGCCGTTTTAACAGGCTTGGCCTCTATCCATTTGGTGAATTTATCCACCATGACCAATAGGTATTTTTTCTTGTGGGTTCCTCCCTTGAGGGGTCCAACCATGTCAAGCCCCCAGACCACGAACGGCCAGGTGATAGGTATAGTTTTGAGGGCGTGGGTGGCATGTGGCTTTGGTTAGCAAAAGTCGGCAACCGACGATCTTTGACTAAATCTCAAGATCTGCGCTCTGGCCGTCGGCCAATAAAATCCTGTACGGAAGGCCTTGCCTACAAGGGCCCGGGCTGCGGCGTGGTGCCAACCCAATCCGGCATGAATTTCAGCCAGGAGGTTTCGCCCTTCCTCTTCGGAGATACACCTTTGAAGGACTCCGGTAGTGCTTTTCTTATAAAGCTCTCCCTCGTGGACTTTAT
Organism: Aegilops longissima; assembly: GCA_021605205.1. Lineage (NCBI taxonomy): Eukaryota > Viridiplantae > Streptophyta > Magnoliopsida > Poales > Poaceae > Aegilops > Aegilops longissima. Next base: position 613,511,181 of record CM038677.1, on the reverse strand, counting down.
AGGCTTTAGATCGCCGTACTATGCAGCGAGCCTCATTTTGTGTCAGGACCCCGATCCTAAGTCACACCGATCTAGCATGTAACACATCATATCACATTGCGGCCTCACGCACGGTATTCCCACGGGTGTCGCTTACCATGGCCCGGACCGCTTGGCGTCTTTTGGCTCACGATATGATAGTGTCGCTAGCATCCATATGACAAAGAACCCGGGCCGACATGGCTAGTCGTGAACCCAAAGCGGCGCTAACCCATGGGGACAGGCATACATGAATCACATCGAGCATGTCGGTCATCAACGTATGTATTCGGGTTGTAGCACTGGCTAACAGACTCCGTATCCCGGCTGTAGCAGGTGCTAGGCAGACTCGAATAACACCGCGTGACATTTCCCGAAGGACAGACATAGGAACGGCGTGAAACACATGCCGCCAGTCAAGTGTCCAAGCAGTAGTCTGGCTAGCGAGGACTCCGTGAACCGGCCAGAAGCGGACTACTATCGCCGGAGGCACGAGACTACATTTCCCCATATGAGAGGCTGCCAAGGATAAACAACTAGTTTGTCGGATCCCACACATACCAAGCATTTCAAACATACACACAATATGCTCAATATGTGTAGATACAACATGGCATCACAACATAACTCTACGACTCAGATATTATCAATAGGCTCCGAGGAGCGAGATATTACAAACATGGGTCTCATGACCCAACACTCAGAGCATACAAGTCAAGCACAAGCGGAAGCTAAACATGTCCGGTGCATGCATAACTATAAATGAAAAAGGCTGAGGAGCCCGACTATCTACCAGATCTGCCGGGCACAAGATCGAGCCGAGGTAACAAGCTAAACGTCAAGTCCACGTGGAACTACTAGCTAGACCGACGCCTCTCTCGCAAAACATAAAATAAGCAAACGTGAGTACAATTGTACTCAGCAAGACTTACATCGTAACTAACTACATATGCATCATTATCAAAGGGGTGGTGGAGTTTGACCGCAGCAAGCCAGCTTTGACTCGGTGGCTATCTTGAACTACATTGCAAGTAACTCTTTTGAGGTGGCGCTACGAGTCCACATATTCACCATGGCAATACACCACTATGGACCCGCCCCCGCCTCCCTCACGAGAACGCCATCCATAGCACTCACGCTTATCTTGGCGATTTTAGAGTATTCACTTTCACTTGTCTATGAACTGATATAGGCAACCCAAGTCCTTTTCGCGGACACGGCTATTCAATAGATCATATTAAACCCCGCAGGGTGTACTTCTTCACACACGCTCACCACTTACCGCTGCCATACACGACATGTACTCGCAACCTTCAAGCGGAAGCCCAACGTGGGTGTCGGCCACAGCCTACCTAAACACTCAAGTCCCTAGTCCAGGTTTATCGCCTATTCGGTTCCATCCGCAGGAGTCCGCCGAGGTTTCCCATACAGCCCCGAACGATGTGTGCAGGGTTCCCGAGATACCAAACGGCACTCGGTACACCGGCCCGGGTTTCCTACAACACAACCCACCCCTAAGGTCAGCGCTATGTCGCCCCCAAAGATGCTACAAACACCGTAAACTACTTGCAACTCCCGGACTGAGGACAAGGGTGGTTAAGAAGCCGAGAGGGTCAATTAAGGATCCCAATGCGTGGTAGTAATGTTTCATGGATCACAAACACGTAACTCAGTTCGAGGACGGCTGCAATGAGACAACCCACCATGTACTCCTACATGGCCTCTCACCGCTACCTTTACCAAATCGTGTTCACACACTTAGCTCACACACATTAGGACATGTTCATAACAATTCCAATTCATTCCCGATGAATCAGACCCGACTCAACTCTAAGCAGTAGCAGTGCATGACAAACAAGCATAAATGAGTAGGCACAACATGGCTCAAACAATTCCTACTCATACTAGTGGGTTTCATCTAATTATCGTGGAATGACAGTCATGCAAAGGATCAAGGGTTCAGCTACCGCAGCAAGTAACACAAGAGTCGTTGTTGTCCTAATGCAATAAAATAGAGCAGGAGCGAGAGAGTGTGATTATATCGGAATGAACAAGGGGGTTTTGCTTGCTCGGCACTTCAAGATAATAGTTCTTCATCGGTGTCATCGAATAATCATCGCTTCAGTACATCGCTCACCGGAGGAACAAACACCGCAAACAAGAGAGAACACAATCAATGCAATGCACATTCACATGAATGACATGTCATATTAATGTACTGAATTTACCTAAAGCAACAATACTCCAAGTTAGTTGAAGTGGAATTCAAACAAAGTTGAACTCCAACCCCAAATGCTAGTTCACAATTTACCCTAATCATGATTCATCCTATTCAGTGATGTTAACTTGTTCAAACATGCATGATCATGGCATAAACAGATTCTTCATATTTTTCTGATCATTTTTCATATATCAATTATTTCCATCCGAGTTACGGTTGAATTTATATGATTTTTAGAAGTTTAGAGTATTTTCTGGAATTTACTGAATTAAATTAAATCCAGAAAAGGGTATTATTCTATGCCACCGACGCCGCAGTGACGTCAGCGGTCAACTGGGCGCCCCAAATCAAACCTGACGACGTGGGGCCACACGTCGCTGACTAACTAAACTAACCTAGTTAATTAGCACTAACTCAGGTTAGTTAAATTAGTTTAAACCTAAACTAGATTAGTTAGCGGGCGGGCCCGCATGTCGCTGGCTCCGGGAAGTCAACTAGGCCAAACCCGGTCAACTCGCCGGAGTTGACCTGCTGCTCGCTGCCGGGCGGAGCCTGAGACGCACGGAGGGGAGCGGGTTTCCTCCTCCGTGACCAAAAGCGAGGCGGAGGGTGCTACGTGACGCCTGCTCGTGGCGATCCGAGGGACTAGCGGAGGTGCGGGGTGGCGGAATCTCGCGGCGCCGAAGCTTTGGCGGCGGCCGGAGCTACGGCCTTGAACGGAACGGGCTGCGGAGCACGCACGAGGAGTTGGGGAGCGCGCTCGACTCGGGAGCGAAGCTGGCCGATTAGCGGTGGTGGTGGGCTATGGTGGCTAGAACCAACGGCGGCGACCAAAACGGCGGCGGCGGGGTTCGTGTCTGTGGCAGCTACGGCCTAGAGGACGCGAGAGGCCGGGAAGAGGGGAATCGCCGGGCGCCACAGGAGGCGGCAGGGTAGCTCAGGGGCTCGGGACGCCCGGCGACGGGCTCGAATCGAGGCGGCGGTCGCTTGTGGTCGAACTTGAAGATGAGAAGAAAGGCGCTGCTCTGGGCCTCCGGCGCCTGTGCGTCTCGGGCGGAGAGGGCTAGGGCGACGGGCGGATTTTGGGTGCAGCGGCAGGGCGAGAGGTGGCCGTGGCCTTGGGTTCAAGAAACGACGGCGACGAAGCTTCGCCGGTGTGCTCGGAGAGGGAGCAGAGGACGAGGGAGAGAGCAGAGAGTGAGGGGGAGGAGCGAGGGCTTGGGCGCCTCCGTGGCGCGGCCCTGTGGCGAGAGGAAGCGGCAAGCGTGGAGGTGGAGGCCTCGGCGCCAAGGCTACTGCGACACGCCCGCCACTCAAGCGCCGAGGAAGACGACAGGAGAGGTGGCGGTGGTGGGCTGGCTGGCCAGCCAGCCAGCCAAAGCTGGGGGCCAAGTGGCGCCGTGTAAGTCGTAATGCCAGTGTGGGCCTCTGTTCTTTCCTTTAATTGTTTTCTGTTTTCTATTATGCAGTTTGTTTTTGATCCAGTTTTAAAAACCAAATCAATTTTATAAATCCTGAAAATATTCATGGGCACTTTCTGAATTATTTCTATGGCCAACAAATACTTCCAACATTATTTGAGCACTTAAATTATTTATAGTGTTTAAATGCCCAAAGTCAAATGGTTTAGGATTTAATTCAAAAATCCAGGAATGACCTATAAGATATGTTCATCATTTTTGGAAGAGGCTTTCACCTTTATCCATTAATCATGAACATTTTCACAGGGCATTTTGGGATTATTGAAAATGGTTTTATTTGAACTTATTAGAATTTAATTGGTGCTAGGGTTTCAACAATCCCCATTTCAATTTTCATGGAAGTTAACATGATGACATGAATGCCTTAATGCAACTAATGTCAAGCAATTCTAGGGCTGTGACATTTTGGTCTTCGGGGAGTTCCTGCCTAGTTAGGCAGGCTAGGAATGGTTCCGTCCACGGGGCGATAACCGCCATTATTTCATGAGCGGAGGGTGTTATCTCGGGGGTAGAGCCTCCAGTTGTGTCAGAGTGTTCGGCGTCAGGCAATGCGGTTGGGTCCGGATTGTTATTGCCGGACTCCCCATCCCATAGTACGGATGGCTTGAACCGCCGTTCCAAAAAGATATTGGGTGGGACGGCATCGCGTTTTGCACCAATGCGTGCCAATATATCCGCCGCCTGGTTGTTATCCCCGGCTATATGATGAAATTCGAGCCCTTCGAGCCGTGCTGACATTTTTAGGACCTCATTGCGGTATGCTGCCATTTTCGGATCTTTGGCATCAAAGTCTCCGTTTATTTGAGATATTGCGAGGTTCAATCCCGCGCACCTCTAGGCGTTGAATGCCCATGGAGATCGCCATCCGGAGGCCATGCGAAGGGCCTCATATTCGCTGCATTGTTGGAGTCCGTATACATTATCTCAAGGACGATTGGACTGTGTCCCCGTTGGGGACGTGAGGACGACGCCAGCCCCAGGCCGCCAACATTTTGGAGCCGCAAAGTGCATGATCCAATTGAGTATGTGCTGCACTTTTAGGGAGTTCGGCCGGTCCATTCGCCACGAAGTCGGCCAAAACCTGCGACTTGATAGCTCGTCGTGGCTTGTAGGTTATGTTGAATGGAAGGAGCTCTATGGCCCATTTAGCAATCTGGCCCGTCGCGTCGCGGTTGTTTATAATGTCATTAAGAGGTGCTTCGGAGGCTACAGTTATCGAACACTCTTGAAAGTAGTGTCGCAGCTCCCGGGATGCCATGAACACCGCGTATGCTCTCTTTTGATAGTGTGGGTACCGGGACTTGCACGGAGTTAGGACAGTGGACACATACTAAACTGGTTTTGAAGAGGGAACCGTGTCCGTCTGCTTTCGCTCGACAACGAGCACCGCTACCGACAACTTGATGTGTTGCGCGATATATAATAGCATTGGTTCGCCCACATTGGGCGCTGCAAGGACCGGATTTGTTGCCAAATGGCTTTTTCTATTCGAGTCCGGGCGTGCATCCGCCCACGAAGTGTTCGGCGCCGGAGGAGGCGATAAGGGTAACGCTTTTCTCCCAACGGGAGATAAAGCGGCTTAGAGCCGCCACGCATCCCGGCCAATTTTGTATTTGTTTGAGGTCTTTTGAATATCCAATTGTGACAGAGCTCGGATCTTGGCTGGGTTTGCTTCAATTCCTCTACGGACACAATGAAGCCTCAGAGCTTTCCTACCGAACGCCAAGATGCATTTTTCCGGATTGAGCTTGATGTCATATTTTCAAGATTATCGAATGTGAGCCTCAAGTCGCCTACTAGAGTTTCGACGTGCTTGGTTTTGACGACCACGCCATCTACATATGCTTCCACCGTTTTGCCGATATGGTTTGCCGACATGTCCGAATCATGCGCTGATATGTTGCGCTGCGCTTTAGAGCCCAAAGGGCATTGTGTTGAAGCGAACGGGCCGTATGGAGTGATGAATGTTGTTGCAGCTTGGTCTGCTCCGCCATCTTGATTTGGTGGTAGCCGAGTACGCGTCGAGGAAGCACAATGAGTCGTGGTCCTGCAGAAGGCCAATAATTTGATCAATTCGAGGGAGGGGAAGGATCCTTTGGGCAAGCCTTATTAAGGTCTTTAAAATCAACACATAAGCGCCAGGATTTATCCTTCTTGGTACCATCACCAGGTTTGCTAGCCAGTCCGGATGTTTTATATCTCCGATGAATCCGCTTCCAAAAGTTTGGCTAGCTCCTCTTCCATGGCCTGTCTCTTGGGTTCTGAAAAGCGCCAAGAGCCTGCTTGATCGGCTTGAATCCTTTTAGGATATTTAGGCTGTGCTTGGCCACCGACGGGATTCCTGGCATGTCTAAAGGGTGCTGCAAAGATGTCCCAGCTTTCTCATAGAAATTCTCGAAAGCGGCGCCTACATCGGGTTTAATTGATCCCCAATGGAGGCCGACTTTTCGTGGTCCGTTGGATGGACTTGGAATTTGACTATTTCATCCGCTGGTTTAAAAGAGGTGGACTTGGATCTTTTATCAAGTATCACATCGTCCTGTTCACCGTGGAGCGCATCGCGGTGAGTTCCTCGCCGCCGGGCTTTGGATAGTGCCTCGAGGGCTAGTGCGGCTGTCTTGTTTTCAGCGCGAGTGCTATGTTCGGATCACTAGCGAGAGTGATGATTCCGTTAGGTCCGGCATTTTAATCTTCATGTACCCATAATGGGGTATAGCTTGAAAATTGTGAATGCCTCTCGTCCTAATAAAGCATGATATCCGCTGTTGAACGGGGCCACTTGAAATGTGACCTCCTCGACCTGTAATTGTCCGGTGAGCGAACACTACGCCTAGTGTGATTTTCCCAGCAACATGCTTCCCGGCTAGGGATTATTCCTCGAAAGGTTGTGCTGCTTCGCTCAATGCGGTTCCATCTATTTCCATTTTTGGAGGGTTTCATAGATGAGGTTTAGTCCGCTGCCGCCATCCATGAGTACCTTAGTAAGGCGAAAGTCGCCCACTATCGGACCGAGAACCAATGCGGCTGGTGCTCGGGCTTTTGAATTTAGGTTCGCACCGGCATTAAAGGTAATAGCCGTGTTACCCATGGATTTATTGTTGCTACTTGGTAGACTTCGCAAGGTTATGGAGTGTTCGTTTTCGCATGTTATTTGATGCGAAAGTCTCAAGACTATTAACACTGCATCGTTGTTGCTGGGCTGGGATTCGAAGCTAGAAGCTCTTCGCCACTTTGGCCACCGCCGTAGTATCCAACATGCTCAAGGCTATGAGTTGGAGTGGCGCCCTCTGTGCTATGAATTTTGCGGGTCCATTTAGCCAACCCTCCAGTACGGTTCCGTACCCTTTAGGGGGTTTTGGTTTTTTGGTATTTGACCCAGGTGCTTGATAATGATGCACCCTTTTATTTCGGACTAGGGATGTATTCGGGGCCGGATTATCCCAAAATTTACTTTCAGTTTTCCAGGCGCTCTCCATCGCCGAGTACTTTTGTACTATGGTCACCAAGTCAGCAAAGTGTGTAATTTCGCAACGACTTATGGCGTTTAGGATTCCCTTGTCCGTGCAATTATTGCATAAAATTGGGATTGCGTCCTCCTCTTGGCAGTCCTTTATCATGTTCATTACCAGGAGGAATCGCCCAAGAATGATGTACTTGTTTCAAAGGGCTCTTGCCGAATTCGAGAGAGATCGCTAATGTTTGGGTGGGCGGGTGGAACTAGATCCGGACCCTGTCCAATTTAGGACTCGGGGCGAGAAGTTTCAACTCGGAAGTTTGGATTTTGAGTGTTATCCAATGAGTCCAACCCGCCACCGACTTTAAGTTCGTGGCTTGATCGACATCCGTCCCCTCTCGGGAATCCGCATGGAGGGATCGGGAATCCGGACGTAGCTAGTCCTTAAGGTAGAAGAAGAGTCGCCGCATTGCTCCTCTATCACGGCAACATGATGGTTAGCATGGGGATAGTTGATCTCTCTCAGATCGGTTTTAGGCCCGATCCGGTCGTAGTCTGTGGCGACTCCCAGGGCGGCGATGCGATCCAAGAGCTCGCTTATGGAGGAGAGCTCGATCGGATCTAACTGTTCGGCAAGTTCCGAACTAACATGGAGATTGGTTTCTATGACTCGAGAGGTCATCGTCGGTGCGGCGGCCGAACTAGCGGTCATGAGAAAACTGCCTAGCCGAAGAGTCTGACCAGTGCACAAGGCTTCTTTGGCGATGGTATCGTCTTTAAAGACGAGATGAGGCATCCTACCTGATGGCGACTGTCGGTGTCAAAACCGGCGGATCTCGGGTAGGGGGTCCCAAGCAGTGCGTCTTAGGATCAATGGTAACAGGAGGCAAGGGACACGATGTTTTACCCAGGTTCAGGCCCTCTCGATGGAGGTAAAACCCTACGTCCTGCTTGATTAATATTGATGATATGGGTAGTACAAGAGTAGATCTACCACGAGACCGTAGAGGCTAAACCCTAAAAGCTAGCCTATGGTATGACTGTTGTTGTGTATATCTATCGACTAGCCCGGCCCGGTTTATATAATGCACCGAGGCCTAGGATAACAAGAGTCCCAGCCGATCACGCTGATGGGGAGGAGTCCTTGTCTTGATCGCCAAGTCTTGTTGATTCTTCCTTGTATGCGGCAAAGGTCCGGACTAGCCCATGAGTATACGACCATCGGGGTCCTCAGCCCAATCCAACTGATCGGGAGACGACACGTTGAGTACCCTCTAGTCCAGACACCGCCGAGAGCCCCTCGAACCGGTCTTCGTTAGGGACGCTCCTCGATTCTTCCGAACCGTTCTTTATCTTCGGTTGCCGGTCTTGAAAACTGGTTCAACAAATCTTCACATCTTCTATCTTGAGGATCGCCGAAATGCATTCGACGCGTTGGGCATCCGAGGAGCCCCTTTAAGTTTACGGCCTTTATCAATGCCTTGTTATTTTTATGCCATGCCTCGGGTTTGAAGTTGTTCCCGGGTGGCAAGATCCTCTTGCGTCCGAGCTCCAACGCCGAACTGCATTCGAGGTATCTTTTGCAGCCGAGCACCAATGCCGGACTGCTTCCTAGCTCTAACGCCGGACTATGTATCCGAGCTCCAACGCCGGACTGTATCCGAGCTCCAACGCCGGACTATGTATCCGAGCTCCAACGCCGGACTTTATCCGAGGTGTCATAAATCACCTTGGTTCAAAGAAGTTGGAAGGAGTTTAACCGAGCTTAATGCCGGAACTGCCCTCTAAGGAGCCAACCACTTGCATCCGAGCTATATGTTGAACTGCTTCCGAGGTGGTTAAGCACCTCGGTCGTGGGCTGATTTTTGGTCAATGTTTTTTATTGATGTAATTTATTCTCTGACGAGATATATAGCCAGTAGCCCTCAAGGTATGTATCGGTCTAAAACCCGAGATGCACCTGAAGGATGACATAAGACCGCTAATCTCAGAGCACGAGACTCAAAGTTGATTTGCAAAATCGGTCCGAGGATCAAGTCCTAGCTCGCGTAACACTTCGACACAAAAGCGGCGTGCTCGGTCCTCGAGACTCAGGTTGGGTGCGGCCGACCAACCCGAGGATCAAAATCTCCTTGAAATCAGATTGCACTTAAGATTTTCTCGCATAGAACAAGCAATGCAAGAGCCCCGAGACACCGGTCGGTGGCAACACCGCATCGGGGATCAATGTGCCCTTTAATATTTGTAAGTAATAAGCCCAAGCCCAGAGGCCCCGAGCCTTAATGCGGCACGGGTGGCAATTAAGGATCAATATCCATAGTAAAATCACAAATTATGTGTAATGACTCAATGTATCCAAGTACTTTATGTCATTAATGCTCGGATCCACATTGTACAAAACTTTGTTGACCGGCCATGGGCTTTAACCTCCTCGGCCGGTAGCCGAGGAGTGTTTGTCCTACTTTATAAAGCCTTTATGAGGGCAAAGATTTACGACAAACAAGGCAATCTGGTCATACGGCTTTCTAAACAAAGGTACGCAGAGAGATATGTTATATTGCTGTTTAACAGAAGAAATGACTTCCAAAGAAAATAGTCCTGCTATCGGTTCCTTTCTTTGGGTTGTCATGCTAAGCATGATCATGAAACCTCAGCTCCAATGTAAGAGCAAAAGATCGAGGATTTAGTTTGGGAGGCCAGTTACTAGCCCCCGCCGTGTTCGGCGACAGATGAGGTCAAGCCGGAAACACTTCGGCCAATGTTATGAATGGCCCGTCATTTAATATAGTCATCGGATCGCTGACCAGTTCACACCTATTGTGACGATCGGTTTTGGCTTTCTCCACCGAGGTGCTTGACCATGCAAGCTGGAAGCCCAATCGCAATGGATCTCCTTGCACACCTAGCCGAACAAAGCGGAACGTAGGAGGCAAGCGCGGAGCCGGCAACCCAACTATCGACCGAAGACACAATTCAAATCGATGCATATATAGCAATATCCGAGAATGTTTTTGCCGAATCTCAAGGAGTCCGGCGTTGCCTCATGAGACTTGTGCTGAAAACACACAAATAGAAAAAGTGCCAAAATCTGGGTAAACCAAAAAGTCAAGAAAAACATGACGTCCAACAAGATCAAGTGTTCGTGCCAATCCAAAATTGACCAGAGAAAAAAGGTGCTTCGCGTGCTTGAACATGACACATCCTATCTCAAGACGTCAAGTGGGTCAGTTACGGATTAGGCAAGTTTAGAAAACTAAACTCTAGCGATTTCGAGAGAGAAATTAGGCTCCTCGGCTAGTGACCTCGTGTCGAGAAAAGGAGTGATAAATAATAAAACTTTGCAAGGACTAAGAAGAAAAACACTTAGTATGAAACGGCTCAAATAACATAAGAGCCCCAAGTGACTTGGGTAAAAGTTGATAATGTAAGGTGACATGTAGAATGCCTTCTAGCCGGATTGTAGATCGCTTGTCATAGCGGACCTTTTCTCTTCGACCTCGTGACCCAATAGTCCGGGTGTGTCCAATACCTTCGTGGTTATATAAGAACCGTGGTATGCATGGAGACAAGGCGTAGGGGTCATTAGTGCTGTATCGACATAAGTGCCCAACTAGTTATGTTATATTACATGGGTAGTAAGAAACATCTTCCGGGAGAATAGTTCCGTTAAGGGTTCCTTTTCGCTGGGATGCATGCCCTAAAGTGCATGTCAAAGCTGCTATGAAAGCGTAAAATCATCACGGGGCAGATGGGTAAATAATTAAAATCATCTTTTAGTTCACCGACCGAGTATTCCCTTAAGAACGCTAGCTTTCGGCTTCACCCACCGAGGTACACATCCGCTGACCCGCGAGAATAATCGAGAGGTGCTCCTTTACCACCTAGCCAACAATCGGGAACGTGGGGTAAGCACAGGAGCCAGCAACCCAGCTTGGCCAAAAATTAAGTCATATTGATGCATATAATGGTGAATAAAAGGTACATGCGGAAGTGTGACACATGTGTTGGGCATAAAGCCAGTATTAATAAGCTTCATTAAAGAAGCCCCAGTGTATAATGAGCGCGGGTAGCGGCGTCAAGTGTGTGAACAAAGTTTCAACAAGGAAAATTTGTACAAGCAACTTTTACAAAAAGTATAATTTTGGTCGAACCGAACAAAAGTTAGAAATTTAAAACTTTGAGCATGAAGGCAACTTAGCTGGTTAATGTGTTCGGTATTGACGACGCGGTCCGAGCTTGATGCGGGACAAGGTTCCATCCCCCAAGCCGGTCCCGAGGTGGCGGAGCAAGGAGCTCGGCACTCAAGTGGTGACATAGCACGGTCAATGCAGGACGGCAGAGTGATGTCAAGTCCCCGCATGGGGTAATGAAGTGTTGACGAAGCCCCCGTCCAGCCGAGGTGACGCTAAAGGATATAGTCCGCCGGATCATTTTCCCGTGCACAAAAAATAGTGCAGACCGGGATAATAGTAATAATAGGAATTAAAAAATGTTGCATAATAAATAATTTATGCAAAGTGAGTAGTAAAGAAATATGGCTGGCGCCAAAGATGATGTCGATGCAGGTCGTCGGTAATAATGCAATAAAGGCGTGGCAAAGCTCGATTCACAGTGTCGGTCCGAGTTCGGATCGGGCGTCACGAACTGTGTCGGACCGACCGAACCATCATGCGACCGCCGATAATGCGGCCACCATTTGATAGACCTGTGTACATATGCTGGACTAACCAGAGTAATAATTCCTTGGGAAAAATTTAACCCAAACAAGCAAAAAGAAATACTAGGATTAATAGCACCGGTTTATTTGTTGTAGCAATCCGAAGGAAGGTGATTCCCAAAATTGGGACTCGATCCACGCACCCATTGCCTGGTCGGCTAGTGACGCCAAGTGTCCGGAGTAGGTTGATGAAGAGATGGCAAAGCCCCGTCCAGCCAATGGCGTCGAAGTAGGTCGGCGTGATGGACACCAGCTTGAAGAAGCAATAGTGCGCCCCGCCGATGCGGTCGTGACGTAGTCGATGCCGGCTTGATGAAGGGACCGTCGGCGATGCTGGTATGCCCGCTCCGTGTAATCTGTGGGGCGGCGATGTTGGTGATGATTTATCCTTCGCGATGCCGGACTCTTGTTCGACTTGCCGAGATGATGATCCGAAAAAGTTGAGCTTGGCTCAACAAAGTGACGACGCGCCTAGCGCAGGTCGGCAGCCGTGGAGCTATATTGCCGGACTGGTTTGACACCAGCATGAGGTTGAAGATCATGTTCAAAAGATCTTAAAGTTAGTGGGATGTGTTCGGAAACAAGACACAATACCCCATACAAAACTTCCTTCAAAAAGGATGTCCAAAATCCCGTTCGTAAAAAAGACGAACTCGGGTCGGATTCGTTTTCGCGCAGGAAACAGATCCGAAAAGTGATGCACTAATCGGAAGGTTCCCGGAGTTTGGACGGTCGGATCGAGCTGAAATTTTGAGGGGTGGTAGATATAGGAATTCCGCAGCCAATCAACGGTTGGATCTTCCAAAGGAAGTCCGAGCTAGAAGCTGGACACCACGCCCTAAACTCGTCCGGATTCTCGTCCAGATTCAATGCGGCTCCGGTATATCGGAGATTGCCAGAGATTCCTCCATCGGAACTCGACGAAATTTTCCAGGGTTGTCGTAGACTGAATTCCGCATAATTCCACCGAAGCAATCGTTAAAACGACGCTTGAGGAGGCGGTGGCGGCGGACACAAGTCCGCTGACCAGAAAAACAGTACGGTCGCCCGAGGGCAATGTTGACGTTGAGCCCCCGGGCTCCCTAGATGATTCCTCCATGATCTTGATAGAGATCGGAGTTGATGTTGATGAAGGCCCTCATCCGAACATGACGATCGGAGGTAGGGCGCAGTCCTTGGTCGAACCAAGGTGACCAGTCGAGCTGGTGACGAAGATGCCGAAGTTGCAGTTGATCTGCAGGCGAGCCATTGATCCTTTCGCCGATCACACAACGAAACTCTCAATGAAAGCACCAATGTCGGTGTCAAAACCGGCGGATCTCGGGTAGGGGGTCCCAAGCAGTGCGTCTTAGGATCAATGGTAACAGGAGGCAAGGGATACGATGTTTTACCCAGGTTCGGGCCCTCTCGATGGAGGTAAAACCCTACGTCCTGCTTGATTAATATTGATGATATGGGTAGTACAAGAGTAGATCTACCACGAGATCGTAGAGGCTAAACCCTAAAAGCTAGCCTATGGTATGATTGTTGTTGTGTATATCTATTGACTAGCCTGGCCCCGGTTTATATAATGCACCAGAGGCCTAGGATAACAAGAGTCCTAGCCGAATACGCCGGTGGGGAGGAGTCCTTGGCTTGATCGCCAAGTCTTGTTGATTCTTCCTTGTATGCGGCAGCTGTCCGGACTGGCCCATGAGTATACGGCCATGGGGGTCCTCGGCCCAATCCAACTGATCGGGAGACGACGCGTTGAGTACCCCCTAGTCCAGGACACCGTCAGCGACGGCACAGAGGAACTCTCAATGAAAGCACCAATGTCGGTGTCAAAACCGGCGGATCTCGGGTAGGGGGTCCCGAACTGTGCGTCTAGGCGATGGTAACAAGAGACAAGGGACACGATGTTTTTACCCAGGTTCGGCCCTCTCCATGGAGGTAATACCCTACTCCTGCTTGATTAATATTGATGATATGGGTAGTACAAGAGTAGATCTACCACGAGATCGTAGAGGCTAAACCCTAGAAGCTAGCCTATGGTATGATTGTTGTTCGTCCTATGGACTAAAACCCTCCGGTTGATATAGACACCGGATAGGTTAGGGTTACACAGAGTCGGTTACAATGGTAGGAGATCTACATATCCGTATCGCCAAGCTTGCCTTCCACGCCAAGGAAAGTCCCATCCGGACACGGGACGAAGTCTTCAATCTAGTATCTTCATAGTCTTGGAGTCCGACCAACGGTGATAGTTCGGCTATCCGGACACCCCCTAATCCGGGACTCCCTCAGGTAGCTTCCGGCCTCGGTTGTGGAGGCGACCGACCCAGGTCCGGTGTTCACGTCGCGATGCCCATGGGGCATGGACTGGGAGGGGTGCTCCCGTAGTGGTACTGGATAGGAAAGCTTCAAACGACAGGTGGAGAAAACACTCGCGAGGGTGCCCGTGCTGCTCCCTCGCGAGACTTGCACGAGAGAAATCGAAGCAAGAGAGCGAAAAATACAAAGAGTCACAAGCCAAGGACGGCAACAACTTCAATAAAACTTCAAATAGGAACAAACAAGCCAACTGCAGAAAGCAAATGAAAAAGCCGCGTCCGGCACCTAATCTAGTCTTCGATGTCTTCTCACCAGCGTGGAGCTAAGTGCTGCCACTGGGCATGGGAGGGAGCCCCCGAGGCCCGAGGGCGGCTCTCCCGAGACTCCGGGGCATGTACAGCTCCAACTCATTATTACGTGAGAGTGTCACGGGCGGCGAGCTTCACAGGCATTGGCCTTCTTCACAGGCTTCGGGCCTTTCTCGGGAAAATGGGCTTCACAGGCGTTGGCTTTCTTCACATGCTCCGGGCCTTTCTCGGGAAAACGAGCTTCACTGGCGTTTGCCTTCTTCACAGGCTCTGGGCCTTTCTCGGGAAAACGAGCTTCACAGGCTCTAGGCCTTTCTCGGGAAAACGAGCTTCACAGGCGTTTGCCTTCTTCACAGGCTCTGGGCCTTTCTTCAAGGGTAGAACTTCCGGAGATGCTGGATGATCCACGCGTTCGATGGGCACCCGCTCCCCGAGTCTCAAGCGCAAGCGAGCCGGGCTGAAACATGAACAACCTTGAACGGGCCCTCCCACATGGGAGAGAGCTTGTGCAACCCTTCCCCGAGAGGACCCGCTCGAGCACGAGGTCCCTACCTCAAGAGTCTGGGGCATATGTTGCGGCGGTGGTATCGCCAGCTGTTGATACCTTGCCGCTTGCGGCGGCCTCGACGATGTTCCTCCCCCAGCACGAGATCCGTCCCCCGCATGGCGTCCTGTTGCGCCTTGTCGAACGCCAGGACCCGTGCGGAGCGACGTCTGACCTCGTGGGGGAGGACAGCTTCTGCTCCGTAGACGAGGAAGAATGGGGTCTCGCCAGTCGGTTGGCCGCAGTCGTGCGGATGGACCACAGCACGGACTGGAGCTCGTCGTGCCAGCCCCTACCGCAGGCCTCCATCTTCTTCTTGAAGGTCCTGGTTTTGAGGCCCTTCAGGACCTCCGCGTTGGCTCGCTCGGCCTGGCCGTTACTCCGGGGGTGCGCCACCGAAGCGTAGCATATCTGCGTTCCAAGGTTAGCACGGTACGTTTTGAAGAGATTGTTGGTGAACTGCGAACCGTTGTCAGTGATGATGCGGTTAGGCACCACAAACCGGCTCACGAGGCCCCTGATGAACTTGACCGCAGAGCCCGCCGATGGTGCGGACAGCTTCCACCTCGCCCACTTGGTGAACTTGTCCACGGCGACGTAGAGGTAGCGATAACTCCTGGCGCCCGAGGAACGGGCCTGAATGTCCAGCCCCAAACCGCGAATGGCCATGAGAGGGGTATAGTTTGCGCACTTCCCGCCGCCGATGGATGCTGCTTGGCGTGAAATTGGCAGTGCCTCGCAAGCCTTCACCAGCTCAACAAGCGTCGCTGAGTGTTGTGGTCAGTAGAACCCGCTGCGGAACGCCTTGCCAAAGAGGGTCCGTGACGACGAGTAGTGCCCACAGTCTCCGCCATGTATGTCTTCCAGCAATTCCTTCCCTTGCTCTCTGGGAATGTAGCGTAGGGAGACGCTATTCGCCGCCTCCCAGTAAGCTCTCCATCCACGATGCAAGAGGGTCGGGCTTGCCGCGCCACACGCTCCGCCCCCTCCTCCTTCTCCGGCAGGGTCCCCTGTGTCAAGTAGCTCTTGAGCTCTGTGATCCAGCACCCCTCCTAAGGTTCCAACGCTAGGAGCAGGCGTGCCCCTGCGGCCGGGCCGCAGGGCGGGGCTCCCGAGGCAGGCGGCTGGGGAGCTCCTCCCGAGGTTGCGCCACACTCGAGGGTGAAGGTGCCGCTGAGGGCCTGAAGAGTCGCTCTTCGAAGACGCCAGGCTCCTGAGGCAGCCGCCTGGACGCCCTCTTGGCGATGTCATCCGCCTCCTTATTGGTGCCGCGAGGCACATGCTACAGTTCCAGCCCACAGAACTGTTTCTCCATCCTACGAACCTCCGTGAGGTAGGCTTCCATGTGCTCGTCCTTCGGCTCATATATCTTGTTTGAGAAGTTGACGAGGAGTTGTGAATCGCCCTTGATGATGAGGCGCTTTACCCCCAAAGCGACTGCGGCTCTCAGGCCGGCTATCAGGCCCTCATATTCTGCTATGTTGTTGCAGAACTTTTCCCCGTGCTGGAAACAGAGCTGCAAGGCGTAATAGAGCTTGTCCTGAGTAGGGGATACGAGCACTGCGCCGGCCCCCGCGCCATGTCAGGAGAATGCCCCGTCGATGTACATGACCCAGTCGTCCGGTGCCTCGCTCCCCAGAGAAAGCGATTGGTCTTCGCCTGCTTCGAAGCCGGGTGCCTCCGTCCATTCTGCCATGAAATCTGCCAATGAGGCCGCCTTGATGACTCTGGTTGTGCTGAATTCTAACTGAAACGCTTGCAGTTCGATGTTCCACTCGGTGACTCTTCCAGCTGAGTTGGGGCTCCTGAGCACCCTCTCCAGAGGGTATGCTGAGACGACCTTGATGGGATGACCTTGAAAGTAGTGCCGCAGCTTGCGTGAGGCTACCAATAGCGCGAGGAGGAGTTTTTGGGGCATGGGGTACCGCGCCCTCGCATCCCGTAGCACTGTGCTGACAAAGTACACTGGGTGCTCGACGAGAGTAGGAGTGCTGACGAGGCCCGTGCCCTCCGGAGGGTCTGACGCCTCCTGAGTCGACGGAGCCCCCAGCGCCTGGCTGCCTGGCGCGGCCTCTTCGGCCCTAGGGGCATCTTCCTGCTGAGGCTGGTTTCCGTCTGCCGAGGCCGTGACCTTCGCGAGGCCTTCTTGGTCTTGTGCCGCCACGGCCGGGGCCATGGCCGGGCGTGACGCAGCCTTGATCTGGCGCTCTTCCCGAACCGCCACTAGAGCTGCGCTGGCGGAGTAGGGTGTGGCGGCGAGGTAGAGCACCAGGGGCTCGAGTGGGCGTGGCGCGACCATCACAGGAGGGCTGGTAAGGTACCTCTTGAGTTCTTGGAATGCCTTGTCGGCCTCTTCAGTCCGTTCAAAGGGGCCCTTCTTCTTCATCAGCTTGAAGAATGGCAGTGCTCGTTCCCCCAGCTTGGAGATGAAACGTCCTAGCGCGGTCACGCGCCCGGTGAGTTTCTGCATCTCTCTGAGGGTCTTTGGCGGGCTCATGTCTTCGACTGCTTTGACCTTTTCCGGGTTGGCCTCGATGCCCCTATGGGACACGAGGAAACCCAGGAGCTTGCCCGAGGGGACTCCAAATACGCACTTCTCTGGGTTGAGCCGCAGATCCACTTTATCAAGGCTCGCGAAGGTTTCTTCCAAGTCCCGTATCAGGGTTTTCGCCTCCCGAGACTTCACCACAATGTCATCGACGTACGCCTCAACATTCCTCCCGAGCTGTTGGCCTAGGGTGATGTGCATCAACCGCTGAAAGGCCGCGCCTGCGTTGCACAACCCAGACGGCATGCAGGTATAGCAGTACACTCCGCACGGGGTCAGGAAAGCCGTCTTTTCCACGTCTTCTACCGCCATCCTGATCTGGTGTTAGCCTGAGAAGGCATCCAGGAAGCACATCAGGTCACACTCAGTGGTGGAGTCGATGATCTGGTCAATGCGAGGAAACAGAAATGGATCCTGTGGGCAGGCCTTGTTGAGGTTGGTGAAGTCGACACACATACGCTCCTTTCCCCTTTCTTTGGCACGACAACTGGGTTGGCCAGCCAATCCGGGTAGCGGACCTCACAAATAACCCCTGCTGCCTCTAGCTTGCGGGTCTCTTGGACGATAAAAGCTTGTTTCTCTATGGACTGTCGCCTCGCCTTCTGCTTCACGGGGCGCACGTTGCGGCACACGTTGAGGTGATGCTCAATCACGCCCCTCGGGACCCCCGCCAACTGATCAGGTCCCCATGCGAACACCATCTTGTTCGCGCGCAGGAACCTTACCAAGGCCTCCTCCTGTTTGGGTTCGAGGTTTGCACCTATGGTGAAGGTGGCGTCAGTGGACCCGTCCTCGTTGACTGGTACCTGCTAGGTCTCCGCCTTGTTTTGAGTGATTAGCTGCTTCTTCTTGGACGGCGCAGCCCCCTTGGGCTTGGGGGCGTCAGCGCTGGCGGGCCGTGCTGCCGCAGCCGCCTTGAAAACAAGCTCGAGCACCTGCAGTGCATCCCCGGTGTTTCCTGACACGGTAAGGACGCCGCTGCTCCCGGTCATCTTCATGAGGTTGTACGCCGGGTGAGTTGCTGCCATGAACCGGGCCAAGGCCGGGTAGCCGAGGATGGCGTTGTAGGGGAGGCCGATGGGGGCGATGTCGAAGTCGATCAGCTCCGTGGGGAAGTTGTCGCGGGTGTCGAAGGTCACCGGGAGGCGAATTTGTCCCAGGGAGGCGGTGGAACCGGCTCCGACTCCCGAAAAAGGCCTGCTGGGCAGGAGCCGCTCTGGTGGCACATGGAGGAGGCTGAAGGCCTCCACAGAGAGCACACTGAGGCCGGCTCCGCCATCGATGAGGGTCCTGGTGACTGCCACTTCGTAGATGGTGGGGGTGCCAGCATCGGAAGCGCACCCGACACGGCGGGGTTGGAGGGGTGATCGTCCGAGTTGAAGAGCAGGTCGGCCTCGGACGCCACCCAGCCCGGCAGGGCTCCCCGGCACTTGGAGGCGTGGCGATCTGGTGGGTGAACGACTTGACGTGGCGGCTCGAAGGTGGCGCCAGTGAGCCGCCCAGGAGAGCTACGACGACCGGGGGCGCCAGCCTGGCGCGATGGGCGGGGTAGAGGTCGCTGGCCCCCCAACAGGCCCGCTGCTCGTTCCCCGCCGGTTCGGTGGCGGCGTTGGAGGCAGGCGACGGGGAACGACGGGGGCGTCCGCCGATGGGAGCCGTCTGGGCGACTCGAGCGGCGCGAGCAGCCCTATGCTCGGCGGGAGCTCGGCGAGTGTCAGCCATGGGCACGACGGAAGATCACATGTGACCAGCGGGAGAAAGATTCTGGCGCACCCCTACCTGGCGTGCCAAATGTCGGATTTCGGGTTCCTGCAGACCCTTGAGGTTCGAACACTGGGGTACGCGCGGAGATCTTTCCCCTACCAGCTCATGCGTGAATGGTTAGTGAGGGATCTAAACTACGAACGATGAGCAACACAACGGAAGCAAGGTTTATACTAGTTCGGGCCACCGATGTGGTGTAATACCCTACTCCAGTGTGTGGTGTGGTGGATTGCCTCAGGGGCTGATGATGAACAGTACAAGGGAAGAACAGCCTCGCGAGGGCTATTCTTGAGCTGGTGCGATGAACTGCTTGGGTGAGTTCAGCCGCTTCTCTCTCTCTCTCTCTCTTGTGAATATCCTCTCCCTGGTCCGTTCTACTTGTCCCCCTTTCCGTCTGTGTGTGTGTCCTATTTATAGAGGGAGGCCCTGGGCCTCTTCCCAAATAATGAGCGGGAAGGGCGCCAACAATTGGCCATTTTGAAGGTGAACATCTAGTACACTTATCCTGACTAAAGTTGGTCTTCGGCTGCCAAAGGCTCTGACGGTGACGCCATCCTGGGCTTCACGATGATCTCCGCACTGCCGCTCTACTCGTCTTGGTCTTGTTGCACCGAAGCGGTAACCTTTGCCTGATGCTGGCCTGTGCTTTCCTCCTTTGCACCAAAGGGGAAACGAGGACACTGCGCGGGCTGGCGCCCGCCTGGTCTCGATCGTCATGGCTTGCGTCACGGGGCACCCTCGTGAGGTATCCTGCCTTGATCTCTCCGCCTCCTCGTGAGCCTGCCTGATGAGGCTGCTCCTGAGGAAGTTTCTTGTCGTCCGCCCCGCGAGGCTTGGCCCCTCGCGAGGGTCTTGAGCTTGAGCTGATGAAGCTGGGCCATGCTGGGCCCCCACTTGAGCCACGCCGCAGGCCACAGGCAGGCAAGTCTGGGGACCCCCGTTCCCAGAACACCGACAGAACTGTAAAGTAATTTTTGAGTGGGTAGTTTTTATAGCCCGGTGCTAAGTGTGAACACATATTAGTTTGATAGGTGTGAACAAATTTGCAATTACTTATTGCGTTCTAATCTGCAATGTGACGAGAAACAAGGTCAAAATTTATTGATGGCAGAAGGTTGACCACGTGGTCGCTCGCGATTGAGGCGGCCGCGGCACCCTCAGCTCGCATCCGTTCATGTGTTTTGCTCGCCATTGAGGCGGCCGCGGGGCGCTCTGCTCCGGCATCCCTGCGTGTCCTCTGCTCGCCATTGATGCAAAATTACAATGGCAACGGTTAATAATTGTCTTACAAATTCAGAATAATTTAAAATGCCACATGCGGCGAGGCCCAGAACACTCACGACCTACATATGCATACAATTATAATAAAATATAGGCTAAAAGGCTAAGCTAGCGGCCTTCCGACGATGGTCTTCTCAGACTCCATGATCAACATAGCACCCTTGTGGCCGTTCACTCCAAGTGTCCCGACCCGCCTCCGCCTACGGAGCTGCTGGCGGTGGGAGGCTCTTGGGGCTGTTGGGCCAACTCCAAAAGAGCTTGACAGCGTGCAACCGCGCGCATGATATCTCCATGGAACCGCTCCATTTCCATGTCTCTAGCCTGGTAGCAAATTCCTTCCATCACCTGTAGCCTCAAGATATCACGTTGGCGATGTTCTACTTTGTCGGGGACATCAACTCCGCCAAGGATGCGCTCGAGCCTGGCCACCACATCATCGGGATCGAGGTTGAGACGGGCGCTATGGGCAATGATGAAGCTGCAGGCTTCCTGTCTCCTGACTAAATCGCAGAGGTCCTCTGCCCATTCCTTGCACCGTGGATGGCGGTTCTTCGGGTGGGTCGTCAATCATGCCACCGAGCAGCTCTGCATCTTTTGCACAGTGGATGGCAAACTTCTCATCACACCTCCTCTACAGTATATCGATTGTGCTCCCAAGGAATGTGACGCCGATATCGCTGCCGATGGGCCATGGTGCCTGCACCGGCCAATGAAGCTCTTGCTCCCCGACCTGCTCCAGCTCGTTCTCCTCGCCGAAGATGTAACGCAGGTAGGCGTCGACGTCGAAGCTTTGGTCATTGCCTGGCATGCTTGGAATAACTAATGGTAGATGGGTAAGGACTAGATCTGCGTAGAATGTCATGACGGTGCGTTGCCACCTGGGTTATATGCAGCAAGCCATTAGCTGGTGGTGGGAAACCGATGAGGGAAGAGGCGTGGATTTTACAATTCACCCATGTGGAGCACGGGAAGCATTCGGTGGAGCGCGGGAAGACTAAGTGGAGCACACACACAACCCAAATATCGTATCCGGTGCCACGTGTTATTTATCACACACGTGTTAACATAAGGAAACATTTGTGTAACTTTCTAATCATCGCACACGAGTACTTGTAGACGCATCGTGTGCGATACTCCTACCACCGCAAGCAACTAGTCTGCATTTTTCAAAGTTTTTTGTACACACAGAATCGCACACGAACTAAATGTATTAACTATTTGTGTTGTAATTTCTCATCGCAAACAGTTCATCCGAGTCGGCTGTTTGCCACGTATCACACACATCTTATTAAGTTGAACCGTTTCTGTTGTGTTCCCTAATCGAAAACAGTTCGTCCGAGTGAACCGTATGCCGTGTATCACACACACCTTGATCTGGCTAACCATTTCTTTTGCACTCCCTAATAGCAAACAGTTCATTGGAGTGAACCGTATGCCTTATATCGCACACGCATTGATATGGCTTCCCGTTTCTGTTGTTCTGGCTCATCGCAAACAGTTCGAATGATTAACCGTGTGCCCTGCATCACACACGCAACTAAAATCTAAACCGTGTTTGATGGCTCTGCCATCGCAAACGTTTTGCACCTTTTTTGACGGTTTTTTACATCCCCGTTTGCGATTAATGCATCGCACACAGTTTCGTCAAAGGGTCTCTGATCGTAGTGTCACGTTAGCAGCATCCCACAGTAGTGCACATTCGCTAATCCACCCATCCCTACTGCTTCCTCCCACCAGCGGCGAACTTCCCACGGCCTTCTGCCCCCGCTCCGACCTGACCGACCACCATGGGGCTTAAGGAGGAAGCGGCCTGGTGGCTGTGTTGGTGAGGGAGGAAGGAATGAGTGGCGCAGCGGTGATGGCTGTGATCGAGGAAAGGGTCTAGGATTCGTGTTCTGACGGCTGGCGAGGGAGAGAGATGGACATGACCCAGCGTCCTAGTGTAGGAGTCAGGCCAACCACTCTCTTCAACCCGGACGGGACGCCCACAAAACGCCCACGAAGCGCACACACTCCCACCGACAAGTGGGACCAGCGGTAGCATGGGGCCACATGTCACCGCACCGGCGAACCAGCAGCTAAAGCGTGCACCAGGAGGGTGGGCTTGCGCCTGCCTGCACTGCATATCCCGCGGAGCCAATCCCTGCGTCGCACAACCACCCACGCCCAACCCATCCCACGACGAGCCCAGCTAGTGCAGCCGATGAGCGGGGCCAACAGCAAAACTGGCCCACCCGTCATCGTGAGGTGGCAATGCAAAACGGGTACGCATGCATCGGCCAACCTCTCCCGGGCCACCAGACGCACGCACGCCGTGGTAAGAGGATGCGGTCAGCCCGGAACGATGCAATGTGCAGCCCATCCCATCAGGATGCCAGCCGACGAGCGGGTCCATCAGCACTACGAACCCACGTTTCTGGGAGAGGAGGGGGCGCTAGCCGGGTACAAATGCCTTGCCCAACCAGTCGCCCAACCAACACACTCGCCCATGCACGCATAGTGCGGTCAACGCAGAAACAGGGCATGCGGCGCTCGCCGAGTGGGCACCTGAAAAGTTCGAACCCAGCCAACCAGAAACTACACCGAGCCCACCAGTCATCCGGTTCCACGCAAGAACATTCAGTGAAATAGAGGGTGGAAATCGAACGACAAGAACAAGCTCGTTGACCAGACAAGAGGCAATCGGACGACCACGACCAGCGTGAATTCGAGGAGGCCTCAGGAGGGCGGGTCAGCTAGCAAGCTTATATGTTAGAATACAGAGACATACCCATACGATTTTTATAAGCAGTTCTATAAGCCCATAATGCATCATCAAGTTTCTTAGACCAATTCTTTCGAGACCTATTGACAGTCTTTTGCAATATTAATTTGATTTCCCTATTGCTTAACTCTACCTGACCACTAGACTAACGGTGATATGGAGATGCAATTCTATTGTTAACATCATATTTAGCAAGAAGTTTACGGAAAGCACCATGAATAAAGTGTGAACCAACGTCAGTCATTAAATATCTAGTGACTCCAAACTCGGGAAAATAACTTCTTTAAGCATTTTAATAGAAGTGTTGTGATCAGCACTACTAGTTGGAATAGCTTCTACCCACTTAGTAACGTAATCAACAACAACTAAAATATGAGTATACCCATTGCAGGAAGGAAAAGGTCCCATATAATCAAATCCCCATACATCAAATGGTTCAATAACAAGTGAATAATCCATAGGCATTTCCTGACGTCTACTAATGTTACCTATTCTTTGACATTCATCACAAGATAGGACAAACTTACGTGCATCTTTGAAAAGAGTAGGCGAATAAAACTGGACTGTAATAACTTGCTTGCAGTTCTGTCTCCCGCATGGTGTCCTTTGTAAGCCTCAGAGTGACACTTCCATAGGATTTGTTCCTATTCATGCTCAGGTATACAACGTCTAATAGCACCATCTACTCCTTCTTTAGAAAGGTGTGGGTCATCCCAAAAGTAATGTCTTAAGTCAAAGAATAATTGTTTCTTTTTTTTGGTATGTGAAACTAGGTGGTATAAATTTGGCAACAATATAGTTCGCATAGTCTGCATACCAAGGGGTTCTAAGAGAAGCATTTATGAAAGCTAGTTGTTAATCAAGGAAGCTATCATCAATAGGTAGTGGATCATCAATACTATTTTCTAACCTAGACAAGTTGTCCGCTACTAGGTTCTCAACCGCTTTCCTATCGGTGATATGTAAATCAAATTCTTGTAGCAAAAGAACCCACCTAATGAGCCTAGGTTTAGCATCTTTCTTTTCCATAAGGTATTCAATAGCGGCCTGATCGGTGTGAACAATTACTTTGGAATCAACAATGTAAGATCTAAATTTATCACCAGAAAACGCAATTGCTAAGAATTCCTTTTCAGTGGTAGCATAATTTCTTTGAGCACTGTCTAAGGTTTTACTAGCATAATGGATAACATTTAATTTCTTATCATCACTTTGTCCTAGAACAACGCCAACAGCATAATCACTAGCATCACAAATAATATCAAAGGGTAGGTTCCAATAAGGTGGTTGAAGAATAGGTACAGAGATTAAGGCTTTCTTAAGTATTTCAAATGCTTCTATACAATCATCATAAAAACGAATGGAACATCTTTTTGCAAGAGGTTGGTAAGGGACCTAGAAATTTTAGAGAAGTCTTTAATAAATCTCATATAGAAACTAGCATGACAAAGGAAACTTCTTATACCTTTGATATCTTTAGGACATGACAGTTCTTCAGTTGCATCAACTTGAGCTGTATCAACTTCTATAACTCTTTCGGATATTTTATGCCCCAAGACAATATCTTCATTAACCATAAAGTGGCACTTCTCCCAATTCAAGACAAGATTAGTTTCTTCACATCTCTGCAAAACTCGATCAAGGTTGCTTAAGCAATCATCAAAAGAAGTAATGTAAATAGAAAAATCATCCATGAAAACCTCAACAATCTTTTCACACAAGTGAGAGAATATAGTAGTCATACATCTTTGAAAGGTAGCAGGTACATTGCATAAACCAAAAGGCATACGTCAATAAGCAAAAGTACAAAAAGGACATGTAAAATTAGTTTTTTCTTGATCTTCTTGTGACGCGGGTATTTGGGAAAAACCAGAGTATCCATCTAGAAAGCAAAGGTGTGTATGTTTTGATAGTCTTTCTAGCATTTGATCAATGAATGGTAGAGGATAATGATCTTTCCTAGTAGTTTTGTTTAGTTTTCGAAAATCAATTACCATCCTATTACATGTTATAATTCTTTGCGGGATAAGTTCATTTTTATCATTAGGAACAACAATAATACCTCCCTTCTTAGGGACAAAATGAACAGGACTTACCCATCTACTATCAACTATGGGATAGATTATACCTGCTTCTAGAAGTTTTAATATTTCATTTCATACCACTTCCTTCATCTTAGGATTTAATCATCATTGATGGTCAACAACTAGCTTAGCATCAGCCTCCATATTAATCTTGTGCTGATATAGAGTGGGACTAATGCCCTTAAGATCATCAAGAGTATATCCAATAGCGGCATGGTGCTTCCTCGGAGTTTTCAATAATATCTTTTCTTCATGCTTTGAAAGGTTAGCACTAATAATAACATGATATATTTTCTTTTCATCAAGATAAGCATATTTCGAATTATCAGGTAATTGTTTAAGCTCAAACAGAGGATCACTCTTGGGTGGAAGAGGATCTCCAAGAGTTTCCACAGGTAAATTTTGTTTCAAAATAGGCATTTGTTTAAAGAATATCACATCTATTTAATTTGTTTCATTCACATGCATGTTTTCATGGTCTAGCAAATATTATTCTAAAGGATCAGTGGGAGGAACAGCAATAGAAGCAAGACCAATAATTTCATCCTTACTAGCTAATTCTTTATCACGAGGTTGTTTACGGAATTTGGAGAAATTAAGCTCATGATACACATCACCAAAATTTACACTAACAGTTTCCTTAGTGCAATCAAGCTTAGCATTAACCGTAATTAGGAAAGGCCTACCGAATATAATGGGACAAAAATCATCTTGTGGGGAACTAAGAACTAGAAAATCAATAGGGTATTTTATTTTCCCACACAAGACTTCAAAGTCGCCAACAATCCCAAGTGGTGTAATAGTATCTCTATTAGCAAGCTTAATAGTAACATCAATGTTTTCTATCTCAGCAGGTGCAATATCATTAATAATTTCTTGATATAAAGTAAACAGGATAGCACTCACACTAGCACCCAAATCACATAAGCCATGATAACAATGATCTCCTATTTTAACAGAGACAACAAGCATGCCAACAACAGGTTTATTTTCATTTTCATCGGGTTTAGCAATTCTAGTGGCTTCATCACAGAAATAAATAACATGCCCGTCAATATTATCAACCAAGAGATCTTTAACCATAGCAACATTAGGCTCAACTTTAGTGGATGTAGGTGTTCTTGTATAACTTTTGTGAACCACAGCTGAAGCTTTAGCATGTTCTTTTATCCATATAGGAAAAGGGGGTTTATCTATGTAAGCAGTAGGAACAACTGGATTAGCACAATAAGTAATAATTTCTTCTTTAGCTTCAATGGGGTTTAATATTTTTACTTCAATGGGAGGATGATATTTAAACCACTTCTCCTTAGGGAGATCAACATGAGTAGAAAATGATTCACAAAAACAAGCTCTATCTCAGAGTCAAGTCCATATTTAGTGCTAAAATTAGTAAAAGCATCGGTATCCACAAAAGTTTTAACACAATCAAATGCAAGCTTTATACTTGACTCCTTACCTTCATCGAGCTCCCAATCTTCAGAGTTGCGTTTAATTCTTTCCAAAAGATCCCATCTAAATTCGATTGTCTTCTTCATAAAAGAACCGGTACAAGAAGTATCGAGCATAGATTGATCATTATGAGAAAGCATAGCATAAAAATTCTAAATAATAATTTCTCTTGAGACCTCATGATTGGGGCATGCATATAACATTGACTTAAACCTCCCCCAAGCTTGAGCGATACTTTCTCCTTCACGAGGCCAAAAATTATATATATAACTCCAATCAGGATGAACCAGATGCATAGGATAAAACTTCTGATGAAATTGCAATTTCAATCGGTTCCGATCCCATGAACTTCTGACGAAATTCTAATTTCATTCGGTTCCAATCCCAAGCTCCAACATCATCACATAGCCTATACCAATGCAATGCTTTTCCCTTCAAAGATTAAGGGAAAACCTTCTTCTTAAATTCATCGCTAGGTAAACCTGCAAGCTTAAATTATCCACAAACTTCATCCACATGAATCAGGTGCATATCAGGATGTAATGGTCCATCTCCTGCATAAGGGTTAGCTAGCGGTTTCTCTATCATACCCGAAGGAATTTGATAATAAATATTTTAAGTAGGTGTAGTAGGTTGACGAGAAATTCTTTGTGATTCCGGTCGAGGTCAAGATACCCCGAACAAGCCCCTCAAAGGATTATTTTCCATAGTGACAAGTGACAATAAATTTCAGCACGTAATATAAATTTTTCCTTACCAAATTCCACTCACAAAAGGTGCTTCACTCCCTGGAAACGGCGCCAGGAAAGAGTCTTGATGACCTACAAGTATAGGGGATCAATCATAGTCCTTTCAATAAGTAAGTGTGTCAAACCCAACGAGGAGCAGAAGGAAATGATAAGCGGTTTTCAGCAAGGTGTTTTCTGCAAGCACTGAAATTATCGCTATCGAGTAGTTTGGTAGCAAGCTTATTCATAACGAGTAACAAACATAAAAAAAAGGTGCGGTAAGGTGGCCCAATCCTTTTTATCGCAAAGGACAAGCCTGGACGAACTCTTATATGAAGCAAGGCGCTCCCGAGGACACATGGGAATTGACGTCAAGTTAGTTTTCATCATGCTCATATGATTCACGTTCGCTAATTTGATAACTTGGTATGTGGGTGGACTGGTGCTTGGGTGATGTCCTTACTTGGACAAGCCTCCCACTTATGATTAACCCCTCTCGCAAGCATGTGCAATTACAAAATAAGAATTAAGATAAATCTAACCATAGCATGAAATATGTGGATCCAAATGAGCCCCTTTGGAAGCAATGCATAAACTAGTGTTTAAGCTTCTATCACTCTAGCAACCCATTATCTACTTGCTACTTCCCAATGCCTTCCCCAAGGCCCAAATCATGGTGAAATGTCATGTAGTCGATGTTCAAATAACACCACTAGAGGAAACACAACATACATCTCATCAAAATATCGAACGAATACCAAATTCACTTGGGTACTTATAACAATACTTCTCCCATGTCCTCAAGAACAAACGTAACTACTCGCAAAGCATGTTCATGTTCAAGATTAGAGGGGTAATAAATACCATTAAGGATCTGAACCTATGATCTTCCATCAAATAAACCAACTAGAATCAACTACAAGGAGTAATATAATCAACACTACTAGCAACCCACAGGTACCAATCTGAGGTTCTGAGGCAAAGATTGAATACAACAGATGAACTAGGGTTTGAGAGGAGATGGTGCGGGTGAAGATGATGATGAAGATTGGTACTCCCATTATGATAGGATCGTTGGTGATGACGACGGCTTCAATTTCCCCTCCCGGTGGGAAGTTTCTCCACCTGAATAGCTCCGCCGGAGCCCTAGATTGCTTCTGCCCAGGTTTCGCCTAGAGACGGTGGCGCTTCATCCCGAAAACTCTCTTATGATTTTTTTCTAGGTCAAAACACTTCATTTAGCATAAGATTGACATCTGGGGCTGGCCGGGGGGGCCACAAGCTTAGGGGCGCGCCCTGGGGGGTAGGGCATGCCTCCCAGGCTTGTGGCCACCTGGTGGGTCCCCTTCTATTTCTTCTTCGCCCAATATTTTTATGTATTACAAAATAATTGTCCGTAAAGTTTGAGGACATTTGCAGTTGTGCATAATAGGTATCTCAGATTTGCTCCTTTCCGGTCCAGAATTCTAGCAGCCGACATTCTCCCTCTTCATGTAAATCTTGTAAAATAAGAGAGAAAAGGCATAAGAATTGTATCCTAAAGTATAATAACAGCCCATAATGAAATAAATATCAACATAAAAGCATGATACAAAATGGACGTATCACTCCGCCTCTATAAATACTCTAAAATCCCCAAAACTGTAGGGGAGTCGAGGAAATACAGTTTTCACTGCCGCAAGTTCCAGAACCACGAGATCCAATCTAGAGGCCTTTTCCGGCACTCTGCCGGAGGGGGCGACGATCCCGAAGGGGTTCTTCATTATCCTTGTTGCCCCTCCGATGACGCGTGAGTAGTTTACCACAGCCCTACGGGTCCGTAGCTAGTAGCTATATGGCTTCTTCTCTCTTTTTGATCCTCAATACAATGTTCTCCCCGATGTTCTTGGAGATCTATTTGATGTAACTCTTTTTTGCGGTGCGTTTGTTGGGATCCAATGAATTGTGAGTTTATGATCAGTTCTATCCATTAATATTATTTGAGTCTTTGTTGAACTCTGATATGCATGATTGTTATAGCCTCTTCTCCAAAATTTTCGTTTGGTTTGGCCAACTAGATTGATTTTTCTTGCCATGGGAAGAGGTGCTTTGTGATGGGTTCGATCTTGCGGTGCTCAATCTCAGTGAAAGAAAGAGACATGACATGCATGTATCATTTCTATTAAGGGTAACAAGATGGGGTTTGTTCATACGTGAGTTTATCTTGTCTACATCACACTGGTATGCATCGGTGCTAAACAAACGGTTTTTAACCCCTTTCCGCGACGGCATTTGAAACCATCGCCAAGTGAGTGTGGGAAATAGGGGGTCCTTCCCACACGACCCGGAAACCGTCGGGGATATGCCCTCCTGGCACACACACTCGACAAAATGAGGTCGTGTGCGACCGGCGAGCGCTCAAATACGGAAATACGTTCAATAGAGCTAAAAAAATACAATTATACGGCGAAATTGTTTCCGATCGCAAGTACATCCCACACATTCAGTTCCCGATAAACGTTTCCGTTCGTATGTACATCCCACACAGTTGCTCCAAGGAAAACGTTTCCGTTCACAAGTACATCACATACAATTTTCCCCGTTAAATCGTTTGTGACAGTGTTACCATTGGACACGATATTAATCATTTTATCGTTTGCGTTATTGAAGGCATCACACACGGTGCGTAGAAGAAACTATGTGGCAAATGATGTCCATCACAGACACTTTTTATGTGGTAAACGTTTGCGCAAGGTGGCCTAACGCAAACAGTTTTCAAGTGAAAGTCGTGTGAGCAGTGGAGATTGATCACACATGTAGTGGATCCTAGAAACATTTCTCATCTCGACGTATATCACAGACGTTTTTCTTTCGCAAACCATGTGCAGTGTAATCCCTAATTAATCCCTAAATAATCCAATTAATCCCTAATTTAAAGATCACATGTTTTTAATTTGAAAGTAGGCAATCACTTATTTCATATCCAACCATGTTTGTTACAAATATAGGTTCAACCACAAATTCATAATTCAATGCACAAGTACATATACTGAAGAACTACAGAAGCACCAAGTAAAGAATAACGAACCATAGTTGTACTAAAGACTATAAAGAGAGAGGCGAAAGACATTCTGGTTGCTGGAGAAGGTGAAGCGGAATGCCCATATTGTGCCCTCCTCCATGCGTAATGCGCACACGACTCTAGGCCAACCCCTTGTGATGGTTGCCCGTCCATCCTTCACAGTCTTCATTAGGACTTCTCAATGCTCATTGTAGTCTGGATGAAATAATTTCACCTTCATTGCGTGTCCACCAATCATGTACTTTGCGAGGTAATCTTGAGTGAACTACTTCGGGAACCACTGGGAACGAAAAAGATTCAGACATTGTTGTCTAACAACTCATTATGGGTAGTAAAAAGAGAAGGCTGCAGAGTTTGTAGTTTCCATCCTACAGCTCACTGTTGTGTTGGATAGAGCATAATCAAATAATTCGCTTGCCACAATTCGTATCTTTTTGCTAATAATCCTTATCAGTTTCCTCACTTGATGCTTGTTCATCAACATCTCATTGCCCCATACGAAAAAGGGTCGATGCGTGGATCCTTGCTAAGGGCATATACCTACAAGCAACAATTAAATATTAGAAGCTAACTAGTGTCCAGGCCTGGATCTTTATGCACTACATTCTGGAACGACGGGGGGAGTACAAGCCGAGGGATGAAGCTAACCTCGGCTGAAAATGGTGGCTACTCCCGTTGTTGTCCTGCATAAGTAGTGGAAAGGCATGATAAGTACAGCAATCTTAACATCAAACAAATATAGAAAGGTAAACAACCTCATCTCCAAATGATAGCTTGAATGTGTCTATTTCAGCATGTTGTTAAAGTAGATATAAAATGGAAGGCAATGTTACCGACAGCAGGCTTAACAGCCATCAAATATTGCAATTCAAACTGGTATTGTTGAAAATGAATAGAACATAGGTAATGCTTAAATATCACACTGGATAAATGTGTAAAACTGAAATAAAGGGCAGGTGTTAACTACACCAGGAATAACTGGAACCAAGTACAGCCGTTCAAACTGGTATTGATGTAGTCGAGCAGCACAGTTCCGACTTGCACATAATGAACAACACATTGTGAATGACTGAAATAAACAAGGCATAAATGACCAGTATAACAACCAAATATAGCCATTGAAAACTGGACAGAGTCTCACTACAACCAACCTAACAAGCAAATATAGATAAACAGGGCATATGCTTGAAAACTGGACAAATGCTCACTGCAGCCAACCTAACAAGCAGATAAAGATAAACAAGGCATCTGCTTGATAACTGAACAAATGCTAAAAAAACAACCTAACAACCAAATACAGATAAATAAGAAATCTGTTTGATAACTGGACAAATGCTAAAAAAAGCAACCTAACAACCAAATACAGATAAACAAGGCATCTGCTTGATAACTGGACAAATACTCACTTCAACCAAACTAAGAACCAAATACAGATAAACAAGGCACCTTCTCGATAACTGAAAAAATGCTCACTCCAACCAACGTAACAACTAAATACAGATAAAAAAGGCATCTACTCACTATAAACAACCAAATATAGCCATTCGTGAAACTAAAGTGGACAATTCATACTTAAACATCACATAGACCTATTGAACAATACATTTTTGCATAAATGAAATAATTAAACATGGCACAGTTAAAGCACCGCACGGCAAATGCTAGTACAACAAAGGGTACGGTTTGGCAAGCAAGAAAAGGTAAGATTTGCTAATAGAATGTTGCCTCACATTTCATGGACGGGATCCTTCCAGTTGGAAGAGCACAGACCCATGGTGCGCTTTTTGATGTCACAGATGGGATGTTTCACCTTGGAAGAACCTTCATGGGTGCCCACCTCATGGTCGTGGTCGTGGTCGATGAGATATGACTTGGCAATTGAGGATCCCAAGCCGCCATCATAGAACGTGTCCTTCAGAAGTGACAAAATGGGCTCGATGGTGTATAAAGCTCGCTAATCCTTGACCGCTTGGCGGAGGGGATCAGCGGCAGGGCCGTCGAAGAGATTGACGGCGGTTGAACCAGAGGGGTTGGGGATGGACCACTTATCCTGTGGCATGGCCCGCGTGAAGCCGTTGGTGTGGACGACCTTGATGTCGTAGCCAGCTTTCCCGAGATACAGTAATACGCTAGCCCGCTGACATGAAGCCTTCGGCATGGCAACATAGTCAACGTCTTTGCCAGCTTCCGCGGTGACGTGTTGCTTCGGGATCAACAGGTCGGGGCGAATGGCGGCCACCTCGCCAAGGTCCGTCGGAGAGGCCATGATAAACCTCTTCTTTGCCGGACGCTCGTCGGGCTCCCCGGGATACGTGGTCGAGCTTAGGCTGCGACATTCTGGAGCAGGGGATGTGGATCTGGCGGGGAGGGACACTGCATGCCTCATCTAAAAGCTCAGGGGAGTGGGGCGACAGTATGGGAATTGCTGGGTAACCTGAACTTTATTATCTATGCTAAGAGGAACGGGCAGACCGGTAGAGTTGGCGGCGGCGCCGGCAGCGGCCACGAGCTAGGGTTCGAGGGGGGTTGGGGGTGGGTGGGGAACTATGGAGGGGGTGGTCTTTGAGGATACGCCGCGGATACTGAAAATTTAAGTAATGGTGGGTGGAGATGGTGGTGGACGAGGGAGGGCGACGGCTCAAATGCCTCGGCTACTGCAATTTTACTATAAGGTTAGTGCTGGAGGAGTGTGGGCGACGATTGAAGTACGGCGGCTACTAAAATTTGGGTAAAGGAATGATGCGGGGCGGGAGTGCCCAAGATCGCGCACAGTCCAATAACAATATGGGTGTATGGTAATAAGGAAAAGTGGCGCGGATCCGCCGATTTTTGCAACGCTCAAGGCGGGTAGTTTGTTTTTTATATTTCTAGCTAGCTAGTCTATCGCACACGGTTCATCCTAATTTCCAAATAAACTTACTCGCCTTTAGCTTGCACAGGTGGTGGTTTTATAGCGCACTTGCATAGCACACGGTTAAGCCAGTACCTCCACCCTTTCCGCGCCCTCGCGTGGTCGTGGTGATTTCAGCGCACTTGCATCGCACACGGTTGAGCCAGTACCTCCACCTTAATTTGCTCGCGCTTGCGCGCTCGTGGTGATTTCAGCGCACTTGCATCGTACACGGTTGAGCCAGTACCTCCACCCTTTGCTCGCGCTTGTGCGGTCGTGGTGATTTTAGTGCACCTACATCGCATACAGTTGAGCCGGTACCTCCACCTTGATTTGCTCGCGCTTGCACCGTTGTGGTGATTTCAGCGCACTTGCATCACACACGGTTGAGCCAGTACCTCCACCTTAATTTGCTCGCGCTTGCGCGGTCGTGGTGATTCACATTGCACTTGTATCACACACGATTAAGATATTATACCCCGTGTCCGTTGAGGGTCATCAGAGTATTTGCAGCAAAAAATAACGTTAGAGAGGGTCAAAAGACAACCACACCAACATGTGGCCCAAATATATATGAGTGAAAAGGGTGGTTTGTGATGTTCAAAATTCCAATGCACAACTTTGACCCCGCGGGCCCATGGTTGGGCGCGTCGTTGAAGATCGATGAGAGGGGCTAGAAGTCAAGAACCACCTGGAAGTAGCCAAATATATGTATGAATATTAGGGATGTTTAAAACTTTAAATACACAATGCATAACTTTGGTGGCACCTGCCTCGCAAACCCGAAAGCACCCTAACAACCACCTAGCTAGGATATATATAATGACATAATGTCGTACCTAGCTAGGATGCTTGGCCCACCACCTCCCACTTCGTGTCAGCGGGGCAGATGCACGTAATGATTGATACTTTGGTCAAACATGCATGTCTCCATGACCTACCATAAGACGGACCAATGAATCTATCGTTTGGTCAAATGATAGTTGTTGTTGTCGATAAACCGCTTGGGCCAATAGATTGAACCATCATAAAAATCGCACGAGAGGGACCACAAAACCAGCACCTCTTGCATGCGGCCCAAAATGATGTACGTTGGGAAGGGGTGATGCGTGTTTTCAATATAGAATGATGTACAATTTAGATGTGGTGCCTACCTCTCGTACAGACAACAACCATGAAGGCAAGGTAGTTAAGGACGAGATACATACGCAGGGTTTGATGTAGGTCGAACCCAGCAATCCGAGCATCTAGGAGGGAATCCTGATAACGCATGAGCTCGAGCTTTGGTTGACCGACATTTGACGGTGACCGGCCCTAACACGAACTAGGAGGAATCCATTCATGGCCAACACATACCCCTCATTAACGGTCAAAGGGATGA
This sequence comes from Aegilops longissima, assembly GCA_021605205.1. NCBI lineage: Eukaryota > Viridiplantae > Streptophyta > Magnoliopsida > Poales > Poaceae > Aegilops > Aegilops longissima. The sequence continues at coordinate 613,476,172 of CM038677.1, read as the reverse complement.
TATATATACATACGGGGAGCCCACAGATATCTGTGTCGTCACAAAAAACCGCACAAGGGAGACATGGGTACGATGGTGTATGATATGTTTAAATCCCAAATGCACAACTTTGATGGGCCACGCCAACTACATTACAAACCAAACACCGTACCCGACTCCAAGCCTGGTTCAATACCTATGATGTCAGTTTCCCAACTTCGAGGCGGCGGGGGGTGTCATCCCACGCATGCGCTCAAACTTTATTTTGTCTAGCATGGGACACATCTATATATATCTATACATCTATACACCTATATAGTGTGCGAATAACTTTGAAAGTTGCTCGTTGGATGAAGCTAATCCGACGGTACAGAGATGGAAAATTCGAGCACTACTGGCCGTTGGATATCATCTACATTCCACCAGATTCTGCCACATGTACAATCTAGAAGACTCCACGGTTGAACTTAAGCATAATGCACAAACCTCAAAACACAAGCACTTCTCCTTTGTTCTCTAGAATCTTCCATGTCTTAATTGCCCAAACCTTTTTTTTCTAACTGAATTGTCACTTTTCGTTTTTACCTTTACAATGCACAATTCCATGAATCTTATAATAGTTTTTTTTATAAAACTAATTGATTTTGGTGATGAACTAAAAGAATTAAGAAAACATCTGCATCATGCATATCTGGGAGAAAAGGCGGGAAACCAGTGAGAGGAGTGGCGAGAAACGGTAGCCTGTTTTGAATGAAAACCTAGTAGAGAAGGAAGCGTGAGCTACACGACGCATGTGCACAGTGCTTACCCCTGTACTGCATGTACTGTCGAAAGGGCTCAGGGTTGCCGTTCGATCTGGGAGTCCGTGGGGTTTGGGTTCTCGCCAGCCAGAACGCACGACTCAGATCGCGCGAACATCGGGGTGGGGCGATATCATACGAAAGCCAACATTCAGTGGAAACCGGTGAAAACCACGAGAAAAAGATGTTTTGAAGTTTAAAAAAATCAAATTAATGTGGGATGTTAAGAGGATGATATTTTATTGCCACTCAAAATTTCAAGTTAAAACACATTATGAGATGTGAGCTATGAAAAAGACAAAATTAGTGTTGAATAGTGCTGAATAGTAATGTCACTATTCAGGGCGGAATTTGTCTTTTTCATAGGTCACATCTCGTAATGTTTTTCAACTTGAAATTTTTTGTCGCAATAAAACATCACCTTCTTAACATCCCACATTTTTTTCAGATTGTTATGAAACTTTAAAATATGGTTTCCACAAAGTTTTCATTGAATATCGGCATTCGTGAGTGAACCGTGTGCTATTTGAAAACATTTCATGAGAAGAATCTCGGTTTTCAAATCCGCAATAAATCCAAAACTAAGCTGCAAATCATGAAACCTGCCATGGTGTCACGACATCGCACTTATATGTCAAGAAATTTTTTTTGTCCATTGTGGCACAAGTTTTATTACAAGCCTCTTATAAACCGGAGCTTCTGTCAAAGAATCCTTGTGGTTCCGATAGGGAAACGTGTCCCCCTTGTGGGCGAAACGTAATCACTGCCTCTTTTTGCCTTGTATTTTCTTCTACGGGTAAGATGGAATGACATGATATCTGTGCTGAAATTTAAACTTATTCGGGGTTCATTTGGCCGTTTTATACACTAATTGCGTTTCCTAGGCATTTAATGTCCATAATTAAAATCTGAACTACAAATACATGCTCCAGTTTACCAAAATGGCTAGAAAAATTATACATGTGTCCTTGGGTGCATGTTTAGGTCCCATGCCAGGAATGGTAACGAATTACAACCGTACCGGTGTCATGACTTGTCCTAAAACATTTCGAATCTCGGTTTTTAAGTCCCCATAAATCCTAAACACACCAGAAAGTCATCAAAGGTGGCATGGTGTCATGTCATGGAACATATATGTCATGGTAAAAACATTGTCCAATTTGGGCCAAGCTTTATTGCAAACCTCTTACAAAAACAGGAGCTTCTCTCAAAGAAGCCTTGTGGTTCTGATAGGGAAACATGTTCCCCTTGTGGGCGAAACGTAATCACTGCCTCTTTTCGCCTTGTATTTTTTTCCATGGGCAACATGGAACGACAAGATATCCGTGCTGAAATTTAAACTTATTCAGGGTTCTTTTGGCCTTTTTATACACTAATTGAGTTCCCTATGCATTTATTGTCCATAACTCAAATCTGAGCTACAAATACATGCTCCAGTTCACCAAAATGGCTAGAAAAATTATACGTGTGTCCTTGTGCATGTTTAGGTCTCATGCCAGGAATGGGAACGAATTACAACTGTGTCGGTGTCCTGGCTCGTCCTCAAACATTTCGAATCTCGGTTTTTAAGTCCCCATAAATCCTAAACTCACCAGAAAGTCATCAAATGTGGCATGGTGTCACATCATGGCACATATATGTCGTGGTAAAAACATTGCCAATTTGGGCCAAGGTTTATTACAAGCCTCTTCCAAACTGGAGCCTATCACAAGAACCCTCGTGGTTTTGATAGGGAAACGTGTCCCCTTGTGGGCCAAACGATAATCACTCCCTGTTCTAGCCTCGTATTTTCTTCTACACGTGACACGGAACAACTGGAGATTCACGCCGAACTTTGAAATTATTCAGGGTTCATTTGACTTTTTTATTCATTAATTGAGTTTTCTAGGCATTTAGTGTCCATCATTCAAATCCGAACTACAAATACATGCCCCAGTGCACCAAAATGGCTAGAAAAAATGTACATGTTTCCTTGGGATGATGGTTAGGTCACATGGAACGAATGGGAATGAATTCAACCGTCTCGCCGTCCTGGCTTGGCCACAAACATTGCGAATGTCGGTTTTTAAGTGTATGTAAATCCAAAACTCACCAGGAAATCATGAAACTTGGTATGGTGTCACTACATGTTACATATAATTATCCAATTTGGGCGAAGCTATATTACAAGCCTTTTACAAACCAGAGCCTGTCGCAACCCTCGTGGTACCGGTAGGGAAACATGCCCCTCCTGTGGGCGAAACGATAATCGCTGCCTCTTCTCGCCTTGAACTTTGTTTTCTACAGGCAACATAGAATAACAGGAGTGTCCGGCTGAAATTTGAAACTATTTAGGGTTCGTTTGGCCATTGTATATATATTATTAATTACTAATTTTTCGATGCATTTAATGTAGTCCATAATTCAAATTTGAACTACAATCACATGCTCCAGTGAAGCAAAATGGGTGGGAAATCATACATGTGTCATTGTGTGCATGTTTAGGTCTCGTTTAAGGAATGAGAATGAATTACAAACTTGTCGTCGTCCTGAAACAATGAGAATCTCGATTTTTAAATCCCAGTAAATAAAAAAGTCACCCAAAAAACATGAAACTTGGCATGGTTTTATGACATGGCACATATATGCCGTGGTAAAAAAAATCGTCCAGTTTGAGAAGAGGCGCACACATTAGTAGCCAATGAAGTCCTTTTTGAAACAAAAAGCTGACACGTTAATCTCGCAAACGGTTGTACTATATGTACCGTGTCGAAATTTAACCATACTCGGTGGCGTGCGTGCAGCTGTTTGATTAGATGGGACGAGCAGGAGAAGTCCGCCGTGCAGGCTCGACGGGACGCGGGCGAGCAGTCCGCCGCGCAGGCTCGATGGGACGCGTGCATCCTGTCCACCTCGCAGGCTCGATGGGACACGTGCGAGCAGCAAGGCCGCCCATGCTCATCGGGAAGAGAGCTCTTTGACCTCCATGCACCAGCCGTCGTCCGCCTCGCTCACAACTTCTCCATTAATGGGTTAATTAAAGCACCTGGACGAAGGGTGTTTGTTTGTGATCCCATGGCAGCATTTGCTTTGTTCGTGTTTTCAACTCGTATTCCGCCCTATTTAATTGCCACATAGGGCAACGAATAATATGACCACAAATAAAATGGCAACGGATAATACGACGACAAATTTAAAATGGCGCAGATAATAATTGTCTTACATATTCCGGATAATTTAAAATGCCACATGCACCAAAGCCCGGAAGACACGGGGGCAAGAGAAGAAGGAAACTGCAGACAACGATCTGGGTCGCTACTGTCTCTACTCATCGATGGATCGCTGGGCAGCGAAATCCTCCAGCTCCTTCTTCAATTCCTCATGAATTTGCTTGAAAGCAGCCATGTATTCCTCCACCTCCTGCTCGCGCTCGATCCGGAGCTTCCTCAAGCCACCCACCAGTTACTCGACGACTGCTTTGAACGTCATCTCCGAGGCACTGCTCTGCTAACGCAGCTTCTTCCAGCCGGCGGCCTCCTCCTCCTCCTTCTCGGCGACCAACTTGAGGAGCTTCGCATTGTCACCCATGAGTTGCTTGACGAGGCCAGTCGCCTTGTCAACCGAGGCATCGCCGATCTTGAGCAGCTTCATCAAGCCGTAGACCAACTCCTGCTGCATAGTGACGCCAGCGAGAATGTCGTCGTAGCCGGTGAAGGACTTCAGGAACGTCGGCTCGTCACGATGGCTGGTACCGCGAATGCGCTTGTGAGAGCCCTCGCGTGCCCGTGAGAGCTCGTTCGAGGGCTCCACGGCGCGCCAGGACATCTCTGTTGCGGCTGCGGTTTTGCGGTGGGACCTCTCTAGTGCTTCTGTGGGCTTGGTCTTTGTTGCTTGGTTATATGTCCACCCTAAACTCCTCCTACCGGTCATGGCGGAACGACTTGATAGAAAAAACCAGTTTTGTGGGTGATGAGGAGAGGAACTGCGAAGTAATTTTCGAGTGGGTAGTTTTTATAGCCCGGTGCTAAGTGTGAACACATATTAGTTTGATAGGTGTGAACAGATTTGCAATTACTTATTGCGTTGTACTCAGTAATGTGACGAGAAACAAGGTCAAAATTTATTGATGGCAGAAGCTTAACCACGTGGTTGCTCGCCGTTGAGGCGGCCGCGGCGTGCTCCGCTCTTGCGTCCCTGCGCACGCTCTGCTCGCTGTTGAGGCAAAGTTACAACGGCAATGGTTAATGATTCTTAATAATTGTCTTACATATTCAGGATAATTTAAAATACCAAATGTGGCAAGGCCCAGAACACTCACGACCTACATATGCATACAATTATAATAAAATATAAGCTAAAAGGCTGAGCTGACGGCCTTCCGACGATGGTCTTCTCGGACTCCATGATCAGCATAGCACCCTTACGGCCGTTCACTCCGAGTGTCCCGACCCGCCTCCGCCTATGGAGCTACTGGCGCTGGGAGGCTCTTGGGGCTTTTGGGCCTCTTCCAGAACAGCTTGACAGCATGCAATCGCACGCATGACAACTTCGCGGAACCGCTCCATTTCCATGTCTCTGGCCTGGTAGCAAATTCCGTCGATCACCTGCATCCTCAAGATATCACGTTGGTGATGTTATACTTCGTCGGGGAGGTCAACTCCGCCAAGGATGCGCTCAAGCCTGGACACCACATCATCAGGATCGAGGTTGACACGGCCACCGCGGGCAATGATGAAGCCGCAGGATGCCTTTGTCTTGACTGAATCGCAGAGGTCCTCTGCCCATTCCTTGCTGGGTATCAGGCTCTCGGTGAGCACTGGTGATGGCGGTTCTTCGGGTGGGTCGTCAATCATGCCACCGAGCAGCTCTGGATCTTTTGCACAGTGGATGGCAAACTTCTCATCACACCTCCTCTACAGTATGTCGATTGTGCTCCCAAGGACTGTGACGCCGATATCGCTGCCGATGGGCCATTGTGCCTCCACCGGCCGATGAAGCTCTTGCTCCCTGACCTGCTCCAGCTCATTCTCGTCGCCAAAGATGTAACACAGGTAGGCTTCGACGTCAAAGCTTTGGTCATTGCCTGGCATGCTTGGAATAACTAATGGTAGATGGGTGAGGACTAGATCTTCACAGAGTGTCGCAGCGGTGCGTTGTCGCCTGGGTTACATGTAGCAAGCCTTTAGCTGGTGGCGGGAAACCGGTGACGGAATAGGCGCAGATTTTACAATTCACCCATGTGGAGCGTGGGAAGCATTCGCTGGAGCGCGGGAAGACTAAGTGGAGCACACACACAACCCGAATACTGTATCCGGTGCCACGTGTTATTTCTCACACAGGTTTAACATAAGTAAATGCATGTGCAACATACTAATCATCGCACACAAGTACTCGTAGACGCATCGTGTGTGATACATTTAGCCACCGCAAGCAACTAGTTTGCATTTTTCAAAGTTTTTTGTACACACAGAATCGCACACAAACTAAATGTATTAACCGTCTGTGTTGTAAATTCTCATCACAAACAGTTCATCCCAGTCGGCTGTTTTCCACGTATCACACACATCTTGTTAAGTTGAACCATTTCTGTTGCGTTCGCTAATCGAATACAATTCGTCCGAGTGAACCGTATGCCCTATATCACACACACCTTGATCTGGCTAACCATTTAGGTTGCACTCCCTAATAGCAAATGGTTCATCGGAGTGAACTGTATGTCGTATATCACACACACATTGATATGGCTACCCGTTTATGTTGTTCTGCCTCATCGCAAATGTTTTGCACCTTTTTGATGGTTTTTTTACATCCCTGTTTGTGATTAATGCATCGCACACAGTTTCGTGAAAGGGTCTCTGATCGTAGTGTCGCGTTAGCAGCATCCTGCAGTAGTGTCATGTCATCGCTCTTACTGCATTACTTTGTTCTCCCATGAACTCAATAAACTAGATGCATGCTGGATAGCGGTTGATGTGTGGAGTAATAGTAGTAGACCCAGGGAGTAGTCGGCATACTAATCTTGGACGTGATGCCTATATACATGATCATTGTCTTGGTTATCGTCATGATTATTCGCTTTTCTATCAATTGCCCAACAGTAATTTGTTTACCACCGTATGCTACTTTCTTGAGAGAAGCCTCTAGTGAAAACTACGCCCCTCGCGTCTATTTTCCTATCATATTTAATCCAAAAATACCTTGCTGAAATTTTTCTTTGTTTATTTTATTTTGTGTTTTAGTTAGATCTATTTATCGAAACCTATACAATTTAATCTATCTCAATACCGAGGAGGGATTGAGAACCCATCTTACGCGTTGGCTTGCATGTTTTTGTTGTTTGTGTGTAGGTGATGTTTACATAGTGTTTCTTGGTTCTCCTACTGGATTGATAACCTTGGTTTCATAAATGAGGGAAATACTTACCTTTGCTTTGCTGCATCATCCTCTCCTCTTCGGGGAAATACCAACGTAGATACAAGCAAATAGGAAGAATTTCTAGTGCCGTTGTCAGGGAGATATCATCAACATCTATCAAGTACCTACGCATAAACTCTCATCTCCTTTCGATTACTTTATTTTCCATTTGCTTCTCGTTTTCATCTCCCCCACTTCTAAAAGTTTTTGCCAAAATACAAAAAAAATTATGTTTGCTGCTTTGCTTGCTTTAAACCTATCATCACGAGTGATTTTGGTATGGCAAAAACAGATGATGCTAGGACTCCTAAAACTGGACATTCTACTAATCTGGATGCTAAAACTTTTGTTTTGGGACAAGGGAACGTTATAGGAAAAGGTGCCATCCAAGAATTCTTTAATTGCGTTGGAACTTTAACTTGTGATGATGCTCCTATACTTAAAACACTACAAAACAACCACTTTCGTGATGATACGTGTTTGTCACAGTAGGTCACATTTTCTGTCATGCATGTACATCCATGACGATTTTATGATAGAATCAAGATAGTCATACCTGCTCTGTCGTAGAAGTGTTCCATGACAATACTCAAATTATTATCACGGAAGTGTCCACTTCCATGATGATAAATCGCGCGTCATGGAAGTGCTTTCGTCAAGGGTAACCGACACGTGGCATCCACCGTAATGGGTTGCTGTTATGTTATCGGGTCCGGGTTTGGATCCGATAACCCATTAACAGCCAACCAGTGGAGATTTTCCACGTGTAAATTTCTCATTGGCTAGGTGAACCACGTGTCAGCTACCCGTTGGTACAGATGTCAACCGTCCGAAGGACAGGACACGCCTATGATGTGTTGACATGTGGCGAGGCCCAACAGCGGCACATTTAAGTTAAAAAGGCTGGCCCAGCCAAAGCCCCACAATATTTTTTCAGACACTAGTGGGCCGACACGTTAACAACATACCATGCTTAAGGTGAAATTCGGCCCATCTCAGATCTGGCCCGCTCACGGCCTGTCGTGTTTTGGGCCAAATGATGGCCCACATCAGATACGGCTCATCAAAAGCCCGCAATATTATGTGCCTGTTTATGACCCACATCAGATCAGGCTTCTTAACAGCCTGCAATAGTTTTGGACAAATTACGGCCCGTTAACAGCTACTGTGCCTTTGGGCCCATTGGGGGGGGTGATTTGCTCTTCGGCCACTTAATGGCCCGTTTAACAGTTCGGCCCGATATTAGTTTCCGCCTGTCAGCGGCCCTGTGTACGTATGGGCCGCTTTCGGCCCAGTTACACTTTCGGCCATTTAAAGTGTTGGTGAAGGCAGTATTTCAAAAAAATTCCTACGATCACGCAAGATCTATCTAGGTGATGCATAGCAACGGGAGGGGAGAGTGTTGTCTACGTACCCTTGTAGAACGAAAGTGGAAGCGTTATGACAACGCGGTTGATGTAGTCGTACGTCTTCACGATCCGACCGATCCTAGCACCGAAGGTACGACACCTCCGCGATCTGCACACATTCAGCTCGGTAACGTCCCACAAACTCTAGATCCAGCTGAGGTCGAGGGAGAGTTTCATCAGCACGACAACATGATGATGGTGATGATGAAGTTACCGACGCAGGGCTTCGCCTAAGCACTACAATGATATGACTGAGGTGCAAATATGTGGAGGGGGGCACCGCACACGGCTAAGACAACTGTCAACTTGTGTGTCCTAGGGGTGCCCCCTCCCATGTATATAAAGGAGCAAGGGGAGGGGGCGGCCTCATAGGGTGCGCCCCAAGGGGGGAATCCTACTCCTACAAGGAGTAGGTCCCCCTTTCCTAGTCCAACTAGGAGGGGAAGGAAAGAGGAGGAGGGGAGAAGGAAAGAGGGGCCGCCCCCAAGCCCTAAACCAATTCGGTTTGGGCCTGGGGGGCACGCCCCACAGCTCCCTTTCCGCCCTCTATTTCCACTAAGGCCCATGAAGGCCCATTGACCCCCCCCCCCCCGGGTGGTTCCGGTAACTCCCGGTACTCCGGTATTTATCCGGTCACCCCCGGAACCTTTCCGGTGTCCGAATATAACCTTCTAATATATCAATCTTTATGTCTCGACCATTTTGAGATTCCTCGTCATGTTCGTGATCTCATCCGGGACTCCGAACAACCTTCGGTACATCAAAACACATAAACTCATTATACCGATCGTCACCGAACGTTAAGCGTGCGAACCCTAGAGGGTCAAGAACTATGTAGACATGACTGAGACACACTTCTGATCAATAACCAATAGCAGAACCTGGATGCTCATATTGGTTCCTACATATTCTACGAAGATATTTATCGGTCAAACCGCATAACAACATACGTTGTTCCCTTTGTCATCGCTATGTTACTTGCCCGAGATTCGATCGTCGGTATCTCAATACCTAGTTCTATCTCGTTACCGGCAAGTCTCTTTACTCATTCTGTAATGCATCATCCCGTAACTAACTCATTAGTCACATTGCTTGCGAGGCTTATTGTGATGTGCATTACCGAGAGGGCCCAGAGATACCTCTCCGAAACACGGAGTGACAAATGCTAATCTCGATCTATGCCAACCCAACAAACACCATTGGAGACACCTGTAGAGCATCTTTATAATCACCCAGTTATGTTGTGACGTTTGATAGCACACTAAGTGTTCCTCCGCTATTTGGAAGCTGCATAATCTCATAGTCATAGGAACATGTATGAGTCATGAAGAAAGCAATAGCAACAAACTAAACGATCACCGTGCTAAGCTAACAAATGGGTCAAGTCAATCACATCATTCTCTAATGATGTGATCACGTTAATCAAATGACAACACATGTCTATGGCTAGGAAACTTAACCATCTTTGATTAACGAGCTAGTCAAAGTAGAGGCATACTAGTGACACTATGTTTGTCTATGTATTCACACATGTATTAAGTTTTCGGTTAATACAATTCTAGCATGAATAATAAACATTTATCATGGAATAATGAAATAAATAATAACTTTATTATTGCCTCTAGGGCATATTTCCTTCATAAAGTCCCAAGCTGCATCTGGGCCTAACTCTGGTCCGTAGTGACTTTCGGCCTCTCAACGACCCGTAGTTTTTTGTCGCTAATTTCTTTATCGACAATCTTTCTGAGTTTCTTGACTTGACTGATATTCATGGACAACTCATTTCTCCATATGCAAAAAGGGTCGAACAATGTGTCAAAACCTCTGACAGCAGGACCAAATTGTTAAAAACCTAAATATTAGAATGGTTCCTGCAATTGCACAATAATGTGCTATTAGACAACGGACCATGCACGTGCTAACCTCGATTGTAAACCTCAGTGCTTCCCATTGTTTCTCTGCAACACATATAAGGTAGTTAGTCATCATGTTAAGTAAGGGTTCGCATGCTATTAGTAAAATATGTTGATGAAAAATAAGCACATTGCAGATTCATCATATTAATTCAAGCCACACGGAAAACCCATTTATCCAAACCAAGCATGATTAAGAACTAGGAAATGTAGCACTTGTATATGTTTCTCATGTGTTAAGTGCAGCCAAATTTGATTTATTCCTGACATGCACAACAATAAAAAATTCTACCCACGACAATTGGACATCGCATTGCAGAATTGAACCAAGCAGTTAACTAAACACCACAAAAAATGAACCAAACATTAACTAAGAACCACATTGCACAATATAACATACTCCTAATAGAAGATCAGACAGTTAACCAAACAGTTAACTACAGCCAATTGTAGCAATTGTATTTGTTTCTCATGTATTTACTACAGCCGAATTTAACTTATTCCTCAGATGGTATACAATAACAGAATGCACCCACAATTATGTAAGGATAAATTCGATTTATTTCTCACATGGAAGACAATACAAAATTGCAGCCTGAACAATTTAACATCACATTTGCAGAATTGAACCAAACAGTTAACTGAAGACGACAACTAATCAACAAAGCAGTTAATAAGCGAGCACCACACTGCACGACATATAGAACATATACACTAGAGCAATAGATTGCATGGTAAAATTAGATAGCACAATTCACTAGAATTTGTGAAGGAAAGGCAGGAGCAGCACATGCAACGGGTAAACCGAACATGCTTAACCGGCGTAGCTAGCAAATGGAAAGGTGCTCCTTCAAGATCTGGGGGTCGGCACGAATGGCAGCCATCGCGACCTCATCCGCGCGTGCGACCGCGATTTGCTTCTTCGCTGCCAAATGCTCCTTGAGGTCCTGGCTATACTTCGTGCACCATGGCTTAGGTCGGTGCTTATTTTGTGGAGGGGTCGGTGATTTGGGTGGACAGTGTCGCGCTTGCGCCGGCGGTAGGGGCATGTGGGATGTGGAAGGAGGAGGAGGATGGGGGTCGGGTATGGATTACCTGCCTGGATAGGTGAGGCGGAGGAGCGTGAAGGAGGGTCGCCGGCGAGGAGGCGGCGGTGCTGCAAGCAAGGATTGAAGGTTTCAACTTGGAAAGGAAGGCGAAAAGAGGGGAAATGTGGATTTTGGTAAGGGGGAGGGGGCGGGGAGGTAGATACTTCCACAGAAGCCGAAAATTTGGAATCGCTTCAGCAAAAAAAACTGGCGTGCAAAGTGTCATCAGACACGGTCCCTTATTCAGAACTGTGTATGATATGTGAACATCACAAACGATTCAGATAGCTTAACCCATGTGTGTTGAGTTTGAACGTCAAAAATTTTGGTTCGAATTTCCCTCGTTACAGTGGTCATCCACGTCATTGCATATTTTGGGTACACAGAGGAGACTAACTTCTTAATCGAGCAAGTTCAGCAATTAAACAGAGCTAGCTGACCTAAACATTACTCTAACAAATTAAAGACCGACGCTCTTATTTAAACAAAACAAATATTACTACTACGGCTGGTGCTCGTCAATCTCCGCCGCCGCGTCCATGTCGAGCTCGCGCCCGACGGTCTCCTGGGGAAGGGGTTCCATGGCATCAATTGCACCATACTCGGCAAGCATCTCGCCATCCGCGTCCGCCATATCTTTGGAATAGGCCGCCACGACCTGGGCGTGGGCGGCCGCGATCTGGGCTCTGGAGGGCTCCATCGTGGCAAGGTATGCCGCACAGGAACGGACGACTGCTCGAACTCTCTCTGCGATTGCCAGCTCTTCGACCATGGGTTGCCGACCGTTGTCGGAGAAGCTTCGTTCGGTTTGTTCAGTGACCGCCACGAGCTGGGCGTGGAGGGCCTCGACATGGTAGTGGGCGGCCTCCAGCAAGGCTAAGGCCGCCGCTGTGGAACGGACAGCTGTTGTGCCGCTCTCGCCAGTTGCTATCCCCGAGGAAGATGCTGCTACCGCCGCCTAAGAAGCAACATCGGCCATTTGGGCTGCCTTGGCCACCCGGACGCAGACTGCGGTCGCCGTCATGAAGCTTGTTAGCATGCGCCTGGTGGCTGCGGCCACACTCTCGCCGGAGTGGGATGCCAAAGTTTCCCTCACGGCGTGGGTCCACGTTCCCATCTTTCACCGGTGACGAATGAAAAGTGAAATGATATTTGGGGAATGAGCTAGTGTGCTTGACACGCAGACTGTGGACTGTAGCCGACACACCTTCTCTCGTAAGCCATGGGCGTACTATACACCAACGGTGCTCCAAGATATTTTGTGCTGCATCTCACACGGTTGGTGATAATAAACTATGTGCGATCTGCTTGATTTATCGTCTTGATCATTTGAATTACGTAATGGGGTCACAGCTACAAAGGATGGTGCTTGAATTGTTAGAACTTTTATCTGCAGTGAACATGCAACTATAGGTGTGTCATCAAAAAAATTGGAATTATTCAGGGTTCTTTTGTACATTTTTATATATTAACTGGGTTTTCCAGGCAGTTTATGTGCATAATTCAAATTTTAACTACATGCACATGCTCCAGTGCATATAAAAATATTGAAAAATCAAATATGTGTCCTCGGTTGCATGCTTAGGTCTCATGCAAGAAATGGGAATGAATTTCAAACACCCTGCCACCGTCACTCGGCCGCAAACATTGAGATACCTGGTTTTTAAATTCTAGTAAATCCAAAACTCGTCAGAAATTCATGAAACTTGGCATGCTATCATGTAGCGGCATCAACATGCCGTGGTAAAAAATTTGTCCCATTTGGGGCAGGTTTGGGTATAAGCTTCTCACAAAACAGAGCTTCTCACAACAAGCGTGATGATTTCGGTACGGAACGTGCCACCTTTGGGGGCGAAACGATATCTGTTGCCTCTTATTGCTTTCAAAAAAATTGAGTGTCAACATAGAACAACAAGAGTGTTGTGTTCAATTTTGGAATTTTTCGGGGTTCGTTTGGACATTTTTATGCATTAACAGAGTTTTCAATGCATTTATGTGCAAAATTCAAATTTGAACTACATGCACATGCTCCAGTGCATATAAATTGGTTGAAACATCAAATATGTGTCCTTGGGTGCATGGTTAGGTCCCATGCAAGAAATGGGAATAAATTTCAAACACCAGGGCACCGTTGATTGCCGGCAAAACATTGAGATGCCTGCTTTTAAAATTCTAGTAAATCCAAAACTCACCTGAAATATATGAAACTTGGCATGCTATCATGGAGCGGCATCAACATACCATGGTACAATTTTTTTCCCATTTGCGGCAGGTTTGGGTATATGCTTCTCACAAATCGGAGCTTCTCACAACAAGCATGATGGTTTTCGGTAGGGAACGTCGCACCTTTGGGGACAAAACGATATCCATTACCTCTTATTGCTTTCAATTTTTTTAGTGTCAACATAGAACAACAGGAGTGTTGTGTGATTTTTTGTGATTTTTTGGGGTTCGTTTGGACATTTTTATGCATTAACTGAGTTTTCAATGTATTTGTGTGCAGAATTCAAATTTGAACTACATGCACATGCTCCAGCGCATATAAATTGGATGAAAAATCAAATCTGTGTCCTTGGGTTCATGCTTAGGTCCCATGCAAGAAATTGGAATGAATTCAAAACACCAGGGCACCGTTGATTGCCGGCAAAACACTGAGATGCCTGATTTTTAAATTATTGTAAATCCAAAAATCGTCTGAACTTCATGAAACTTGGCATGCTGTCATGGAGCGGCATCAACATGCCGTGGTATAAATTCTGTCCTGGGGCAGGTTTGGGTGTATGCTTCTCACAAACCGGAGCTTCTCACAACAAGCATGATGGTTTTCGGTAGGGAACGTTCCACCTTTGGGGACGAAACAATATCCATTGCCTCTTATTGCTTCTAAATTTTTTCTCATGTCAACATAGAACAACAGGAGTGTTGTGTGAATTTTTGTGATTTTTTGGGGTTCGTTTTGACATTTTTATGCATTAACTGAGTTTTCAATGCATTTTTGTGCATAATTCAAATTTGAACTACATGCACATGCTCCAGTGCATATCAATTGGTTGAAAAATCAAATATGTGTCCTTGGGTGCATGCTTAGGTCCCATGCAAGAAATGGGAATGAATTTCAAACACCAAGGCACCGTTGATTGCCGGCAAAACATTGAGATGCCTGGTTTTTAAATTCTAGTAAATCCAAAACTCGTTTGAAATTCATGAAACTTGGCATGCTATCATGGAGCGGCATCAACATGCCGTGGTTCAAATTTTGTCCCATTTGGGGCAGGTTTGGGTATATGCCTCTCATAAACCGGAGCTTCTCACAACAAGCATGATGGTTTTCAGTAGGGAACATCCCACCTTTGGGGACGAAACGATATCCATTTGCCTCTTTTGCTTTCAAATTTTTTTCTCGTGTCAACATAGAACAACAGGAGTGTTGTGTGAATTTTTGTGATTTTTCAGGGTTCGTTTGGACATTTTTATGCATTAACTGAGTTTTCAATGCATTTATGTGCATAATTCAAATTTGAACTACATGCACATGCTCTAGTGCATAAAAATTGGTTGAAAAATCAAATTTGTGTCCTTGGGTGCATGCTTAGGTCCCATGCAAGAAATGGGAATGAATTTCAAACACCAGGGTACCGTTGATTACCAGCAAAACATTGAGATGCCTGGCTTTTAAATTCTAGTAAATCCAAAATTCTGTTAAGCATTGACGTGACGCCATGTGTCTTGGTTTTAATGGCTGTAGGAGGTGTCGTGCGGACAACTGCTTGACCTTGACTGAACGGGAGGCGTGCGAGCACCGTCCAGTGCGTAGGCTGACCGAGAGGCGTGCAAGCTGTCCTCGAGTGCGCCACGCCACCGGAAGCGTCTTGAAATGTATGCTTGCGCAGACCACTGGGAAGCGAGCCCTTTGACTTCCATGGCCGCCCGCCTTGCTCGCATCATCTCCATTAATGGCGCCCAAGCCGTAGTTTAATTCTCTTTTTAAATATAAAACACTCATCGCAAACGTTTTAGTTAGAACACCCATATGCTAACTGACAGCTTCCATAGGAAGCCAAGAAAAAATGTGTTGAGTAGGATTTCTGCAGCTCTTGATCGCAAACGATTTAGATAGAATACCCGCATGCAAAATTAGAGCAGCACAGGATTTGTGCATCCCTTCAACGCAAACGGTTGTTTTGGTTGACCCGTGTGCAACCACGTGCAAAGAATTTGGTAAGTTTTGCATCTGTCATATTGGGTATGTTGCCATTTGTCAAACTAGAAAGATTTACATTTGTTGATTTAGTAACGTTGCCATTTGTCAATCCTTGTAACACTGTGATTTGTCAAAATATGCAGCTAGAAGTCATTAGCACTATGTAATTTTTGCAACTAAAATTCAGTAATTAAGCATAAATTTCATTCATAGATTAAGCAGTCGTTCTTAATTTATACAAATATTTCAACTCGACAGCTGAACCGACCAAACTTCTCCCCAATTGTTGCCAACCACGTACTGAAATAGCTAGTTCAACTATATATACTAGCTAATTTTAAGTACGTTGTACAGTTCGACCACACATCTATAGTCAGATGAACTGAAAAAAATAGCCCCTAAATACTACTACTACCACAGAGCGGCTTTGTGCTACTTCCGACAGCCTCTCCTCTGCCGAGCGCGCTCAGTAAGACGTAGACAAGGAGGAGGAGCCTACCAATGAGCTCGACAAATGCAATACAGTGCCTGCCGCTGCTGCATGTTCAGCGACGCTCGCCAGCTCGAACGCCCACTACCGCTCCAGACGATCCCTCTCGAAGCGGCCGGACTGCTCATAGATCTCCTGATTCCTCGCGTCTGCGTCGGCGTGTGCTGCAGCCACGGCTGCGGTAAGGCTCTTTGCATGCTCGACGAGGCGCTCCTCCTCCTCCCGCAGGAACTCGATGTCGCGTGCAAGTTCGCTGACGCACGTGCGGGCCTCCACCTCCACCTCCCTCCTTCGGGCGACGGTGGCGGAGCTGGTGATGATCCCGGCGGTCGACGGTGGGCTGGTGGCCATGGCGGCCAACGATGGGGCGGCGGCCAGGACCACCGCCTTCCGCCTTCGGGTCGCGGTGGCGGAGCGGGTGATGGCCACGGTGGCCGGCAGTGGGGTGGCGGCCACGAGGGCCACCTCCCGCCTTCGGGCCGCGGCGGCGGAGCAGGAGATGGCCCTAGCTTTCGATGGTGATGTGGCGGCAACGGCGGCCGGCAACAGCTGCCGACGGGCAGCAGCAGCGGAGCGTGTGGTGGGTGTTCCGCGCACACCCAACAGGGACGCAACACGCACTATAGTACGCCGGGGACTGCGCCGCCGCCACGATGTAGCGTCCCAGCTGGAGCTGTCCTCTGATGACGGCGGAGTGGCTGAGCGATGATGACAGACCGGTCCCATTGGCGATTGTGGGAGAAGCAGATGAGATAAGCTACAGGGAGGGAGGGTAAAATGCGACGCAGGACTCGCCGGCCGTGAGGGTTTTTATAGCAGGCCGGTAAGCATTGGGATTTTGGGGGATTTCACCGAGTCGGGCGGGAAGCTTGCGCGAGAACCTGCGAGGTTGCGTGGGAAAGGGCTCACCGATGATTCATTGGCGCTGCGGAAGCTTGCGCTGTAAGACGTGTCAGCCAGCGGGGTGACAAGACGTGCGAGGGAAGGACGAGAGGACACGTACACATATAGTTAATAAAAAAAGTTTGTGATTTAATTACCTACTATACCCCCATCCTGGTTTATATGTAGGATTTAACTAATAAAATACGAATGCATGTCGCCATAGATTATATCGTTGGAGTCGTATTTGAACATAGTTTCCAACTATACAATTTTTGTAACATGCATTAACACTTTTTTGGGTTAAATTTTAGGTTATACACCAGCAAGCGTTGGCCCGCAACACACACGGCTTATTCCATCACAAACAGCTCTAATGGATCAACTTTCTGCCATGTATCGCACACACAACTCTAATCTGATTCGTGCTTGATGTCTCCGACATCGCTCGCATAGTTCGTCTTATTTGCCACGTATCACTGTGACGTCCTCTGCTCGCGTCCCTTGGCAAGCTCTGCTCACCGTTAGGCGCCGCGGCGTGCTCCGTCGTGTCCATTGGCGCGCTCTGCTTGCGTCCGTCGACGCGCTCGGCTTGTGGACAACTTTTCCTTGAGGCAACCACGGAGCGCTCTGCTCGAGTCCCTCTGCGCGCGCTCTGCCAGCGGTTGGGCGTGCGCATGATCACGTCGGGGGCCCCATATGCATGCGGTTACGTCGCGCGCATTGCCATGCGATGCAGTTACGTGCGACACGGTGGAGTTATGCGCTGCAAATTAGAGTTGCCATCAGGGCCTGCCGATATTCCTGGCCGTCTGGCTTCCCCTTTAATTCCCACGGCCATTATAACCTTAGTCTCTTCAACCTTTCGATCACGCCCCACAACACAACAAGCACAACCATGACGACACATAGAGAGGGGATGTCCGGCGGTGCTCCAATGGAGTTCGGCGAGCATAGAGTGGAGACCCACGCGAGGGAGACGGATCTCTCGGTGGTGTACAACATCGACCCGGCCATGGTGGACGACTACATCAACAGCGTTGAGAAGTTGCTTGCTAGAGACAAGTACAAGGTGGTCGGCATCGACCTCCAAAGACACCGCTATCGTCCCGGCGAGATCGAAGGTTGCCATCGCCAGCCAGTAAATGCGCCATCATGTCCTCATCTACCACTATTGAATGGCCACTGAGCCTTGCGACCGTTTCAACAGGTTTATCAACAACACCGACTACAAGTTCGCCATGGTGGATACCACCAATGATGTAAAAGCGCTCAATGTTACGGGCTTGGCTTCCAAGAACCTTGTCGAAATCTGTGACCACTACATGGTTTGGGGCAGCACGAAGAAGGACTCCTTGGTCGAACTCGCCTCAGCCATCATCGACCCCTACTACGAAAATATGAAGCAGGATGCCCAGAGAACAAGTCCCAGATCCGCACGGGCCCGGATGCGCAATCGGATGAACCTCACCTCAAGTTTATGCCAAGAGCGTGTACACATGCTACGAGATGCACAGGCGGACCATTGACATGAGGAAGTGCCTCGTTACCCAAATCGACGAGCCCGGATCAAGCCACAAGCAGAGCAAGCGTCACAAGAAGTAGATTATGACAGATGATCATTTATGCTAGTTAATGAAGCATGTAATATATAGTTTACTTTATTGGTGTGAGGAAATGTCATGTGTGTAGTAGCCACCTATGTAATTATGCATGTAATAGTTTACTTTGGTGTGTGCAAATGCCATGGTTGTAGTAGCCACCTATGTAAGTGGATGTTTAATTTGGTTATGCAAGCATGTCCTTATAAGTGTGTGTGTGTGTGTGTGTGTGTGTGTGTGTGTGTGTGTGTTGTTGTTGTTGTTGTTGTTGTTGTTGTTGTTGTTCTGTATGCAATCCCATCGCACAACACACACGTCTTATTAGCAGCAACCGTCTGTGTTATTATCGGTCTTCACACAAATTACTAATTACAGACATGTTTGCCGCCTATCACACACATCTTGTTAAGTTGAACCGTTTCTGTTCTCATGTCTCGATGCAAACAGTTCATTCGAATGAACTGCATGCCGTTTATCGCACACACCTTGATCTGGCTGGCCGTTTCTTTTGTGTTGCCTAATCACAAACAGTTCATCCGAGTGAAACAAGATATCTTGTGTACCGCATTACGCCTTCATCCGCTGCCCGCTTTTGTTCCACCTCATCGCAAATAGTTAATTGAACTGAACCGTATTCCCTTCATCGCACACGCAACTAAAACCTGAACCGTGTTTGATGCATCCGTCATCGCAAACGTTTTATACATTTCTGACGGTTTCCATACAACACCGTTTGCAATTATTGCATCACACACAATTTCTCGAAGGGTCTCTAATCGTAGTGTCGCGTTAGCAGCATCCTACAGTAGTCTGACACTATGTTTGTCTATGTATTCACACATGTATTAAGTTTCCGATTAATACAATATTAGCATGAATAATAGACATTTATCATGAAATAATAAACATTTATCATGAAATAAGGAATAAATAATAACATTATAATTGCCTCTAGGGCATATTTCTTTCAGTCTCCCACTTGCACTAGAGTCAATAATCTAGATCACATCACCATGTGATTAACACTAATAGTTCACACCATGTGATTACACCCATAGTTCACATCGCCATGTGACCAATACCCAAAGGGTTTACTAGAGATAACAATCTAGTTCACATCGCTATGTGATTAACACCCCAAGAGTACTTAGGTGTGATCATGTTTTTCTTGTGAGAGAAGTATAGTCAACGGGTCTATCACATTCAGAGCCATAATGCATTTTGCAAATTTTCTATGTCTACAATGCTCTGCATGGAGCTACTCTAGCTAATTGCTCCCACTTTCAGTATGTATCCATATTGTGACTTAGAGTCATCCGGATCGGTGTAAAAGCTTGCATCGACGTAACTTTTTATGAAAAACTCTTTTATCACCTCCATAACCAAGAAATATTTCCTTAGTCCTCTAAGGATAATTTTGACCGCTGTCCAGTGATCTACTCCTAGATCAAAATTGTACTCCCTTGCCAAACTCAGGGCAGGGTATACAATAGGTCTAGTATACAACATGTCATACTTTATAGAACCCATGGCTGAGGCATAGGGAATGACTTTCATTCTCTCTCTATCTTCTGTTGTGGTTAGGCTTTGAGTCTTACTCAACTTCACACCTTGAAACACAGGGAAGACCTCTTTCTTTGACTGTTCCATTTTGAACTACTTAAAAATCTTGTCAAGGTATGTACTCATTGAAAAATTTTATCAAGCGTCTTGATCTATCTCTATAGATCTTAATGCTCAATATGTAAGCAGCTTCACCGAGGTCTTTCTTTGAAAAACTCCTTTCAAACACTCCTTTATGCTTTCCAGAAAATTCTACATTATTTCCGATCAACAACATGTCATTCACATATACTTATCAGAAAGGCTGTAGTGCTCCCACTCACTTTCTTGTAGATACAGGCTTCACCGTAAGTCTACATAAAACTATATGCTTTGATCAACTTACCAAAGCATATATTCCAACTCCGAGATGCTTGCACCAGTCCATAGATGGATCGCTGGAGCTTGCATATTTTGTTAGCACCTTTAGGATTGACAAAACCTTCTAGTTGCATCATATACAACTCTTCTTTAATAAATCCATTAAGGAATGCAGTTTTGTTATTCATTTGCCAGATTTCATAAAATGCGGCAATTGCTAACATGATTCAGACAGACTCTAAGCATCGATACGAGTAAGAAAATCTCATCGTAGTCAACACCTTGAACTTGTCAAAAACATTTTGCGACAATTTGAACTTTGTAGATAGTAACACTAATATTAGCATCAGTATTCCTCTTGAAGATCCATTTATTCTTAATGACTCACCGATCATCGGGCAAGTTAATCAAAGTCCATACTTTGTTCTCATACATGGATCCCATCTCAGATTTCATGGCCCCAAACCATTTCGCAGAATCTGGGCTCATCATCGCTTCCTCATAGTTCATAGGTTCATTATGGTCTAGTAACATGATGTGCAAAACAGGATTACCATACTACTCTGGTGCAGATCTTACTCTGGTTGACCTACGAGGTTTAGTAGTAACTTGATCTGAAGTTTCATAATCACCATCATTAGCTTCCTCACTAATTGGTGTAGGAATCACTGGAGCTGATTTCTGTGATGAACTACTTTCCAATTTGGGAGAAGGTACAATTACCTCATCAAGTTCTACTTTCCTCCCACTCACTTCTTCCAAGAGAAACTCCTTCTCTAGAAAGGATCAATTCTTAGCAATGAATATCTTGCCTTCGGATCTGTGACTGAAGGTGTACCCAATAGTCTCCTTTGGGAATCCTATGAAGACACATTTCTCCGATTTGGCTTTGAGCTTATCAGGTTGAAACATTTTCACATAAGCATCACGACCCCAAACTTTAAGAACGACAACTTAAGTTTCTTTGCCAAATAGTGTCGTCTCAACGGATTTAGATGGTGCCCTATTTAACGTGAATGCAGCTGTCTCTAATGCATGACCCCAAAAACGATAGTGGTAAATCGGTAAGAGACATCATAGATCGCACCATATCTAATAAAGTGCGTTTACGATGTTTGGACAGACCCTTACGCTGTGGTGTTCCAAGTGGCGTGAGTTGCAAAACTATTCCACATTGTTTTAAATGAAGAACAAACTATTAATTCAAATATTCTTCTCCATGATCGGATCGTAGAAACTTTATTTTCTTGTTACGATGATTTTCCACTTTACTCTGAAATTCTTTGAACTTTTCAAATGTTTCAGACTTATGTTTCATCAAGTTGATATACCCATATCTGCTCAAATCATCTGTGAAGGTCAGACAATAACGATACCTGCCGCAAGCCTCAACACTCATCGAACCGCATACATCAGTATGTATTATTTTCTACAGAGTCTTAGTCATCTTGCCCATGAGGCATGGTTCGCAGGCATCAAGTGATTCATAATCAAGTGATTCCAAAAGCCCATCAGCATGGAGTTTCTTCATGCGCTTTACACCAATATGACCTAAACGGCAGTGCCACAAATATGTTGCACTATCATTATCAACTTTTCATCTTTTGGCATCAATATTGTGCATATGTGTATCACTACGATCGAGATTCAATAAACCATTCACATTGGGTGCATGACCACATAAGGTTTTATTCGTGTAAATAGAATAACAATTATTCTTTGACTTAAATGAATAACCATATTGCAATAAACATGATCCAATCATATTATGCTCAACGCAAACACCAAATAACATTTATTTTAGGTTCAACACTAATCCCGCAGGTAAAGGGAGTGTGCGATGGTGATCTTATCAACCTTGGAATCACTTCCAACACGCATCATCACCTCACCCTTAACTAGTCTCTGTTTATTTAGCAACTCCCATTTCGAGTTACTACTCGTAGCAACTGAACCAGTATGAAATACCGAGGGGTTGCTTATAAACACTAGTAAAGTACACATGTATATCAAATATACATTTGTTCACTTTGCAATCCTTCTTATCCGCCAAGTATCTAGGGTAGTTCCACTTCTAGTAATTGTTCCCTTTGAAGTAGAAGCACTCAGTTTCAGGCTTAGGTATAGCTTTGGGCTTCTTCACTTGAGCAGCAACTTGCTTGTCGTTCTTCTGGAAGTTCCCCTTCTCCCCTTTGCCCTTTTCCCTAAAACTAGTGGTCTTTTCAACCATCAATACTTGATGCTTTTATTGATTTCTACCTTCGTTGATTTTAGCATCACGAAGAGCTTGGGAATTGTTTTTGTCATCCCTTGCATATTATAGTTCATCACGAAGTTCTAGTAACTTGGTGATAGTGACTAGAGAACTTTGTCAAGTACTATCTTATCTGGAAGATTAACTCCCACTTGATACAAGCAATTGTACTACTCAGAAATTCTAAGCACATGCACACTAGTTGAGCTATTCTCCTCCATCTTGTGGGCTAAGTACTTTGTCAGAGGTCTCATACCTCTTAACTCGGGCATGAGTCTAAAATACCTATTCCAGCTCCTGGAACATCTCATATGCTCTGTGGAGTTCAAAACGTTTTTGAAATCCCGGTTCTAAGCCGAATAGCATGGTGCACTAAACTATCAAGTTGTCATCATACCGAGCTTTGTCAAACGTTCATAACGTGTGTATCTGCTCCTGCAATAGGTCTGTCAACTAGCGGTGCATTAAGTACATAATTCTTCTGTGCAGCAATGAGGATAATCCTCTGATCACGGACCAAGTCCGCATCATTGCAACTATGAACTTTCAACTGATTTTTCTCTAGGAACATATCAAAAAAA
Source organism: Aegilops longissima (assembly GCA_021605205.1). Classification (NCBI taxonomy): domain Eukaryota; kingdom Viridiplantae; phylum Streptophyta; class Magnoliopsida; order Poales; family Poaceae; genus Aegilops; species Aegilops longissima. The sequence continues at coordinate 613,452,658 of CM038677.1, read as the reverse complement.
ACGGGGAGCTATATCGCGAGCTATTGATCTACAACATAGATATGCTAATAATACCAGGACTAAGTTCATGATAAATTAAAGTTCAATTTATCATATTACTTAAGAACTCCCACTTAGATAGACATCCCTCTAGTCATCTAAATGATCACGTGATCCAAATCAACTAAACCATGTCCGAGCATCACGTGAGATGGAGTAGTTTTCAATGGTGAACATCACTATATTGATCATATCTACTATATGATTCACGCTCGACCTTTCGGTCTCCAGTGTTCCAAGGCCATATCTGCATATGCTAGGCTCGTCAAGTTTAACTCGAGTATTACGCGTGTAAAACTGGCTTGCACCCGTTGTATGTGAACGTAGAGCTTATAACACCCGATCATCACGTGGTGTCTCAGCACGAAGAACTGCCGCAACATTGCATACTCAGGGAGATCACTTATACCTTGAAATTTAGTGAGGGGTCATCTTATAATGCTACCATCGTACTAAGCAAAATAAGATCCATAATGGATAAACATCACATGCAATCAATATAAGTGATATGATATGGCCATCATCATCTTGTGCCTTTGATCTCCATCTCCAAAGCACCGTCATGATCACCATCGTCACCGGCTTGACACCTTGATCTCCATCGAGGCATCGTTGTCGTCTCGCCAACTATTGCTTCTACGACTATCGCTACCGCTTAGTGATAAAGTAAAAACAATTACAGGGCGATTCCATTGCATACAATAAAGCGACAACCACATGGCTCCTGCCAGTTGCCGACAACTCTGTTACAAAACATGATCATCTCATACAATAAAATATAGCATCATGTCTTGACCATATCACATCACAACATGCCCTGCAAAAACAAGTTAGACGTCCTCTACTTTGTTGTTGCGAGTTTTTCGTGGCTGCTACGGGCTTAGCAAGAACCGTTCTTACCTACCCATCAAAAACCACAACAATTTTTCGTCAAGTGTCATGGCTCGTCCTTAAACATTTCGAATCTCGGTTTTTAAGTCCCCATAAATTACAAACTCACCAGAAAGTCGTCAAAGGTGGCATGGTGTCACGTCATGGAACATATATGTCATGGTAAAAACATTGTCCTATTTGGGCCAAGCTTTATTACAAACCTCTTAAAAGAATTGGAGCTTCTCTTAAAGAAGCGTCGTGGTTCTGATAGGGAAACGTGTTCCCCTTGTGGGCGAAACGTAATCACTGCCTCTTTTTGCCTTGTATTTTCTTCCACGGGAAACATGGAACGACAGGATATCCGTGCTGAAATTTAAACTTATTCAGGGTTCGTTTGGCCTTTTCATACACTAATTGAGTTTCCTAGGCATTTAATGTCCGTAATTCAAATCTGAACTACAAATACATGCTCCAGTTCACCAAAATGGCTAGAAAAATTATACATGTGTCCTTGGGTGCATGTTTAGGTCTCATGCCAGGAATGGGAGTGAATTACAACCATACCAGTGTCCTGGATCTTCCTCAAGCATTTTGAATCTCGGTTTTTAAGTCCCCATAAATCGTAAACTCACCAGAAAGTCATCAAAGGTGGCATGGTGTCACGTCATGGCACATATATGTTGTGGTAAAAATATTGCCAATTTGGGCCGAGCTTTATTACAAACCTCTTCCAAACCGGAGCCTGTCGCAAGAACCCTCGTGCTTTCGATAGGGAAACGTATCCCCTTGTGGGCCAAACGATAATCACTCCCTCTTCAAGCCTCGTATTTTCTACTACACGCGACACGGAACAACTGGAGATTCGCGCTGAACTTTGAAATTATTCAGGGTTCGTTTGACCTTTTTTATTCATTAATTGAGTTTTCTAGGCATTTAATGTCCATCATTCAAACCCAAACTGCAAGTACATGCTCCAGTGCACCAACATGGCTAGAAAAAAACGTACATGTTTTCTTGGGGCGCATGTTTAGGTCCCATGGAATGAATGGGAACGAATTCAACCGCCTCATTGGCCCAGTGCTTGGCCACAAACATTGTGAATCTCGGTTTTAAATGTCTCAGAATCCAAAACTCACCAGAAATCATGAAACTTGGTATGGTGTCACTACATGGTACATATAATTGTCCAATTTGGGCGAAGCTATATTACAAGCCTTTTACAAACCGGAGACTTTCACAACCCTCGTGGTTCCGGTAGGGAAACATGCCCCTCTTGTGGGCGAAATGATAATCGCTGCCTCTTCTTGCCTTGAACTTGTTTTCTACAGGAAACATAGAATAACAGGAGTGTCGGGCTGAAATTTGAAACTGTTCAGGGTTCGTTTGGCCATTGTATATATATTACTAATTACTAAGTTTTCTATGCATTTAATATAGTCCATAATTCAAATTTGAACTACAACCACATGCTCCAGTGAAGCAAAATGGGTGGGAAATCGTACATGTGTCATTGGGTGTCTGTTTAGGTCTTGTTTAAGGAATGAGAATGAATTACAAACTTGTTGTCGTCCTGAAACTATGAGAATCTTGGTTTTTAAAATCCCAGTGAATCAAAAAGTCACCCATGAAACATGATGTCGGTGTTCTGGGAACGGGGCTCTCCAGACTTGCCTGCCTGCGGCCCGCGGCGTGGCTTTGCTAGCAGGCCTGTACGGCCCATCTTCATCAACAAGGCATTCAAGACCCTCGCGAGGGGCCAAGCCTCGCAAGGCGGACGACGCATGACCTCCTCAGGAGCGGCCTCACCAGGCTGCCTCACAAGGAGCGGAGATATCAAGGCAGGGCAAACCTCGCGAGGCTCTCGTGTGACATGAGCCATGACGATCAAGATCTGGCGGGCGCCAGCGCGTGCAGCGTCTTTGTTTCCTCTTTGGTGCTAAGGAGGCCAGCGTAGGCGCGAAGTACCGAGGCGTCAGGAAAAGGTTTCCATATCAGTGCAATAGGACCAAGACCAGCCGAACGGCAGGACGGAGGTCACCGTGGAGCCCGACACGGCGTCACCACCAAAGCTTTCCGCAGGCGAAGACCGCTTTTTTGTCAGGATAAGTTGTGCTAGTTGTCCCCTTTCAAATTGGCCGTTGTTGGCTCCCTTCCCGCTCAATATTTGGGGAGAGGACCAGGGCCTATATAAGTAGAACTAACCACCACAATAGGGAGGGGCTTGGTCACATCTGATCAAGAGTCAATCCTTAGCCACACACCAAACAGAAGAACACCCCAACCTGAGGAGGCTGTTCTTCCCCCTGTACTGTTCATCATCAGCCCAAAAAGGCAATCCACCACCACCACCACACTGGAGTAGGGTATTACACCGCAACGGTGACCCGAACCAGTATAAATCTTGTGTCCTAGTGTTGCGAGTTCGTTGAGTTAGCCTAGAGATCGCGAAGCGTGTGAGGGCGTGATCTGTGAGGGGGAGATCTTCGCGTGCACACCAGTGTTCGAACCTTGAGGGTTATGCCAGAACTCGTGATCCGACATTTGGCGCGCTGTAGGGTGCGCCAGTAGCTTCCTTCCGCCGACGGGCGCCCGCCGCTGTGTCGCCTCCATGGCAGACGCCGCCGCCGAGCTGAGCGTCGGGCTGCCCTCACCGCTCGCGTTGCTCAGACGGCTCCCGTCAGTGGGCCACCTCGTCGTTCTCCGTCTCCTGCCGCCAACGCCGCCACCGGCCCGGCGGGGATCAAGAAGCAAACGTCCTTGCTGCACCCATCGGTGCGGCAGGACGAACGCACCGCCACTCCATCGTTGACCCCAGCCGATTCCTCGTCCCACGCGCGTCGTGCTCCGATGGACGCACAGGCCGCGCTCTTCATGGCGAACGAGCTCCCGCGCTACCGCCCAGTCGGTGACCTCTACGAGGACTGGCTCGACCACGTCACCGAGCTCGTCCGCGTCGTAGGGGGCTCCCCAACACCATCCCTCTCTCTTTCTCGCCCTCCGCCAGCCATGGGCGACGTGGCTCATGGAGCGCCTCCACCACCTCTGCCCCAAGACGGTGCCTTGGCGCCAAGGCACGCGGCCCCATGGCGGGACCCACCACGCCCGGTGCCCGTGCGCGAAGAGAGAAGCAGCCAAGAAATTCCTCGGCCGCAAGAAGTTGCACCTACGCTCCCCGCGCCGCCTCGCCAAGACCGAGCGCTACCTGTGGTGGCGGCACATGGGCCTCATCAAGACCAAGCTCCACCTCCGAGACGCACCCCGGCAACCACGGCCGGCTGCCGCGCCTTCACCCTCGAGCTGCGTAGCATCGCCTAGCCGGGAAATTTCTAGCCAGATCTGCCTCCTCGCTACACCCTCGACCCGGCGGAGTTCCTGCAGCTCTACGAGGTGAGCATCGAAGCGGCCAACGGCGACAAGAAAGTCACGGCGAACTGGTTCCCTATGGCACTCAAGGATGGCGCCCGTTCGTGGCTCCTGAACCTGTCTCAGGGCTCGATCTCCTCCTGGGACGAGATGCACGACCGCTTTGTCACCAAATTCCAGGGCACTTGCGACTGACCTGTGCCGCATCAAGCAACAACCAGGAGAGACCCTCCATAAGTACATCCAGCGCTTCAACAACACTCGCCTCAAGTTCCCGAAGGTGACGGATGAGGCCATCATCTCCACGTTCTCCGATGGCGTCCGCGACATCAAGATGAAGGAAGAGCTCGCTATCCACGAGGAGCTGTGCACATCTCAGGAGCTATTCAACCTGGCGACCAAGTGCGCAAGAGCAGAGGAGGGGCGCCTTTCCCTCCTCGAGCTGCCAGCTGCGGGTGCAGAGGAGAAGAAGGCCAAGGCCAAGGACGTGAAGCGCAAGGAAGCAGCTGTGCTCGCAGCGGAGCCGGACACCAAGCGAGGCAGAGATCTGCCCGAGTCATCCATGAACAGCCGATCGTTCTGCGCCTTCCACAACCTGAACACCCACAACACGAGTGACTGTCAAGAGCTCAGAGCCATTCGTGAAGGACGTTTCGGTTGGCGCCCCGAACGCAGCGATCGGGGCTACGGCCGAGGTGGAGGACGTGGTGGCGGACGCTAGGACGACCGTGGCCCGCGCCAGGCGTGGCGCGACAGGCCTCGCGAGGACCGCTGGCAGGATCATCCTCGCGAGGGTGCCTGGAGAGACCATGCTCGTGAGGATCGCCTTCAGGGCAACGCCGGTCTTCCCCCGCTACCGCCACCGCCAAGAAGGAACGACGACCACCATCAAGACGAGGGGGGCGGGGGCTTCCAGGAGCCGCGCGCTATCGCCTACATCTTGGGCGGAGCCCAGGCCCCAGCCTCGCAGCGTATCTTCAAACAATTTGCTCGTGAAGTGAACACAGTCCTCGCCAAGCTCGAGGCCACGCGCCCGCTCAGGTGGTCCAAGTGCGGCATCACCTTCAACTCGGCAGATCAGCTCAAGTGCGCAGCCATCGCTGGCGCCCTCCCGATGCTTTGTTCACCAGTTATCAGCAACGTGCAAGTTACCAAGACCCTTATCGACCGCGGCGCAGGGCTTCACGTCCTGTCCGTCGACACGTTTGACAACCTCCAAGTGCCATATGACCAGCTTCAGCCTACTAAGCCTTTCTCAGGAGTGACCGACGGTTCCACCACACCGATAGGGCAGGTCCACCTCCCTGTCACCATTGGAGAATGCAAGAACTACCGCACCGAGCTCATCGACTTCGGCGTCACACACATCCGTCTGCCATACAACGCCATCCTTTGGTATCCAGCCCTGGCCAAGTTCATGGCGGTGACGCACCACGGCTACAATGTACTCAAGATGCCAGGAAGTGGCGGAATCATCACAGTCCCATGCGAAGAAACAGACGCGGTGTGCTCCCTCGAGCGTGCCTTTCAAGCTGCAGCAATCGACGCCCTGATAGCGAAGGCGAGGGCCCTCCTAAGGCCCTCCCCAATAAGAAGAAGCAGTTGCGCCGTGCAGGATCTCAGGAGGATGGCGTCGTAACTGGAACCTCGTCAGGATCAGCGCCCGCTCCAGGGGCGCCTCCCTCCATCACATAGGAAGGCGCGCCCAGCACCCTCCTCGGGCAGGGCTCGGGGGCTCTCTCCTTGAGGGCCTCAGACCTTGCCAACATCACGAGGGAGGCGCTTGGGCACCACTTGGAGGCGTGCTTCGCGGCACGTTTCCCACAGGAGAACACAGGGCAAGGAGCACCCACCGCTCAGGAGTTCATCACCAAGGCCACTCAGGAACTACAAACGCAAGGGTCATGCGCGGCGACCGTCGCTCACGAGGCACAACTCCCCATCCAGGCGAGGATGCGGGGCTGCGCGTCTGCGTCGACATGCAAGGGATCAACAGGGCCGCCTCTCAGGAGCTTTTCTGGCCTTCGCGAATGGGCCGGTGCGAGGGTCCACCGCACATTTACGTTCGCATGCCTTTTGGCTTGCCGAGCGTGTCGTTTTGCCTACCAACAAGAACTCTGCAAAAGCCCCGGCGGCACAGGAGGCCAGGCGCCATGCCGTCCTGGCGGAGATGGAGACAGTCCTCAAGGAACCGCCTGGGCCCCCAGAGCCTCCCGAGGCTCAGGGCCCTGGCGGCTCGTGAGGAGCAGCCTCCCCGCTGTGTACCTTCAGCTGCCCTGACATCTATTCATCAACAGAACCAGGTGACATTTTCCAAGTTCATTCAGCTGAGCGCCTGGCTGCATCATTCCAGCAGCGTGGGTCCGGCCCTCGTGGCATGTATCCTTTGCTTATGTCTTTAGCTCACCCATCGGGCGCCTCGGCTGCATTATCCCCAAGCCGCTCGGGCCCGACCCAAAGGCATGTATCTCCTCAGATTTGCTTAAGCCTGCCGCCTAATGTTTCACTTACCTATGATTATCACCGCCGATTGCCACCGCCACGGTCCACCCTCTATCATGCAATTCGCCACGCTGCTAAAAGGGGGGCCTCTGAGCATCGCGACTTAGGAGCTCTTACTGGCTCTCTAGCCCTCACCCCCTGGCCTTGACCACGGCATCGCGACCTGGCATACCAGCGGCAGCTGAGCTCGCTCGAGGGCCGGGACCTGAGGACGTAGAGCGCTTGCACCTAACCGCCTCGCAGGAACACACAGCTATCAAGACCCAAGACCAGGCGCAACCCGCCTTGAGGTAGGGCCTCGTGAGTCCCGCGCTGGCTCACGAGTGCCTAGATAGACCTCGCAGCCCTGCCATGCAAGCCACGTGTCAGGGCGGGGCTGTACGCACCCCGGGGGCTCCTCCCGAAGGGGGGCCCGCCTCCCATGCACAAGTGGAAGCACCATGCTCCACGCTAGCCGTTGACACTGCCGAGGAGCGGCTATGCCCGTGAACAAGCGGAAGCACTATGCTCCGCGCTGGTGATAAACAACTGAGGGCGGCTTCATGGTCGCATTCAACCTCGGGTAGCCCTGCAGCTCGGCGTCCGCCTCATCGCAACGCCCCGGGAGAGCCGTGCGAGGGGCTGGACACGGGCTGCGCTGCCACGCCCAAGCAGACGCCACCCAACCAGGTCTCCCTGCACTGTTGTTGTGACGCCCCTCCCGAGGTTTCGGCGAGGGCAGGTATGGAAATTGTTTGCGCGGCCAAGGGGACTCCTAAGAATCGCGACTCAGAGCCTAACTAGTCATGTAGCCTGTCACTCCTTGGTCCGGCCCTGGTCTCCGTCGCGGCCCAACAAAGGGTTGAGGTATGCGCGGGCCTGCTCACGGCGAGAACATTAATCTATCCTCGCGCATTTCCATCAGTAAGCTGTTTGTGCATCAAGGGGACTCTGAGCATCGCGACTCAGAGCCTAACTGGTCACGAGCCCCTCACCCTTGGTCTGTCCTGGTCTCCGCCGCCCAACGGCGGTTGAGGTATGTGGGGGCCGGGCTCTGCCGACGCAGAACACAAAGCGGATAGGAAGAAAATCGCAAAATCTTGAAGCAAATATTACAAAACAAGTTGTCCTCACAATATGAGATGAAGTTTAACCCCTCCACGAGGCCTGATGCATATTGCAGGAACGAAACAGGAGAGTAGCCGCAGGTCACCCCTGGACACCGCCATCACCTGCAGAAGGTGCTCCTCCTTGGGTAACGTCGTCTTCACCTGCACCACCAGCCGCAGGATCGGCGGCATCGCCGGACAAGGGTGCGGAGGCAAGGCCGCGGAACTTCTTCAGCAGGGCCTCCACCTGACCTTGCACAGTTGCGGCGGCGGCTGTGCAGCAATCATCGGCCACATGCTCCAGCAGCTCGTCAAGACAAGCATTGGGGTCGCGGAGGTGCAGATGGCTGAAGACGCGAGTCAATGCGGCTGAAGAAGGGACACGAGCTTCTGCCTCCGCCATGGGACCGATACCATCCACGACTTCCTCGAGCGCCTTCACCAAGAGGGGAAGCAGCAGGGCGGGGCCATCTACATCGGTGGTCAGCAGCCTCTCCAAGCCGTGCTCATAAAGCGTCTTCAGTGCCATGCGAGTCCTCTCCTCGAGATCGGCAAAGGCCACGCGGTCTTTGGCCAGGACCCGTGCCTTGGCATCAAGATCGGCCTCCCTCGCCTTCACCTTCCGCTCCAGCTCTTCCAGCCGGCTCCGCTCGGTGGCCTGCGTCTTCCCCAACTCCCCCAGCTCAGCTTCATGGTTCTTGAAAAAGTCCTCCCGGGCCTTCATCAGGAGTGCTCTGCTTCTCCTTCTCGGAAGACGCCGCGGCCTGGCTCAGCGTCGCACGAACCGCCGAGTCGGAGTGAAGCCAGCCAGAGGCCAGCTCAAGGCGCCCGGCCACCAAGCGCGGGTCCGTGCTCAGGAGATCTGCCTGCAACTGGGTCATCTCTAAAAGAGCACGCTCCAGGACATCGGCAGAGGCGGAAGAACCTGGGAGTGGAGGTGCAACAGTGGGAGGAGACGACGCCGTCACCAGTGGCTCGAGATCATGAAGTTCGAGCGGTCGGGACCTCTTCACCGAGCCAGACACCGCACCTCCGGGCCAATGCCACGGGGCTGACTCACCGGGCGACGCCTCCTCTTGGCCTTGCGAAGACGACCGGGCTAGGGAGGTGCGAGCGCTGACGTCTCCTTTCTCAGCAGAAGGGGGCGCAGCCGCCGCACCCTCTTTCCTCCTCTTCGCCGCAGATGACGGCCTGCTCAACCAATGATGAACGTCAGGAAGCAGCGACATGAGCCAAAAACAAGACGGAGATCGAGCACTTACTGATCCACCGCGGTGTAATCCACCCTCTGCTTAAGAAGCTTGAAGCCTGGAAGTGTCGTGGCCTAAGAAGTGGGTGCGCGGGCTCCGGCGGCAGTAGGCGGTGCAACAGAAGGGCCGGAGCTGGCCCAAGGAGGCGTCAGGACGGAGGCAGCATCTCGAGGAACCAACGACGACCTACCCCTTGTCGGGATGAGGGGTTGCTCCCTCTCCTCCTGTCGGGCGTCGGTCTCGGCTTCGTCTGGCACGGCGCGGAGGATCTCGGCCTTGCTCAGAGAGGAGTCTCCCCCACCTCTTCAAGAGTCTTCTCCTAGTCCACCTCCTCTTCCTCCTCCCCACGGGACTCATCAGAGGATAGCTCCACTGCTTCGCACCGCTGGGCTTGAGAGCGCAGCGGCACCAGCCCGCTGCCGGTTGGTCGGCTCGAAGCCACGAGTGGCTCTCGGTCCTTGCGGAGGAACAAAGGAGTGAAGGCGCTGGCGGGTACTCCCGGGTTATCCCCAACCAGAGGCGCGGACAGCAGCCGCCTGGCTGTCAGCAGGCCACCAAATTTCAGCGGGTCTTGTCTTCTTCATCTCGAAGCTCCGCAAGGGATGCGACGCTGGGAGCGGGCAACGCGCAACATCGGAACTCCCTCGAGCATCGCCCATGTGACCTTTCGCCGTTGCTTCGCTTCAGTCGGTTCGCATTCGCGCCAACTCCGCGACGCCCGCCATCGCGAAGCTCGCGGGGCCACCCTTGTTAAACTGGGCGCCTCGCGGCAATGCCAAGCGCGGGTGGACACACTTGGCGTCCATCATGACCCATTTGGCCTGAATGTTGTCGGCTCTCTTCCCGCTGCTTGAGATTGAGTTGGCCTTGCCGAATGCGACGAAATTGGCGCACCCTGAAACATGGACATCGCTGGCGTGCATGAATAAGAAGTGGCGCAGAAGCGCCACAGACGGCATCAGCCCAGATATGCCTCGCAATAGTAGGCGAATATGGACAGGAGAAGGACAGAGTTGGGATGGAGATCCAATGCCTGCAGCCCGTAGTGGTCGAGGACCTCATAAAAGAAATCGAAGAAGGGAGGAACCAACCCGGCGACGATGCTGCTCGTGAAGAAGGGGAAGAAGTTGCTCCCCTCAGGCTCCGCCTTGTCGGAGGCGAGCCGGAGCTCCGTCTTCCCCCATTCATTGCTCTCCCCCGCCGTCAGCAAGCGTGTGGAGGCGAGGCTCTTCTCTGTGACGTTGGGCGCTTCAAGGGCTGGTTCGAACCACGCCAGCACCAAGGAGGGCTTGGCCTTGCGCGGCGCCATTGGTCGTAGATGCGGGGCAAGGTTGGAGTGGATCTTGAGATTTCAACGGCGAAGAGCGAGAAAGGGGATCTGGAGCAAGGCGAGGAAGAAACAGGGAAGGCGAGCGCTGTTTGCGCCAGCGTTTTTGTTAAGTCGAGTAGTTGCCGAGGCAGCGTGGGGAAGCGGAGACGCCCACGTCCAACCAACTGCCACGCGTCAACCGAGGCCGCAGGCTTTTGGGCCCGCGGCGCTCCGCACTTGACCCTTGGCTACGCCTCTAAGCCAAGCCCGAGCGCACCTTGGGCCCGGGGGCAACTGCCGGTGTTGTGGGAACGGGGATCCCCAGACTTGCCTGCCTGCGGCCCACGGCATGGCTTTGCTAGCAGGCCTGTACGTCCCATCTTCATCAACAAGGCATTCAAGACCCTCGCGACTGGCCAAGCCTCACAAGGCAGACGATGCAAGACCTCCTCAGGAGCGGCCTCACTAGGCTGCCTCGCGAGGAATTGAGATATCAAGGCAGGGCAAACCTTGCGAGGCTCTCGTGACGTGAGCCATAACGATTCAAGATCAGGCGGGCGCCAGGCGGGCGCCAGCTCGCGCAGCGTCCTTGTTTCCTATTTGGTGCTAAGGAGGCCAGCACAGGCGCGTAGTACCGATGCGTCAGGAAAAGGTTTCCATATCAGTGCAACAAGACCAAGACCAGCCGAACAGCAGGACGGAGGTCACCATGGAGCCCGAGACGGCGTCACCATCAGAGCTTTCCGCAAGAGAAGACCGCTTTTGTCAGGATAAGCTGTACTAGCTGTCCCCTTTCAAATTGGACATTGTTGGCTCCCTTCCCGCTCAATATTTTGGGAGAGGACCAGGGCCTATATGTCGGCGTTCTGGGAACGGGGGTACCCAGACTTGCCTACCTGCGGCCTGCGGCGTGGCTCAAGGGGTGGCCCAGTACGACCCATCTTCATCAACACAAGCTCAAGACCTCGCGAGGGGCCAGATTGCGGGCGGACGACAGAAGCTTCCTCAGCACGGCCTCACAGCTGGCTCACGAGGAGGCGGAGAGATCAAGGCGGGTACCTCACGAGGTGCCTATGATGCAAGCCATGACGACTAAGGGCGCCAGCCCGCAGCAGGTCCCTCATTTCCTCTTGGTGCAAAGGTGGCAAGCGCGGCGAGAGCATCAAGCCATGGCAACCATTTCAAAGGCAACAAGACCAAGACCAGCTGAACGGCAGGAAGGAGGTCATCGTGGAGCCCAAGCCGCGCCATCGCCGAGAGCCTTTGGCAAAGCGAGGACCGACTTTTAGTCAGACAAGTGTACTAGATGTTCCCTTCAAAATGGCCAATTGTTTGCGCCCTTCCCACTAATATTTGGGAAGAGGCCCAGGCCTCTGCCTATAAATAGGACTAGCCACCCACCGAACCTGAACCGACATTTGGCGCGCTGTAGGTGCACCAGATCCGCCTCCGCCGCTTCGCTTTTCGCCGCCGCATCCATGTCGACGCTGTCGAGCCACGCCGAAGCGCCGGGCCGCTTTGTTACCACGCCGCCCAGACGTTTCCCTGCCGGCGGCCGCTTCGCCATTCCCCGACGCCGCTGTCAACGCCGCCATCGCCCGGCGCGGGGAACGAGCAGCATGCGCCGCCCCAAAGATCCATCCATGAGGCGAGACGGCCGCACCGCTACTCCTTCACTCGCCCCAGCTGGTTCTTCATCCCACATGCTCCGAGCGCCCATGGAGGCTCGAGCCGCGCTCATCGCAGAAAATGAGCTCCTGCGCTACCGCCCCATCGATGACGTCTAGGAGGAGTGGCTCGACCGCGTCGCCGAGCTCGTCCGCGCCGCGGGGGGCTCCCCCACGCTGTCCTTCTCACTGCACCGCGCCCTGCCTTGCGCAGGAGATGAAGCTCCGGGGGCGCCTCAGCCGACTTCCCCTCAAGAAGGCGCCGCCCTAAGGCGCGTGTCCCTGGGCGGAACCCACTCCGTCCGCACCAGCAAAGCAAGAGCAGAGCTGCAAAGAGGTCCTCGCCCCCAAGAAGCTGCCCGAGTGCTCCTCGTGACCGCCCGGCCACGATCAAGGCCTCCCGCTCCAAAGACGCTAAGACCCGTGTTGCTCCTGCGCTGCAGCGCACGGGACCCGCAAGATCAAGCCCTCCGTCACCAAAGGCGCCCTGGCCACCGCAGCTGCCGCGCTTTCACCACCGAAGCACCACGGTTACATGGCCCGCAAGTTCAAGCCATACCTGCCTCGCTACGACGGCACCGCCGATCCTGCAGAGTTCCTTCAGCTTTCTACGAAGCTGGGCATCGGCCGCCAACGGGACGAAGGTCATGGCGAACTGGTTTCCCATGGCGCCAAGGACAAGGCCCGCACTGCCTCGAACTCGCCCCGCACGATCTCCTCCTCGACGAGATGCGCACCCGCTTCATCGCCAATTTCCAAGGCCCTCGCGACCGGCCTCCTGCAGTGAGCGACATGCGCTGCATCAAGCAGCAGCCAAGAGAGGCCCTGCAGAAGTACATCCAGCGCTTCAACAACGCACGCCTCAAGATTCCCAAGGTGTCCGAGGAGGCCATCATCTCAGCCTTCTCCGATGGTGTGCGTGACATCAAGATGAAGGAGGAGCTGGCGATGCATGAAGACCTGTGCACATCCCTGGAGCTGTTCAACTTGGCGACCAAGTGCGCCAGGGCTGAGGAAGGACGCCTTTCCCTCCTCGAGCTGCCGCCGCCGACCCGTAAGAGAAGAAGCCCAAGGTCAAGGACGGAAGCGCAAGGGGTGCCGTGCTCATGCAGAACCAGACACCAAACGAGGCAGGATCAGCCCGAGTCTTCCAAGGGCAGCCGGTATCATGCGTACCACGACCTCCACACCCACAACACCAACGAATGCCAAGAGCTCAGAGCCGTGCGAGAAGGGCGAATCGGTCGACGCCCCAAAAGCAATGATCGAGGCTACGGCCAAGAGGAGGAAGAAGCGCAGACGCTGGGAAGACCGTGGCCCTCGCCAAGGGTGGCGTGACCGACCTCGCGAGGACCACTGCAGGATCAGCCTCATGAGGGAGGTTGAGGGACCTGGCCATGAGGGAGGCCGGAGGATCAGCCTCGCGAGGATCGCCCACAAGGCAATGCAGGCTCCCTCCTCCGCCACAAGCAGCCAAGGAGAAATGAAGACCATCATCGACGAGGGGCTGGGGCTTCCTGTGAGCCACGCACAATCGCTGCATCCCGGGCGGAGCTCAAGCCCCAGCCTCTCAAGGCATCTTCAAGCAGTTCGCCCAAAGTGAATGCATTCCTCCCTGCTCGGGCCACGCGCCTCTTAGGTGGTCAGCGCGCGCCATCACGCTCAGCTCAGCGGATCAGCTCAAGCGCGCAGCCACAGCCGGAGTCCTCCCGATGCTTTGTTCCCCAATCATCGCGAACGTGCAAGTCACCAGACCTCATCGATGGCGGGCAGGGCTCAATGTCCTGTCCGCCGAGACATTCAACAATCTCCAAGTGCCATACAATCAGCTTCAGCCAACCAAGCCTTTTCTCCGAGTCACCGATGGTTCCATAGTTCCGATAGGGCAGGTCCGCCCCCGTCACCTTCGGGCGCGACAACTACCGCACCGAGCTCATTGACTTTGACGCCGCCCACATTCGCCACCGCACAATGCCATCCTCTGCACCCAGCTCGCCATATTCATGGGCGGACTCATCACGGCTACAATGTCCTCAAGATGCCATGAAGCGGTGGAGTCATCACGGTGCCTTGTGAAGAGAGAGACGCGGTGTGTTCCCTGGAGCGTGCTTTTCAAGACGCCTCAATTGAAGACCCAGATCATAGGAGCGGGAGGCTCCCCGAGGCTGCTCCTAAGAAGAAGAAGACATCGCCTAGCCCGACCCCTCGAGAGGCAGGCCCCTCGTGGTCCGTGGCTCGCTCAGGGGCACCTCCTTCGCCAAGATAGGAAGGCGCGCCTCGGCGCCTCCTCGAGCAAGGCTCGGGGCTCCTCCCGGAGGGCCACCGACTTTGCTAAGATCACGAGGAGGCGCCGGGCACGACTTGGAGGCGTGTTTCAGCATGTTTCCTCAGAATGAGTGAGGCAAGAAGGGCCAAACCTCAGGAGTTCGCGGCAAGATCATTCAGAGCTGCAGGAGTCAAGAGTCATGAGTGGCAGCCGCCGCCACTGCCGGAGCTCCCCATCCAGCGAGGATGGTGGGCTGCGCGCTCTGCATCGACATACCAGGCTCAACCGAGCCGCCTCAGAGCGCCTCGCCTCACGCTGGGCGCCTGGAAGGTCCACCCCACAGCCTACGTCGATGCCTTACGGCTTGCCGAACGTGGCTGCCACGCCGCCAGCCTCATGAGGAGCATCTTGAGGCTCATGGCCAGCGCCCGCAGTCCCGCGGAGATGGAGATGGTCCGCGAGGAGCCACTTAGCGCCCGAGCCTCCCGAGGCTCCCTGGCCCTGGGGCTCGAAGATCGGCTTCCGCAGCGCACGACGCCCGCTACTTCAAAGATCCCCCATCTTCAACGCTATCGTGACATCCTTCGAAGTTTCATTTTCAGCCGAGCGCCCCTGTGGCTGCATCATTCCCAGCCGCATGGGCCCGCCTCGCGCATGTATCCCTTTGATTCATGTTTCTAGTTTACTTTATTGGGGCGCCTCGGCTGCATCATCCCCAAGTCGCCGGGCCCCGACCCAAGGATGTCCGCCTTTCTCTCGCACCTATCTCAAGGGACTTACTCCTTCGTGATTAACGTGTTTGACCTAGTCGCCCGCCGATTGACACCAACTGATGGAGCTGCTCCCTAACGGCACGACGCTATGCATGGGTCCGCCCTCAACACCGACAAACCTGAATGGCTGAGCTCGCTGCGGCAGCCTCGCATGGCGCCACCTCGCTGCCTTCAAGGCCTCACACCCCTCCAGAGCAGCCAACGGCTCGCAGCTTCACCAAGAATCTCTTCAAAACATACCGTGCTAACCTTTGGGACGCAGGAATGCTACGCTCGTAGCGCACTCCACGAGCAACAACAGGCCGAAGCGGGCCAACGCAGAGGTCCCGAGGGGCCTCAAACCAGGACCTTCAAGAAGAAGTCGGAGGCCCGCGCGCAGGCTGGTACGATGAGCTTCAAATCCGTGTTGTGGTCCATCCGCGCGACCGATCACCACTGCCGACCGGCGAGACCCCGCTCTTCCCGGTCTATGGAGCTGAAGCGGTCCTCCTCACAAGGTTAGACGCTGCCCGCACGGGTCCTCGGCGTTTCGACGAGGCATAGCAGGACGCCATGGGGACGGACTCGCTCGACGAGGAGCATCGCCGAGAAGCCGCGCCATAAGCGGGCGAGGTACCAAGAACCATCAAGGGCGATACCATCGCTGCAACATTCGCCCCAGACTCTTGAGGTAGGGGACCTCGAGCTCAGACGGGTTCTTCTGTGGAGGGACTGCATAAGCTCTCTCCCATGTGGGAGGTCCTGCTCAAGGTTGTTCATGTTTCCAGTGCCTGCTCCGGCGCTTGGAGACTCAGGAGGGAGTGCCCGTCCAGAACGCGTGGAACATCCAGCACCTCCGGAGGTTTTACCCCTAAAAATGCCGGTGCCTGTGAAGAAGGCAAACGCCTGTGAAGCTTATCTTTCTGAGAAAGGCCCGGTGCCTGTGAAGAAGGCGAATGCCTGTGAAGTTGTTGCGTTTTGGAAAAGTTCCAGAGCCTGTGAAGAAGGCAAACGCCTATGAAGCTTATCTTTCTGAGAAAATCCCGGAGCCTGTGAAGTAGGCCAACACCTGTGAAGTTCGCTTCCCCAAGAAAGGCCCAGAGCCTGTGAAGAAGGCCAATGCCTGTGAAGCTTGCCGCCCGTGACACTCTCAAGTAATAATGAGTTGGGGTTGTACATGCCCCGGAGTCTCAGGAGCACCGGCCTCAGGCCCTGGGACTCCCTCCCACGCCCAGTGGCAGCACTTAGTCTGCTACCGGTGAGAAGACGTCAAGACTAGATTAGGTGCCGGACGCGGCTTTTTCATTTGCTTTCTGCAGTTGGCTTGTTCATTCCCATTTGAAGTTTTATTGAAGTTGTTGTCGTCTTTGGCTTGTGACTCTTTACCTTCTTCTCTCTCCTGCCTCGATTTCTCTCGCGCGAGTCTCGCGAGGGAGCAATGCGGGCACCCTCGCGAGTGTTTTTTGCCCCTATTGTTTGAGGCTTCCCTAACCAGGTCCACTACGGGAGCACCCCTCCAGTCCATGCCCCACGGGCACCGCGACGCGAGCACGGGACCTGGGTCGGTCGCCTCCACAACTGAGGCCGGAAGTTACCTCTCCTGGCTAATCTTTGCAGGGCACGCATCGTTCCGTACTTATAGCCGGAGAAGGCCAACCGTCGACCTCCATGATCACAGGTAATCATGACCCGCTTTGCATGCAGGGACTTGTCAATTCGTGCAGTTGCCGAGGCATCGTGGGGAAGTGGAGACGTCCACGTCCAATGAACCGCCACGCGGCGCCAAAGGCCGCAGGCTGTAAGGGCCCGTGGCGCTTCGCACTTGCCCCTTCGCTTCTCTGCTAAGCCAAGTCCAGGCGCACATTGGGCCCGGGCTACTGGCCGGTGTTCGGGAACGGGGTACTCCAGACTTGCTCGCCACGGCCTGCGGCGTGGTTTCAAGGAGTGGCCCAAGACGCCCATCTACATCAACACAAGCTCAAGACCCTTGCGAGGGGCCAGACTGCGGGCGGACGACAGTGAAGCTTCATCGTGCACGCCCTCGCAGTGCTAGCTCATGAGGAGGCGGAGAGATCAAGGCGGGGTACCTCACGAGGTGCCCATGATGCAAGCCATGACGACCAAGGGCGCCAGCCCGCGCAGTGTCCTCATTTCCTCTTTGGTGCAAAGGAGGCAAGCGCAGGCGAGAGCATCAAGCAAATGCAACCATTTCGGTGCAACAAGACCAAGACCAGCTGAACGGCAGGAAGGAGGTCATCGTGGAGCCCAAGCCGACGTCATCGTCAAAGCCTTTGGCAGGCGAGGACCAACTTTAGTCAGGACAAGTGTACTAGATGTTCCCCTTCAAAATGGCCAATTGTTGGCACCCTTCCCGCTTAATATTTGGGAAGAGGCCCAGGGCCTCTGCCTATAAATAGGACTATCCACCCACAGGATAGGAAGAGGCCGGATCGAATCAGAAAGAGGGTAAGAAAGAGAGAGAGAGAGAGAGAAGCGACTGAACTCCCCTTAGCAGTTCGTCACACCGACCAAGAACAGACCCTCGCGAGGCTGTTCTTCCTTGTATTGTTCATCATCAGCCCCAGAGGCAATCCACCACACCACACACTGGAGTAGGGTATTACACCACAATGGTGGCCCGAACCAGTATAAACCTTGTCTCCCTTGTGTTGCTCTTTGTGTAGTTTAGATCTCATGGTAGGCGACGAGGTGTAGGTAGGTTGGAGGTGAGATCTCCGCGTGCACCCCAGAGTTCGAACCTAGAGGGTCTGCCGGAACCCGAAATCCGACACTATATAAGTAGAACTAGCCACCACAATAGGGAGGGGCTTTATCACATCTGATCGAGAGTCAAACCTTAGCCACACACCAAACACAAGAACACCCCAACCTTGGGAGGTTGTTCTTCCCCTTGTACTGTTCATCATCAGCCCTAGAGGCAATGCACCACCACCACACCAGAGTAGGGTATTACACCGCAACGGTGGCCCAAACCAGTATAAATCTTGTGTCCTTGTGTTGCGAGTTCGTTGAGTTAGCCTAGAGATCGCGAAGTGTGTGAGGGCGTGATCTGTGAGGGGGAGATCTTCGCGCGCACTCCAGTGTTCAAACCTTGATGGTTTTGTCGGAACCCGTGATCCGACACATGAAACTTGGCATGGTTTCATGACATGGCACATATATGGCGTGGTAAAAAATCATCCAGTTTGAGAAGAGGCGCACGCATTAGTAGCCAACGAAGTCCTTTTTGAAACAAAAAGTTGCCACGTTAATATCGCAAACAGTTGTATTATATTTACCGTGTAGAAATTTAACCATACGCGGTGGCGTGTGTGCAACTGTTTGATTAGACGGGACGAGCGCGATAAGTCCGCCGTGCGGGCTTGACGGGACACAGGCGAGCAGATTGCCACGCAGGCTCGATGGGACGCGTGCATCCTGTCCACCTCGCAGGCTCGACGGGACACGTGCGAGCAGCAAGGCCGCCCATGCCCACCAGGAAGCGAGCTCTTTGACCTCCATGCACCAGCCGCCGCCTGCCTTGCTCACAACTCTCCATTAATAGGTTAATTAAAACACTTGGACGGAGGGTGTTTGTTTGTGATCCCATGGCAGCATTTGCCTTGTTCGTGTTTTCAACTCGTATTCCGCTCTAATTTAAATTGCCACATAGGGCAGCGGATAATATGACCACAAATAAAATGGCAACGAATAATACAACGACAAATTAACAATGGCGCAGATAATAATTGTCTTACATATTCCGGATAATTTAAAATGCCACATGCGGCAAAGCCCGGAAGACACGGGGGCAAGAGAAGAAGGAAATTGCAGACAACGATCTGGGTCGCTACTGTCTCTAATCGTCGATGGATCGTCGGGCGGCGAAATCCTCCAGTGTAACGCCCCGGACACACCCGCCGGTGGTCGTTACTCCTGGCGGGATCTAGACTGGCCCCACAGATCAATACTAGTCTTTTCTGCGACTTTGTCCTCACTGCAGCGCACCGGGAGCAACTTCGGTCGGTCACCCATCCCGACACTACTCCAAGTTGAGCACGCTTAACTTTGAAGTTCTGTCCAATGGGCTCCGGAAAAGAAGGAATTCTTTATTGATATGAGTAGTCTATCATCCCTAATTAGCCAGCTATCACATACACCCCCACTCGTGAGGAACCGACGCCCTCGCCGGGCCACAGAAACGCTCCCTCTGGCACAAACGCCTCGTGCTTCCATCCGCACATGTGCCATGTCGGTGCCACGACGGGTCACAAACGCCATGAACAACATGACCACGCACCTGTCCGCAACCATCCGTAACCGCGAGGGTCGGCTCGATACCAACTTGTAACGCCCGGACACACCCGCCGGTGGTCGCATTCTCTGGCGGATCTAGACTGCCCCACAGATCAATATTAGTCTTTTTCTGCGACTTTGTCCTCACTGCAAGCGCACCCGGGAGCAACTTCCCGGTCGGTCACCCATCCTGACACTACTCCAAGTTGAGCACGCTTAACTTTGAAGTTCTGTCCGAATGGGCTCCCGGAAAAGAAGGAATTCCTTATTGATATGAGTAGTCTATCATCCCTAATTAGCCAGGCTATCACATCCAGCTCCTTCAATTCCTCACGAATTTGCTTGAAAGCACCCACGGATTCCTCCACCTCCTGCTCGTGCTCGATCTGGATCTTCCTCAAGTCACCCATCAGTTCCTCGACGACCGCTTTCAGCGTCATCTCCGAGGCACTACTCAACTCATGCAGCATCTTCCAGCCGGCGGCCTCCTCCTCCTTCTTGGCAACCAACTTGAGGAGCTTCGAATTGTCACCCATGAGTTGCTCGACGAGGCCGGTCGCCTTGTCAACCGAGGCATCGCTGATCTTGTGCAGCTTCATCAAGCCGTCGACCAGCTCCTACTGCGTAGTGACGCCAGCGAGAATGTCGTCGTCGCCGGTGAAGGACTTCAGGAAGGCCGGCTCGTCGTGATGGCCGATGCCATGAATGTGCTTGTGAGATCCCTCGCGTGCCCGTGAGAAATCGTTCGAGGGCTCCACGGCGCGCCGGGACATCTCTGCGGCGGTTGCGGCTTCGCGGCGGGACCTCTCGAGTGCTTCTGCGGCCTTGGTCTTTGCTGCCTAGTTATATGTCCACCCTAAACTCCTCCTACCGGTCATGGCGGAACGACTTGACAGAAAAAACCAGTTTTGTGGGTGATGAGGAGAGGAACTGTGAAGTAATTTTCGAGTGGGTAGTTTTTATAGCCCGATGCTAAGTGGGAACACATATTAGTTTGATAGGTGTGAACAGATTTGCAATTACTTATTGCGTTGTAATCAGCAATGTGACGAGAAACAAGGTCAAAATTTATTGATGGCAGAAGGTTGACCACGTGGTTGCTCGCCGCTGAGGCGGCATGCGCGCCTCCGCCTCTGGCGTCCTGCAAGGTTTCTACTCATTGCTGAGGCAAAGTTACATTGGCAACGGTTAATAATTCTTAATAATTGTCTTACATATTCAGGATAATTTAAAATGCCAAATGCGGCAAGGCCCAGAACACTCGCGACCTACATATGCATACAATTATAATAAAATATAAGCTAAAAGGCTGAGTTGGCGGCCTTTCGATGATGGTCTTCTCAGACTCCATGATCAGCATAGCACCCTTGCGGCCGTTCACTCTGAGTGTCCCGACCCGCCTCTGCCTACGGAGTTGTCGGGCGCTGACGCTTTGGGGCTTTTTGGCCTCTTCCGTAAGAGCTTGATAGCAGTGCAATCACAAGATGACAACTCCGCAGAACCGCTCCATTTCCATGTCTCTGGCCTGGTAGCAAATTCTGTCGATCACCTACATCCTCAAGATATCACGTTGGCGATGTTCTACTTCGTCGGGGACATAACCTCCGCCAAGGATGCACTCGAGCCTGGCCACCACATCATCGGGATCGAGGTTGACACGGCCGTCATGGGCAATGATGAAGCCGCAGGCTGCCTTTGTCTTGACTGAATCACAGAGGTCCTCTGCCCATTCCTTGCGGGGCATCAGGCTCTCGATGAGCACTAGTGACGGCGGTTCTTTGGGTGGGTCGTTGATCATGCCACCGAGCAGCTCTGGATCCTTTGCATGATGGATGGCAAACTGCTCATCACACCTCCTCTGCAATATGTCGATTGTGCTCCCAAGGACTGTGACGCTGACATCGCTGCCGATTGGCCATGGTGCCTGCACCGGCCGATGAAGATCTTGCTCCCCGACCTGCTCCGGATCGTTCTCCTTGCCGAAGATATAAAGCAGGTAGGCGTCGACGTCAAATCTTTAGTCGTTGCCTGGCATGCTTGGAATAACTAATGGTAGATGGGTGAGGACTAGATCTTCGCAGAATGTCGCGGCGGTGCGTTGCCGCCTGGGTTATATGTAGCAAGCCGTTAGCTGGTGGCGGGAAACCCGGTGAGGGAATAGGCGTGGATTTTACAATTCACCCATGTGGAGCGTGGGAAAGTATTCGCTGGAGCGCGGGAAGACTAAGAGGAGAACACACACAACCCGAATACCGTATCCGGTACCACGTGTTATTTATCACACAAGTGTTAACATATGAAATGCATGTGTAACTTACTAATCATCGCACACCAGTACTCGCAGATGCATCGTGTGCGATACTCCTAGCCACCGCAAGCAACTAGTTTGCATTTTTCAAAGTTTTTTGTACACACAGAATCGCACATGAACTAACTATATTAACCGTCTGTGTTGTAAATTCTCATCGCAAACAGTTCATCTGAGTCAGTTGTTTGCCACGTATCACACACATCTTGTTAAGTTGAACCGTTTTTGTTGCGTTCGCTAATCGAAAACAGTTCGTCCGAGTGAACCGTATGCCCTATATCACACACACCTTGATCTGGCTAACCGTTTATGTTGCACTCCCTAATAGCAAACGGTTCATCGGAGCAAACTGTATGCCGTATATCACACACACATTGATATGGCTGCCCATTTCTGTTGTTCTGCCTCATCGCAAATAGTTCGAACGGGTTAACCGTGTGCCCTGCATCGCACACGCAACTAAAATCTGAACTGTGTTTGATGCATCATCCATCGTAAACGTTTTGCACCTTTTTTGACATTTTTTTACATCCCCGTTTGTGATTAATGCATCATACACAGTTTCATGAAAGGGTATCTGATCGTAGTGTCGCATTAGCATCATCCTGCAGTAGTGTCATGTCATCATTCTTATTGCATTACTCCATTTTCCCATGTACTTAATACACTAGATGCATGCTAGATAGCGGTCGATGTGTGGACTAATAGTAGTAGATGCAGGGAGTAGTCGGTGTACTAATCTTGGACGTGTGCCTATATACATGATCATTTCCTTGGATATCATCATGACTATTCGCTTTTCTATCAATTTCCCAACAGTATTTTGTTTACCCACAGTATGTTATTTTCTTGAGAGAAGCCCCTAGTGAAAACTACGCCCCTCGGGTCTATTTTCCTATCATATTTAATCCAAAAATACCTTGCTGCTATATTTATTTATTTATTTTATTTTGTGTTTTAGTTAGATCTATTTATCAAATGCTACATAATTTAATCTATCTCAATACCGAGGAGGGATAGAGAACCCCTCTTACGTGTTGGGTTGCATGTTTTTGTTGTTTGTGTGTAGGTGTTGTTTACATAGTGTTTCTTGGTTCTCCTACTGGATTGATAACCTTAGTTTCACAACTGAGGGAAATACTTACCTTTGCTTTGCTGCATCATCCTCTCCTCTTCGGGGAAATACACACGCAGATAAAAGCAATCAGGAAGAATTTCTAGCACCGTTGTCGGGGAGATATCATCAACATCTATCAAGTACCTACGCATAAACTCTCATATCCTGGCGATTACTTTATTTGCCATTTGCTTCTCATTTTCATCTCCCCCACTTCTAAAAGTTTTTGCCAAAAATAAAAAAATCTGTTTGCTGCTTTGCTTGCTTTGAACCTATCATCACGAGTGATTTCGGTATGGCAGAAACAGATGATGCTAGGACTCCTAAAACTGGACGTTCTACTAATCTGGATGCTAAAAGTTTTGTTTTGGGACAAGGGAACGTTATAGGAAAAGGTGACATCCAAGAATTCTTTAATTGCGTTGGAACTTTAACTTGTGATGATGCTCCTATAATTAAGACACTACAAAAAAACCACTTCCGTGATGATACATGTTTGTCACAGTAGGTCACATTTTCTGTCATGCATGTACATCCATGACGATTTTATGATAAAATCAAGATAGTCATACATGTGCTGTCATACAAGTGTTCCATGACAATACTCAAATTATCATCACGGAAGTGTCCACTTTCAGGATGATATATCACGCGTCATGGAAGTGCTTTCGTCAAGGGTAACCGACACGTGGCATCCATCGTAACGGGTCCCTGTTATGCTATCGGGTCCGGTTTTGGATCCGATAACCCATTAACAGCCAAGACAATGGAGATTTTGCACGTGTAAATTTCTCAATGGCCGGGTGAAGCACGTGTCAGCTACCCATTGGTACAGATGTCAACCGCCCGAAGGACAGGACACGCCTATGATGTGTCTACTTGTGGCGAGGCCCAACATGGGCTCATTTAAGTTAAAAAGGCCGGCCCAGCCAAAGCCCCACAATATTTTTTCAGACACCAGTGGGCCGGCCCGTTAACAACCTACCATGCCATAGGTGAAATTCGGCCCATATCAGATGTGGCCAGCTCATGGCCTGTCGTGTTTTGGGCCAAATGATGGCCCACATCAGATACGACTCATTAAAAGTGCGCAATATTATGTGCCAGTTTACGACCCATATCAGATCAGGCCTGTTAACAGCCTGCAATAGTTTGGGACAAATTACGGCCCGTTAACACCTACTATGCCTTTGGGCCCATTGGGGGCTGATTTGCTCTGCGGTCTCTTAATGGCCCGTTTAACAGTTCAGCCCGATGTTAGTTTCCGCCTGTCAATGGCCCTGTGTACATATGGGCCGCTTTTGGCCCAGTTACACTTTTGGCCATTTAAAGTGTTCGGGAAATAAGTATTTCAAAAAATTTCCTACGATCATGCAAGATCTATCTAGGTGATGCATAGCAATGAGAGGGGAGAGTGTTGTCTACGTAACCTCGTAGACCGAAAGCGGAAGCGTTATGACTACGCGGTTGATGTAGTCGTACGTCTTCACGATCCGATCGATCCTAGCACCGAAGGTATGACACCTCCGCGATCTGCACACGTTCAACTCAGTGATGTCCCATGAACTCTAGATCCAGCTGAGGTCGAGGGAGAGTTTCGTCAGCACGACGGCGTGATGACGGTGATGATGAAGTTACCGACGTAGGGCTTCGCCTAAGCACTACAATGATATGACCGAGGTGGAAATCTGTGGAGGGGGGCACCACACGCGGCTAGACAACTGTCAACTTGTGTGTCCTAGGGGTGCCCCCTCCCATGTATATATGTATATAAAGGAGCAAGGGGAGGGGGCCGGCGGCCCCATAGGGTGCGCCCCAATGGGGGAATCCTACTCCTACTAGGAGTAGGTTCCCCATTTCCTAGTCCAACTAGGAGGGGAAGGAAAGAGGAGGAGGGAGAAGGAAACAGGGGGCCGGCCCCCCAAGCCCTAAACCAATTCAGTTTGGGCCTAGGGGGGCGTGCCCCACAGCTCCCTTGCTGCCCTCTATTTCCACTAAGGCACATGAAGGTCCATTGACCCCCCCAGGGGGTTCCGGTAACTCCCCGGTACTCCGGTATTTATCCGGTGACCCCCGGAACCTTTCCGGTGTCCGAATATAACCTTCCAATATATCAATCTTTAGGTCTCGACCATTTCGAGACTCCACATCATGTCCGTGATCTTATCCGAGACTCCGAACAACCTTCGGTACATTAAAACACATAAACTCATAATACCGATCGTCAGCGAACGTTAAGCGTGCGGACCCTACGGGGTCGAGAACTATGTAGACATGACCGAGACTCACTTCCGGTCAATAACCAATAGCGGAACCTAGATGCTCATAATGGTTCCTACATATTCTCCGAAGATCTTTATTGGTCAAACCGCATAACAACATGCGTTGTTCCCTTTGTCATCGCTATGTTACTTGCCCGCGATTCAATCGTCGGTATCTCATACCTATTTCAATC
Source organism: Aegilops longissima (assembly GCA_021605205.1). Lineage (NCBI taxonomy): Eukaryota > Viridiplantae > Streptophyta > Magnoliopsida > Poales > Poaceae > Aegilops > Aegilops longissima. Next base: position 613,427,373 of record CM038677.1, on the reverse strand, counting down.
TCGTTACCGGCAAGTCTCTTTACTTGTTCATTAATGCATCATCCCGCAACTAACTCATTAGTCACATTGCTTGCAAGGCATATAATGATGTGCATTACCGAGAGGGCCGAGAGATACCTCTCCGAAACACGGAGTGGCAAATCCTAATCTCAATCTATGCCAACCCAACAAACACCATCGGAAACACCTGTAGAGCATCTTTATAATCACCCAGTTACGTTGTGACGTTTGATAGCACACTAAGTGTTCCTCCGGTATTCGGGAGTTGCATAATCGCATAGTCATAGGAACATGTATGAGTCATGAAGAAAGCAATAGCAACAAAATAAAGGATCGTCGTGCTAAGCTAACGGATGGGATAAGTCAATCACATCATTCTCTAATGATGTGATCCCGTTAATCAAATGACAACACATGTCTATGGCTAGGAAACTTAACCATCTTTGATTAACGAGCTAGTCAAAGTAGAGGCATACTAGATACACTATGTTTGTCTATGTATTCACACATGTATTAAGTTTCCGGTTAATACAATTCTAGCATGAATAATAAACATTTATCATGAAATAAGGAAATAAATAATAACTTTATCATTGTCTCTAGGGCATATTTCCTTCATAAAGGCCCAAGATGCATCTGGGCCTAATTCTGGTCTGTAGTGACTTTCGGCCTCTCAACGACCCATAGTCTTCCTGGATAATTTTAGCCCAAACTTCCTATCAGCCCGTTGAAGGCCCTAATATTGGCCCGCTATGCAACCGGCCTGCTTTCAGCTCATCATGTCATTGGGTCAACAAAGGACCAACTATATTTTGGCATGTTAATGGCCCGTCATACCTCTGGGCCAATAATGGGCTGATGTATATTCCAGCCTGTTGTCGGCCCATGATTTATTCGGCACAATTCAGGCTCAATCTACAACTCAGCCTATTAAAATCCCATTTTATTTTCTGGCCCAATTAAGGCAAGCAGTTTACTCGGCCTTTTATGGCCCGGCACTAATGTGGGCCAGATAAAGTCTAGGCCTGCTAATGGCCCAAGATAAGCCCACGGTTCGGCCCATATTTAGCGATTTGTGGCCTGCCATTTCTAGTACTTAATTTTTTTATGTATATAAGCCTATCGTATTGGCCAATTGCGCTCCGATCGAAGCTTACGACCTTTTTACAGAGCGACAAACAACACATACAGCAAATAAATTACAGCATCGTGACAAAGAATAAATCTAGACTATACAACAAAGAGATTAGAGCATATTACATCCCCTGGGCATCAAAGTACGTCGCCAGTGATAATAAAGGGCAACTAGACAGCAGATTACATACACTGGGCATCAAAGGTCGCCAGCAGTGGAAGTAAACACACCGAAAAAATAATAGACAGAACCGACAGAACTTCAACATAGGTCAAGAAAGGTTAGCCCTGCCCAGGAGCTGTAGTGCAAGCAGCTTAGCAACCTGATGATATTGCGCTTGTTTTACGCTTATATCCAACAACTCAAGCCGCATAGCATCAATAGACGTCCAGTACGTATGGTTAATATTGCATAGAGATTGGAGTTCCGGTTGGATTTGGGAGGAAGCATGTCTTTCTGCTTGAATTTCAGACTAAAGAAGTCGAACAGATTCAGGTGGCGACTTCATCGAGCTTGTGTCACTGCTATTAGCGAGTAAGTTCGACATTACATCAAGACATGACTTTGGGGTTGTATCGCAATCCTCAAGATGTGTTACCTTCTTCTCTGGAATATATGTTAGAGGGACAAGCAATGGGTTCGTCTCACTATCATTGTGGCAGTTCTTCCTAGCATCAGTGATGTCACCCTGAAAGAGAAACAAGTAGGTAGATAACAGGTTTTGCACGTATAAGCATCAGTGTTGTCAGTTCATTTTATTTCTTAGTCAGAAATAAAGAGACACGGTTTAAAATAGCATTAACATAATAAGCATTGTTCATAATTAAGAGGGCAGGAAATGGCATTGTGCAGGATCGGTCAGCTTCACCACACCATTGGATTACAAATCAAGAACACGAGCATACATGTAGTGCTAAACAACGTATAAGCATGAATGGGGAGTGTACTTTCAATTTATCCCATTTCAGATTGGTAAATAAAGAGACATGGTTTAAATAACATTAACATAATATGGCATTGTTCATAGTTAAGACATAGCAGGATATGACATTGTGCTGGAGTTGGTAGTTTCACCACACCACTGGATTAGAGATCAAGAACACAAGCATACATGGGGTGCTAAAGAAGATAACTTGCTTTGTTTAGTTTAATTTACATGGTATGAATAAGGAACTAGGTTGTACAACTAAAAACTAAAATTGAGATGGACAAACTTATGTTTATGTACTTCTTCGTAATAAACTTTGAACATGCAATTTGATGCAAACGTCAAAAATAAACAACATTTGCGGTCATAGCTATCCAAATATACACAACAAAGTTTGAAGGCTCGACGAGGACAAACTTACGTTAGTAGTGAAGACCGGCTCTATAAAGCCCTTGTCCATATTGATAGGGGGCAATTCAAGAAGTTTACCAAAGACTCTTCTTCATGAGCATTGCCTTTATTCTACATTTTGTTAAGAGTAAATATAGATGTGATAATATAGGAACAAATGGAGATTATTTAAGCTAAGGTGTAGACTATAAATGTAAGTACAACATACAGGCAAAAGGCACTGACAAGAGCAATGGAGAGCTAATCTTCTTCAGTACCATTGGTTTTATTCAACATTTTGGCAAGGGTAAATATAGATCTGATGTGTAGAAAATGGAGGGCAAGGGAAATACGCTGCAAAGTGTACATGAACGACTAGCTGACAATATAAGTATAGTGATGAAGGACAGCAGATACTTACAAGAACAATGCAGAGCTAAACTTCTTCATAAGGCATTGGGTTTATTCTACATTAATGTAAGCATTCATATAGATCTGATAATTTTGAGCAAACAGTGGATAAGCAAGCTATAATACAAAATGCACATAATCCAGCAGGTATGAATGTAAGTACATTGATAGGACAACAGGTACTAACTAGATCAAAGCAGCGAGCAGCATAGTTGCGATATCCTAGGTTTTGCAGCGTTGGTTCTATGGCCAATATAAGTGGGGTGCTATCTGATTGCTCTGGTACCATCATCTTTTCAAGGACTTTGCTTGTACTCCTTCAGGTTCTTGAATCACCCTCTTCCTTTTGGATGTCTGAAACACAAGAACAACATTTGAATGAAAAAATGTGGTATGACGAGAAAGGGAATAGGTATTAATAATGGATGTGCATGGCATCTTCACATATATCATGAGTAAACTAAGCAGATGGCGGTGCAAAGAAGCAGAAGAGATGCAAGACACCTTATGCAAGATACGCGCAACCAATAAAACCTTGCCAAATTAGAACAGGCGCCTTATTGGGTGAACAGGATAGGCCATCTGCCTTTGACTCCTTGAGCTCAGAATAGTCATTAGGATCATATTCTAAATATGAATCTGAAGGTCGGGAGCATGTGGGCTTCATTGCATCCAGGATGGGCCTATATCCCTTGATGCCAAGTTTGTTACCCATTGAACTGTTCCGCATTATTATTCTGATGTGTGCATTATTATATTCATTGTGATTACGTAGAATATCTGAGAAGCATGAAAACATAAATAGTAGTGAGATTATCTTTGTAATACAAAGGATATTCTAATATAATAGGGTCTCCCTGTAAACATGAAAACCCTTGTGTTCTATCACTGGATTCTGATGACAGAGCCCATGTGTGTTATAATATGGTGTGTACGTTAATATAATCTGCACAATTACACAAAAAATAGGCTCCCTTTTGGGTGCTCCATATGTAAGGATAGTCGGCAGATGATAGGTTCATAATATACCGCATAGAAAGATTATCGGCACACTATGATAACGAGAGAGCACAACTAGTAGGCAGATCGTAGTGTAGATAAAAAGGGGTACACCATAGAAAGAATTCCTTATTTAACACACTTTTAAATTTTGTTTCCTTATTTAACACTGAATAACTTTTTCTTCCCTATCTAACATCAAGTCTAAATTTTATGCCCTTTGTGACACTTTCATATATTTTCACAGCTAACGCTATTAAATTGCACGTAAAAATACAATTTTGCCCCTGATGCAAAATGAATTTGTGTGCAACGAGCAGCGTCATTACAAGCAAACTTGCAGCGCGCCTGTGTTTTGGCTGACTGGAAGCATACTTTCGGCGGCGGCCGAGGTGGCCGGCGGTGTTGTGGCATGTGGGGCAAGTTATGCGGAGGCACGCTGCGCCTGGGTCGCATGCTTTGTGTCCGGCATGCGAGGTGGCCGGCGGTGCTGTGGCATGTGGGGGAAGTTGAGCGGAGGCACGCCGCGCCTGGGTCGCCCTGCGTTGTGTCTCGACTTGTGTTACCCGGTCGGAGAAACCGGGTCAGTTGGACCCGCTATAGCAGTTGGCTGCTCTCTATACAGCGGCCAACAGGGCAATGTCGCAGTGGCACGGCAAGGTGGCCATCGCACCAACGAGCAGCGCTTCGTTGTCCAAAGAGATTCCTCCCGGCCCGAGCGCTTGTACATGCACGTATACATGACAAGAGCTAGTAGAAGCACCTATTTTCCTAAGAAGTTGGCTCATGCACCTAGCAAACCAAGCCGAATACACACAGCATATAGGGTAAAGCTAGTCAACTATGTAGCCGGCAACGCGACTGCAGCGTCCGGCAAGCTGTACATGACTCTTTTTTTCAATAATTAGCTTAAAATTTTGGTCACACGTCCTATGAGAGGCAAAAAGGTATTTTCAGGTGTCATTTAACACCGTTAAGGCTTAAAATGGACGGAAGTGTCATATAGGGCATAGAATTTTAATGGGTGTTATATAGAGAAGAAACTTTCATTCGGTGTCAAATAGGGAATAGAACTTTAAAACAATGTTAAATAAGGAATTCTCTCTACACCATAACCATCATAATTAAATCAGGAAAGTGGAACTGGCTGGAAAATACGGGGTTGTATTGCCGCTACTAATTTAAAGCCTATCAATCACCTACAGGCTAGCTCTATTAATCTGAAGGCGCACTGGTGTTACTATCAGTCTAGTCTACCAATGACCACACAACTCCCACCATTTCTTGGATACTATGGCAGACAAACTCGAAGTGCTGAAATCATCTAGCAGAAGCGATGCAATAGAGCTGTCGACTGTAGATGTCCCTGCTCCCCTTCCTAACAAGGAATATATTGTACTTACTAAAGAAGAACATAAGAGGAACATGTAAAAGAATAGAAGGGTAAGCATATTATTGAGATTCCGCTTCTTTGTATACAATGTTGGTTGCCCACCCATGATGAATCAGAGCACCGAAAGATATGCAATTCCATGATGTCTCTCTATATGTGGCCACATGCATTTGGAAACTCAAGTGGGAGCCTTACCTGACCAATTAAATGTGTGTCTGTTAACTAATGTAAGTATCATATGACATTCGTATTTGAGAATGTAAGCTTCGGACGTATGATTGGTGTGTTGTTTAGCTTCAAGGGTGGACTGCTGCTAGTAGGACACAAAGCACCTACACAGATTGTAGTGTCGATATAATGGTAAAACCCTAAGCATCACGAGTAAAATCAGGAAAATGGAACTTGCTGGAAAATATGTGCTAGTATTGCCAGTACGGCTAGAAAGGCTTCGGATACCAGCTCTCTACAACTGAAGGCGTAGTACTGTTACTATCAGTGTAACTCTCAAAGGCGACATAGCTCCCAGCATCTCCTGGATATAAGGGCAGACCAACACGAAGAGTTGAAAGTGTCCATGACAGGCGATCGAATAGACCTGTACACTGGAAATGTCCCTGCTCCTCTTCACTACAAGGAACATACTGTACAACTATTATACTCCCTCTGTTCCTAAATATTAGTCTTTGTAGAGATTCCACTATCGATCACATACGGGTGTATATAGATACATTTTAGAGTGTAGATTCACTCATTTTGCTCCATATGTAGTCCATGGAGAATTCTCTACAAAGACTTATATTTAGGAACAGAGTGTAACACCCCGGAAGTAACTTTCCATATTTGTAACTCCAACTCTTGCCATTTTCGGCATTGTGATATGATATTCCCTCCGTGGTTGGGTTTTTCTTCATTTTGCATTTTGTCCATGTCATGCATTTATTATCATGTCATCATGTGCATCGCATTTGCATACGTGTTCGTCTCATGATTCCGAGCATATTTTTCCCGTTATCCGTTTTGCAATCCGGCACTCCTATCTCCCCCGGCGGCCCCTTTTACGTTTTCCCGTGAGCGGGTACTAAACGTTCTCGGAATGGACCGAGGTTTGTCAAGTGGCCTTGGTATACCACCCGTAGACCACCGGTCAAGTTTCGGGTCATTTGGAGCTCGTTTGGTACTCCAACGGTTAACCGCACTCTCGCAAAGGCCTCTTTTAAGTTGCAGCCCAACACCTCTCCAAAATAGTCCAATAACCCATCTAAGTCACTTCCATGCTCTCCGTCGTTCGATCACGATCGTGTGGGCGAAAACTACACCTCATTTGGACTCTCCTAGCTCCCTCTATGCCTATTTAAGCAACCCCCATTCCAAATCTCGGGTCTAACCCTAGCCTTCCCCTACCTCGCGCCCGGACGAAACCTCCGCGCCGCCCGGACACGTCCGCCCCACCAGCGCCGCCGCCCTCGGCCAATCAGGGCGCGCCACGTGGCCGCCGCCGCTCCGCGCCCAGGCCCTCTGCGGGCCCACGGCCGCCCGCCCGGCCAGCGCCAGCCGCCTCCTCCCAGGGCTCGTCCTCCACCGCCGCCCCGCCCGCTTCGGTCCGCCCGCCCCTCCACCAGCCGCGGCGCCCAGCTCGGTCACCGCCGCCCGGTCGCCGCCGCCTCCGCCCGCCCGCCCCGTCGGTCTCGCCTGGCCGCCGCCGCCGCCACTACCCGCCGCCCGCCTCGGCCACCGCGGCGGACTCCGCCCCGGCCTCCTTCCTCCTCCGGCGCTCCGGCGAGCCGCCGCCGGATCCGCCTCGGAGCCCGCGCGGCCGATCCGGATCTAGCGAGCGTTGACTCTCTCCCCCTCCAATTTTTTCTTCTAAGTTTTTAACTCTCGAGAATATTTCGTGGCATTTTCAATGCATCGTAACTTTGCATCTGTAGCTCCATTTTGCGCGTATAATATATCAAAATGTTCGCCTCGAAGAGTAGATCATTTCATATCATTGCATCATTTTCATTTGAGCTCATCTTGATGCCATAAATGCTGTTGGAAGAGGGCTATGTGATGTTAGTTTCTGTTTTTTAACAGAACATGCACTTTTGTTATGTTTGCTATGAATGATGTGTGCTCCCTATGAACTTGAGTCCTACATGTGTTTTGTAATATGCCATGCCATCTTTCCAGGGGTGTATGCCATGTATTTTTGTGATCTATGTGGTGACTAGCACAAGCATGCAAAGTAGGTGTCCTGATGTTGCTATTTTCAGCCCTGTTTAGCTGATATTTTGATGCCATGTTAACTTGATGCTACCGAGAGATCTATGCATATTTTGAGATACTTCAGTAAGGATGTTTTGTTCTACATGTATTGCTCTATCCATCCATGCCTTTGTTTGCAATTATGGAGTGCCATAGCTTGGGTCAATCGAGCTCTACTTTTGCTATCAAATGTTTCCTGGCAGATTGTTTACATGTTATTCAATTTTGCCAAGGTTGTTGTGGTTGATCCGTGTATGCTATGATGTTGTTCTTGCCATGTATATCTTCTATGCCATGTCTTCTTGATGTATGTATGCTTATTTTATCATGAAAGGCTCTGTAGTGAGTGCATCGAGCTCTTAAACAGGCCTACTTGTTATCAGTTTTTGACATGCCATGTTGCTGAATCTGTTAACGAAACTTGCGATATTGACATGGGTGTTACTATATTTTCTGATACTTTTTGGCTTATGGTCAGTAAGGGACTTTTGTTATATGCTTTGAGCAGATTCATGCCATGCATTGTTTTGCTATTATAAGTTCCTGTAGCATGTAGTTTTCTTGCTCTGAACATTGCTACCTGATGCTGATTTTGCCATGTCCAAATTGATATTTTGTGCACTTTTGCCATGCTTGTTTGAACCTGTTATGATGTGATTTAGCCGTAGCTCAGTGTTCATCTTTTGTCAAGCATCTTGAGTAGATCACTGCCATATACTTTGTTGGTACGTTTGGGTGCAGTAGCTTAATTCTTGTTGCTTGCTAAGTGGCATCATGTTGTTAATGGCAGATTTGTGCCATTCTTGTTTTGCTTGTCATTTGCAAACCGTGCATCCGATTCCGTGATCTTTATATCGATTTCAACCGAAATCATCTCATCTTTCCAGTGGCATACTTGGTTTGCCAAGTTGATGCCTGGTTCATCATTTTCCTTCCGGAGCGCGCATACGCATTGCATATCACATCTCGCATATCATGTCATGTTTTGCATCATGTTGCTTGTGCATTGCACCGTGATTTATTGTGGTCCTTTGTTTGTGTTCTTGCTTTGGGTAGAGCCGGAGACGAGTGCGTGAACGAGGAACCTGTTGAGAACGCTTACGAGGATCAAGCTTTCGACAACTCGAGAACATTGCAGGCAAGATGACCATACCCTCGAAATCACTTCTATCTTTGCTATGCTAGTTGCTCGCTCTTTTGCTATGCCTATGCTACGATGCCTATCACTTGCTATATCATGCCACCCATATTGCCATGTCAGCCCCTAACCATCCTTTCCTAGCAAACCGTTGATTGGCTATGTTACCGCTTTGCTCAGCCCTCTTATAGCGTTGCTAGTTGCAGGTGAAGCTGAAGTTTGTTCCTTGTTGGAACATGGAGATGTTGTTCCTTACTGGAACATGTTTACTTGTTGGGGATATCACAATATATATCTGCTATAATTAATGCATCTATATACTTGGTAAAGGGTGGAAGGCTCGGCCTTATGCCCGTGTTTTGTTCCACTCTTGCCACCCTAGTTTCCGTCATACCGGTGTTATGTTCCTTGATTTCGCGTTCCTTACACGGTTGGGTGATTTATGGGACCCCTTGACAGTTCGCTTTGAATAAGACTCGTCCAGAAGGCCCAACTTTGGTTTTACCATTTGCCACCTAAGCCTTTTTCCCCGGGTTTCGCGAGCCCGAGGGTCATCTTTATTTTAACCCCCCCCTCCGGACCAGTGCTTCTTCGAGTGCTGGCCCAAACGAGTAGACTGCAAGGGGCCACCACGGGAAACTCGAGGCTTGGTTTTACTCGTGGGATGTCTCATCCGGATGTGCCACGAGAACGAGATATGTGCAGCTCCTATCGGGATTTGTCGGCACAATCGGGCGGCTTTGCTGGTCTTGTTTTATTGCTGTCGAAATGTCTTGTAGTCCGGATTCCGAGATTGATCGGGTCTTCCGTAGAAGGAATATCCTTCGTTGACCGTGAGAGCTTATAATGGGCTAAGTTGGGACACCCTGCAGGTAATATCTTTCAAAGCCGTGCCCATGTTATGAGGCAGATGGGAATTTGTTAATGTCCGGTTGTAGAAAACCCGAAGTTGACCTCAAATAAAATACACATCAACGCGTGTGTAACCGTGATGGTCTCTTCTCGGCGGTCCCGGGAAGTGAACACGGTGTTGGAGTTATGTCTAACGTAAGTAGTTCAGGATCACTTCTTGATCGCTACTAGCTTCACGACCGTGCTTTGCTCCTCTTCTCGCTCTCTTTTGCGATGTAGCCACCATATATGCTAGTCGCTTGCTGCAGCTCCACCTTACAACTCTGTCCTTCCTATAAGCTTAAATAGTCTTGATCTCGCGGGTGTGAGATTGCTGAGTCCCGTGACTCACAGATTCTACCAAAACAGTTGCAGTGCCGACGATGCCAAGTCAGGTGACGAACCGAGCTCAAGTGGGAGTTCGATGAGGAACGTGGTCGTTACTATGTGTCTTTTCCTGATGATCGTGAGTGGTGCCCAGTTGGGACGATCGGGATCCGTAGCATTTGGGGTATCTTCTTTTATTTTGGTTCCGTAGTCGGACCTTGAGTGTACTCTAAATGATGGATGTTTATTTATGCATTGTATGAAGTGGCGACTGTAAGCCAACTATGTATCTTTTTCCCTTATGTATTACATGGGTTGTGTGAAGATTACCTCACTTGCAACATTGCTTTCAATGCGGTTATGCCTCTAAGTCGTGCCTCGACACGTGGGAGATATAGCCGCATCGAGGACGTTACAAGTTGGTAATCAGAGCCTTCCCCGACTTAGGAGCCCCCTACTTGATTGTTTGCTGGCGTTGTTGAGTCTAGAATGGAAAATGTTTTGAGTCTTAGGATTATATATATCGGAGAGTAGGATTCTTTTTACTGCCCAGTCCCTTCGTCGCTCTGTGAGGTCTCCTAACGTAGAAGTTTTGACTCTCCTCTCCTCAAATTTCACTAAAAAAATTTAGGATCACGCGGGTATCTTGGAATCGTTTCGATGGTTTTGTGACGAGAACATTGTTCTTGGTGCCTCCTGACATTTAGGGTTTGTGGCAGTGTCCCGGGGAGTTGGGCTCCGAGGTGTTGTCGTCACAATTTTATCGTTGCAGTTGGAATACCTGAGTTTTGCCAACATCGAAATCTCTTTTGTGCAGTTGTTGGTGAGATAACCCGATAACCCAAAGATCGGGCGAGCTCGAGAGTATTGCCATGACTTGTATAACGGATGTTTTTCAAGGTCGTGGTACACGATTTCGAGGATTTCTTGGTTATGTGTTGACGGATGGATACAATGGATCTAGGTATTGTTAGTTTGGGTGATATATTTTGTGTCCCTCAGATCCCCAACACCAGATTGCATAACCGTAAAGTTTCGAGTTTATAGGTGGGATTCAAGTAGCTCCTAGCATTTCTTCCCGCAGATATTTGGTTCGTGATTGGGTAATCCTTACCACTTATTTGTTCCAGTCGTACCTTGTTATTTTTTTCATCAACCCTTAATCAAGTGGCTTCTCACCTTAATGGACGTGTGATTTTGACTTTGGAATTCATTCGTTCATTCTTGTTCGAATGTTTATTGTGAAGACTATATGTTGCAATTTCTATCCGTTGATTCAACTTGACTATTTGTCTATCAAAGGACTAACGGATGTCACCCTCTTCAGGATGGCTCCGCCAACGCGTCTGAATCCGGAACGAAATGATGGGAATCAGTCGAACCCTCCACCTCCACCTCCGCCTCCGGAGGCCTGGCAAGCTATCATGGCAGCCACCAATGCCAATGCTCAGATGATTTTGCAGCTCTTGCAAGAACGTACTCAGGGGAAAGGCAATCAAGGAAATCAAGGTCAAGGCAACAACCAGCCGCACTTTGCTACTCTCAGTCAGTTCCTCGCTAATCAGCCGAAGTCTTTCAGTTTCTGTGTCGAGGCCTCAGACGCCGACGATTGGCTTGTGGACATCTGCAAGCATTTTGAATGTAGCAATGTCGGACACGAGGACTTTTTCAAGTTTGCATCGTTTCAACTCAAGGACCAAGCTGCTGAGTGGTACCAGAATACAAAGATTCCAGAGGAGGTCGTGTCATTACAGGATGAGTTCCGCGAGATTTCAGAGCTCACCACATTCAAAAGTGTTGTTGAGAGCAAGCGTGAGGAGTTCCGCAATCTCAAGCAAGGCAACATGTCGTGTATCAATACAATATCCAGTTCGAGAACTCGCCGCTTTGCTAAGCAAGACGTCCACGATGAAAAGAGTATGATCTATCAATTCAGAGGTGGTCTGAGAGAAGATCTGCAATTAGCTCTTGTGCTTTTGAGCCGAAAAGTATGATGAATTCTACAACATGGCACTCAAGCAAGAAGCTGCCCAGCTCAAATGTGAGGCTTCTAAGAAGAGAATCAGGATGCAGTTCAGTCTTCTTCTTCCTCTCAAGTGGCAGCTAAGCAGCGAAGTTCTACCTTCCTCCTCCTCCGTTCCGTCGGCCTTATCGCAGAAGAACTCAGGTGGCCGTGGATCTTCCCACCCACCCAACCCAGCTATCGTAACAAGTCTAATTCTCAAGCTCCAAGGTCAAGTGCTCCTTACCACCGTCCGCTCTCGAGGTGACTTGCAACAAATGTCGTGAGAAGGTCACTATGCGAACAAGTGCTTCAACCAAAGGCGCCTTCCGCCTCCTCCTCCCGTGAAATCTTCAAGCAATGCAAAGGTCAAGCATAATCCAAAGCATGCCAAGGTCAATATGATGAATGCAGCTCAAGCGGAGGAATCTTCGATGTGATAATGGGTAATCTCTCGATTAATGATATTCCCGCAAAAGTCTTATTTGATATTGGTGCATCGCATTCTTTCATGTCATATCCTTTTGCATCAAGCACAATGTTGACACGTAGATTTTGTCCAAAGTTATGCAAGTTGTTTCTCCGGAAGGCTTATGAATTCTAGTTTGGTTGTTCCTAATGTCTCTATCAAGATGGGCGACTATAGATTTCTGCTAAACCAATTGTTCTCGGTGACTCGGATATTGATCTTATTCTCGAATGGATGGCTTTCTCAGCACAAAGCTCAGCTTGATTGTGCTGCTGTGGAAATTCAATTGACTCACTCTTCTAATGATGTGATCATCTATGCCGCTTGTGATGAAACCATTCGGTTGTTTTCTCTCAATGAGAAGGGTGAATTGGATGCTATCTCTCGATTCCATCGTTTGTTAGTACCAAGATGTCTTTCCGTAAGAGCTTCCGGTATGCCTCCTCATTGGCCGCTTGAGTTCAAGTATCGATCTTGAGCCCGCATCGAACCCATTTGCAAGCGCCCATACAAGCTTGGACCTGATGAGCTGAAGGAATTGAAGAAGCAGCTCGATGAACAAGAGCGTCTGGTTTGATCGGACCGAGTTCATCTCCTTGGGGTTGTGGTGTTCTTTTGTCCGAAGAAGGATGGCACGGACCGACTTTGCGCCGATTACCGTCCATTGAATAAGAAGACAATCAAGAACAAGTATCCACTTCCCAACATCAATGAGCTTTTGAGCAACTCAAAGGTGCTAAAGTGTTCTCCAAGCTTGACCTTCAGATGGGTTATCATCATATTCGCATTCGTGAACAAGATATTCCCAAGACAGCATTCGTAACAAGCTTTGGTTCTTATGAATATACCGTCATGTCTTTCGCCTTGTCAATGCTCCTCCAACATTCTCTCGGATGATGAACTTCATATTCAACCCCTACACCAATGAATTCGTCTTGGTCTATCTTGATGATATTTTAGTCTTCTCCAAGAATAAGAAGGATCATGCCAAACATTTGCGATTGGTGCTAGACAAGCTCAGAGAGCATCAATTCTATGCTAAGTTCTCCAAATGTGAATTTTGGCTTGATGAAGTGCTTTATCTTGGTCATATCATCTCCGCCAAGGGCATCGCTGTTAATCCCGAGAAGGTGTCTGCAATTGTGAATTGGGAACCTCCTCAGAATGTCAAGCAGCTTTGCAGTTTTCTTGGTCTTGCAAGCTATTGCCGAAGATTCGTTGAGAATTTCTCCAAGATTGCAAAGCCTCTTTCCAACCTCCTCTAGAAGCATGTGAAGTATGTCTGGTCTCCTGAGTGTGACGTTGCTTTCAATACCCTCAAAGAGAAACTCGTCACAGCTCCTGTCTTGACTCCTCCTGATGAATCCAAGCCATTCGAAGTTTTCTGTGATGCTTCTCTTCAAGGTCTCGGTGCTGTGTTAGTGCAAGAGAAGAGAGTTGTGGCCTATACCTCTCGCCAGTTGAAGCCCAACGAAAAGAACTACCCCACTCACGATCTTGAGTTGGCGGCAGTTGTCCATGCATTGGTTACATGGAGACATCTCTTGTTGGGAAGGAAAGTGGACATTTTCACCGATCACAGAGTCTCAAGTATATCTTCACTCAGCCCAACCTCAACCTCGAGCGGACTCGATGGGTCGAAATGATTCAAGAGTACAACCCAAGTATTGAATATACTCGGGCAAGGCCAATGTGATTGCAGATGCTTTGAGCAGGAAGGCTTATCGCAAGAGTCTAATCCTCAAGCCCTTCCAACGGATCTCGTGAAGCTTTCCATAGCTGAATCTTCAAGTTGTTCCTCAAGGCTTTCTTGCCAACCTCATAGTCTCTCCTACTTTGGAAGATCAGATTCGTGAGGCTCAACTTCGGATACCATGGTGAAAAAGGTGAAACGTGGTATCGACAAGGGCATTTCAAGTACAAGTGCTTCCACGTTGATGACAAAGATACTCTTTTCTTTGAGGACCGGATTGTGGTTCCAAAGGGTGATCTACGAAAAGTCATTATGAACGAGGCTCACAATTCGCTTCTATCCATTCATCCCGAAGTACGAAGATGTACCATGACCTCAAGCAGTCATATTGGTGGACTCGAATGAAGCGAGAAATTGCTCAATTCGTGAATGAATGTGATGTCTGCAGGAGAGTGAAAGCAGAACACAAAAGACCAGCTGGTCTCCTCCAACCTCTTGCTATTCCAGAATGGAAGTTTGATCATATTGAAATGGACTTCGCCACTGGGTTTCCAAAGTCCAAGCGTGGAAATGATGCTATCTTCGTTGTCATTGACAAGCTTACTAAAGTGGCTCATTTTCTTCCTATCAAAGAATCTATCACAGCAGCTCGGTTGGCGAGCTATACACCTCGAGGATTGTCTCCTTGCACGGCATTCCACAAGTGATCTCTTTAGACCGTGGCAGCATCTTTACCTCCAAGTTTTGGGATTCTTTTGAAGGCCATGGGCACCAACATTCGTTTCAAAGACAGCTTTCCATCCTCAAACAAGTGGCCAAGTCGAGCGAGTTAATCAAATCCTTGAAGATATGCTCGGGGCTTGTGTCAATTCCTTCGGTATGAAGTGGGAAGATTGTCTTCCATATGCCGAGTTCTCCTACAACAACAGCTTCCAAGCGAGTTCGGGCAAGGCCCCATTCGAAATTCTCTATGGCGTAAAGTGCCGTACTCCTCTCAATTGGTCCGAGACAGTGAACGCCAACTTCTTGGCAATGACTTGATCACGAAGCGTAAGAAATGTGCAAAGTCATTCGTGAGAATCTCAAAGCCGCATAATCGCGCGGAAGAGCTATTATGATGATAAGCACCGTGATGTGGCTTTTGAAATCGGAGACCATGTCTACCTCCGCGTCTCTCCAATGAAAGGCACTCATCGCTTCGGTATCAAAGGGAAACTTGCCCCTAGATACGTGGGTCCTTTCAAGATCATTGGCAAAAGAGGCGATCTTGCCTATCAACTTGAGCTTCCGTCCAACTTTGCGAATGTGCATGATGTGTTTCACGTGTCACAGCTTCGCAAGTGCTTCAAGACTCCTGAACGCACTATCAACTTCGAAGAAATTGACCTTCAAGAAGATCTCTCTTATCATGAGCACCCCGTTGCTATTCTTGAAGAAACCGAGCGCAAGACTCGCAACAAGTCAATCAAATTCCTGAAAGTGAAGTGGTCACACCATTTCGACCGAGAAGCTACCTGGGAGCGCGAGAATCACCTCCGTTCCGAATATCCGGAGTTCTTTCAGTCCTAGATCTCGGGACGAGATCCTCTTGTAGTGGTGGAGTGTTGTAACACCCCGGAAGTAACTTTCCATATTTGTAACTCCAACTCTTGCCATTTTCGGCATTGTGATATGATATTCCCTCCGTGGTTGGGTTTTTCTTCATTTTGCATTTTGTCCATGTCATGCATTTTTTATCATGTCATCATGTGCATCGCATTTGCATACGTGTTCGTCTCATGATTCCGAGCATTTTTCCGTTGTCCGTTTTGCAATCCGGCACTCCTATCTCCCCGCGCCCCTTTTACGTTTTTCCGTGAGCGGTACTAAACCTTCTCGGAATGGACCGAGGTTTGTCAAGTGGCCTTGGTATACCACCCGTAGACCACCGGTCAAGTTTCGGGTCATTTGGAGCTCGTTTGGTACTCCAACGGTTAACCGCACTCTCGCAAAGGCCTCTTTTAAGTTGCAGCCCAACACCTCTCCAAAATAGTCCAATAACCCATCTAAGTCACTTCCATGCTCTCCGTCGTTCGATCACGATCGTGTGGGCGAAAACTACACCTCATTTGGACTCTCCTAGCTCCCTCTATGCCTATTTAAGCAAACCCCCATTCCAAATCTCGGGTCTAACCCTAGCCTTCCCCTACCTCGCGCCCGGACGAAACGTCCGCGCCGCCCGGACACGTCCGCCCCACCAGCGCCGCCGCCCTCGGCCAATCAGGGCGCGCCACGTGGGCACGCCGCGCCTCCGCCGCGCCCTGCCCTGCTCACGGCCGCCCGCCCGGCCGGCCATGCAGCCGCCGCCTCCTCCAGGGCTCGCCCTCCACCGCCGCCCGCCCGCTTCGGTCCGGGCCCTCCGCCCGCGATGGCCCCAGCTCCGTCACCGCCCGCGTAATCGCCGCCTCCGCCCGGCCGGCCCGTCCGTCCCCCGCCATGGCCGCCGTCGCCGCTCTGCCCGCCGCCCGCCTCGGCCACCAGCGGCCGGACTCCGCCCCGGCCTCCTTCCTCCTCCTGCCTCCGTGCGCGCCGCCGATCCGCCTCGAGCTCAAGGCGGCCGATCCGGATCTAGCGGCGTTGACTCTCTCCTCCAATTTTTCTTCTAAGTTTTAACTCGAGAATATTTTGTGGCATTTTCAATGCATCGTAACTTTGCATCTGTAGCTCTATTTTGCGCGTATAATATATCAAAATGTTCGCCTCGAAGAGTAGATCATTTCATCTCATTGCATCATTTTCATTTGAGCTCATTTTGATGCAATAAATGCTGTTGGAAGAGGGCTATGTGATGTTACTTTCTGTTTCTTAACAGAACATGCACTTTTGTTATGTTTGCTATGAATGATGTGTGCTCCCTATGAACTTGAGTCCTACATGTGTTTTGTAATATGCCATGCCATCTTTCCAGGGGTTTATGCCATGTATTTTTGTGATCTATGTGGTGACTAGCACAAGCATGCAAAATAGGTGTCCTGATGTTGCTGTTTTCAGCCCTGTTTAGTTGATATTTTGATGCCATGTTAACTTGATGCTACCGAGAGATCTATGCATATTTTGAGATAGTTCAGTAAGGATGTTTTGTTCTACATGTCTTGCTCTATCCATCCATGCCTTTGTTTGCAATTATGGAGTGCCATAGCTTGAGTCAATCGAGCTCTACTTTTGCTATCAAATGTTTCCTGGCAGATTGTTTACATGTTATTCAATTTTGCCAAGGTTGTTGTGGTTGATCCGTGTATGCTATGATGTTGTTCTTGCCATGTATATCTTCTATGCCATGTCTTCTTGATGTATGTATGCTTATTTTATCATGAAAGGCTCTGTGGTGAGTGCATCGAGCTCTTAAACAGGCCTACTTGTTATCAGTTTTTGACATGCCATGTTGCTGAATCTGTTAACGAAACTTGCGATATTGACATGGGTGTTACTATATTTTCTGATCCTTTTGGCTTATGGTCAGTAAAGGAATTTTGTTCTATGCTTTGTGCAGATTCATGCCATGCCTTGTTTTGCTATTATAAGTTCCTGTAGCATGTAGTTTTCTTGCTCTGAACATTGCTACCTGATGCTGATTTTGCCATGTCCAGCCTGATATTTTGTGCACTTTTGCCATGCTTGTTTGAACCTGTTATGATGTGATTTAGCCGTAGCTCAGTGTTCATATTTTGTCAAGCATCTTGAGTAGATCACTGCCATATACTTTGTTGGTACGTTTGGGTGCAGTAGCTTAATTCCTTGTTGCTTGCTAAGTGGCATCATGTTGTTAATGGCAGATTTGTGCCATTCTTGTTTTGCTTGTCATTTGCAAACCGTGCATCCGATTCCGGTGATCTTTATATCGATTTCAACCGAAATCATCTCATCTTTCCAGTGGAATACTTGGTTTGCCAAGTTGATGCCTGGTTCATCATTTTCCTTCCGGAGCGCGCATACGCATTGCATATCACATCTCGCATATCATGTCATGTTTTGCATCATGTTGCTTGTGCATTGCACCGTGATTTATTGTGGTCCCTTGTTTGTGTTCTTGCTTTGGGTAGAGCCGGGAGACGAGTACGTGAACGAGGAACCTGTTGAGAACGCTTACGAGGATCAAGCTTTCGACAACTCTGAGAACATTGCAGGCAAGATGACCATACCCTCGAAATCACTTCTATCTTTGCTATGCTAGTTGCTCGCTCTTTTGCTATGCCTATGCTGTGAAGCCTATCACTTGTCTATATCATGCCACCCATATTGCCATGTCAGCCCCTAACCATCCTTTCCTAGCAAACCGTTGATTGGCTATGTTACCGCTTTGCTCAGCCCCTCTTATAGCGTTGCTAGTTGCAGGTGAAGTTGAAGTTTGTTCCTTGTTGGAACATGGAGATGTTGTTCCTTATTGGAACATGTTTACTTGTTGGGGATATCACAATATATATCTGCTATAATTAATCATCTATATACTTGGTAAAGGGTGGAAGGCTCGGCCTTATGCCTGGTGTTTTGTTCCACTCTTGCCACCCTAGTTTCCGCCATACCGTGTTATGTTCCTTGATTTAGCGTTCCTTACGGTTGGGTGATTTATGGGACCCCTTGACAGTTCGCTTTGAATAAGACTCGTCCAGAAGGCCCAACATTGGTTTTACCATTTGCCACCTAAGCCTTTTTCCCCGGGTTTTCGCGAGCCCGAGGGTCATCTTTATTTTAACCCCCCGGACGGTGCTTCTTCGAAAGGCTGGCCCAAACGAGTAGATCAGGGGCCACCACGGGAAACTCGAGGCTTGGTTTTACTCAGTAGGATGTCTCATCCGGATGTGCCCTCGAGAACGAGATATGTGCAGCTCCTATCGGGATTTGTCGGCACAATCGGGCGGCTTTGCTGGTCTTGTTTTATTGCTGTCGAAATGTCTTGTAGTCCGGGATTACGAGATTGATCGGGTCTTCCGTAGAAGGAATATCCTTCGTTGACCGTGAGAGCTTATAATGGGCTAAGTTGGGACACCCTGCAGGTAATATCTTTCAAAGCCGTGCCGCGTTATGAGGCGATGGGAATTTGTTAATGTCCGGTTGTAGAAAACCCGAAGTTGACCTCAAATAAAATACACATCAACCGCGTGTGTAACCGTGATGGTCTCTTCTCGGCGGAGTCCGGGAAGTGAACACGGTGTTGGAGTTATGTCTGACGTAAGTAGTTCAGGATCACTTCTTGATCGCTACTAGCTTCACGACCGTGCTTTGCTCCTCTTCTCGCTCTCTTTTGCGATGTAGCCACCATATATGCTAGTCGCTTGCTGCAGCTCCACCTTACAACTCTGTCCTTCCTATAAGCTTAAATAGTCTTGATCTCACGGGTGTGAGATTGCTGAGTCCCCGTGACTCACAGATTCTACCAAAACAGTTGCAGGTGCCGACGATGCCAAGACAGTGACGAACCGAGCTCAAGTGGGAGTTCGATGAGGAACGTGGTCGTTACTATGTGTCTTTTCCTGATGATCAGTAGTGGTGCCCAGTTGGGACGATCGGGGATCTGTGTAGCATTTGGGGTATCTTCTTTTATTTTGGTTCCGTAGTCGGACCTTGAGTGTACTCTAAATGATGGATGTTTATTTATGCATTGTGTGAACTGGCGACTGTAAGCCAACTATGTATCTTTTTCCCTTATGTATTACATGGGTTGTGTGAAGATTACCTCACTTGCGACATTTCTTTCAATGCGGTTATGCCTCTAAGTCGTGCCTCGACACGTGGGAGATATAGCCGCATCGAGGGCGTTACACAGAGAGAGTACTTATTAAAGAAGAACAGAAGAGGAACATGCTAAAGAAGAGCAAGCAGATTTTGGATAACAAAATGTTCGTTGCCCACACATGATGAACCAGAGAACATAAAGAATGCAGTCCCTACTGTCTCTCTATATGTGGCGTACGTGCTTTTCGAAACTAAAGTAGGAATACTAGCTGACGAATTAAATGTTCTTTGTTTTAGTAATATCAGGATCATATGAGATTCGTATTTGAGCAGCTAAGTTTGGAATTCTGAGTGGCATGTCGTTTAGCTTGATGGGTTGAGGAGCAGTGCCAGCATGTCTCGAAGCACCTAGGATGATGGTACTGTTGGGGAACGTAGTATTTCCAAAAAAAATCCTACGATCACGGAAGATCTATCTAGGAGAAGCATAGCAACGAGCGGGGAGAGTGTGTCCACGTACCCTCGTAGACCGAAAGCGGAAGCGTTTAACAAGGCGGTTGATGTAGTCGAACGTCTTCGCGATCCAACCGATCGAAGTACCGAACGCATGGCACCTCCGCGACCTGCACATGTTCAGCTCAGTGACGTCCCTCAAACTCTTGATCCAAATGAGGCCGAGGGAGAGTTTTGTCAGCACGACAGCGTGGTGACGGTGATGATGAAGTTACCGACGCAGGGCTTCACCTAAGCACTACGACGATATGACCGAGGTGTAAAACTATGGAGGGGGGCACCGCACACGACTAAAAGATCAACTTGTGTGTCTTTGGGGTGCCCCCTTCCCATGTATATAAAGGAGGGGTGAGGGAGTCCTGGACTAAGGGGTCCTCGGGCGTCCAGCCTGTTGGACATGGGCCGGACTAATGGGCTGTGAAGATACAAGACCGAAGACTCTCTCCTGTGTCCGGATGGGACTCTCCTTGCGTGGAAGGCAAGCTTGGCGACCAAATATCAAGATTCCTTTCTCTGTAACCGACTTTATGTAACCCTAGATCCCGTTGTTGTCTATACAAACCGAAGGGCTAGGTCCGTAGAGGCGAATGATCATAATCATAGTCATACAGGCTAGACTTCTAGGCTTTTAGCCATTACGATCTCCTGGTAGATCAACTCTTGTAATACTCATATTCATCAAGATCAATCAAGCAGGAAGTAGGGTATTACCTCCATAGAGAGGGCCCGAACCTGGGTAAACATTATGTCCCCTGTCACCTGTTACCATCGACCTTAGACGCATAGTTCGGGACCCCATACCCGAGATCCGCCGGTTTTGACACCGACATTGGTGCTTTCATTTAGAGTTCCACTGTGCCGTCCTCAAAAGGTTTGATGGCCCCTTCAATCATCTACAAGAATACTGTCCAAGGAGAAGTCCTCCTTCCTGGACAGATCTTTGTGTTCGGCGGCTTCGCACTGCGGGCCAACTCGCTTGGCCATCTAGAGCAGATCGATAGCTACGCCCCTGGCCGCCAGGTCAGATTCAGGAGCTTGAACTACGTCGCAGATATCCGCGGAGTCTTGATCTTCGACTGATTTGAGACCACGGTAGCCACTCCCCGTCACCACGATGAACATGATTTAAATCTGTCATCAGACCATACCCAGGAGATAGCACCTGTAGCTGCTCTGGCTTTGGATCCGGAGCAGATCGCGCCATCTCAAGACGGGAAGCTCAACCCGCCACGGATGCCGCAGTCTCAGAGGCGTCAGTGCCGCACACAGACCCAACCTCGAGTGAAATATGTGTCACCGGAGCCTGGGACTCATTTCCGGCTACAGGTTATGGCCATGTGCGTCAACGTGCGTCGAGCTCAATCGGTCATCGATCGTCAAATTCAGCTCCACAGACGTTTTTCGACACTTGCCGTTGGGCTACGTGCTAAACTCAATAAAAACACTCTCCTTAGCGGGGGACTCACGGCCGAATTATATCCTGTTCGAACTGGAGGCTGATGATAGAGAATTTCGTTTCCCACCCACCACCCACTTCATAGCCACTGTCGAGGACTTACCGACATGCTCGATTACGGCTCCGAAGACATCAACGGTATGGACGACGATGCCGGAGAAGAAGAGGCCCAAAACCCGCCGTTTACCAGACGTTGGATGACCACTTCCTCGTATGACGTATACATGGTGGATGCACCAAAAGAGAATAGCAGCGATGACAAGGAAGATCCAATTGAGGATAAACCTCCTGAGATACAACCAAAGCGCCGGCATCAGCGGCGCCGCTCTAAATCACGCCGCAGCAAAGACAGCAACACCGGCACAGGAGAAGATAACACCCCGGACGGTGCCGAAGACAATGAAGACCCCATTGAGGCAACTTCCGAACAGGACGAACGGGAAGACGGCAAGTTAGCCCTGATGAACAGGCCATACACGAAGACTCAGAGGACAGTAACTATCTTCCGCTCTCCGAGGAGGAGGTGAGCCACGGCAACGAGGATTTTATCGTGCCCGAGGAAACTCTCGAGCAGGAGCGCTTTAAGCACCGGCTAATAGCCACTGCAAGGAGCCTGAAAAATAAGCAGCGGCAGCTTCAAGCTGATCAAGACCTGCTCAACAATAGATGGACTGATGTCCTGGCAGCCGAAGAATACGGCCTCAAGCACCCAGCCAAAAGTTACCCGAAGCGTAAATTGCTACCTCAGTTCGATGATGACGTGCTGGAGCCCGTACCATCATCGCGCAATGCAGCTGACCGACCCCTACGTGGTCGGAACAAAATGACAACTCGAGCCGAACACCAGCCCGCCCCACCTCACCGTAAAGGCAGAGATAAGACAGCTCGGGGACGTACCTACGACCTGCGGCAGGGCTTGGACAGTAGAGCAGGTCAGAACAGATCGGTCTATGGATCACGGGGACGCGCCCCGACACGCGACAACGGCTATCTAGCCGAACGCAACAATCATACTCACGCCAGGGCCGAGAACCGCAAACGGACTCCATCTAAGCAACGTCGCGATGTGGCCCAATACAGAGGCACCGCACACCCCCTTTGCTGCACTGAAGTGGTAATGGATCACGAATTCCCAGAAGGGTTTAAACTCGTAAACATCGAATCATATGATGGGACAACAGACCCCGTGGTATGGATCGAGGATTTTCTTCTCCATATTCATATGGCCCACGGTGATGAGCTCCACGCCATCAAATACCTCCCACTAAAACTCAAAGGACCAGCTCGGTACTAGTTAAATAGTCTGCCCGAAAACTCCATTGGCAGCTGGGAAGACTTGGAAGAAGCCTTCCTTGACAACTTCCAAGGAACATATGTCCGACCTCCGGATGCAGATGACTTAAGTCATATAGTCCAACAGCCCGGAGAGTCATCCAGGAAATTATGGACTAGGTTCTTAACTAAAAAGAACCAGATCGTCAACTGTCCGAATGCCGAAGCCCTAGCGGCTTTTAAGCATAGCATCCACGATGAATGGCTCGCCCGCCATCTCGGGCAAGAAAAGCCGAAGTCCATGGCAGCCCTTACGACACTTATGACCCGCTTCTGTGCAGGCGAAGATAGTTGGCTAGCCCATTGCAATAATAATGCAAGCGAACCTGGCACCTCCGAAGCCAAGGATAGCAACGGCAAGCCCCAACGCAACAGACATAAGCGTCGAAACAATGGCAACAATACCAATGACACGGCGGACAACGCCGGATTCAGTGGCTCCAAGTCCGGTCAGCGGAAGAAGCCATACAATAGGAACAATTCGGGCCCATCCAGCTTGGACCGCATACTCGATCGCCCATGCCAGATACACGGCACTCCCGACAAATCAGCCAATCACACCAACAGATACTGTTGGGTTTTCAAACAGGTCGGCAAATTAAATGCCGAGAACAAGGAGAAGGGGTCGCAAAGCAAGGACGATGACGAGGAGCCCGGCCATCAACACAAGGGGATGTAAGAAGCCCCCCAAGTTAAAATGGTAAACATGATATATGCTACCCATATCCCTAAGAGGGAGCGCAAGCGCGCACTCCAGGACGTCTACGCGATGGAGCCAGTCGCCCCAAAGTTCAACCCATGGTCGTCCTGTCCGATCACTTTCGATCACAGGGACCATCCGACCAGTATCCATTATGGCGGTTCAGCCGCACTGGTCCTTGACCCAATCATTGATGGATTCCATCTTACGTGAGTCCCCATAGATGGTGGTAGCAGCCTGAACCTGCTCTATCAGGAAATAGTGCGCAAAATGGGCATTAATCCCTCTCGGATTAAGCCCACAAAGACTACCTTTAAAGGAGTCATACCAGGTGTAGAGGCCCGTTGTACGGGCTCAATCACACTAGAGGTTGTCTTCGGATCTCTGGACAACTTCCGAAGCGAAGAGCTGATCTTTGATATCGTCCCCTTCTGCAGCGGCTATCACGCCCTGCTCGGACGAGCCGCATTTGCTAGATTCAATGCGGTGCCACACTATGCTTATTTCAAGCTCAAGATGCCCGGACCACGCGGTGTCATAACAGTTAATGGAAATATGGAGCGCTCCCTCCGTACCGAGGAGCACACCGTGGCCCTAGCGGCAGAAGTACAGAGTGGCCTTTTCAAACAGAACCTTAATTCGGCGGCCAAGCTCCCGGACACTGTCAAACGAATCCAGACTACTCTGTAGTAGGACAGTCCAGTTTGCCAAGAGCTCGACTAGCAATTCGTCCTCCGTCCCAGTCCTGACCAAACAGCGGCGTTCGTAACGCGCGTACATAACCACGCACTCAAAATACCATGGGCATCGACAGAGGCATAACTCGATTGTGATCCATAATACGGCTCGACCTCCCCTGGACACACATACTTTCACCTTTTCCTTTTTCTCCTTTTCAGGTTTCTTTTCCACAGGCCTTCCCTAACGGCTTGATCGCCGGACCTTTCGAACGATAAATACACCAAGACGGCAAGAAGCAAGGACATACAGGGGAATTTCCAGGTGGTCTCTTTAACGATCACTCTACCTGTGTTCAGGACCCACACGCAGCTCTCCCTTGGTTGTGGCATGTTAAATAGCCTGTTGCTTATTGCACTACTTGTACGAATACACTTTGACATATTAATCATATTATAACGGAAACAGTTTGCGGCCCAAATCCTGCGGCTCTAGCTTAGTACCATTTCTTCCTCTCTTTTTGATAACCTTATCAGATAGCACCCGTACACTTTGGTACGTTTCAATTTGCCAGGGGCTTCATAGCGCCCCACAATAAGGCAACAAAGTCTGAACACCTTTTACAGTATAGTTCGGCACCCCAAATTTAGCACTATATGCATTGGCTCCGAATCATGTCTTTGGTCAATAGTTGGGTTGCCCAACTCCTGTGCTTGCTACCTTACATTCCATTATATCGGCTAGGGTAGTAAAGGGAGAACTACTGCGATTGTGCCCTGGTTTACCCGGATGAGAACCTCAGTAGAGAAAGCCAAAAACTGACTGTCATGATGCGGCGAGAGCCGGTCAGCTCTTCGGAGGTCTCAAATCCTTAAAGATTTTTTCCGCATTACGCAAGGGAACGGTACTTACCCGATCAGGTGTTTACAGCATCCTAGTTCAGATACTAGGGGTTGTTGAGGGAGTCCTGGATTAGGGGGTATCCGGACAGCCGGACTGTATACATCGTCTGGACTATTGAAGCGTGAAGATACAAGACTCAAGACTTCGACCCGTGTGCGGATGGGACTTTCCTTGGCGTGGAAGGCAAGCTTACGATCCGGATATTATATTTCCTTCCTTGTAACCGACTCCATGTAAACCCTAGCCCTCTCCGGTGCCTATATAAACCGGAGAGGTTGGTCCTTAGAAGGACGATCACAATTACAATCATACCATCATAGGCTAGCTTCTAGGGTTTAGCTTCTACGATCTCGTGGTAGATCTACTCTTGTACTACCCATATCTTCAATATTAATCAAGGAGGAAGTAGGGTTTTACCTCCATCGAGAGGGCCCGAACCTGGGTAAACATCTGTGTCCCTTGGTTCCTGTTACCATTAGCCTAAGACGCACAGATCGGGACCCCCTACCCGAGATCCGCCGGTTTTGACACCGACATTGGTGCTTTCATTGAGGGTTCCGCTGTGTCGTCGCTACGGGGCTCGATGGCTCCTTCAACCATCGTCAACAACACGGTCTCGGGTGAGACCTTTCTCCCCGGACAGATCTTCGTGTTTGGCGGCTTTGTCCTGCAGGCCAATTCGCTTGGCCATCTGGAGCTGATCGATAGCTACGCCCCTGGTCACCAGATCAGGATCGGAAACCTGAATTTTACAGTGGATATCCACGGGGACTGGATCACCGACGGATTCGTGCCTATGCCAGGAGCACCGGACAGTCACGACGAGCACGGGTTAGACCTATTGTCGGACAAAGCTCGGGGTATCACCCCCGTAGTCGCCTCGGACCTAAATCCGTAGCAGGCCGTGTTGCCTAAGGACGGAGGGCTGGACCCCGCCCCGCAGGCCGCACACTTATCGGCGGTGGAGCCGAACACGGGCCCTACCTCTGTGGTGGCCTGTGACTCCGGACCCCCGGATTCGTATCCGGATGTTGGTTCCGGTCCGCGCACTCCCGAACCAATCGAGCCAGGTTGGGCTCCGGTAATGGAGTTGACCGCTGCGGACATCTTTCAGCACTCGCCCTTTGGTGACATGCTGAACTCGTTGAAAACTCTCTCTTTGACAGAAAATTCTGGGCCAAACTATGTCCGTCTCGAGTGCGAAGCAGGCGACGAAGAAATTCGTTGCCCACCCACCACCCACTTCATAGCCACGGTCGATTATTTAACCGACGTGCCTGACTTCGACTCCGAAGGCATCGACGGTATGGATGACGATGCAGGAGAAGATTCGGAATCTATGGGGCGCTGGGCTTCTACCTCGTCACACGACATATACATGGTGGATACACCCAAAGAGGAAAAAGGCGACAATCCGGAAGATAAAACCCCCGGGCAAAAGCCAAAGCGACGGTGCAGACGCCGTTCTAAGTCCAGCAACAGTAAAAATAGCGACAAGAGCGCCAGAGGGATCGATACTACAGTCAACTCCGAAGGCAACAACGACCATATGGACCCAGCGATGGAGCAGGGCGAACCAGGCCACCCCGAGCACAGTTCGGAGCAGACGCTCGAGGATAATGATCCCGACGGACGAGGTCATCAAACCGAACCTGTACAAGAAAACAGTCTGGACGATGATGCATTCATCATCTCGGAAAATGCGTGGAACAAGATAACCTCCACAGAAAGCTTATGGCCACCGCAAGAAGCCTAAAGAAGCAGAAGCAACGGCTCAAAGCCGCACAGGAAATGCTCAACCGTAGATGGAATAAAGTGCTAGACACTGAAGAAATATACGGCGATGATCGCCATACAAAGAGCTATCCAAAACGCAAGCTACTGCCGGAATTCGACGACAAAGCCGTGCCACTTCATAACCGCAACAAAGCGGCTACCAACGCCGCGCACGATCCACGTGAGCACCTGGATAAGAAAGCTGGCGCAGCCAGGACAATCTATGGATCTAAAGGACACACCCCGGGGAGGGACTATGGTCACCAAAACGATTATGCCAATCGAATACCAGTTCGGAATAAACACCGGACACAACAACAGATGACGGCATGCCACAAGATATCCGGATCTGAAGGGCCTACTCACCCTCGTGCTTTTATCAAGAAGCTTCGACTATGAATTTCCACAGGGCTTTAAACCTGTGAATATAGAGGCATACGACGGAACGACAGACCCAGGTGTCTGGATTGAGGATTTTATCCTGCATATACATATGGCTCATGGGGATGACCTCCACGCCATCAAATACCTTCCTCAAACTCAAGGGACCAGCCCGACATCTGGTTGAAAAGCCTCCCCGAAAATTCAATTGGGAGTTGGGAGGAACTCGAGGACGCTTTCAGGGCCAATTTTCAAGGGACCTATGTCCGGCCTCCGGATGCTGACGATTTAAGTCACATAATCCAACAACCCCTAGAGTCTGCCCGCAAGCTTTGGAACAGATTCCTCACTAAGAAAAATCATATTGTCGATTGTCCGGACGTCGAAGCTTTAGCGGCATTCAAACACATCATCCGTGACGAGTGGCTCGCCAGACACCTCGGCTAAGAAAAGCCGAGGACAGTGGCAGCCTTAACAAGCCTCATGACCCGCTTTTGCGCGGGTGAGGATAGCTGGCTAGCCCGTAAAGGCACCAGCAACCCAAGCACATCCGAAATAAGGGATGGCAACGGGAAGCCACGGCGTAATAAACACAAACGCCAAAACAAGGAAGAGAGCCCGGATAACACAACAGTTCATGCCAGATTCAGGGCTCTCGACCTGATCAAAGAAAAGAAGCCATTTAAAGGCGGTAAGAGGGACCGTCCGGTCGAATAGAGTCCTAGATAGACTATGCCAAATTCATGGCACCCCTGACAAACCTGCAAACCACACGCACAGAGAGTGCTGGGTCTTCAAGCAGGCCGGCAAATTAAAAGCCGAACACAAGGGCATGGAAACACCAAGTGAAGACGAGGATGAACCTCGCCAGCCGAACACAGGGGGACAGAAAAAATTCCCGCCAGAGGTTAAAACAGTGAACATGATCCACACGACAAACACATCCATGAGAAGGCATGAACGCGCGCATAGAGACGCGCTAGATATAGAGCCCATCGTACTCACACCTACCACTGGACGTCTTATCCGATCACCTTCGATCACTGGGACGGACGAACTAGTATTTGGCGCGGAGGATCAAAGGCCTTGGTGCTTGACCCAATAATCGACGGATACCATCTCACCCGTCGCCCTATGGACGGCGGCAGCGATCTCGATTTAATATATGAGGACCTTTGTCCGCAGGATGGGGATAGACCCATCCAGAATTGACCAAAGCAACACCACCTTTAAAGAGGTGCTACCAGGCATTGAAGCCTGGCAGGGCTCCGTCGCATCGAGGTAACATTCGCCTCGAGCAACTCGAGCGAAGAGCTACTCTTCATCATCGCGCCCTTCCAAAGCAACTATCATGCATTGCTCGGAAGAATGGCCTTCGCCCGCTTCAATCCATTGCCGCACTATGGCTACCTTACACTCAATATTCCCGGTCCACGTGGCGTCATCACCGTTAGAGGAATCACAGAGCGCTCTTCACGCGCAGATGAACTCGCGACGGCCTTAGCGGCCGGACTATAAGCGGCCTCCAAAATCAGAAAACATGACTGGTCATTAAAGACCACAGACTCGGTTAGACGAGTCCGTTCGCCCGGATAAAATTGAATCAGGGCACCGTATATGTAATCCCATAGTGGAAACCAGGGGCTATAAATACTTAATACAGCCCCACACTTGGCTCAACCTTATGGCCAGGTGTAACATCCCAAATTTTCAATTTGGAATGTTATACATAGATCATCACTTGCATATCATATTTTATTGCTTTTTGGCCCGATCCTAGAAACTTCACGCAACTCAAGGACCCACGGAGAGAGTTGGAGATTTCGTTATTTTCATATTTGAGTTTTCTCAAATTTTGAAAATAGGATCATTTGATTTTATTTATTTTATCTTCAATTATTTCTACTGTCAAAATATGAGAGAGGGAATAAAATGACTTTCCCAAAATAAAGGCATAATGAAGATTTAGTAAAAAATCAAATAAGTTTTATTTGGAGTTTTTGGCTATTTTATTTGAATTTAGGAAAAATTGCATGTTTTCAAAAATTGCATTTTAGGGCCAAGAAAATGTTCACCTCGTTCTAAATATTTTATTTAGACGGTGAAACTTTGTTTTGGTATTTTTAGATTTTTATTTATTTTTCTAGAATTTTCTAAGTCTCGGCGGAATTATTTTTATAAAAAAAACGCGCGCCCGCACCCGATTGGGCCGAAGGCCCAGCCGAGCCGGCCCAACCGCCGCCTCCTCCCTCGAGCAGGATCGGGACCGGAGTCCCGCCGCCGCCGCCGTGTCCCGGGAGGACACGCCTCCCGAGGCCGCCCCCTTCCCCAAGTCGCCGCCCCCTTTATTACATACCCGGGCCCCTAGAGCCCCACAAGGCCGCCGCCCGCACCCGCCGCCTGGCCGCCATAAGCCGCCGCCCGCTGAGCCGCCGCCCGCGTCACCGCCGCCGCCCGGAGCTCGCGCGAGTTCGCCCGAGACCGAGCCGAGGTAGCCGCCGCCGCCGGTTTTTTTTTTGAGAAAAACCGTTTCGGTTTTTTTAAAGAAAACCCTAGTTTCATTTTTTTAATAGATCGGTTTTCTCCGGTTTATTTATTAAGCGAGCGTTCGCTCGTTCGTTCGTTTTAACGAACGCATTCGTCGTTTAGGTTCAAGGTTCAGATAACGAACGTTCGTTAATCTGTTCGTCATTTTTCTTTTTTCACGGATTTATTCCGCGATTTTTCTGATCGCTATTTCTGATCCGAATTTTGATCTAGTATAACTTTTCGCTCGTTTATCGGAATCAGGCGATTCAAGCGCCTGGAGTTTTGTCTCGAAACCCTCTTTCCGAATAATCAACTCAAACAAGTTTTTGCTTCGGTAAAAATTGACTTAGGTCCAGATTAGTAAAACGAAGCCTGTTTCTTTCGTCGTTTGTTTTTCTTTGCGTCGTTCGATTTGATTCTTTTTGCAAACCGGAGTTCTTAAGTTGAACTTTCTGGTTAGATCTTCTATTTGAGTTTTACCTGTGCATTAGTTGAGTACTTACTGTGTGCTTGTTTATTTGCGATAGAGTACCCGCAGTGCGCCGCTTGCTACTTTGAGTCTCTAGGTTTCACGGATCATCAGCAAGGCAAGTAACACTTTGATCATACCTTTTCCATACCTAGTTTTTATGCATTAGATCAATCCTCAAACATTGCATGATTAGGATCTAATTAAACTGTGGGTTTGGGAAAGTAGTTGAGGTAGTACCTATTACCTGTTTTATTATCAAACCCTTGGGAGTTACTTCTACGTTTGCTTATTATGCCATGCTATGCCAGTAGACGTGGATTGGGTGAGTGTATTCCATGACAGATGTGAGATTGTTAACTAATGGTTTATTTAAGGTGGCAACCTAAACACACATCTAGGTGGATTGAGGTACCTGGGTATTCCAGGATTGCCTGTTTCTTTTTGGACCGCCACCCAGGCTCAAAGGGATCATGAGATTATTCATGCTAGAAACTTCCGTGTGCAGCCACAAGCTATTATGGGCTCTAGCATAGTTGACTAAGTTGTGCGAACTCTTACAGTGGTAGACTAGCAGATGTAGAGGGATGTAGGTGTAACTGTCTACACGTTCATAAGGTGCTAGCGCTTCTGAAAGACCGTGTCTCGGTCATCCGTTTCTCAAACACCATGTAGTGCGAGAATCCCAACGGAGGAGATCGAGTCTTGTGGGGAAAAGTGCACAAACCTCTGCAGAGTGTAACAAACTAATCATGGTTAGCCGTGTCCCCGGTTATGGACATCTTGAGTATCTAGTACTTGGATTATCATGTGAATCTCATCATGTTACTTTAATTAATATTGTTGGGTTTTAATGATGATGTTTAATTGGGATTAAGAATGCTGTCAACCATTCTCAATGTTTAACAACCAAAATGATAGTTAAATAAAATTTATTCCTTTGCAGTAGGGAAAAATTGGCTTTATGCAAAACTGTAACCATAGAGCTTTCCACCAGCCATATATGCATGTAGTATAGCATTACTCTTTCATATTCCTCTTTATGTGTTACCTTGCCAGCATATTCCATGTGCTGACCCTTTTTCGGGCTGCAACGTTCATGTTGCAGACTTTTCAGACGACGAGTAAGGTGCCCTAGGTCGTGGTTCTATACTCAGTGATGCCGTTGGAGTTGATGCACTCGCTTATCTTCCAAGCCTTCTGCTGTTATCGTTATTAGATGGCCTTAAGCCATATTTACTGTAATAAGTTCTCTTTTGGAGACACTCGATGTAATAAGTGTGTGATTGCTACTCTGTTATAAATCCTTCAAGTATTGTGCGTCTCGGCATTACTAATCCAGGGATGACAATGATGCATAGAGATCAGACTGTTTGAGGTCTGGTCGCTACAAGATGGTATCAGAGCACACGCTGAGTGTAGGACACGACCACTAAGCTAAAGCCCTTGATCACTACTCTTTCTTCTCATTTCTGTCTCCTCATCTTTTCTATTCTTTTAGGATGGCGGATGCAAGGAACAAGTTCACACAACCGGATGAAGATACACCCTTCGGATGTCACTTGAAGGAAGTCACTAGATACCTGAACATCGGAGTACCAAGCTTCACCGGGACCTACAACGCCACTTTACCCGAAGAGGAGCGCTGGTTGATTCAAGTTCAAGTTCCAGGAAGGACATTTGTACCAGTCACGGAGCCCATAGAGTTTTCCTTTGATACAACAACCTGGAGTCTAGGAAAGAGCATGGCAGCCCACATCGCCATGGGACGTATTGGAGAAGTTTACCGCAATGATCTCAAGAATACTATCTACTAGATTTGCGGGTGCCGAGATGAGCAATGGGAAATGATCAGCACCAGGAGGGATAGATCAATCACAGCATATATCCAGGAGTTAAACCAGCACATCCGACGTCAGGAGAACCAGATGTGCGTAGGCATGGAGGATCTGCAGAAGGCTATGACCAAGATCAAGGAGCTAGAGGAAGAACTCAAGGCTGCACGTGAAGATTACATGGAAGAAATTGAAGTGCTAGTGGAGAAGAATGACCACTTAACCAGGAAGCTCGGAGTTTTCATGGGAGGCCCCGTGCCAGGAGGAAATGATGACGATTCCACTTGCCCAAATAACTATATCATCATCGACGACACCGACTCGGACCCCGATGACAGCGATGATGACTATGTTGATGAAACTGGAGCGGATATCATGGAGTCTTCATCGGAGCAGTTTTTCTAGTTGACCACCATAACAGTAGTAGAAATTCCCCTATTGTAATTAGTTTAGTCCAAACACTTCTGTAACAATAGTTAGACCGTTGTATGCCCTTGTTTGAATTGATTGGAGTGATATTGTTTGTTCTTGTCTCATGTGCATATGGGTAGTGTTTTCTCACTAGACCTCATTCTATTCTATTTCTCATCTTCTCTAAAACCCTCAGATGCCTCCGAGACACGACACCGGATTTGTTTTCCCACCGGAGATCACTCAGTTGATTCAGCAGCAGAATGCCTTGATTCAAACACTGCTACAGAACCAAGGCAACAACAACAACAACAACAAAAACAACAACAACCCACCACCACCCCCACCTGTTGACCATTTGACTCGTTTCTTGAGGATAAATCCGCCGGTGTTTTCCAGTAGCACCGAGCCGATTGTTGCAGATGATTGGCTCCGCAAGGTTGGAAGAGAGCTGACCACTGCAGGATGCACTGATGCGGAGAGAGTGCGTTTTGCTGCACATCAGCTTGATGGACCTGCAGCATCATGGTGGGAGAATTACACAGCCACACACCCTATTGACACAGTCACGTGGGATCATTTTCAGCAAGCTTTCTGTACTGCCCATGTTTCAGCAGGAGCTATGTCCATGAAGAAGCATGAGTTTCGCAACTTACGCCAAGGAGGACATACTGTAAGCCAGTATGTGGAGGACTTTAGTAAGTTAGCACGTTATGCCCCTAATGACGTTGCTACAGATGCAGCTAAGCAGGAGAAGTTTCTGGAAGGATTGAATGATGAGCTGAGCATGCAGTTGATGGTAGCCACTTTAAATAACTACCAGGAGGTGGTAGATCGTGCTCTGATGATTGAAGAGAAGCACCAACGACAGTTGAAGAGATCCGGACTTTTCTTGGACTGGCAGGGTACTACCAGAGATTCATTGAGAATTTCTCGAAGATTGCGAAGCTATGATGGAGTTGTTGAAGAAGGACACTAAGTTTAATTGGACTGAGGAATGTGAGGCTAGTTTCCAAGAGTTGAAGAAAAGTTTGGTTACCTCACCAGTGCTCATTCTGCCAGATCAAAGCAAGGATTACGAGGTGTATTGCGACGCTTCACGTCGAGGACTTGGAGCAGTGCTTATGTAGGAGGGAAGAGTTGTTTCGTATGCTTCACGACTGCTTAAGCCTCATGAGTTAAATTATTCTACTCATGATTTGGAGTTAGCAGCCGTAGTACATGCACTGAAGACTTGGAGACATTTTCTCATTGGAAACCATTGTGAGGTGTACACGGATCACAAGAGTTTGAAGTACATCTTCACGCAGAAGGAGTTAAATCTCAGGCAAAGGAGATGGTTGGAGCTCATCAAGGATTATGACATGAGATTGCATTATCACCCCGGAAAGGCTAACGTAGTAGCAGATGCGTTGAGCCGCAAGAGCCATGTCACCACACTAATGACCGGAGGTTTACCAAAAGAGTTAGCTGAGGAATTTCGAGAGCTATGTTTGGAAATAGTTCCGAGAGGCTATGTAGCAGCATTGGAGATACAGTTTACATTGATGGATAAGATTAGAGACGCTCAGAAAACGGATAAGGAGATTGCCGCTATTAAGGAGAAAATGAGCAAGGGAAAAGCTAAGGTATTCCATGAGGATGAGCACGATACCCTATGGTTTGAGGACCGCGTTTATGTGCCTAGTGATCCGGAGATCAGGAAGTTGATTCTGCAAGAGGCCCATGATTTGCCGTATTATATTCACCCAGGAAATACCAAGATGTATTTGGATTTGAAGGATACTTTCTGGTGGACCAGAATGAAGAAGGATATTGCGGAGTATGTAGCAGTTTGTGATGTATGTCACAGAGTGAAGGCAGAACATCAAAAGCCAGCAGGTTTCCTACAGCTGTTGCCGATACCCGGATGGAAGTGGGAAAAGTTAGGCATGGATTTTATCACGGGATTGCCCAGGACTCGTTCAGGCTATGACTCGATTTGGGTTGTAGTCGATTGTTTAACGAAGGTAGCTCATTTCATTCCAGTGAAGACTACCTACAGTAGTGCCAAGTTGGCTAAGATATACATGACCAGGATCGTATGTCTGCATGGAGTTCTGAGGAGTATCGTATTAGATAGAGGAACCCAATTCACCTCAAAGTTTTGGAATCAGTTGCATGAAACTTTGGGAACCAGACTAGAGTTTAGTACAGCTTT
The DNA here is from genome assembly GCA_021605205.1 of Aegilops longissima. NCBI lineage: Eukaryota > Viridiplantae > Streptophyta > Magnoliopsida > Poales > Poaceae > Aegilops > Aegilops longissima. The sequence goes on along the minus strand of CM038677.1, from coordinate 613,392,458 downwards.
TCACCCACAGACAGATGGACAGACCGAGAGAGTCAATCAGATTTTGGAGGATATGCTGAGAGCATGTGCATTGGATTATGGATCAAGTTGGGATGACGACTTGCCGTACGCGGAGTTTTCTTATAACAACAGCTATCAAACCAGTTTAAAGATGGCCCCTTCAAGCCTTGTATGCGGAAGGAGGTGCGAGAACCCATTGTTGTGGGATGAAGTTGGAGACCGCCAGTTGTTTGGACCAGATTTGATTAAGGAGTCTGAACGGAAGGTGAAGTTGATTCGCGATAGGCTCAAGGTAGCCCAGTCTAGGCAGAAGAGCTATGCGTATTCAAAACGCAAGGAGATAGTATACGAAGTCGGAGACAGAGTTTATCTTCGAGTATCACCACTTCGAGGAGTTAAGCGTTTTGGTGTTAAAGGAAAGTTAGCACCACGTTTTATGGGGACGTACAAAGTTTTGGAGCGCATGGGAGAAGTTGCCTACAAGTTGGAATTACCCGAGGGATTGTCAGGAGTTCACGACGTGTTCCACGTTTCTTAGTTGAAGAAGTGCCACGCAAAGATGGCTGAGATACCTCTAAGAGATATTGTGCCACTGGAAGTGATCCAGTTGGGTAACGATTTGACCTACGAGGAGAAACCCGTCAAAATTCTCGAGTATGCCAGCCGAGTCACCCGCAGCAAGGTTATCAAGTTTTGCAAAGTTCAGTGGAGCCACCACACCGAGGATGAAGCCACCTGGGAGCGAGAGGAAGATCTGCTTAAGGACCACCCTCACCTATTTTCTAGCCAACCCGAATCTCGAGTCATCTTAAGGGGGGTAGGTTTGTAACATCCCAAATTTTCAATTTGGAATGTTATACATAGATCATCACTTGCATATCATATTTTATTGCTTTTTGGCCCGATCCAAGAAATTTCACGCAACTCAAGGACCCACGGAGAGAGTTGGAGATTTCGTTATTTTCATATTTGAGTTTTCTCGAATTTTGAAAATAAGATCATTTGATTTTATTTATTTTATCTTCAATTATTTCTACTGTCAAAATATGAGAGAGGGAATAAATGAATTTTCCAAAATAAAGGAATAATGAAGATTTAATAAAAAAATCAAATAAGTTTTATTTGGAGTTTTCCGCTATTTCATTTGAATTTAGGAAAAATTGCACGTTTTCAAAAGTTGCATTTTAGGGCCAAGAAAATGTTCACCTTGTTCTAAATATTTTATTTAGACGGTGAAAATTTGTTTTGGCATTTTCAGATTTTTATTTATTTTTCTAGAATTTTTCTAAGTCTCGGCGGAATTACTTAAAAAACGTGTGCCCAAGACTGACCGGGCCAAGGCCCGCCGCCCGCCGCCTCCCACGAGCCGGATCGGGACCGGAGTCCCGCCGCCGCCCGGCGATGTCCGGGAGGACACGCCCCGAGGCCGCCTCTTCCCAAGTCGCCCCCCCTTTATAATCCGCCACCCGGCGACCTGAGCCCCACACCGCCGCCGCCCGCACCTCGCCGCCATTGCCGCCGCCGGAGCCGCCCCCGCTTCCTGCCCCGCCGCCCGCGTGGAGCCGCCGCCCACGTCTGTTGCCGCCCGAGCCCCGCTGAGTTCGCCGGAGCCCGAGCCGAGGTAGCCGCCGCCGCCGGTTTTTTTTTTTTGAGAAAAACCGTTTCGGTCTTTTTGAAAGAAAATGCTAGTTTTGTTTTCTTAATAGATCGGTTTTCTCCGGTTTATTTATTTAGCGAGCGTTCGCTCGTTCGTTTGTTTTAACGAACGCGTTCGTCGTTTAGGTTCAGATAACGAACGTTCGTTCTTTAATCTGTTCGTCGTTTTTTTTCTCGGATTTATTCCGTGATTTTTCTAATCGCGATTTCTGATCCGATTTTCGATCTAGTATAACTTTTCGCTCATTTATCGGAATCAGGTGATTCAAGCGCCTCGAGTTTCGTCTCGAAACCCTCTTTCCGAATAATCAACTCAAACAAGTTTTTTGCTTCTGTAAAATTTGACTTAGGTCCAGATTAGTAAAACGAAGCCTCTTTCTTTCGCCGTTTGTTTTTCGTTGCTTCGTTCGATTTGATTCTTTTTGCAAACCGGAGTTCTTAAGTTGAAGTTTCTGGTTAGATCTTCTATTTGAGTTTTACCTGTGCATTAGTTGAGTACTTATTGTGTGCTTGTTTGTTTGCGATAGAGTACCCGGAGTGCGCCGCTTGCTACCAGTAGACGTGGATTGGGTGAGTGTATTCCATGACAGATGTGAGATTGTTAACTAATGGTTTATTTAAGGTGGCAACCTAAACACACATCTAGGTGGATTGAGGTACCTGGGTATTCCAGGATTGCCTGTTTCTTTTTGGACCGCCACCCAGGCTCAAAGGGATCATGAGATTATTCATGCTAGAAACTTCCATGTGCAGCCACAAGCTATTATGGGCTCTAGCATAGTTGACTAAGTTGTGCGAACTCTTACAGTGGTAGACTAGCGGATGTAGAGGGATGTAGTGTAATCGTCTACCCGTTCGTAAGGTGCTAGCGCTTACGAAGACTATGTCTCGGTCATCCGTTTCTCAAACACCATGTAGTGCGAGAATCCCAACGGAGGAGATCGAGTCTTGTGGGGAAAAGTGCACAAACCTCTGCAGAGTGTAACAAACTAATCATGGTTAGCCGTGTCCCCGGTTATGGACATCTTGAGTATCTAGTACTTGGATTATCATGTGAATCTCATCATGTTACTTTAATTAATATTGTTGGGTTTTAATGATTATGTTTAATTGGGATTGAGAATGCTGTCAACCATTCTCAATGTTTAACAACCACCATGATAGTTAAATAAAATTTATTCCTTTGCAGTAGGGAAAAATTGGCTTTATGCATACTGTAACCATAGAGCTTTCCACCAGCCATATATGCATGTAGTATAGCATTACTCTTTCATATTGCTCTCTATGTGTTACCTTGCCAGCATATTCCATGTGCTGACCCGTTTTCGGGCTGCAACGTTCATGTTGCAGACTTTTCAGACGACGAGTAAGGTGCCGTAGGTCGTGGTTCTATACTCAATGATGTCGTTGGAGTTGATAGACTCGCTTATCTTCCAAGCCTTCCGATGTTATCGTTATTAGATGGCCTTAAGCCATATTTATTGTAATAAGTTCTCTTTTGGAGACACTCGATTTAATAAGTGTGTGATTTCTACTCTGTTATAAATCCTTCAAGTATTGTGCGTGTCGGCATTACTGATCCAGGGATGACACTGATGCACAAAGATCAGACTGTTTGAGGTCTAGTCGCTACAGCAGGCCAACATCTTACACTTTTATTATCCATCGCATACTTACGTTGTACTCTTCTACGAGTTTCCTTTTTCACAGACAACGTTCGCGCGATACCCTTCCAGGATATGGCACAACGGAGACAAAGGCAAAGACGTGCAGCAGGGCCCCGTTCAACAGGTTTCCTTTTAGATTAAGCCCCTGTGTAAACCTTTTCTATTGCCTCTTGTTGTTTAACCATCCCATGGGTTCCATACCCACAGAGGATACTGCCTTTTTGGCATTTCGCCACGACAGTTAACGCGTGCACTGGAAACACAGGGTTTATAAGGAATGGGCATTCTTGAGACCATCGTGCATTATAAAGTCCGAATACCTTCGAGAGTGTTGGCGTCCACGAGTTTGGCCTTATATGAAGTAGCTCAAATCATGTCTTTGGTCAAATGTTGGGTTTGCCTGCCTGGGTTTGCCACCTTACGTTCCGTTATTATCGGCTAAGGTGGCCAAAGGAGAACCATCTGCGATTGCGCCCTGGTTATTCCGGATGAGCACCTCGATGAGAAAGCCGAAACCGATCTGTCATGATATAGCGAGAGACTGCTCAACCACTCGAAGACCTATCGGAATCTTTAGGATCCCTCCGCATTAACGAAGGACCGTTTCCCGGTCATGTACACACGCGCCCGTATTCGGATGCACGTGAAGGTACCAGGGGCTACATAGTAGCCCCAATGTTGGACTCCCATGGCTAAGAGAAAGTGTTACAGCTATATAGTCCGGTCGCCTAGTTCGACGTGCGATCACCTCCTTAATAGACCAAGACGTTGGATCAAGTGTGATTAAGCATATTCGCGAACACCCCCGCATTGTCTGCGTGGGGCCTGAAGCCAACGACTGCTAACTTTTGGATTACATATTCATATATATATGATTTTATATATATATATATATATATATATATATATATATATATATATATATATATATATATATATATATATATATATACATATAAATGGCCGCAAAGGGGACACAATCATATTTTCAGGCAAACAGTACAATAAATATTGTTTCATAATCAAAATAAACATTTTTTTACAATGATTCGATTCATCACTCGAACAAGGCATTCTTCGAGCATTGCGCCTCTATTAGGCGGGCACATTCTGTGTCCTGCGCCAAGCCGTGCTCGGCCGGATATTGGCCCCCCGCCGGATCCTGGGTCGCTATAATGGTGGCCTCCATATCCGTCCAATAGGCTTTAACGTGGGCAAGAGCCATTCGTGCACCCTCTATGCACGCCGACCTCCTCATGGCGTGGATCCGAGGCACGGCCCCAAGGAATTGCTGCACCAAGCCAAAATAACTATCCGGCTTAGGCCCCTTCGGCCAAAGATGGTCTATCACAGCCCGCATTGCAATCCCGGATAGCCTGTGAAGCTCCGCTACAGCAGCCATCTTGTCACTTAACGGCAGCGGGCGAGTGGGAGCATTGGATTGCGACCAGAAAAGCTTCTCCACTTCCTTATCACCCTGATCCCCGAATAACTTGGCAAGTGTCCATCAGATTCTTCGCCAAATCCGATACGCGTCCGCAGGACTCCAAAGTCCATCCAGGGGGCGTGCCAGATCAAAAAACTTCGTCCGCAGCAAGTAGGAGCCTCCACCGCGATTTTACCGGCTGTTGAAGTTCCTCCAGCGCACCCCGAGCGCGGTCCGTATTTCCTTGGTGGCATTAAGTGCCTTGTCCAGCTCGGCGAACTATCCTTATGCTCCTTTTAAGGAGCTCATACCGTCGCGGCATTTTTAACTCAACAGCCACTTCGCTATCTTTTCCTCGCTTCACGATGAGCAGCCTATTCGGCTCTCAATTCTTGACCGCCTTTAGGGAAGCCGCATTGCTAACCCGAGCTTATTCCTTGGCTCGACAAGTTCTGCCTCGTGGCCTCCACGGCAGCAAGCACCATCTCGTAGTCCCAACATATTACATTAATATCACGCCGCCTCCATATTTTCCTATACAAAGGAAGGCAGAGCACATACCTTGTGATTTGTCCAGCCGCTCGTTCACCAGTGTGATATCGGCATCAATCGATCCAATCTGCCTGGTTAGTTCGGCAACTTCAACGGACTGGCCGGCGGCCGGACCCACAGGTACCTGCATGTATTTTAAGCGTAGTCATTGATTTATGATCCCCCGTTTGCCGCCTAGGGCGGGCAACCAGAGTCTCAGGGGCTACTATCTATATGGAGCACACCTAATGCGTGCCTCACAACCAAAAATAGTGTATTCTTTACTACATACCTCAAAGCCTCTAAGCAGACTTGTAAGTGCTTCATTCAAACCGCTTGTAGCAGATGAAATCTTCTTGAGCACCACGCTCATTAATGAGCGGTGCTCCTCCGAGAGTGCAGCTCGCTCCAAGAGGGTCTCACAAGACGTCGGCCGACATCGAATCTATGTCGGACCTTCCCATCGCCCCTCGTGGGAGCCAATCGCTCCGGGCTTAGGGCGGCTGACGCATTGGCTTCCGGCTTCGGCAGATCCGGACTCCTCTGTGACGACACCTCGGTGTCGCCCGCTTCATGAGCCGGGGAGGTGAGTGGGGTCTCGCTCTCCATCATCTCCGGAGGAAGATCCCCCGAAGACGAACTCTGTTGAGAAGGGCTGCTAGGGACTGCGAAAGACGAATCCTGGTTATTGATCTAGGAGGAACGCAGTACCTTCGAATTGAAAATTAACTTACAGCTCGGTGGAGGGCTGGCCCGTTGGTGGGCACGATGCGGTGAGGGTGCCTGTCGGGGCAGAGCACCCTGGTGTTATATTTTTCCCTGGTTTGGGCATCTCCGTCTCAGAGTCTTTGGAGGCAGCCCTCTTCTTCCCGCGCAGGGAGGAGGCCTTAGCCTCCCCTTCCCGACTATCCTCCTTAGGGGAGGCAACAATTCCCCCGGTTCGGATGTGTAAGCGCGTGAAGTTTGGTTTCTTCGTTCTTCCCCTTGTCTTTCCCTGAGGGCATTCTGCTGAGTACCCAGTCAAGCATCTTGGCCATGGTGGGACCAGGCGAGCCTTCGGGAAGTGGCGCCGGACACCTGATTCTCTCCGCCTTGCTGAGCCATTCCTGGCCACGGATGATTTTCAGAATAAACAATTATGACAAATACAAAATAAGGTGTCCGGTAGCAAGTTTACTTACTTGGGTATCTAGGCGATTGCAGCTTAGGCCCGCATCCTCGGTGGTGTCCGGACACTTTACTTGCGGTCCGAAGAATAATTTGCACATTCCTTTGAGCTTCAGGCCGAAGAAGTTCTTGACAGTCCATGGACCCTCTGGATTGAATTCCCACATCCGGAGAGGTCGGCGTTGGCACGGCAACATCCGTCGGATTAACATCACTTGCATTATGCTGACAAGGCTAATGTCCCTCTCAAGAAGCTCTCTTGATGCAGTTCTCGCTTTGGAACATCACCAGTGGGCCCCAATTCCGTCCCACGCCGGTCCAAGATGCTAGTTGTGACGGAGGGCCCGAGCGGAACTTGGGGGCGGCCACCCACTTTGTGCCTCTGGGAGCCGTGACATAAAACCACCTCCGTTGCCATATATCAGATACTTCTGGGAAAGAACCCTCTGGCCATGGGGCATCAGCATTCCTTCTTATTACGGCACCTCCGTACTCCCCATGTCGCCCCTTGATCATCTTCGGCTTCACATTGAAGGTCATGAGCCATAAGCCGAAGTGTGGGGTGACATGGAGGAAGGCCTTGCACACTATAATGAACGACGAGATATGGAGGATAGCGTCCGGAGCTAGATCATGAAAATCCAACCCATAATAGAACATGAGCCCCCTCACAAAAGGATCGAGGGTAAGGCCCAAGCCACGGAGGAAGTGAGGAACGAACACGACACACTCATTGGGCTCCGGTGTAGGGATGACCTGCCCTGGGGTAGGAAGCCTGTGCTAGATGTCGGCGGTCAGATATCCGACCTCCCTAAGCTTCGCAATGTCCTCCGCTTCAATCGAGGAGGCCACCCACCAGCCTTGAGGGTCGGATCTAGACATATTGAAGGATCTGGGGTGTTGGAGCTTAGATCTCGGGTGTTAGAACTCGAGGTGTGGAAAGGCGCGAGGGAGGTGGAAAAGAGGCATAGGCCTCAGCCCCTTTTATAAAGGGGGTGAATATCAAGAGTCCTTAGGGTGACCGCTTGAAGTTTACCTTACGACACACGGAGTCATACCAACGGCCGTCGTAGGGCTACGCACGCCCTCATTAATGGAAGATCTCGTAATAAGAGGAACAAGATCTCTGCTTCGACAGGACGTGTCAATAAAACCGCCTCGCGGCGCGAGTCGAGGTGGGGCGAGAAGCACCAGTTCGTGTTGAACTGGGCCACGATGCGAAGGCACGGCGTACAAAGATTGCCAGTGGATCAGATTTATGCCATGTTCCCTACAACGGTGTGTAAGAATCCCCTCGTGGGTCCGGTCACGATCTAAGTGTTCGATGATTACTTTGGAGTATTCGGAAGAGGAACACACCCTGCAATGCCGAAGACAAGACTGCGCGCCGGACTCATCGTCATTGAAGCCTGGTCCAGGGGCTACTGAGGGAGTCCTGGATTAGGGGGTATCCGGACAGCCGGACTGTATACATCGTCCGGACTATTGAAGCGTGAAGATACAAGACTCAAGACTTCGACAAGTGTCCGGATGGGACTTTCCTTGGCGTGGAAGGCAAGCTTGGTGATCTGGATATTATATTTCCTTCCTTGTAACCGACTCCATGTAAACCCTAGCCCTCTCCGGTTCCTATATAAACCGGAGAGGTTGGTCCTTAGAAGGCCGATCACAATTACAATCATACCATCATAGGCTAGCTTCTAGGGTTTAGCCTCTATGATCTCGTGGTAGATCTACTCTTGTACTACCCATATCTTCAATATTAATCAAGCAGGAAGTAGGGTTTTACCTCCATCGAGAGGGCCCGAACCAGGGTAAACATCTGTGTCCCTTGCTTCCTGTTACCAACAGCCTAAGACGCACAAAACGGGACCCCCTACCCGAGATCCGCCGGTTTTGACACCGACAGCTGCGCCTATATTTTTGTCGTCAAACTCCTCTGGCTAAGTGAGGGTGTTAAAGCCGCATAGTCCAATTGCCTGGTTCGTTGTGCTAAAACCCTCCTTCAAGGACCAAACAATTGGATCAAGAGTGTTTAGATTCCATCCCGAACACCCCCGTACTACCTACGTGGGGGCAGAAGCCGACGACTGGCCAACTCTCAGATTTCACAAAACACGGCCGCACAGGAGGTGAATTTTTTTAAACAAACATTATATTACATAACGACTTTGTTCCTTCATACATAGCAGAGACAACATGAATGTATTCATTCGAAAATAATGTCTTGTGCACATTGCGTCACCACAATGCGAGACCCCTCCAGGACCTCTCCAAAATAACGCTCGGGCATGCGGTGCTCCTTGCCCTCAGGCGGTCCCTCGGTCGCAAGCTTGACGGCGTTCATCTTCGCCCACCACACCTCGATGCGGGCGAAGGCCATCCACGCGCCCTCGATGCAGACTGACCGCTTGACGATGTCCAGCCGAGGGTAGGCATTCACCAGCCGCTTCACGAGACCGAAGTAGCTGCTGGGTATAGCTTCGGCAGGCCACAACAAGATTATTAAATCCTTCATGGCCAGTTCGGCCACCCTATGCTGCTCGACCAGCAGTTTTAGCTGATCAATAAAGGGCACCGGATGTTCTGGCGCAAGGTATTGCGACCAGAACAGCCTCTCCGTTGAGCTCCCTTCTTCGGCTCGGAAGAATTCCGCAGCGTCAGAAACACTGCTCGGCAGATCCGCAAACGCCCCTAGAGAACTCCAAATTCTGGTTAGTAAGAGATACCTCTTCTTCACATACTTGCTTTGGATGCTAAAAGCCTTACCCACCGCGATTTTCTTGGCCTCCTGGATCTCCTGCAGGGCACCCTGGGCTTCAACCCGGGCCTCTTCCGCGCTTTGGCGAGCCTTGGCGAATTCGATCTTTTGAGCCGAAACATCGCGCTCCAAGGTCTCGCATTTCTTCACGGCATCCTGGAGCTCTTGCTGGACCTCATCAAGCCTGGCCTCGTGTTTCTCACGGGCGGCTCGTTCCTTGGCAGCTTTCTCCTCAGCCTCGGCCAGGGCATTTTAAGGACCTCGAACTTGGTCAACCCTCCTACAAATATCATGGCACTACGATCAATACGCATCATTCATTCTTTCCGAATATACAACAAGTCACCACATACCTTGCTTGCCATCCAGCAGCCTTTTCATAAGGCAGAGCTCTTCTTCGGTCCGCTCCAACCTCTACTTTAGTCCGGAGACCTCTGCAGCATGAGAGGTTGCGGCCAGCAACGATGCCTACTTATTCACATAAGACATATTTAGTTAGTTTCCTGCGAAAATTACTTGATCCTCTGTCCGGTTCTTCTTTCCGAACACCGGACAGTGTCTCAAGGGCTATTTTCTATACTAGGGTTTTCTCTTTCGCGTCGCTTACCTCAAAACCTATCAGCAGGCTGCTGCAGGCTTCGATCAGTCCGCTCTTGGCGGACTGAACCCTCTCAACCACTGTACCCATAAGGATACGGTGTTCATCCACAATGGAAGCGCCTCGTAGCGCTTCCAGCAGATAATCCGGTGCCTCTGGTTGGACAGAGACGGGATGGGTACACCTCCTTCTCTCGAAGGAGGCTGCTCGCCGAATTCCGGAGCCGTATAGGTCTCCGGAACTGTATTCGGCTGGGGGCCGAACTGAACATGGCCCCCATCGCCAGTCTCCATGGGGGTCTTCTCTCCCGTGTCCGTCCCGCCGAGGGTCACCCTCTGCGCCCACCTCGACGGCCTCCTAAACCTCTCCCTGGCTTGGGAAGGTCCTTTGGGGCAGCACCTCATCGTCGCCCTTGGCCGTGGGAGAGTGAGCGGCCGGCGGTGACTCGCTGGCCTTCGCTTTTGAATCCAGCGAACCTCCTAACGAGGATCGCGGGGGGCTGTCATGGGCCGGACTGCAATTTTTAACATATAAATACCATGAAGTGGAGAGGCCGGATACATGGACGTATACGGGTTTTTTAGTACTTACGACACGGCCAGGGGCTTGCTTCGGGGGCGTCGCTCTGGGCTACTGTTAACGTCCCACGCGGAGTTATCCGCGAGGGGGCCCTTCCCCCTCTTGGGCGCCTCCGCCTCCAGATTTGTGGAGGCCGCCCTCTTCTTCCTTCCCCCATCAGGGGGAGAGTTGCTTTCTTCCTCCTCCTCCTCGCCGTCTTCGGCGGCAGAGGAGTGAGTCTTGTTTTCGGATGACACGTCCGAAGCTCCCTTGCGGCGGGGGCCACCCCGGACCCCCTTGGCCTTCTTCTCCGGCGCCTTATAGGGCGCTGGAACCAACATCTTCGCCAGGAGCGGGATGACTGGTTCCTCGGGCAGTAGAGCCGGACACCGAATCTGCTCCGCTTTCTCTGTCCATGCCTGAAAAAATAAATAGTGAAGTTTTAGACATCTTCCTTGAACAAGCAAGTAGAGGATGCACCTTTGAGATGTGAAGGACTTACTGCACTGGCACGATGGTCAAGATTGTGCACGCGGTCCGAGTCTATGTCCGGCGGCGTCTCATTGCCCTTAAAGAGCAACTTCCAGACATCTTCATGAGTAGGTCCGAAGAGCCTTTCCAAGGTCTGGTGCTTCTATGGATCGAATTCCCATAAAGGGCAAGTTCTGCTCTGGCACGGAAGGATCCGGCGAACTAGCATAACCTGAATCACATTGACGAGCTTGATGTTTCTATCCACCATGCTTTGGATGGGCGTTTGCAGCGCTATCAGTTCGTCCGACGAAGACCAATTTGGGCCCTTCTCTATCCAGGAGGTGAGCCGCATTGGAGCCCCGGACTTGAATTCGGGAGTTGCGGCCCAAGTGGCGTCACGAGGCTCTGTGATATAGAACCACAGTTTCTGCCACTCCTTGACGGTCTCCACAAATGTACCTTTGGGACATGTGACATTGGGCATCTTGCTCACCATGGCACCTCCGCACTCCGCATGTTGGCCATCCACCACCTTTGGCTTCATGTTGAAGATCTTGAGCCATAGTCCGAAGTGGGGATGAATGCGGAGGAAGGCCTCGCACACAACAATAAATGTCGAGATGTTGAGGAAGGAGTTTGGGGCTAGATCATGGAAATCTAGCCCGTAATAGAACATAAGTCCGCGGACGAAAGGGTGGAGAGGAAACCCTAACCCGCGGACGAAATGGGGGATGAACACCACCCTCTCATTAGGCTTCAGGGTGGGGACGACTTGCCCCTTGGCTGGAAGCCGGTGAATGATTTCTTTCGCTAGATACCGAGCCTCCCGAAGCTCGGTGATGTCCTTCTCCTTAATGAAGGAGGCCATCCACTTGCCTTGCCCTCCAGATCCGGACATGGTTAAGTGCTTTCTTGAGGCGGAAAAGATGAGGACTTAGGTGCTGGAGCTCAAGAATGGAAGGGCAGAGGAAGAGAGAAGGCCTGGGTGAAAGAAGGGAATCCTTATCCCCTTATAAAGGCAGTGAATATCAAGCGCCCCCCACTCGCCTTAAAACTCGCCTGTTCCCAAGGGCTGTGCAAATGGAACGGTCAGATTACCCACGCCCGTATTGATGAGAATCCCGCAATAAGGGGACACAATCTCTGCTTCGAAAAGACGTGCCGATAAAAACCAAGTCTCGAAACGTGGAACGGCAGGACAAGAGACGGTTCGAAATAATGACCGGGCAGACGTGATGTCACATTGCAAAAAGTTGTCAGCGGGTTGGACTTGTGAAATATTATACTCTCTGCGGTTGTGTGTGTGGTACTTGTGTTGCAGATCCGGATACATTCGTTGCGTCCGAAGACTATCTTGGGGTATTTGAAAAGGGGAACCCGCCTTGCAATGCCGAAGACAATCTGCGCGCCGGACACCTCGTCATTGAAGCCTGGTTCAGGGGCTACTGAGGGAGTCCTGGACTAAGGGGTCCTCGGGCGTCTGACCTGTTGGACATGGGCCCGACTAATGGGCTGTGAAGATATAAGACCGAAGACTCTCTCCCGTGTCTGGATGGGACTCTCCTTGCTTGGAAGGCAAGCTTGGCGACCAAATATGAAGATTCCTTTCTCTGTAACCGACTTTATTTAACCCTAGATCCCTCTGGTGTCTATATAAACCGAAGGGCTAGGTCCATAGAGGCAAACGATCATAATCATAGTCATATAGGCTAGACTTCTAGGGTTTTAGCCATTACGATCTCTTGGTAGATCAACTCTTGTAATACTCATATTCATCAAGATCAATCAAGCAGGAAGTAGAGTATTACCTCCATAGAGAGGGCCCGAACTTGGGTAAACATTGTGTCCCCTGTCTCCTATTACCATCGACCTTAGACGCACAGTTCAGGACCCCCTACCCAAGATCCGCCAGTTTTGACACTGACAAGGGGGGGAGAGGAGGCCTGCCCAAGGGGGGGCGCGCCAAAGGGCGGAGTTCTACTTGGACTCCCGGTCCAAGTAGGATTCGCCCACCCCCCTTCCTATTCCAACTAGGAGACAACTCTCCCTCTTAAATATCCCTCTCACGCACAAACACAAACTCCGTCTCCCACGTTCTCATATCCCTCCACCATTTCCTTGTATGCCGCTCACACACACCCTCTCTCCCTAGGGATATCTCGCGTTCTCTAATATGTCTCTCTAGCTACGACTCTCCTTGTGAAATATCTTTCTCCCTCGCAAACACAAAACTCCGTCTCTCCGGATCTCATTTTTCTCTTGTATTCGTCTATATGTCACTCACATGCACCCTCTCTCTATCTCTGTCACACCCACACACATAACTCAACCTTCTGATCCACTTGACTCTTATCTCTAACACACAGACTAGACGATATCCCTCTATCTAGCATTTCTATCTATCTATTCTCTTTTTCTCTATCAAACTTCTTTCTCGCCCGCACTTTTGCTTCCTATCACACACATTATACATGTTTCTCTCTACATGCATTCATGAACCCTCTTTCTATCTTTCTCTCTCGCACACATAACTCATCCCGCTGATCCACTCGACTCTTATCTCTAACACGCAAACTAGCCGATGTCCCTCTAGATAGCATCTCCACCTCTCTATCTATCTGTTTCTCCGTCAACCTTCTTTCTCACACGCACTCTTGCTTCCCATCATGCACACTATATATGTTTCCCCATACATGCATCTATAGGTCGATCACTTTTGCACAAACATTGTGTCTCGCTCTCTCTGCTCGCCATAGATGCACTCTACAGCCCACGCCCCTCTCTCTTAAAGACAAAAACACATACTCAATCATTGTGCTTTCTTCCCTCCACTCCTGCATGCATGCATATTGTCATACCGACCCATCTCTCCCATCATGTTGATCTTATGTCTTATGTCTCTCCTTTCTTTCATCTCGATAATGCACGCGCGCACACATTTCCCACATATACATGTATACCTTTTGCACATGCACATTCAAGGTCTCATATGTCTCCATACGTAGTTAATTACCCTCAACCCTCACCCGAATCATCCTCTTCTTGTGTGCACATGACTTCCATCTGGATGGGTCTCTTATGTAAAACACACACTCAGACTTACTATCTCCTTCTTGCTACCCCCTCTCCCACTCCTTCCCCTCTATCGCTGAAACCAATAATGTCGGCATTCTCAACGGGGTCCCTGACTTGCTCGTCTCATGCCCGCGGCGTGGCTCAGCGGGGGCCATCACGCCCATCTTCATCAACACGAGCTCAAGACCTCGCGAGGGGCTGGCCTCAAGGCATTTACAGGAGCTTCTCGTGCACGGCCTCATCAGGCTGGCTCGCGAGGTGGCGGAGAGATCAAGGCGGGTACTCACGAGGTTCCCATGACGCAAGCCATGACGCACCAAGGGCGCCAGTGGGCGCCAGCCACAGAGTGTCCTCCTTTCCTCTTTGGTGCAAAGGGAGCAAGCGCAGGCGTAGAGCATCAAGCAAAGGCGCCCATTTCGTGCAACAAGACCAAGACCAGTCCAACGGCAGGAAGGAAGTCATTAGGAGCCCGAGCCAAGGCCACCACTCAGAGCCTTTGACAAAGTAGGACCAACTTTAGTCGATAAGTGTACCAGATGTTCCCTTCAAATGGCCAATTGTTGGCGCCTTCCCGCTCAATATTTGGGAAGAGGCCCGGCCTCCGCCTATATAAGTAGAGCTAGCCACCATAGTAGGAGAGAGATCTGAATCAGCAGAGAGATAGAGAGAGATCTGGAATCAGCAGAGAGATAGACAGAAGCAACTGGACTCCCCCTAGCAGTTCATCGCACCAGCTAAGAACAGACCCTCGCGAGGCTGTTCTTCCTTGTATTGTTCATCACCATCAGCCCAAGAGGCAATCCACCACACCACAAACTAGAGTAGGGTATTACACCACAATGGTGGCCCGAACTAGTATAAACCCGTGTCTCTTGTGCTTATTGTGTAGTTTAGATCCTAGCGAGGCGGCGGGGTGCGTGTAGGTAGAGGGCGAGATTCGCGCACCCCAAAGTTCGAACCTCAAGGGTCAGCCGAACCCGAACCGACATTTGGCGCGCCAGTAGGTGTGCGCCAACTCGCTTTTCGTCGCCTGTTCTCCGTCGACCACCGCATCCATGTTCGACGCTTGCCGGGCATGTGCCGAAGCCGAGCCGCTTCGCTTCCCAGACGCTTCAGACGGCTCCTCGCCGCGGGCTCCTCGTCGTTTCGCCGCCGCTGCCAACGCCGCCATCGCTCCGGCGGGAACGAGCAGCAAGCATCGCCCCAAGATCCTCCGTGAGGCAAGACGGCCGCACTGCTACCCTCGCCGCCCTAGCTGGTTTTCGCCTCGCGCGCTCGCGCTTATGGAGGCTCGAGCTGCGCCATCGCGCAAACGAGCTCCTGCGCTATCGCCCCGCTGACGACGCTTCACGAAGAGTGGCTCGACCGCTGCCGCTGAAGCTTCGTCCGCCGCCGCAGGGGCTCCTGCGCCGCTCCTGTCCCCTGCACCAACTCCCCGCCCTGCGCGGGCGACGGCTCCGGGTGCTCGCAGCCTCTCCTCGAGAAGGCGCCTGGCCCCAAGGCGCGTGGTCCCTGGCGGAACCCGCCCGTCCGGCGCCAGCCGCTGCAAGAGCAGAGCTGTCAAGAGGTCCTCGCCCGCAAGAAGCTGCCCGAGTGCTCCTCGCTTCCTGTGTCGCCGCGACCACGCCCCGCTCCCAAGACGTCAAGACCCCGCTGCTCCAAGCTGCAGCGATGGGGACCCGCAAGACCAAGCTCTTCGTCACCCAAGGCCTCCCATGGCCACAACAGTTGTCGTGCCTTCACCCCGAGCTGGTAGCAGGCGTCGCGGGCCCGGCAAGTTCAAGCCGGACTCCCTCCTCGCTACGACGGCACGGCCGACCTCAAGAGAGTTCCTCCAGCTCTACAAGCTGGGCATCAAGCCGCCAATGGAGACGAGAAGGTCATGGCGAACTGGTTACCCATGGCGCCAAAGACGGGCCCGCACTGCTCTCGAACATGGCCCCGCACGATCTCCTCCTCGACGAGATGCGCACTTCGCTTATCGCCAACTTCCAAGGTACTCGTGACCGACCACCCGCCATGAGCGACATGCGCCAGATCAAGCAGCAGCTGTGGAGACCTCGCAGAAGTACATCCAGCTACAGTAACAACGAACGCCTCAAGATTCCTAAGGTGACCGAGGAGGCCATCATCTCCGCCTTTCTCCGACGTGCGCGACGCCAAGATGAAGGAGGAGCCGGCGATGCATGAAGATCTGTGCACTTCCTTGAGTTGTTCAACTTGGCGACCAAGCGCCAGGGCCGAGGAAGGGCGCCTCTCCTCCTCGAGCTGCCCGCCGCACCCGTAAGAGAAGAAACCCAAGGCCAAGGACGGAAGCGCAAAGGGGCTGCCGTGCTCATGCGCGTAACCGACACCAAGCGGGCAGAGATTAGCCCGAGTCTTCCAAGGGCGGCCGTATCACAGGTACCACGACCTCCACACCCACAACACCAGCGAATGTCAAGAACTCCGAGCCGCAGGCGAGAGGGAGGATCGCCGACGCCCCGACCGCAGCGACCGGGCTACGGCCGAGGAGGAGGAAGGAACGCAGGACACTGGGAAGACAGCGGCCCTCGCCAAGGACCAACCTCGCGAGGACCGCTGGCAAGACCCGCCTCGCGAGGGAGGATGGAGGGATCAGCCTCGCGAGGACCACCCGCAAGGCAATGGAGGCCTCCCTCCTCTGCCATCGCAGCCAAGGAGAAATGAAGACCATCATCAGGACGAGGGGGCTGGGGGCTTCAGAGCCGCGTGCAATCGCTCAGATCCGGGCGGAGCTCAAGCCCACCTCTCAACGATCTTCAAGCAGTTCGCCCGTGAAGTGAATGCAGTCCTCCCTAAGCTCGGCCAC
The DNA here is from genome assembly GCA_021605205.1 of Aegilops longissima. Taxonomy (NCBI): domain Eukaryota; kingdom Viridiplantae; phylum Streptophyta; class Magnoliopsida; order Poales; family Poaceae; genus Aegilops; species Aegilops longissima. The sequence continues at coordinate 613,375,715 of CM038677.1, read as the reverse complement.
ACGCCTCGTGGTCGGCGGCACCATCACGCTCAGCTCAGCGGATCAGCTCTGGCAAGCGGCCACAGCCGGAGTCCTCCGGATGTCTGCCCCTAATCATCAAGAACGTGCTAGTCACCAAGACCTCATCGATGGCGGGCAGGGCTCAACGCCCGTCCGTGGAAACGCTCAACAATCTCCAAGTGCTCATAATCAGCTCCACCACCAAGCCTTTCTCCTGGGTCACCGACGGCTCCACGGTCCCGATCGGGCAGGTTCGCCCCCTGTCACCTTCGCACACGCGACAACCACCGCACTAAGCTCATCGACTTCGACGCCGCCCACATTCGCCGCTTTACAACGCCATCCTCGGTACCCAGCGCTGGCTGTTCATGGTCAGAACTCCACCACGGCTACAACGCCCTCAAGATGCCGTGAAGTGGCGGAGTCATCACGGTGCCCCGCGAAGAGAAAGACGCAGAGTTCTCCTCGAGCGAGCCTTTCAGCCGATCACCGGAGGACCCGGATCGCGGAAGCAGGAGGCTTCCCGAGACCCTCCCAAGAAGAAGAAGACATCGTCTGCCTGGCCCTCAGAGGCAGGCCCCTCGTGGTCCGCGGCTGCTCAAGGGGAACCTCCTTCTATCAAGATAGGAAAGCGCCCTGCCCCTCCTCAGTGCAGGGCCTGGGGCTCCTCGAGGGCCACCGACCTTGCTAGGGTCACGAGGGAGGCGCTTGGGCACCATTTGGAGGCGATTTCAAAGCACGCTTCTCAAGAAGGAGCAAGGCAAGGAGGGCCAAACCTCGGAGTTCGCTGCCAAGATCGCTCGAAGCTGCAAGAGTCAAGAGTCATGAGTGGCAGCCGCCACACCGCCGTGGCTCCCCATCCAGCGAGGATATTGGGCTGCGCGTCTCAGATCGACATATCAGGGCTCAACCAAGCTACCACTCAGAGCGCCACTCGCCCTCTCAAGCATGGCGCGGGTCCACCCCACAGCCACGCTCAGATGCCTTACAGCCACGGACGCAGCCGCCACGCACTCAACGCCTCATGAGGGACATCCTCGAGGCTCAAGAGGCCAGCGCTCCGCAGTTCTGGCGGAGATGGAGATGGTCCACGAGGAGCCACCAGCGCCCGGAGCCTCCCGAGGCCCCCGGGCCTGGGGCTCTGGAGGATCGGCCCGTAACCCACCGAGTCTCGCTGCACCAACACCCTTTCGCCTTCAACGCTACCAGTGACATCTTTCAAGTTTCATTTCCACCGAGCACCCCTGTGGCTGCATTATTCCCAGGCCGTGGGTCCGCCCCCGAGGCTTGTATATCTTTTACTTCCTGTTCCTAGCTTACCTTGTTGGGGGAGCCCTTTGGGCTGCATCATCCCCAAGTCGCTCGGGTCCGACCGAGCGGTGTTCGTCTTCTTTGCGCTTATCTAAATGGACTTGCTCCTTCGTGATTAACATGCTTGACCTAGTTGCCCGCCGACCGGCACCAACCGATGGAGCTGCTCCTCAACGGCATGGCGCTGGCGCATGGGTCCGCCCCGCAACGCCGACAAACCTGAATGGCTGAGCTCGTCGCGCAGCCCCGCAAGATAGCGCCACTCGCTGTTTTCGCTGTTTCGTCATTCCTCGGGGCAACCAACGGCCGACCGATGGTCGGACGGTGAACCTTCGTTTTTCTGTGATGAGCCCACAGGATCTCTTCAAGGAGCAGCGCCAGGCGAGGCCCCCACGGTGTCTCTTTCACTCTCACCCGCGCGAACCGCTTGCACGTTAAAGGGGGAGTGCCTGAGCATCACGACTCAGGGCTCCTACTGGCTCTCCAGCCCTCACCCTCTGGCCTTGCCCACGGCACCGCGACCTGGCATACCAGCGACGGCTGAGACTCGCTCGAGGGTCGGGACCCGAGGACGTAGGGAAAAAAGGGGAGCAAAGGCGAGAAGGGAGGGACACGTGAGGACCTCGCCAAGCGACCCCTTGCCTGCCGATGCAAGGACCCGGCAATGCACCAGGAAGCGACTCCTGATTCTCGAGATAAGTCATCCTCCGGAAGCATTAACTAACACGGCACCGTCCCCTCACCAAACGCAATCCAGAGTTAGCAACGTCACTCTCCTTTTTCACCAAACGACGGCTGCTTGAGCGCTAAGGGGGACCTCCTGAGAATCGCGATCAGGCTCTTACCGACCCGGCCGCCACCTCTCGCCTTGACCACGGCATCGCGACCGCATACCAGCGACGACCGGCTTGCCTTGGGACTCGGACCTGTCGGCGCAGAGCATCAAGCCCTCGCGAGGTTCGGAAGGAGAACTGAGCTAAGGCGGATGAGCAACTCGCTGATTCACAACAAGGATCATATTAACAAAAGGGCCACAGCACTCTTACAAGCCCCCAACGGGCGCTTTGATTCCTCGCAGGAGCTGATCCTAAAGAACGCTAACTACATGCGCTCCTGCAAAAGACGCCATCACCAACAGTAGGCCGTCGGGCACCGGCGCCAACCCCATCCAGCTGAGGGGCGGCGACGGCCTGCCGAGCCCGCCTCTCCCGAGAGCGGCGCAGACTCGGGGCTCGAGGCTGTCGCCACTGCCTCCCGAGTCGCGAAGAGCTCGGCGGAGTCGCTGGATCCTCCGACGCCTCCACCGCCTGAGGAGCTGCCGAGGGAGCAGCCAGCGAGCCTAGCCCTCACCACGGCAGGGCCTCGATCACCTCTCCCGAGGCAGCACTCCAGCCGGTGCCCTTCCGCATCGAAGACCTTGAGGAGCATGACCAAAGCGCCATCAGACTAGTGGATCGCGAGATCGCCCCTTGTCCTACAGACCCGGGCGATCTCGCCCCAGCCTCGAGTCATGAAGACCTCGCCCGGCCTCGAGTCATGAAGATCTCGCCCCAGCCTCGAGTCACATGATGGAGCGCGTTTATTTAAGACGGACAGCGAACCCGCTGCCTCTTCTCCGGTCGCCGTCGCCCGATAGCCATGGCCCGGCCAAAGGTAACGACATACGCCATGCTCCCGCTGGAGTGGCGCTTCAAGCTGCTTCCGGAGGCGGCACGAAGCCCGGATCCAGCTGCCCTGCCTTCGGAGTCTGGACTAGCCGGAGCCGAGGTGAAGGCGGTGGAGACGGAGCAGCACACGGAGCCGGAGGAGGAGAACACCAACGCGGGCAACACGGAGCTTGAATAGGAGGATGACGATGCGGGAGAAGCGGAGCCGGAGGAGGAGGACGACGACGCGGGCGAGGCGGAGCCGGCGCCACCGGCTGCATGCTTCGCCATGGAGGAGTTGACCCAAGCGGAGGGGGAGGCGAAATAGCAGGCCATCCTCGAGTCCATCCAGTCGGAGGCCAAGGTGGAGGCCAACCACTGCTTCCTTCGCTAGCGGGAGTGGGGGATCAACGTGATGTTCACCAAACTGGAGGAGGAGCAGGAGTAGCCGGAGTTGCAGCATGCGGACGCCTATCCATCTCCGACAACGAGTAGTGTGGTCTAGCTTAGAGGTTATGTACTTATGTGTCGGATTTCGGGTTCCGGCAGACCCTCTAGGTTCGAACTCTGGGGTGCACGCGGAGATCTCACCTCCAACCTACCTACACCTCGTCGCCTCTCAAGGATCTAAACTACACAAAGAGCAACACAAGGGACACAAGGTTTATACTGGTTTGGGCCACCATTGTGGTGTAATACCCTACTCCAGTGTGTGGTGTGGTGGATTGCTTCTGGGGCTGATGATGAACAATACAAGGAAGAACAGCCTCGCGAGGGTCTGTTTCTGGCCGGTGCGATTTAACTGCTAAGGGAGTTCGGCCGCTTCTCTCTCTTCTTACTCTCTTCGATTCGATCCGCCTCCCCTACCCTGTGGGTGGCTAGTCCTATTTATAGGCAGAGGCCCTGGGCCTCTTCCCAAATATTGAGCGGGAAGGGCGCCAACAATTGGCCATTTTGAAGGGGAACATCTAGTACACTTGTCCTGACCAAAGTCGGTCCTCGCCTGCCAAAGACTCTGTCGGTGACGCCAGCTTGGGCTCCACGATGACCTCCTTCCTGCCGTTCAGCTGGTCTTGGTCTTGTTGCACCGAAATGGTTGCCTTTGCTTGATGCTCTCGCGCGCTTGCCTCCTTTGCACCAAAGAGGAAATGGGGACATCAAGACAGTCGGGCGCCACCGGCGCCTTTGGTCGCTCATGGCTTGCGCCATGGGCACCTCATGAGGTACCCCGCCTTGATCTCTCCACCTCCTCGCGAGCCAGCCTGACGAGGCCGTGCCTGAGGAAGCTTCCTGTCGTCCGCCCCGCGAGACTTGGCTCCTCGCGAGGGTCTTGAGCTTGTGTTGATGAAGATGGGCCGTACTGGGCCACCCCTTGAGCCACGCCGCAGGCCGCAGGCAGGCAACTCTGGGTACACCCTGTCGGTGTCAAAACCGGCGGATCTCGGGTAGGAGGTCCCGAACTGTGCGTCTAGGCGGATGGTTACAAGAGACAAGGGACACGATGTTTTTACCCAGGTTTGGGCCCTCTCGATGGAGGTAATACCCTACTCCTGCTTGATTAATATTGATGATATGGGTAGTACAAGAGTAGATCTACCACGAGATCATAGAGGCTAAACCCTAAAAGCTAGCCTATGGTATGATTATTGTTCGTCCTATGGACTAAAACCCTCCGGTTTATATAGACACGGATAGGTTAGGTTTACACAGAGTCGGTTACAATGGTAGGAGATCTACATATCCGTATCGTCAAGCTTGCCTTCCACGCCAAGGAAAGTCCCATCCGGACACGGGACGAAGTCTTCAATCTTGTATCTTCATAGTCTTGGAGTCCGGCCGTGATGATATTTTGGCTATCCGGACACCCCTAGTCCAGACTCCTCAAGAGCTCTCGAACCAGGCTTCAATGACGACGAGTCCGGGCGCGATATTGTCTTCGCATTGCAAGGCGGGTTCCTCCTCCGAATACTTCATAGAAGGTTTTGAACACCAGGATAGTGTCCGGCTCTGCAAAACAAGTTCCACATACCACCGTAGAGAGAATAATTTTTGCATAGATCTGCTGACGTATTCCGCGGCGTCACATCACACCACGGCCAGGCCTTTATATGAATCGTTTTTACCGTTCCACCTTAGCGTGTTTAGCGAGGCGGTTTCCCTGGCACGTCTTATCACAGCATAGATCGTGCCTCCTTATTCCGGGATTCTCATCAATACGGACGCGGGTAACCCATCCGCGCCATTGATTACGGCGCTTGGGAGATAAGCGAGTTTTACCAGGCTGGTGGGGGACGCATAGCTTCGTCCGTCCATATAAGGGGATAAGGATCCACCTTTTCACCTATGCCTTCTTCCTCCTTTGCTTATCCATTTCCGCGCACTCGAGCTCCAGCGCCCAAGTCCACACATCCCACCTCAACCTTTCTCCAACCATGTCAGGAGCGGGAGGCAGGTGGATGGCCTCCTCCGTCACAGAGGGGCACATCACAAGACTGCGGGAGGCTGGATACTTGTCCGGCGACATCGCGCACAGGCTTCCCAACGAGGGGCAGCTCATTCCAACCCCCAGGCCCCATGAGAGGGTGGTGTTTCTCCCCCACTTCCTCCGCGGACTAGGTTTTCCACTTCACCCATTTGTCCGGTGGCTCATGTTCTACTACGGCCTGGACTTCCACGACCTGGCCCCGAATTTCATCATCAACATCTCGGCGTTTATCGTCGTGTGCGAGGCCTTCCTCCGCATCCAGCCGCACTTCGGCTTATAGCTGAAGATCTTCAATGTCAGGCCGAAGGTTGTGGGCGGCCGTTAAGCGGAGTGCGGAGGCGCCATGGTTGGCAAGATAGCCAAAGTCCTATGGCTCGAGGGCTCCTTTGTGGAGACAATAAAGGGGTGGCAATCGGGGTGGTTCTACATCACCGAGCCACGCGACCCCAAATGGGTGGCGGCCCCCGAATTCAGATCTGGCTTCCCCACACAGCTCTCATCATGGAAAGAGACGGGCCGGACTTGGGGGAATTCGGACGAGACATCCGGACTCCAAACATGCGTCCGAAACCTGGTGGACAAGAATCTCAGGCTTGTCAACGTAATCCAGGTGATGCTCATCCGCCGGATCCTCCCATGCCAACAACGGGCCTTCAAATTATGGGAGTTCGATCTGGCACAGCACTCGACTCTAAAAAGGCTCTTCGACACTATGTATGAAGACGCCTGGAAGGGGCTGTTCAAGGGCGCCGAGGCTCCCTCATCCGCTACTGAAGATCGCGGATACAGCTCGCAATGTCAAGCCGGCGAGGTAAGTTATTTTGCCCTTTACGGGACTCTTTTTTCATAGATTGACTCTATGTGGGATCTAAAACTCCCCAATCTTTGACAGGACTGGTTGAAGATGTCCGGACAGATTAACTATCCGACTCCTTTGCCGGAAGATCCAGCGGACGCCCGATTGACGGGGCTGCTGGCTCCGGCACCCCATGTGGTGCCGGAGAAGAAGGCCAAGAAGGAGGCCATGGGAACTCGAAGGAGCTCCCGACGCCAGTGCTGCCGATTCTCAAGCGAATCTTCTCCCGAGGACAAGGAGGAGGAAAATAAGCTTCTCTCAACGGGAGGAGAGGAAAGGAAGGCCGCCTAACCGGGAGGAGAGGAAAGGAAGGCCGCCTAACTAGGGAGGCCGGAGGGTCCAAGAAAGGAAGAACCTTCCTCCGGATTCTCCACCAACGCCGACAGCGACGAGGAGGATTGGCGCAAGGGCCAAGCCTCGGCGCAGATCGTAAGTGTCCGGATGCCCATGGCTTTTTCATTATTGCATAGTGTTCTCTAATGTCGAACAATCATGCAGCCCGCCCAAGAGTGATCTAGCCGCTTCGACGAGCGGGTCCCTGGGTTCGTCGGAAATGGAGAGTACTTTGCTTCCGACCGCCTCCTGGCCTCACGCTACGGACGACGCCGAGGTGGCGCCCCAAGGGGGGCCTGGTCAAGAGGAGGTGGCGCAGGAGGCGCCACAAGTCGACCTCCCGACTCAGCGCGGGGGGGGCAAGACCCCCAGGGGCTCTAAGCCCGACCCTTGTCCGGACTCCATGCCGGAACCTTCAGTGGTTCCGGAGTCCGGCAAGCGCTCCCTTCGTAAGAAGGGTAAGACGTCGGTGTCCTCCATCCAACCGGAGGCACCGGATAGCTTATCGAATCGCTAACAGCCCCATCAGTGAGGAGCACCGCATCGCTATGAGTGCGGTGATCCGGACAGTTCAGTCCGGCAAGAGCGGCTGAACGAAGCTCGCACGAGCCTTCTAACAGTGCTTTGATGTAAGTTTAGAATATGTAAAAATATTACCGATAGACAGAGTTCTCGATGCTTAGTTCGTGTTCTGGAAAGAAAAGCCGGACTAAGGATCTAAAAAGGTATACGCAGAAGTCTAACATAAGGATGTCCATATGGGAATGCAGGCGCGCTGCTGACCTCTCGCCAGACCGATCATGGAGGTCAATGCATTGAAGCAGAGCTCGAGCGGTCCGAGAACGAGCTCGCCAAGCCAAGAAGCAGCTCGAGGACAAGGAAGGTAAGTAGTACCTTATTAAAGAAATACCTTATAGAAAGGTTTCGCTGCAAAAATAACAGGCATAACATGGGTAGCATCGCAGGGCCACGAACGAGGTGGCGACTCAAGGAAGCGTGTCCGTGGTCAAAACAAAGCAGCTGCGTAAACGCACTAAGCGAGAGAAGGGGAGGCGAGCTGGCTACAGAGCGGGTAAGAGCTCCAAGCTCGTGGAAAAACACGAGAGTTTGAGCGTGACTCAAAGACTCGAGAGTCCGAGCTTGCCTCGGCTCTTGAGAGTGCCAAAGTTGCAAGGCCGAGGCCCAAAAAGCCCTCCAAGAAATTGAATAAGTAAAGAAGATAGCGGCGGTAAGGCATTCTTTATGCAAAGCAAGCATGTAAAGTGAATTACCTATTACTTACCCAGATTCGAGCTCTCCAGCAGAGATTCGCAGATTTGCCCCATAAGCAGATCCGATGTTGCCGCATTCTACCGCCGCCAAGGAGGGAGCTCGACGAAAAGGTGTTCGTCTCAAGATGCCGAGGCCGGACATCCGTGCCCCGAGCGACCAGCTGAAGCAGCCGGTCGAGCTCCACAAGGTTGCCGAACAGGCCATGAAGGGCCTTATATGCGGGGTGTGGCCATTGGAGGCCATGCCTGGAGCTACTTCGCTTGGTGCAGCGGCTGGTGGACGATGTCCATGGATTGAAGTCATCAAGCGCCTCCGCCTGCATTGAAGGTGTCCATAGGGCCCTTGCCCGCTAAAGTGCACCGGGGCAAGCTGGATGCGGAGAAGCTTGTGACGGACGGGCCACCAAGGGCAAGGAGCATCGCATGCCCGAAATGTACTATGAGGGCCTCCTGAAGGGTGCTCGCCGAATAGCGGATGAGTGCTCCAAAGATGTAATTTTTTAATAGACTCGCATTTGTTATGTTGTACGCTGAAAACTTGTTCATATGCGCTAAGCAACGCTTATTAATTTAAAATATTACCTTCAGGCGGCCGCTTATCAAATTTGAGAGATGGCAAGTCGTTGGCTTCAGCCCCATGCCACGAGTGTGGGGTGTTCGGATAAACTTGAGCACTCTTGTTCCCATTCTGGGTCCATCTAGGAGGCGCCAACGCAACGAACAAGGCAACCGGACTTATAATGCTTGAACACTCTCACTTAGCCATAGAATTTATAATTTTAAATTTTGGCGAAGCCCTAGTATTCGAAGACCGAGTTCGGGCGCTTATCCACGCCTTTGGCCGGACAACTCCGTTCCTCACTCTAAGCGGCATAAGTCTTTAGGGACCCAAAAACCTCTCGAACAGCGTCGGCTCTCGCCTCTATCATGACGGTCAGTTTTAGCTTTCCCATCGAGGTGCTCGACCCAGCTCAACTGGGGCACAATCGCAGTGGTTCTCCGGTGCTACCTTAGCCGATATAACGGAACGAAGGTACCAAAACACGGAGCCGGGCAAACCCAACTATTGACCCAAGACATGATTCGAGCCGATTCATATAATGCTATAAGTTCGGGTGCCGACTTGTGAAAGTGTTCGGACTTGTCACACCGAAATTGTGGGGTACTTAAGCCTCGGCGACACCGTACTCAAAGTGTACGGGTGCAACATGTCATGAAATGAACATATATATAGATAAAAAAGAGTGCAATAATAGGCAAAAGCTATGTATTGTTTATTCAGAAGGTACTGCAATGAAAGCGTAATGATACAAATAGTGCGATAAGCAAGGGATGGACTATCTAACATGTCCTTCTCCGTGGGTAAGCTGCGGATGGTATGTAAAACAGGTATAATGCTCGTAATAGGGACCACCTGAACACTCAACGAAGCTCGCTTTCCCTGGCTGTTGCATCGTGAGTTCAGCGATTCTAGTGCCGACAGACTTCGGAAAACGGAGTCCTGAAAAAGGAAAGAAAGAAGAAAAAGAATGACACAATCGAGCTCCCTGTGCGGTCGAGCCGCATTATTGGCGCAGTCGGGTCGTGCCCTCCCTTATGCCCATGGTATCTCCAGAGCGTAGTTATGTACGCTGTAGTACTCGCCTTCGCAACTTCGTGAGGGCTGGGTTAGCCGGATTGCTACGCTGCGGCTTGAATCATGCCAGCAGTCTTGTTGTAGGTTACCCGGCGCGCTGGCAAAGTGTCCGGAAGTTTAGTGGCCGGACTCGAGAATTGCCGTGAGAGGCTGCTTTGCACCTCCGCCGCGAGGGTCGCCGGTGCTCCTCCATTCGGAGAGAGCGCTCGTGTTTCCGCTGACCGTGATTACCTCGAGGGCCTGCATCTTGAGCTTGAGGTATGCGAGGCGGCACCGCATTGAACTTTGCGAATGCGGTTCGCCCAAGCAAAGGCGTGATAGCCGCTATGAATGGGACTATGTCAAGATTAACTCTTCGCCGGAAGTTATCCGAGATCCAAGACCACTTCGAGTGTAATCGAGCTCGCATAATTGGCCTCTACACCCGTATGACGCCTTTAAAGGTCATCTTTGTAGGTTTAATCCTTGAGGGTCTATGCCCATTTTGGCGATCAGATCCTCGATAAAGCAGGTTCAGTTGCCGCCGCCATCCATCAGACTCGGTGAGGTGAAATCCACGATAATTGGGTCAAGAACCAATGCGCGAAACCGCCGTGACGGATGCTAGTAGGGTGGTCCTTCGATCAAAGGTGATCGGGCAGGAAGACCATGGGTTGAACTTCGGGCGATCGCTCCATCGCATATACGCCTTTAGTGCACGCTTCCGCCCCTTTTGGGTATATGGGTTATGATATCATGTTCACCGTCCGCACTTGTGTGGGAAAACCTTCTGTCCTCTATTGTTCGGGCGGCCGGGCTCTTCCTCATCATCGCTATGCAGCCCCTTATCATTGAGTTCGCACTTAACTTGCCTGCTTGTTTGAACACCCAACAATCTCTGTTGGTGTGATTGGCTGAGCTTCGGGTGCCATTTATCCGCACAAGCGGTCGAGTATTCGGTCCAATTTGACGGCCCTCGGTATTTCTTTTGAATGGCTTCTTCCACGACCGGGTTTAGAGCTCAATCCGCATTGACGGTCAGATCTTCAAAGATTATCGCCGCACGCGGCGCTTTGTTCTTGTTGCGACGCCGACCGCCATTGCTGTCCTTGGTATCCGAACTATCGTGGTGTTTGGCCAAGTTGTTGCTTCGAGCTAGCCAGCTGTCCTCTCCGCCGCAAAAGCGAGTCATGAGGGTTGTGAGGGCTGCCATAGATTTCTGCTTTTCCGTCCACGCGTTTGCAAGCCACTCGTCATGAGGTTATGTTTGAAGGCTGCAAGGGCCTCTCGATCCGGACAACCAACTATTTGATTTTTCTTTGTTAGAACCGTGTCCGAATTGCCTCGCCAATTCTTCCGGCTGTTGAATTATGTGGCTAAGGTCATCGAATCGTGGTCGCACATATGTGCCCTAGAAGTTATCAAGAAATGCGGCTTCCAGTCCTCCCAACAACCAATTGATTCTCGCCGCAAGCTGTTGCCAATGTCGAGCTGGTCCTTTAAGCTTGAGGGGAGGTATTTGATGGCATGTAGATCATCACCAAGGGCCATGTGGATATGGAGGAGATAATCCTCATCCAAATCGCAGGATCTGTGGTACCATCGTATGATTCGATGTTTACGGGTTTAAAGCCCTCGTGGATTTGATGATCCATTACTTCATCTCGTGAAGCATAGTGGTGTGCGACGCCTCAGATTGGGCTATATCACGACGCAACTCAAATGAGCTTTGTCTATTGTGTTCGCCCCGCCGAGTTTCGTGATCCGGCGTGACGGTAATCATCCCGCCGCTATGCCCACGCCGATCCGTAGATCGATCTTGTATGTTTTTCCTTATCCTCCAATATATCTCGCAAGTCCGGCGATTTTCCCTGCCCTGGTATTTTTGAACGGCGCTGGGTACGGCTTGAACGGAGGGTCTAGAGGCCTTCTATCGCGCCACGAGGTGGCCACCGCCATGTCGTCGACGCTGGTGACTTGGTGCTTCTCCGATCGAGGCAACGGCCTGCGCTTGGGGTAGCTTTTGAGGGCGCTCGAAGTTCATACTCTTCGCCGCGAGGACTTCAATCCATCCGCTGCCTAGCAGGTCTTGATCAGCTCTAAGTCAAGCTGCTTTTTCTTGAGGCTGCTTGTCGTGGCTATAAGCCTCGCGCTTCAAACGCCCCTGTTCGGGCGTGATCCTCGTGCACGATAAATTCGTCGTCGCCGAGGCTTGCCTCATCTTCGGAGGGAGGCGCTGATTATCGCCCCTCGACCTCTCTTTCTCGCCGCAGACCGTCAGTGCAGACTTGCTTCTCCTCCTCCCGTGACCGAGTCCTGCTTGAACGCCTCGATGCGGCTATATCTCCCACGTGTCGGCACGACTTAGAGGCATAACCGCATTGAAAGCAATGTCGCAAGTGAGGTAATCTTCACACAACCCGTAATACATAAGGAAAGAGATACATAGTTGGCTTACAATCGCCACTTCACACAATACATGGGTAAAACATTACATCATACAGATACAATCAAGGTCCGACTACGGAACCAAAATAAAAGAAGACTACCCCAAATGCTACACAGATCCCCGATCGTCCCAACTGGCTCCACTATCGATCGATCAAACGAAACAACACAATGAACAAGATCTTCATCGAGCTCCTCCTTGAGCTCAAAAGGCCACCGCACGGTTTCATCGGCACCGCAAACTGGTTTTGAAGTATCTGTGAGTCACGGGACTCAGCAATCTCACACCCGCAGATCAAGACTATTTAAGCTTAAAGGTAGGACAGGGTAGTGAGGTGGAGCTGCAGCAAGTTTACTAGCATATATGGTGGCTAACATACGCAAAAGAGAGCGAGAAGGAAGGCAAAAGCACGGTCGAACAACTATGATCAAGAAGTGATCCTGAACTCCTACTTACGCCGACATAACCTCCAACAGTGTTCACTTCCCGGACTCACGAGAAGAGACCATCACGGTTACACACGCCGTTGGTGTATTTTAATTAAGATCAACTTCGGTTTTCTACAACCGACATTAACAAATTCCCATCTGCCACATAACCGCTGGCACGGCTTTCAAAGTTCAAACCCTGCAGGGGTGTACCAACTTAGCCCATGATAAGCTCTCGCGATCAACGAAGGATATTCTTCTCCCGAAGACCCGATCAGTCTCGAATCCTGCTACAAGACATTTCGACAAAGAATAAAACAAGACCAGCAAAGCCGCCCGATGTGCCGACAATCCTGATAGGAGCTGCACATATCTCGCTCGTGGCAACACCGGATGAGACATCCTACGAGTAAAACCAAACCTCGAGTTGCCACGAGGGGCCCCGTGAGTCTACTGGTTCGGGCCAGCACTTAGAGAAGCACCGGTCCGGGGCTAATAAAGATGACCCTTGGCTCCGAAACCCAAGGGAAAAGGGCATAGGTGAGGCAAATGGTAAAACCAATGTTGGGCCTTGCTGAAAAGTCTTATTCAAAGCGAATCGTCAAGGGGTCCTATAAATCACCCGACCGCTTAGGGACGCAAAATCCGGGAACATAATACCGATATGACGGAAACTAGGGCGGCAAGAGTGGAACAAAACACCAGGCATAAGGCCGAGCCTTCCACCCTTTACCAAGTATATAGATGCATTAATAATATAAGATATATTGTGATATCCCAACAAGTAAACATGTTCCAACAAGGAACAACATCTCCATGTTCCAACAAGGAACAAACTTCATCTTCACCTGCAACTAACAACGCTATAAGAGGGGCTGAGCAAGCGGTAACATAGCCAAACAACGGTTTGCTAGGAAAGGATGGTTAGAGGTTGACATGGCAACATGGGAGGCATGATATAGCAAGTGGTAGGCATCGTAGCATAGGCATAGCAAAAGAGCGAGCAACTAGCAAGCAAAGATAGAAGTGATTTCGAGGGTATGGTCATCTTGCCTGAAATCCCGCAAGGAAGAAGAACGAGTCCATGAAGAAGACAAACGGACGAAGTCGAATGAATCCTCACAACTCCGGAACGAAACCGAAGCTAACGAGAGAAGCAAACCGGAAAGAAGCAAACAACATAGTAAACAACCAATCACATAAACATGGCATGATGCGCAAACAAGTATGATGCATGTCCGGTTTAAATAGCATGGCATGGCAATATGCACAAACAACACTACAAGTTAAGTGGAGCCCAATATGCAACGAGTTGCATATTGACGAAACACCACATCACTTATTTAGTTCTCTCCCGATTAGGTACTCAACAATATTAAATGTTATTAAACATGGCAAGAGGTGAAGCATAATTAAACTAGCTATTTAGGCAAATTTAAATGAGGCCGAAATAAGAAACAACAATTCCGAAAATCCCCATATGCAAATTATGGATTCGGTACAGATCTGACCTAAAGCATATTTTAGAGTTGTTAAACATGCAAAGCAAGTACACCAAGTTAAACTAGGCATTGTTCTACCCCATTTACATATATAATTTATTTAAAATGGAGCTACGGTTATTTAGTTATGAAATAAATCATTTTAGCATGGCATTTAAGCAAATTAATGCAAACATCAATAATAAACATTTAAATGTAGTTATCATGATGCGGATGACATGTGCAAGTTTTATGCAATATTATGAAAACGTTAACATGAGCATGATATGAAGCATTATGTCACCGTGGTGGAAGAAAGGGGTGCCACGGCAACGAATCCGAAAATGGTGCCACGGCAACATATCGGTTCCGACAGCTCATCGAGATGTCGGTGCAAAAGAAAATGGGCGAAGCGAGTCATGCAAGGATGGTGGGTGATCCCGATACCGGTTCCCACGGAACGGTGGCATGGCAAAAGAGGGCATCGCAAGGATGATTCGATCACGGCGGTCGCCACGGGTTATACCTTCGAACGCTCAAACGGGACGGTTCGAAGTTTCAGAGAGGGAAGGAGTCGCTCACGGGTCGCCGAGGGAAGTAGAGGAAGTAGTCGCTCGCGATGATCACCGAGGGAAGAAGGGTACACGCTCGAGAGGAAGTCGTTGTTCACGCTCGATGGTAGTGGTACATCTCGCCATCGGGTACTTGTCGGATCCGGTCTTGGCGATTCGGCTCGTAGGGGTACTTGTCGCTTCCGGTTCGGTGGTCGCCGGGTCGTAGTGGTACTTGACGATCCGGTGAGACGACGGTAGAGGTACTCGCGAGCTTGGCGGCGGTAGTCGTTCACGTTCTTAGTTGCACAATCTCACGTAGATGTTCGGGATCACGACGAGGGACTTGCCGTCCACGGAGTCTTCGAGGGTCGACGGTAGTGGTTCACGGTTGTAGACGAACTTGACGCTCGTGGTACACGTCTTTCGAAGATGTCCGGGGTCGTCGGTAGAGGTACTCGGCAATCCGAAGGGGTACTTGGCGTGTCCAAGTTCTTCGGCGTAGTGGTACACCATTTGAGACGTACACGTTCTGTAGATGTTCATGTCGCTGTAGTCGTTCCCAGGGCCCAACACAGGGTCTTGGCGAAACCAGGTGCATCTTGGCGGTCTCTGCCTTAGTCTTCAAACCAAAACGGCAAGGCAACAGGCTCGGCGCGGTGGTACTTGGCAATCCACAGCAAAGAGGCACCATGAAGGGTGGCTCGAGGAAGAACACCACAGCGAGGCGGCGAGGCCAAGGGAGCAGAGCGCGAAGCGGGACTCACGAGCGAGGAGGAAGCGAGATGGCACGAAGCGCCAGGGAACGACGGCCCAGCTGGGCGGACGCTGCAGCCCGCAGTGGCGGGGTACGAGGCGAGGACGAGGAAGCAGAGGGGAGGCGTCGCGTGGCGGAGAGTCGCCGGGGCGGCGCTCGCCGGAGTCGGGGCCGAAACGGATGGGTCGGGGGGGCTCCTCCCCTGGCGACGGAGCTGACGAGGCGATGGCGCCGGGAAGACGAGGAGGCAGGCGAGGAGGTCCTGGCCCGGCGGCGAGCTTGAGGGGATCGGGCGCGGCGCCTCGGTGGAGCCTGCCGGGCGACGAGGAGGCCACTGGGCGGTTCTGCTCGGGCGAAAGCGCGCCGCGAGGAGGAAAGGGAGAGGGGACCGGGCGCAACACGGGATCGAGGAGGTGAGCGGGGGAGATCGAGAGGAGGGAGGCGACGAGGGATCGAGCGAGAAGGTTCGGGAGAGATGGGGAGGACGAGGGGATCGGGAGGAGGCGTGCGGCGCTAGGAGGAGGACGAGGGGAGATGGGTGCGGGGATGGAGCGCTGGGACTGGGCTAGGGTTAGGAAGGGGGCTGCTGGGCCTTGGGGTCTTGGGCCGGCGCGGTGAGTTGGGAGGCCCAGGAGGGAGGCGCTAGGAGTTGGGCCATAGAGGCCGGCTGGGCTGGGATCTCTCTCTTATATATATATAGCAGAAAAATAAATAAAGAGAGACAAAAGAACGAGAGGGTTAGGGAAAGAATTTGGACATGGGGATTATTTTCCCGGACTCATAAAAATATGAGGAATTTAACAAAAATGGCCCGAGGATTTTTGGTGGAACTCCGGAAAATGATAGAATAATAATGGCAAGGTTTGGGAACCAAACTTGAAGTAGAAGGGCATGGGATTTTTGCAAGTGTGTTATGGTGAATTCCAATTAATGGAATATTTTTAATATAGCTCCCTAATATCGGGAGGGTATGTTATAAAGAGAAGTCACCATGTGAATCCCTCGGTTTAAATGGATCGAAAAATCCATACAATTTATTTAGATGAGTTTTAAAAATTAATGATATGATGGCATGATGAGATGATGCAATGCAAGAGATGACATGATGAAAGCACACACCAAACAAAACACACGACAAACTCGAAACCCTGAAGGCAATCAAGCTCCGGTCTTGGGGCCACAACACTCCACCACTACGAGAGGATCTCGTCCCGAGATCTAGGATGGCACCGGAGAAAAACGGAAGAGGAAGAGGTAAAACAAAGTTGCTTCTTTGACAAACGAATGAAACCAAAGAACCTTGAGAGGTTGAACAAAATGAAAGAAAGAAAACAACGAAGATGAACAAAGTTGAAAACACTCTGTTAGAAAAGAGGAACAAGGGATACGACGAGAACCAAGAGGTTAAGTGATAACATAGATACTGAAACCACTCCGGTTAAAACTAGATAGAGAAGGAATAAGATTGATAAAATTTGGGCAGCACTCCGACTAAAAGAAGAAGGAAAACTTGATAAGATGAAAAGAACTTGAAGAGAAGACACAACCTCCGTTTAAATGGATAAGCAACGAAGAGAGCAACATCACAATGCCTCCGGAAGAAAAACTGAAGTTAGATCATTGGAATAAAGGAATGGAGAAGAAAATGACAACTTCTACCACAATTGAGTTTGGAAAGCACCTTGCAAGGAAGAATTGAACGGAATTGTTGGAAAACCAACAACGAAATGAATAAGCTTGTAGTGGGCTTATGGAACACATCTCAATATTATGAGGTGAGCTTCTGCCACCAACGGAAACAATTGATTGGATTGATATCAACAAGGAGACGAGAAACTTATTTCACCGAGAGGACAAATGAAGAACTTGGGTCCTTTATAAGCACCATAAATAGCAACAATCCTTAGGGAAAGCTTTAGGTGAAATATAGCCCAAGATAACTCCAATGAAGAGATTGATGGATTTAAAATACCTCATTCTTGACAACATGTGAAACATGAAACACGAACTCAAATTGTCGAGAATGACATAACACCACCTCAAAAGATAAGATAGAGGGAATTGCACTTCGAAATGCAAGAAGAAGAATACTTGAACTCCTCAAAACCAAAACATGTGTTGAGCACCATGTTCAATTTTGAGTATAGCTTGACGGATCATAACTCCGCGAGAAATCTTGATGAACAAATGAAGAATGAAAAGAATCCTTGACGAACCACCATGTAGAACCTCCATGAGGAACTCCGATAAGAAAAGGATGATAAAAGAAAGAGAAGTTGCAACTACAAGGTGAAACCTTGCAGTGATAAGATGAAGCTTTGAAATGATATAGCCGAGAAAACTTGGAACTCCGGAAAGAAAGATGAACAAATGAAATCAAGAATTTTGATGAACCTCCGGAATAAGGAATTGAATTTACTCGATGGAACAAGAATAAGAATTACATTATGCTGATCCTTCACCAATTAAATTGATGACAAAATGGATTAGGCATACTACTTATTCTCATTGATAAATGATTACAGATAGAGATATAGCGCAAACTTGAGGAGGTCTTCAACAAACCACCGGTAGGATTGAAACAACGAATAAATTGATATGATAACAAAGGAAGTGAAATCTTGAACAAACCACCATAATAATTGAGAATGAACGAAGAAAAAGAACGAATCACCGTAAGGAATTAGAAATGAACGAAGATACTTGAGAGGATTTACATACAAATGAACGAATAGATGACGAGCTGATTGGAGAATACTTGAATGATGCACCGGTAAGATTTGGAAAACAAGAGTTGAACGCTTGAATGAATAATTCTGAGATGATGGGCTCCAAAGAATCAAACTGAAAAGACTCCTGAAATGCTCCGGGTGGGTTAAAAGAATTCTCACAATCTAAAACAATTATGAGAGGATGGCAACAAACTAGAACCATGAATCTTGAAGAGAATGGAGCAAGATTAAAGAGAAACTCTTCTTCGGTCTTCAAAATTCGAAGAATGACGATGAGAAACACCACCATGAATTGTTGAAGCACTCCGGAATGAAAATTAGAAAGGTTGAACCAACGATGAAAATAATGTGAAAGATCTTGGAGAAAGACATATGACTGATGACAATTCATTCTTACGTCAAGCTTGCAAAGAATTTGAGAATAACTCCGAAAAATTAGAAGAGTCAGGTAAGATCCTGGGAAAAGACCTGTGGGTTAGGGCCTACTCAAAAGAACCACCGTTGAACAATTGTTTGGAATAGATATTGCACCGGTAGAATTAAATGACTTGAATGAGATAGCATCCTCAAAAGAACTTGAGTGAATTGAGAATGGAAACTAGAATCTTATGAGAAATCTTCAACACTCCGGAACAAATGAATAACAAGAAGTGGAAGACTATGAGGTGCACCGGTATGGGAAAAACATTGTGAAAATAGGAAAAGGGATAAGATCAACACCGAAATCTTGAACTAAATCCACCGGAGAAGAAAATTAGAATGGAACAAAGATAAGGTAAAAGCTTCCTTAGCGTCTTCATGAGAACTCACCGGATAAAACATTTAAAGGAAAAGAATGAAGAAACTTCACTCAACAAAATGGATACTTGATTAAGAAATCTGAGTCCTTGAAGAAAAAGGGTGGAGGGCGGAAAACAAAGGCAACTTGGGTCGGATGAAATGAACACCGTTGAGAAAAAGCTTAGAATTGATCTTGCGAATGTTGAAATGATCGAATCCACTTAAAGAGAAGCACGCCGTTGAGAAAAGAATTAACATGACAAGCTCAAGTGATCAAGAAGGATTAGTATTCACATAGCAATATGAGAACACCATCTAGAAAGGTATGGAATCAACACTTGGCATTGAAGCAACTCAATACCACAAAACAAAACAAAACAAAGGATTTGGCTTGCGTATAAGCCGAACAAACACATATGATAGAGATTTACCCAATCCCATATCATGCATCCGTCGGAAAGATATTCTAGGAGCTACTTGAATTCCCACCTATAAACTCCCTAAACTTTCTGGTTATGCAATCTGGTGTTGGGGATACAGGGACACAAAATATATCACCCAAACTAACAATACCTAGATCCAACAGTATCCATCCGTCAACACATAACCAAGAAATCTCGAAATCGTGGTACCTCGACCTTCAAAAACATCCGTTATACAAGTCATGGCAATATTCCCGACTCGCCACAAGATCGGGCTAT
Source organism: Aegilops longissima (assembly GCA_021605205.1). NCBI lineage: Eukaryota > Viridiplantae > Streptophyta > Magnoliopsida > Poales > Poaceae > Aegilops > Aegilops longissima. Next base: position 613,356,319 of record CM038677.1, on the reverse strand, counting down.
CGTGGTTATCTCACCAACAATCGCACAAAAGAGATTTCGATGTCGGTAAAACTCGTATTCCAGAATCTGCAACGATAAAATTGTGACGACAACACCTCGGAGCTCAACTCCCCGGACACCGCCACAACCCCTAAATGTCGAGGCACCAAGAACAATGTTCTCGCCACAAAACCATCGAACGATTCCAAGATACCCAAGTGATCCTAAAAAATTTTTAGTGAAATTTGAGGAGAGAAAGTCAAAACTCTACGCCAGATACCTCACCAGAGCGACGAAGGGACCGAGGAGTAAAAAGAATCCTACTCCGATATATATAATCCTAAGACTCAAAACATTTTCCATTCTAGACTCAACAACGCCAAGAAACAATCAAGTAGGGGCTCCTAAGTCGGGAAGGCTCGATTACCAACTTGAACGCCTCGATGCGGCTATATCTCCCACGGTCGAAGCACGACTTAGAGGCATAACCGCATTGAAAGCAATGTCGCAAGTGAGGTAATCTTCACACAACCCGTGTAATACATAAGGAAAGAGATACATAGTTGGCTTACAATCGCCACTTCACACAATACATGGGTAAAACATTACATCATACAGATACAATCAAGGTCCGACTACGGAACCAAAATAAAAGAAGACTACCCCAAATGCTACACAGATCCCCGATCGTCCCAACTGGCTCCACTATCGATCAACTCAAACGAAACAACACAATGAACAAGATCTTCATCGAGCTCCTCCTTGAGCTCAAAAGGCCACCGCACGGTTTCATCGGCACCGCAAACTGGTTTTGAAGTATCTGTGAGTCACGGGACTCAGCAATCTCACACCCGCGAGATCAAGACTATTTAAGCTTAAAGGTAGGACAGGGTAGTGAGGTGGAGCTGCAGCAAGCGACTCAGCATATATGGTGGCTAACATACGCAAAAGAGAGCGAGAAGAGAAGGCAAAAGCACGGTCGAACAACTATGATCAAGAAGTGATCCTGAACTCCTACTTACGCCGACATAACCCAAATCGTGTTCACTTCCCGACTCACGAGAAGAGACCATCACGGTTACACACGCGGTTGGTGTATTTTAATTAAGATCAACTTCGGTTTTCTACAACCGACATTAACAAATTCCCATCTGCCACATAACCGCTGGCACGGCTTTCGAAAGTTCAAACCCCGCAGGGTGTCCCAACTTAGCCCATGATAAGCTCTCGATCAACGGGATATTCTTCTCCCGGAAGACCCGATCAGTCTCGAATCCCGCCACAAGACATTTCGACAAAGAATAAAACAAGACCAGCAAAGCCACCGATGCCGACAATCCTGATAGGAGCTGCACATATCTCGCTCAGGCAACACCGGATGAGACATCCTACGAGTAAAACCAAACCTCGAGTTGCCACGAGGGGCCCCGCAGTTACTGGTTCGGGCCAGCACTTAGAGAAGCACCGTCCGGGGGCTAATAAAGATGACCCCGGGCTCCGAAACCCAAGGGAAAAGGGCATAGGTGAGGCAAATGGTAAAACCAATGTTGGGCCTTGCTGGAAAAGTCTTATTCAAAGCGAACTGTCAAGGGGTCCCATAAATCACCCGACCGCTAGGGACGCAAAACCGGGAACATAATACCGATATGACGGAAACTAGGGCGGCAAGAGTGGAACAAAACACTGCATAAGGCCGAGCCTTCCACCCTTTACCAAGTATATAGATGCATTAATAAATAAGATATATTGTGATATCCCAACAAGTAAACATGTTCCAACAAGGAACAACATCTCCATGTTCCAACAAGGAACAAACTTCATCTTCACCGCAACTAACAACGCTATAAGAGGGGCTGAGCAAGCGGTAACATAGCCAAACAACGGTTTGCTAGGAAAGGATGGTTAGAGGTTGACATGGCAACATGGGAGGCATGATATAGCAAGTGGTAGGCATCGAGCATAGGCATAGCAAAAGAGCGAGCAACTAGCAAGCAAAGATAGAAGTGATTTCGAGGGTATGGTCATCTTGCCTCGAAATCCCGCAAGGAAGAAGAACGAGTCCATGAAGAAGACAAACGGACGAAGTCGAATGAATCCTCACAACTCCGAACGAAACCGGCTAACGAGAGAAGCAAACCGAAAGAAGCAAACAACATAGTAAACAACCAATCACATAAACATGGCATGATGCGCAAACAAGTATGATGCATGTCCGGTTTAAATAGCATGGCATGGCAATATGCACAAACAACACTACAAGTTAAGTGGAGCCCAATATGCAACGAGTTGCATATTGACGAAACACCACATCACTTATTTAGTTCTCTCCCGATTAGGTACTCAACAATATTAAATGTTATTAAACATGGCAAGAGGTGAAGCATAATTAAACTAGCTATTTAGGCAAATTTAAATGAGGCCGGAAATAAGAAACAACAATTCCGGAAAATCCCCATATGCAACTTATGGATTCGGTACAGATCTGACCTAAAGCATATTTTAGAGTTGTTAAAAATGCAAAGCAAGTACACCAAGTTAAACTAGGCATTGTTCTACCCCATTTACATATATAATTTATTTAAAATGGAGCTACGGTTATTTAGTTATGAAATAAATCATTTTAGCATGGCATTTAAGCAAATTAATGCAAACATCAATAATAAACATTTAAATGTAGTTATCATGATGCGGATGACATGTGCAAGTTTTATGCAATATTATGAAAACGTTAACATGAGCATGATATGAAGCATTATGTCACCGTGGTGGAAGAAAGGGGTGCCACGGCAACGAATCCGAAAATGGTGCCACGGCAACATATCGGTTCCGACAGCTCATCGAGATGTCGGTGCAAAAGAAAATGGGCGGAAGCGAGTCATGCAAGGATGGTGGGGTGATCCCGGATACCGGGTTCCCACGGAACGGTGGCATGGCAAAAGAGGGGCATCGCAAGGATGATTCGATCACGGCGGTCGTCACGGGTTATACCTTCGAACGCTCAAACGGGACGGTTCGAAGTTTCAGAGGGAAGGAGTCGCTCACGGGTCGCCGAGGGAAGTAGAGGAAGTAGTCGCTCGCGATGATCACCGAGGGAAGAAGGGGTACACGCTCGAGAGGAAGTCGTTGTTCACGCTCGATGGTAGTGGTACATCTCGCCATCGGGTACTTGTCGGATCCGGGTCTTGGCGATTCGGCTTTCGTAGGGGTACTTGTCGCTTCCGGTTCGGTGGTCGCCGGGTCGTAGTGGTACTTGACGATCCGTGAGACGACGGTAGAGGTACTCGCGAGCTTGGCGGCGTAGTCGCTCACGCTTTAGTTGCACAATCTCCGTAGATGTTCGGGATCACGACGAGGACTTGCCGCCCACGGAGTCTTCGAGGGTCGACGGTAGTGGTTCACGGTTGTAGACGAACTTGACGCCGTGGTACACGCCTTCAAGATGTCCGGGTCGCCGGTAGAGGTACTCGGCAATCCAAGGGGTACTTGGCGGTCCAAGTTCTTCGCGAGTGGTACACCATTTGAGACGACACGCTCAGAGATGTTCATGTCGCCGTAGTCGCTCCTGTGGCCCAACAGGGTCTTGGCGAAACCAGGGTGCATCTTGGCGGTCTCGCCTTAGTCTTCAAACCAAAACGGCAAGGCAAGGCTCGGCGCGGTGGTACTTGGCAATCCACAGCAAAGAGGCACCATGAAGGGTGGCTCGAGGAAGAACACCACAGCGAGGCGGCGAGGCCAAGGGAGGCGCAGCGGCGAAGCGGGGACTCACGAGCAGAGGAGGAAGCGAGATGGCACGGAAGCGGCCAGGGAACGACGGCTCCAGCGCGGGGCGGACGTTGCAGCTCCGGCAGTGGCGGGGTACGAGGCGAGGACGAGGAAGCAGAGGGGAGGCGTCGCGTGGCGGAGAGTCGCCGGGGCGGCGCTCGCCGGAGTCGGGGCCGAAACGGATGGGTCGGGGGGGCTCCTCCCCTGGCGACGGAGCTGACGAGGCGATGGCGCCGGGAAGACGAGGAGGCAGGCGAGGAGGTCCTGGCCCGGCGGCGAGCTTGAGGGGATCGGGCGCGGGCGCTCCTGGTGGAGCTCGTCGGCGACGAGGAGGCCACCGGGGCGGTTCTGCCTGGTGCGAGCGGCCGGCGCGAGGAGGAAAGGGAGAGGGGACCGGGCGCAACACGGGATCGAGGAGGTGAGCGGGGGAGATCGAGAGGAGGGAGGCGACGAGGGATCGAGCGAGAAGGTTCGGGAGAGATGGGGAGGACGAGGGGATCGGGAGGAGGCGTGCGGCGCTAGGAGGAGGACGAGGGAGATGGGTGCGGGATGGAGCGCCGGGACTGGGCTAGGTTAGGAAGGGGCTGCTGGGCCTTGGGGTCTTGGGCCGCGCGTGAGTTGGGAGGCCCAGGAGGGAGGCGCTAGGAGTTGGGCCATAGAGGCCGGTTGGCTGGGATCTCTTATATATATATAGCGTAAAAATAAATAAAGAGAGACAAAAGAACGAGAGGGTTAGGGAAAGAATTTGACATGGGGATTATTTTCCGACTCATAAAAATATGAGGAATTTAACAAAATGGCCCGAGGATTTTGGTGGAACTCCGGAAAATGATAGAATAATAATGGCAAGGTTTGGGAACCAAACTTGAAGTAGAAGGGCATGGGATTTTTGCAAGTGTGTTATGGTGAATTCCAATTAATGGAATATTTTTAATATAGCTCCCTAATATCGGGAGGGTATGTTATAAAGAGAAGTCACCATGTGAATCCCTCGGTTTAAATGGATCGAAAAATCCATACAATTTATTTAGATGAGTTTTAAAATTAATGATATGATGGCATGATGAGATGATGCAATGCAAGAGATGACATGATGAAAGCACACACCAAACAAAACACACGACAAACTCGAAACCTCGAAGGCAGCCAAGTCCGGTCTTGGGGCGCCACACCGCTGGAGGGGTTTTCTTCACACCGTCCGGTGTTATTATCTCCCGTGCCGAATCACCATTTTTGCTGTGGCGGATTTAGAGCGGCGCCACGACGCCGGGCGCTTCGTTGCTTCTGAGGATCATCCTCCGTTGTTCCATCGCTGCTCCCATCTTTTGGGATGTCCACCATGTATATGTCGATGACGAGGTGGCCTTCCAAAGGCCCTCAGAGGCGCTGGTGTCGGCGCGTCGGGAACGGGGTCCCTGACTTGCTCGCCTGCTGCCTGCGGGCGTGGCTCAAGGAGGCCCAGACAGCCCATCTTCATCAATGTAAGCTCAAGACCTCGCGAGGGGCCAGACTGCTGGGCGGACGACAAGGAGCTTCTCAGCACGGCCTCGCCAGCTGGCTCATGAGGAGGCGGAGAGTTCAAGGCAGGGTACTCGCGAGGTGCCCATGACGTAAGCCATGACGACCGAGGGCGCCTGGGCGGGCGCCAGCCAGCAGAGCGCCCTCCTTTCCTCTTGGTGCAAAGGGAGCGGGCACAAAGTAGAACATCAAGCAAAGGCATCCGCTTCGTGCAACAAGACCAAGACCAGCCCAACGGCAGGAAGGAAGTCATCGTGGAGCCCAAGCAAAGGCCACCACCAGAGCCTTTGGCAAAGTAGCACCAACTTTAGTCAGATAAGTGTACCCGCTGTTCCCTTCAAATGGCTAATTGTTGGCGCCTCTTCCCGCCAATATTTGGGAAGAGGCCCAGGGCCTTCGCCTATAAATAGGAGTAGCCACACTCAGAGCAAGAGGCATCTGGGAGAGGGGCAGCTAGGAGAGGGGCATCTGGAAGAGAGAGAGAAGGGGGGATCCGAGATCCGAATCCTCATCAAGGAACCAGTAGCTAGAGCAATTGAACACCACCTAGCAGTTCATCACACCCGCCAAGAATAGACCCTCGCGAGGCTGTTCTTCCTTGTATTGTTCCTCATCAGCCCAAGAGGCAATCCACCACAGCACACACTGGAGTAGGGTATTACGACACAATGGTGGCCTGAACCAGTATAAATCTTGTGTCTCTTGTGCTGTTCTGTTTAGTAGTTTAGGTCCCAGCGATTCGGGCGAGGTGCGTAGACGGTGGAAGGTTGGATCTCCGCAGCACCCCAGTGTTCGAACCTCAAGGGTCTGCTGAACCCGAATCCGACATTTGACGCGCTGTAGGTGCGCCGAATTTGCCTTTCGTCGCCTCGTTTTTCCCCGACCACTCAACCATGTTCGACGCCTGCCGGGCTCGCTGCTGAAGCGCCGAGCCGCCGCCTCCCATGTCGCCTGACAGCTCCTGCCGGCGGGCGCCTGCTGCTCCTCGCCACCGCCGCTAACGCCGCCACCGCCCGGCGGGAACGAGCAGCAAGCATCGACCCAAGACTCTTCCATGAGGCGGACGCCGGCCGCACCGCCACGCTTTCGCCACCCCCATCGGTTCTTCGTCACGCGAACCTCGCGCGCCATGGAGGCCCGGCTGCACTCATCACGAAAAACGAAGCTCGCGCTACGCCTGCCGACGACGTTTACGAAGAATGGCTCGACCGAAGTCGCCGAAGCTCGTCTCTGCTGCAGGGGCGCCAGGCCGTCCGTCTTCGCTGCCAGACCGCACTCGCGCTTCGCGGGGCGATGAAGCCCCGGGCGCCAGCCGCCTCCTCAAGAAGGCGCCTGGCCCCGAGGTGCGCGCCTCGGGCGGAACCTGCTCAAACAGGGCCGGGCGCTGCAAGAGCAGAGCTGCCAAGAAGTTCTCACCCACAAGAAGCTGCCCGAGCGCTTCCCGCCCGGCACGCTAAGACCCTCGCGCTGCACCACCGCGCACGTGGAGTCCTGCAACACCAAGCTCTTCGCCGTCCGAGGCCCCCTCATGCCACGGGCGGGCTACCGCGCTTTCACCTCCGGAAGGCGCAGCCGCTGGGCCCGCCAAGTTCAAGCCGCACCTGCCTCCTCGCCACGACGGCACAGCTGACCCAACGGAGTTCCTCCAGTTTCACGAGCTGGGCATTGAGGCTGCCAACGGGATGAAAAGGTCATGGCTAACTTGTTTCCCATGGCGCTCAAGGACGGAGCCCGCACTTGGCTCCTGAATCTGGTCCAAGGCACGATCTCTTCCTGGGCCGAGATGCGTACCCGCTTCATCGCCAACTTCCAGGGTACTCGCGATCGGCCACCCGCCATGAGCGACATCCGTCGAATCAAGCAGCAGCCGGGAAACCCCGCAAAGTACATCCAGCGCTTCAACAACGCTACTCAAGATCCCTGTGGTAACGGAGGAGGCCATCATCTTCGCTTTCTCCGACGGGCGGCGCGACGCCAAGATGAAGGAGGAGCCGGCGATGCATGAAGATCTGTGCACCGAGCTGTTCAACTTGGCGACTGCGCGCCAGGCTGAGGAGGGCGCCGTCCTCCTCGAGCTGCCCGTCGCGATCCCGGAGAAAAGAAATCCAAGGCCAAGGACGGAAGCGCAAGGGGCTGCCGTGATCAGCGCCGTAACTGCATACCCAAGCGAGGCGAGATCAGCCCGAGTCCTTCAAGGGCAGTTGGTATCATGCTGCACTACGACCTCCACACCCACAACACCAATGAATGCCAAGAGCTCCGGCCGACGCCAAGGAAGGGTCGGCAGACGCCCGAGCGCAGCGACCGGGCTACGATTGAGGAGGAGGAAGGAATGCAGGACGCTGGAAGATCATGCCCGCGCCAAGGGTGGCGCGACCAACTCGCGAGGACTGCTGGCAGGACCTGCCGCGAGGGAGGCCGGAGGATCAGCTCATCGAGGGTCGCCTGCAGGGGAACGCAGGCCTCCCTCTGCCGCCGCCGCCAAGGAGAATTGAAGACCACATCGACGAGGGGCTGGGCTTCTGTGAAGCGCTGCAATCGCTCGCACTCGGGCGGAGCTCAAGCCCCAGCCTCTCAACAGATCTTCAAGCAGTTCGCCGCAAGCGAATGCAGTCCTCCCTAAGCTCGAGGCCACGCGCCTTCTCAGTGGTCGGCGGCGCCATCACGCTCAGCTCAAATAATCAGCCTGGCGCGCAGCCACACCAAGTTTCCCAATGCTTTGTTCCCCAATCATCAAGAACGGCTGGTCACCTCCTCATCGACGGGCGGAGCAGGGCTCAACGTCCCGTCTGTGGAGACATTCAACAATCTTCGCGCCTTTACAACAGCCTTCACCAACCAAGCCTTTCTCTCGAGTCACCGACGGCTCCACGGTCCCGATCGGGCAGGTCCGCCTTCCCGCCACCTTTGGGGCTCACGACAACTACCACACCGAGGTCATCGACTTTGACGCCGCCCACATTCGCCGCCAGATAACGCCATCCTCGGTACCCAGCTACATAAATTCATGGTCAGAACTCCACCATGGCTACAACGCCCTCAAGATGCCGTGAAGCGGCGGGTCATCACGGTGCCCTCTCAAGAGAGAGACGACGCAGGCTCCCCGAGCGAGCCTTTCAGCCGTGATCGCTAGAAGACCTGCACTACAGCAGGAGGAGGCTTCCCGAGGCCGCACCCAAGAAGAAGAATACATCGACCGCCCGACTCAAGAGACAGTTCCCTCGTGGCCCGTGACCGGGCCGGGGGAGCCTCCTCCATTGCATAGGAAAGGCTACCGCGCCTCCTCGTGCAGTGGCTCGGGGCTCTCCTCGAGGGCCGCCGCCTCGCCAAAGGTCACGAGGAGGCGCTTGGGCACCACGTGGACGCTGTTTCAAGCACGCTTCCTGCAAGGGAGCAAGGCAAGGAGGGCCGAACCTCGTGAGTTCGCCGCCAAGGCCATTCAGAGCTACAGGAGTCAAGGGTCATGAGGGGCAGCCGCCGCCACTCACTGTGGCCCCCATCCAGCGAGGATGGTGGGCTGCGCGTCTCAGATCGACATACCAGGCTCAACCGAGCCGCTGCCTCAAGAGCGCCTCTGGCCCTCGCGAGTGGCATGTTGCGAGGGCCCGCCCCATAGATACGTGCGCATGCCCCACGGCCTGCCCAACGCGGTTGCTGCGCACCAGCATCTCATGAGGGCCACCCGAGGCTCAAGAGGTCGCATGCCGCAGCCCCTGCCGGAGATGGAGATGGCCCGCGAGGAGCCGCCACGCTCGACCCTCCCGAGGCCTCGGGCCTGGGCTCGTGGAGGTCGGCCCCGCAGCCCATCGAGTCTGCTACACCAACACCCCTTCGCCCCCAACATCACCAGTGACATCTTTAAGTTTCTGCTTCAGCCGGGAGCGCCTTCAGGTCAGATTATTCCTGTGCCGCTGTGGTTCTGTCCTCGCGACATGTATCCTTTTATTTCATGTAATTAGCTTATCTCGTTGGGGGCGCCTTGGGCTGCATCATCCCCAAGCCGCCGGCCTGTCCCAAATGCATGTATCCTTCCTATGTTTTCCTTAGGATTATGCTCGCCCACCATGCTTGTTATTTGGTGCCTTTCCCGGGTGACGGAATCTTGCACGCTAAAGGGGGTGCCCGAGCATCGCGACTGTGGCTCCTACCGCCTCCTGTCCTCACCCTCTGGTCTTGTCCATGGCATCGCGACCTGGCTTACCAAAGGATGGTTGAGACCAGCCCGAGAGCCGGACCCGAGGACGAGAGTTTCATCATCTAACCCACTTGCTGCTAAAGGGGGGTGCCCGAGCATCACGACTGTGGCTCCTACCGCCTCCGCCCTCACCCTCCGGGTCTTGTCCATGGCATCGCGGACTGGCTTGCCAACGACGGCCGAGACCAGCTCGAGAGCCGGACCAAGACGAGAGCACCGCATCCGCCAAATTTGCAGGAACACACTCAAGATAAGGCCCAGAGCCAGCGCAACCCGCTTGAGGTAGGGCCCCGTGAGCCCCGCGCCGGCTCACGGGTGCCCCAACACACCTCGCGAGGCCTCTCGCCTCTAAGGCAACTAATGGCAGGATTAACGATCGCCACGGCGAGCTCTTGTTCCTTTTGTGGTGAACCTGTAGGGTCCCTCCAAGGAGCGCCGAACGACCTCGCCACGCCGATCTCTCGCCGCCAAGGCACGGACCTAGCGCCGCATCAGAGGCATTGTCCCGCCCTCGAGATAAGTCACCCGTCCGACACACTAGTTATCGCAGCACCATCCCCACACTCGATGCAACCCCGCGTTAGCAACGCCGCCTCCTTTCTCACCAATGATGGCTGCTTGAGCGCCAAGGGGACCCTCGAGCATCGCGACTCGAGGCTCTTATCGACTCGGCCGCCACCTCCTGGCCTTGACCACAGATCGCGACCGGCATACCAGCGACGGCCAAGCCGCTTTGGGATCGACCCGCGCAGAGCATCAAGCCCTCGTGAGGACCGGAAGGAGGAAATCGAGCTAGAACGGAATGAGCATCTCGCACCGCCTCACAATAAGGATCATATTGACAAACGGTTACAAACATCTTACAAGCCCCCTGGGTACATTCTTGGCTCGCAGAACAAAAGACGCGAATCCTAAGGAGTCCTATCTATGGGACCACCGCGCAGACGCCATCATCAACAAGGCCACCCGTCCGAGCCAACCCCAACTAGATCAGGGGCGGCGACGGCTCGACGAGCCCGCCTCTGCCCGAGAGCGGCGCAGGCTCAAGGCTCAGAGCTGTCGCCGCCGCCTCCGCGCCGCCAAGAGCTCAAGGAGTCGCTGATCCTCCGGCGCCTGCCGCCTCGGAGAGCTGCCAAGGGAGTGGTCGGCCTCGCCTCACCGCAGCAGGCCCCACCACCTCCCGGGCAGCACTCCAGCCACGACCCCTCCGCTAAAGACCTTGAAGGACACCACCAAGCACCATCGCACTCTAGGTGGATCGTGAGGGCGCCTCATCCCGCAGACCCGGCGACCTCGCCCCAGCCTCGAGTCATGAAACCTCGCCTGGGAAACTATCGCGACCTCTGCCTTGTCATGAGGGTGCCGAGCCGGGCGGCCGCTGCCAGAGTCTCAGGGGTTCTTCACGGGCGACGGAGGCGAAGAAAGAAGGAAGACAACCAAGACTTAGGAGGCGCGGCGACGTGAAGCACGAATCTCCCAAGCAGGAGCCCTCGGCATGGACTCTGGGGGAAGACGCACACCTTCGTGACTCCGGGCGCCGGGCGGGCGGCGCGCGTCTGGGGCGCCTCGCGGCCGCTTCCTTCAGAGCCGCCAACGCGCTGCATAAGGAAGAGGAAACCCTGGTGGCAGCTGCACGCATCAGTATGGGCGCCTCGCACGTGTTTGCCTCGACACCAAAGGGCAAGCCGCTTTGGGGGAGCAGGTCAGATCTCTTGAGGAGCCTTCCTTCTTCCGTGGAGAACCGGCGGATCGGAGCCATGGCAACCAGAAACGAGGAGGAGGAGAAGCGTATGATAGACCGAAGGGCGCGCTTATTCGCATTTATAGCCGCGAAGGCCAACCATCGGCCTCTATGATTACCGTAATCATGACCGACTCGCATGCAGCGATTTGTCGAATCCGGGTGGTTACCGAGGCATCGGGGAAGCAGGCGCGCGCGCCCAATCAACTGCCACGCTGCCGCCTAAGGCCACAGGCTGTTAGGGCTCGTGACGCCGCAGACTTGCCCTTTCGCCTCTCGCCGCCAAGTCCGGGCGCGCTTATGGGCCCGGGCTACTGCCGGCGTTCGGGAACGGGGTCCTTAGACTTGCTCGCCTGTGGCGTGGCTCAAGGAGGCCTGTGACAGCCGATCTTCATCAACGCAGCTCAAGACCTCGCGAGGGGCCAAGCCTCGGGCGGACGACAAGGAGCTTCTCGTGCACGGCCTCGCCAGCCGGGCTCATGAGGAGGCGGAGAGTTCAAGGCAGGGTACTGCAAGGTGCCCATGACGTAAGCCATGACGGCCGAGGGCGCCGGCTGGCGCCAGCCCACAGAGCGCCCTCCTTTCCTCTTGGTGCAAAGGGAGAAGGCGCAGCGCGAGCATCAAGCAAAGGCATCCGCTTCGTGCAACAAGACCAAGACCAGCCCAACGGCAGGAAGGGAGTCATCGTGAGCCCAAGCAAAGGCCACCACTAGAGCCTTTGGCAAAGCGAGGACCAACTTTAGTCAGATAAGTGTACCCGCTGTTCCCTTCGAATGGCTAATTGTTGGCGCCTTCCCGCCAATATTTGGGAAGAGGCCCAGGCCTTCGCCTATAATAGGAGTAGCCACACTCAGAGCTAGAGGCATCCGGGTGAGGGGCAGCCGGGAGGGGCATCTCGAAGAGAGAGAGAAGGGGGATCCAGATCTGAATCTCATCAAGGAACCAGAGCTAGAGCAACTGAACACCACCTAGCAGTTCATCACACCCGCCAAGAATAGACCTCGCGAGGCTGTTCTTCCTTGTATTGTTCCTCATCAGCCCAAGAGGCAATCCACCACAAGACACACACCGGAGTAGGGTATTACACCACAATGGTGGCCTCGAACCAAGATAAATCTTGTGTCTCTTGTGCTGTTCTGCTTAGTAGTTTACGCCCCAGCGATTCGGGCGAGGTGCTAGACGGTGGAAGGTTGGATCTCCGCGCGCACTCCCAGTGTTCGAACCTCAAGGGTCTCGGCTGAACCCAAACCGACAGCCGGGTCTTGGTCGCCTCCGCATCGCGTCCATACCATCGATGTCTTCGAGTCGAAGTCGAGCATGTCGTTAAATCATCGACAAGGGCTACAAAGTGGGTGGTGGGTGGGCGCTGAATTTCTTCATCGTCTGCGATCCCAACCTTCCCCGACCGTAGTCCGCCAGGCTCTCCGGATAAAGAGAGAGACTTTAGTGAATTCAGGATGTTGCCAAAGGGCGAAAAATAAAGATGTCCGCGCAGTTGAACTCCATGACCGCGCCCAATCGGATTCGATTGGCAGGGGCGCGGAGGGTCCGGATTCCGGAAAGGAGTCCAGCACCCTGGAGTCAAGGTCTTCGCAAAGGAGAGGGATGGAGTTCGGCTCAATCTCCATAGAGATCATAGCCCCCGAGGCGGTGTCCAACCACTCGCCCTCAATCGGGTAATCCGCCCGGATTAAGGGTCGGAGCGGATGTCGGTGCGGCCTGTGGCAATCGCTCGGGTCAGCAGAGCTAGATCATGCCCATCGAGACAAAGGTGGCACGCTATTGCGCTCGAATCCGTCAAGATCAAGTCTCCGCGGATATCGGCCGATAGTTCAAACTTCCAAATCTGACCGATAGCTGTGGGCGAAGCCGATCTGCTCCAGATGGCTGCTTAATTGGCCCGCAGCAAAGCCGCCGAATACGTAAGATCTGTCCGGGAGAAAGGTCTCACCTGACTCGCGCCGTTGTTGATGATCGAAGGAGCCATCGGGCCTATCGGTGACGCATACAGAGGAACTCTCAATGAAAGCACCAATGTCGGTGTCAATACCGCGGATCTTGGGTAGGGGGTCCCGAATCAAGGCCTAGGCGGATGGTAACAGGAGACAAGGGACACGGTTTTTACCCAGGTTCGCCCTCTCGATGGAGGTAATACCCTTACCCTGCTTGATTAATATTGATGATATGGGTAGTACAAGAGTAGATCTACCACGAGATCGAGAGGCTAAACCCTAGAAGCTAGCCTATGGTATGATTGTTATTCGCCCTATGGACTAAAACCTCCGGTTTATATAGACACCGGATAGGTTAGGGTTACACAGTAGTCGGTTACAATGGTAGGAGATCTACATATCCAGACGCCAAGCTTGCCTTCCACGCCAAGGAAAGTCCCATCCGGACACGGGACGGTCTTCAATCTTGTCTTCAATCTTGTATCTTCACACCCCTAGTCGAGGACTCCTCACCCCTGGAGTCCCCGCCGGCGCGCTCGATGATAGTTCGCTATCCGACACGCCCGCCTAGCTAGTCGAGCCGACTCCTCTTCCTCCTCTCGACTCCGCCTCCGCTCAATCCAATCTCGAATCCTCCCCTTCCGTCGCCATGGTTCACGCCGCCCCACAAGAGCCCCGATCGGTCGATCATACTCAAGGAAGGCTTGCAAGGTCAGTTCTGCTCGCCACCATCTTCAACGAAAAGCTTACTTCTCCAAAGTGTAGTCACCAAGTTCCAATTTCATCGACGCTCGGCGGACTAGCTCCCTTTCCAATTTCTTCAACGTTGTGCTTTCCATTACCAGATCCATCGTCCCGTCCCTTGTCTCGCTTTTGTCCGTTACCATCCTCCTAGACGAGGTGCGTGAGCTTCATTGCCGCACTGTGAAACAACGACCCCTCCGCCTCGCTCCCGAGATCCGCCCCAGCCCCCCGCTTTAGGAGCCAACATTTCCCCAATTCGACCAGAGATCGATCACGATGGCATTGGTGCTTTCATTGAGAGTTCGGGCGTGAAGACCGCATGAGGCTCCGTGAGGAGGACCTCACGTCTGAGTGCCGAGGAAGGTTCTCATGATCCCGACCGGGACCCTTCCCCGGCAGCATCCGCAAGGGGTGCCCTGCTGCACCTTTTGCTCGAATAGTCGGGCGGTCCTTCCTCGAGTGGTGGAGCAGGAGGCAGGCCACCAGGGCCGAGGGGCCTCCGCCGGGATCAAGAGGGATGCCTCATCCCATCTTTAAAGACAGCTCCCATATCATCAATATTAATCAAGCAGAATTACCTCCATCGGAGCTTTCGGCTATCAGCCAAACTCTCCGTAGGTGGTTTTCTTATGACCGCAGTCATTGTTAAAGGAGCTTTGGCTATCAGCCAAACTCCGCTAGGTGGTTTTTATGACCGCCACGGTGACTTCTCGGTCATCGAAACCAATCTTCACGTTAACTCGAGACTCGCCGAGCAGTTAGATCCGATCGAGCTCTCCTCTCAGAACGAGCTCTTGAATCGTGATCGCCAAGACCGGAGTCACCACAGATCACGCACCAGATCGGGCTTAAACCGATCCGAGAGAGATTAACTCTCCCGTGCTACCCATCATGTTGCTGTGATAGAGGAGCAATACGACGATTCTTCCCCTATCTTAAGGACTAGTTACGTCTGAATTCCCGATCCCTCCATGCCGGATTGCCGCAGAGGGACGGACGTCGATCAAGCCCTGAACTTAAAGTCAGGTAGCGGGTTGGATTCATTGGATAGCATTCAAAATCCAAACTTCCAAGTTCGAAACTTCTCGCCCCTGAGTCTTAAATTGGACGGGTTCCGGATCTAGTTCCACCTACCACCCAAACATTAGCGATCTATCCCGAATTCGCAAGAGCCAACTGAAACAAGACATCATTATCGGGCCGATTCCTCCTGGTTATGGACATGATAAAGGACTGCCGAGAGGAGGACGCAATCTCACTTTTTTGCAATAACTGCACGGACAAAGGAATCCTCAACGCCATAAGTCGTTGCAAAATTACACGCTTTGATGACTTGGTGACCATAGTACAAAAGTACTGTTCGATGGAGAGTGCTTGGAAAACCGAAAGTCAATTTTGGGATAATCCGGCCCCAAATACATCCCTAGTCCGGAATAAAAGGGTGCATCATCACCAAGCACCTATATTAAACATCAAAAAACAAAAACCCCCTAAAGGGTACGGAACCGTACTGGAGGGTTGGCTAAACGGACCCTGCAAAATTCATAGCAGAGAGGGCGCCACTCCAACTCATAGCCTTCGAGCATGTTGGATACTACGGCGGGTGGCCAAAAGTGGCGAAGAGCTTCTAGCTTCAGAATCCCTTCCCAGCAATACCAGTACGGTGTTAACAGTCTTCGAGACTTTCGCATCAAATAACATGCGGCAACGAACACTCCGCGCGAAGTCTACCAAGTAGCAACAATAAATCCATGGAGTGACACGGCTATTACATTTAATGCCAAGGATTTAAACTAAATTCAACAGCCCGAGCACCAGCCGCACTGGTCCTCAGTCCAATAGTGGATTGGCTTTAGCCTTACTAAGGTACTCATGGATGGCGGCAGCGACTAAACCTCATCTACGAGGAAACCCTTCAAAAATGGAAATAGACTGGAACCGCATTGAGCGAAGCAGCACAACCTTTAGAGGAATAATCCCTAGCCGGAAGCATGCTGCACAGGAAAAATCACATCGGGCGTAGTGTTCGCTCACGGATAATTACAGGTCCGAGGAGGTCACATTTCAAGTGGCCCTGTTCAGCAGCGGATATCACGCTTTATTAGGGCGAGAGGCATTCACAATTTTTCAAGCTATACCCCATTATGGGTACATGAAGCTTAAAATGCCCGGACCTAACGGAATCATCACTCTCGCTAGTGATCCGAACATAGCACTCCGCGCCGAAAACAAGACAGCCGCACTAGCCCTCGAGGCACTATCCGAAGCCCTAGCGGCCGAGGAACTCATCGCGATGCGATCCACAAGGAATGTGGGGCGATGTGATACTTGATAAAATATCCAAGTCCACCTCTTTCAAACTAGCGGATGAAATAGTCAAATTCCAAGTCCACCCAACGGACCCCGCAAAGACGGCCTCCATTGGGGCACAATTAAACCCTGATGTAGACGCCAGACTACGAGAATTTCTACAAGAAAATCGACATTTTCGCCGGCACCCTTCGGACATGCCAGAATCCCACGCCGCTAGCCGAGCACAACCTAAATATCCTAAAAGGATTCAAGCCACCAAACAGGCTCTTCGCGCTTTCCAACCCAAGAGACAGGCCATGGGAGAGGAGCTATCCAAACTCTCGAAGCCGGATTCATCGTGAGATATAAAACATCCGGACTGGCTAGCAAATCTGGTGATGGTACAAAAGAAGGATAAATCCGGCGCCTATGTGTTGATTTCAAAGACCTTAATAAGGCTTGCCCAAAGGAACCCTTCCCTCCCTCGAATTGATCAAATTATTGACGCCACAGCAGGACACGACTCATTGTGCTTCCTCGACGCTGCATCTGCTACCACCAAATCAAGATGGCGGAGCTGCACCAAGCTGCAACAGCATTCATCACTCCATACGGCCCATTCGCTTCAACACAATGCCCTTCGGGCTCAAAAACGCCGCGCCACATATCAGCGCATGATTCGTACATGTCCGCAAACCAGATCGGCAAAACAGTAGAAGCATATGTAGATAACGTGGTCGTCAAATCCAAGCATGTCGAAACTCTAGTAGACGACTTGAGGCTCACATTCGACAATCTCCGTAATAAGACATTAAGCTCAATCCGAAAATGCGTCTTGGTGTCCTAGCCGAAAGCTCTTGGGCTTCATTGTGTCCGTAGAGGAATTGAAGCAAACCCAGCCAAGATCCGAGCTCACACAATTGATATTCCAAAAGACCTCAAGCAAATACAAAATTGATCGATGCGAGCGGCTCTAAGCCGCTTTATTTCCGCTTGGGAGAAAAGGCGCTACCCTTTATCGCTTCCTCCTCGCAAGACCGATCACTTCGAGTGGATTTGATGCAGCCACGGCCGGACTCAAGAAATAAAAGCCATATTGGCAACAACCGTTCTGGCCGCGCCAACATGGGCGAACCAATGCTATTATATATCGCCGCAACACATCAAGTTGTTAGCGCGGTGCTCGTCGTCGAACGAGAAACGGACGGACACCGGTTCCCTCTTCAAAGACCGGTTTATTATGTGTCCACTGTCCTCACTCCATGCAAGTCCCGGTACCCACATTATCAAAAGATAGCATACACGGTGTTCATGGCATCCCGGAAGCTGCGACACTACTTTCAAGAGTGTTCGATAACGGTAGCCTCCGAAGTACCTCTTAACGACATTATAAACAACCGCGACGCGACGGGCCGGATTGCTAAATGGGCCATAGAGCTCCTTCCATTCAACATAATTGGCAGACTTCGTGGCCGAATGGAGTGAAGCCGAACTCCCTAAAGAGTACGGCGCATACTCCAATTGTATCATGCACTTTGACGGCTCCAAAATGTTGGCCGTCCTGGGGGCTGGCGTCGTCTTGACGTCCCCAACCGGGAACACAGTCCAATACGTCCTTCAAATAATGTATACGGACTCCAACAACGCAGCCGAATACGAGGCCCTTCTGCACGGCCTCCGGATGGCAGTCTCCATGGGCATTAAACGCCTAGAGGTGCGCGGGGATTCGAACCTCGCGATATCTCAAATCAACGGAGACTTTGACACCAAAGATCCGAAATGGCAGCGTATCGCAATGCGGTGCTAAAATGTCAACCGCGGTTCGAAGGCTCGAATTTCATCATATAGCCCGGATAACAACCGGGCGGCAGACGATTGGCACGCGCCGGCGCTTA
Organism: Aegilops longissima; assembly: GCA_021605205.1. Taxonomy (NCBI): domain Eukaryota; kingdom Viridiplantae; phylum Streptophyta; class Magnoliopsida; order Poales; family Poaceae; genus Aegilops; species Aegilops longissima. The sequence goes on along the minus strand of CM038677.1, from coordinate 613,338,241 downwards.
AACGCGATGCCGCCCCGCCTAACATCTTCCCGAACGACTGTTCAAGCCATCCGTATTATGGGAAGGGAGTCCGGGAATAACAATCCGGACCCAACCGCACCGCCGACACCAACATTCGACACAATCGGAGGCTCGCCAACGAAACAACACCGTCCGCCCACGAAATACTGGCGGTCATCGCCCCGTGGACGGAACCATTCCTAGCCTACCTAACTTGGCAGGAACTCCCCGAAGACCAAAATGAGGCCCGCTGCATAGTACGGCGATCCAAAGCCTATAAAGTCCATGAGGGAGAGCTTTATAAGAAAAGCACAACAGAGTCCTTCAAAGGTGTATCTCCAAGAAGAAGGGCCCAACCTCCTGGCTGAAATTCATGCCGGACTGGTGGGCACCACGCCGCAGCCCGGCCCTTGTAGGCAAGGCCTTTCAGACAGGATTTTATTGGCCGACGGCCGGGTAGATGCGCAGGATTTAGTCCAACGATGCATCGGTTGCCGCCTTTTTGCTAATCAAAGCCACATGCCACCCACCGCCTCAAAACTATACCCATCACCGGCCGTCATGTCCGGGGCTTGACATGGTTGGACCCTTAAAGGAGGAACCCAAAGCAAAAATACCTATTGGTCATGGTGGATAAATTCACCAAATGGATAGAGGCCAAGCCGTTAAACCGGCTGAATCCGACCGGTGATAGACTTCATATCGTGGGTAGTGCATCGTTACGGTGTCCCCACAAAGATCATCACCGATAACGGCACCAACTTCACGGCCGATGAGGTCAAATTATGGTGCAAAAACATGTGCATCAAGATCGACACGCCTCGCCTATCACCCTCAAACCAACGGTCAAGTCGAACGAGCAAACGGTCTAATCATGAGCGGCATTAAACCTAGACTAGTGCGGTCCTCAAGGAATCAAACACACACCGGGTTGAGGAGCTCGACCAGACTGGGGGCTGCGGACCACGCCGAATCGTACTAACGGATTCACACCATTTTTATGGTATACGGCGCAGAGGCAGTCTTGCCTCATGACATATTTCATGACTCACCTCGGCGTGCGCATGTATGAAGAAAGAGAAGCCGAGCTCGATCGGCAGGACATCTTGGACGATTGGAGGAGGAGCGCGACGTGGCAAAAGCTCGCTCCGCATTTTATCAACAGCAGGCTCAAGATATCAAAGCAGGAAGCACGGGCCAAAGCTTACAACGCTGGCGAACTAGTTCTACGCCTGCCGGACAAGAAAAAGGACAAACTCAAGCCCAAATGGGAAGGTCCTTCATCATCGACCAGGTCCTGACCGCGGAGCATACCGCTCATAAACGATCGGATAACCGACTCGAGCCGAACCCATGGAACGCAGCCCGCTCACTGAAGATTCTACGCCTAAGCGCCGGACTCCAAGTTCGCCTCCTTCCTCCGCCCACATTTTCTATTTTGATGTCTTTTATTTCTCTCCTTCCTCCCTTTCTTTTTAAAAAGCCTTTAGAGGCTCGCTCGCGCTTTGTTCGCACATAGTTGAAGCGCTGTCCGCACTTATTATACCTGGGGGCTTCTTTAACAGAAGCTTATTTGTACGGGCTTCATGCCCATTACATGTGTCAAACTTCCGCATGTACCTTTTATTCACCATTATATGCATCGATATGACTTAAGTTTTGGCCAAGCTAGGTTGCCTGGCTCCTGTGCTTACCCCTACGCTCCCGATTGTTCGGCTAGGTGGTAAAGGGAGCACCTCTGCGATTGTTACTGCCGGGTCAGCCGGATGTGTACCTCAGACTGGGTGAAGCCGAAAGCTAGCGTTCTTAAGGGAATATTAGGTCGGTGAATTGAAAGATGATTTTTTTTATTTATCCATCTGCCCCCAGATGATTTTATGCTTTCTTAGCAATTTTGACATGCACTTTAGGGCATGCATCCCAGCAAAAGGAACCCTTAACGGAACTATTCTCCCTGGAAGATGTTTCTTACTATCCATGTAATATAACATAACTAGTCGGGCACTTGTCTGATACAGCAATAATGACCCCTACGCCTTGTCTCCGTGCATGCCCCGGTTCTTATATAACCACGAGGGTATTCGGATACACTACGGACTATTGGGTCCCGGGGTTGAAGCGAAAAGGTCCGCTATGACAAACGATCTACAATCCGGCTAGAAGACATTTTTTCATGTCATATTCAATTACATAGTCAACTCGACTCATTGTATTCCTCCTCAAGGCCATCTAATAGGCTATCTAATTTACAATCTTGCTGGGAATACTTGGCGGCCAATTCAACTTGGCAGTACACTAAACTTACAGGATCTCCTTCCCATCGTCCCACAGTCCGACCTCGCCATGTGGTTGGGGTCACCCGTGTACCGCGCCTTCACCATGGCCCGTGCCTCCTGGCGCCTCGACGGCAGGCCGATATTTCCATAGTCGGAAGCGCCGCGTGCTCCTTGAAGCCGCTCTCGCCAGCTCTCCAATGCCTTCGCGGGGAGATAGATGGCCACAAGGCCTGCCCGACGCTTTTCATCACCTGCCGAACTCGTTAAATGCAGTGGCGCAGTTCGGGAAGAAGATCACCCCAAGAACTAGGCATCTCCTCTTCCGGACTACCGTGAGCAAACCTACATACATGTTTATGTTAGTCGCCTTCCTCGTCGAACTCTTTCAAAGTTCGCCAAGCACTTATCGAAAATGCCGCCACGAAGCCGCCGATTCTCCTTTATGGAGTCGATAACTGGGCACAAACATCCTTTAGTTCCTCACCCAGCTTGGGTGTTGGCATCTTGAGGCTATTTTTCTCCCGCCGCACCTCGTAAGCACGCCTCGCCGCCTTTAGCTGGCGCAGAGTTGTTGCTTGTCCGGATCTAGTCCGCGCCATCTGCAATATTATTGTCAGATTTACACACACCGCACTTCCTAACCTATTTATCTTTTGAAGCATATATTACGAGAGGGGTCTCGTGGCTCCCCTCAGAGCGGCTAGTGCGGCCTCAAGTTGGGCCTTGCATCCTTCAAGCTCCCGGACAATGGGTATTCTTTTTTTGTAAGATCATGCATAACAAATGATCCTTAAATCAGTTAGTCTAACTATTTTAAGTCTCGGGGGCTACCGGCATATATAACTGTCAAATTTCCTTACCCGTATGTCCTTAACATACTGCTCCGTGGCTCTGGCTAGTCCATCTTGAGCGGCACGGAGGTGCGCATCTCATGAATTGAAGGCATTCAAGGCCTCTTGGGAGAAACATGCATCACGAAGAACTGTCCGGCGGCGCCTGTGATTCATGGCGCTCTCCACCTCGGAGTTGGTGGCGGACAATCTGTTGGCATCCTCTGTCGGAGGAGCATCCGACGCACGCCTCGTGCTCGCCTCCGCTTCCGGACCCGGCTTTGGAGCCCGGCCGGAGGAGGTTCGATTGGCAATCTCTCCGGACTCAGTCCGGCGAGCTCTGTTTTTCCTGAAAGGAGCACCAGCGTTAGCACACCTCTCCGGAATCAATCCTGGGAATATGGAGACACGCCATACCATTGCGGCGGAGTTTCGATCCGGACCGCACTTCTTTTTAGCCTGCGGGGCCGTACTGCCCCTTGTTGTCCAGCGACCGCGGGCTCGGCTTCCTGCCTCGAATGTACCCCCTGCAAAACACCATTGGTATACGATGATCAAGAAATAAGCACGGATAGGTCATTATCAGAGTATTGGGACCTCGGTCTCAGTTACCTGCGAGGTTGGAAGTATTCCGGGGTAGTCAGCCGTAATGGCAACCGAAGCATTGTCGATGCTGAGTTGGTGGAACACTCCGTCGATCAACTCCACCTTTATATCCGGATCCTCTTCGGAGGCCGGATCGAGGGACCGTTCCGGATCCTCGGGTTGTGCGGGCGGGTTGTGTATCTTCTCCACGGCCCGGCGCAGTTCCTGCGTAGAAACCATGAAATGAGATATTTAACCACGGGAACATGGATCGGACAGGCCACTAAGGTGTTTGCTTACCCAACTTCGAGGATTATTCGAAGAAAACTTGTTCAGTGGATTGACGCGGAGAAAATCCTCCTCCTCCCCTTTATACATGGCAGAGAAGGTCTTCACCAGTTCGGTGACCGATCCTGGCCCTTTGCGGCCATGGCGGGTGGCATCGTCCTCCCCATTGAAATCCCACATGGGGTGGCCCCTATATTGGAGCGGCTGCACTCCCCTCATAATACAGATTGCCATGACTCCCGGCATGGTCTATCCGGCATGAGCCGGTAATCTTATCCGGCTCATCAAATAAAGGACGTCTCGGTCATTTTCCCTCTGGGGGCTCCGCGGGCGCCAACTTAGGAGCTTCTTCAGGGGAGCATTGCTAAACTCCGGAAGGCCGATCCGAACAGGGTCCGGCAGCGGGACGTCCTCCATATAAAACCATTCCGAAGACCGGTCTTCGGACGCCTTCTTCGGGGTTCCGGATAGATATCCGGTCCCAGCGATGCGCTATAGTTCGGCTCCGCCCACTTGATATATTGACCCCTCATGAGAATGGGGCACTAGGCGGAATAATCTCTTCCACAGCGCAAAATGAGCCTCAATACCCAAGAACAGTTTGCAAAGGGCCACGAAGCCCGCGACGTGTAAAATAGAGGCATGCGTAAGGTGGTGCAACTGGAGGCCATAGAACTCCAAGGGCCCCCGGAGAAATGGATGAATTGAAAATCCGAGTCCTCTTACTAGATAATAGATGAAGCATACCTGCTCTCCTTTAGAGGGATTGGTGACACTCTCCGCTTGCTTTCCGCCCTTGTAGGTGGCAAGTCCGGCTCAAATCGAAACCTTGAAGGCCGGGGGAAGAAATCCTTGGTTTGAGTATAACAAGCTCGCTATGCGGACTGAGCATCTCCCAATTTCCATGCCGAGGGCTGGGAGCGAGAGGAGGAGGAGCCACGATCGTCCATGATGGAATGGGTTTTTGTCGGAGGCGCCCGATGAAGGCTTATGGAGGGAGGATGGTGTGACTCAGATCTAGATCCTCACCCCTTTTATGGGCGGCTCATTTGCGCAGCTAGGGGGGTAAGTGTAAAAATACCCTGGCTTTTCGCATTCATTCAAACACGTGGAAGATGGCCATTATTGGGCGTAGAAGCCAAGGAGCACAGCATTTATTAGAAGCCGGACACTATTCGACAAGTATATGGAATTTGAGAAGAACCCGCCGCAATGCGAAGACAATCAACGCGGGACTCATCGCCATTGAAGCCTGGTTCGGGCTACTGAGGAGTCCCGGATTAGGGGTGTCCGGATAGCCGAACTATCACCGCTTGGCGGACTCCTGGACTATGAAGATACAAGATTGAAGACTTCGTCCCGTGTTCGGATGGGACTTTCCTTGGCGTGGAAGGCAAGCTTGGCGATACGGATATGTAGATCTCCTACCATTGTAACCGACTTTGTGTAAACCTAACCTATCCGGTGTCTATATAAACCGGAAGGTTTTAGTCCGTAGGACGAACAATAATCATACCATAGGCTAGCTTCTAGGGTTTAGCCTCTCTGATCTCGTGGTAGATCTACTCTTGTACTACCCATATCATCAATATTAATCAAGCAGGAGTAGGGTATTACCTCCATCGAGAGGGCCCGAACCTGGGTAAAAACATCGTGTCCCTTGTCTCCTGTTACCATCCGCCTGGACGCACAGTTCGGGACCCCCTACCCGAGATCCGCTGGTTTTGACACCGACAACGCCCCTGACGATGGTCACTTTGGCGCTTCTTCCTCTTCGCAGGCTGACCCCTGCGCCGAGCTCCTGGGCCGCTTCCGCATGGACTTCGAGGCCCTCCGAAAGAGAAAGGAGGCATTGGGTGATGATTACCCTTGCGGCCTACTGAAGCGTAGGAAGTATTTCTCCATTGATGAGTAAGCCTTCCCCTTTCTTAGTTCCTTATTTTTCCCGTTGCTTCGGCTGATCCTTGCTCTGCAGGGCCCTTCCTGCCGAGCTCACGGAGATGGCTGAGGATCCATCCCCCCAGGCCTCGCCCTCTCCACCGTCCCCAAGCGCTTCGAGCTCAAGCACTGCCCTCGTGGTGAGGCTGGTTGGAGAGGTGAGCCATCCTGCGATGCATCATGGTTCTGCGCACCTCACGACCCTCCTTCGCGAGTCTTCCCGGGGTATAGCCAGCCTGCCTTGGGCTCTTTGATTGGTCGTGGACGGCGACTGGCTGAGGTTGGCCCCGTGCTCTTCCTTTGAGGATGAGCCGGCTCTGGGCCGGGCTCTGGGCGGGCGCGTCCTCACCATTGCGAGGGCGCCAGCCCCAGCCTCCGCCTGTGGGGAGGTTGGTTTGTGGCCCCCCGCGCACGCCTGGGGCGGAGGACGACGCGGAAGACGTGCTCGAGCGCGCCCACGAGCGCCGCGCCCTTCACCAAGGGTTTCTCCGGAGGGCGGCTGACACAGTGAGCCAGCTTGGTGTAGAGCTTGCTGACGAGGACGCGCGCCTTGAAGCTGAGGTCCTGTGCCTGGCTAAAGAGAGGCGCAGGCTGAAGGTGGCCGTTGCCCTTGCGCGCCACCAGTGTGACCTCGACAATGAGAGAGCCGAGGTGTCGCTGGCGGCATCTCGGGAGGCCCGCACCCGGCCGTCGAAGAGGCCCAGGAGGCTGTCCGGTGGCGTGAGGCGGCGGAGGAGCGGGCGCGAAAGCTCCAGGCCTGGAGCAATTCCCTGGAGTAGCAGGTGGAGCTGCATGAGGCGGCCCTTGCGTCGATGAAGGGGGCTTTGGTCGACCAGGCGGAGCTCTAGAGACGTGAGGAGGCACTGACGCTGGAAGCTGCCGAGCGCGCCCGTGACCTTGAGCAGCTGGAGACAAGGGAGCACTTGGTGGCGCAGGCGGAGGACGATGTCGCTGCGTGGGAGGCCCGAGTCCTGGAAGAGGTTGATCGCCGGGCGGAGGCGGCCCGCTCGAACCTCGAGCGCGAGTTCGAGGAGAGGCTGGAGTTATCAAGGTCGAATCGGACGGCAGGACCGCCGCCTGAGGGTCAAGCTGGATGAAGTGACGCGGCGGGTTAACGCTTCCCGAGCCGCCCTTGGAGCGGCACAGGAGGAGCTGACCTCCTCCCGCGCCGAGGTGCTTCTTCTCTGTCAACGGGTGGACATGGCTGAGGCCGTTGCGCGGCGGAGCGAGGACAAGATACGCCAGCGGCAGGTCCTGGAGCACGAGCATGGCCTTATGATCCACACGCTCCGGGAAAGAGCTAACACGGCCTTGGGCAATATCTGCGAGGCGGCCGTTGGCGAGCCTGATGCGGTTAACTATGCTGGTAACCTCCATTCTTCATCGATGTGGTGACGCAGCCGAGGCGCGGTCGGGCGAAACCAACGGGTTGGTGGAGGAGAGGAGCCGTGCCCTGCTCAGGCGTGCTTTTTTCGCGTCTTCGATCATCTTCGTAACATGGATCCCCACTTTGACTTTGATGCCGCTTATCGCCCGTACCCCAGGCCATCCGGGACGACTGGCGATTGGGTGGAAGACAACGTGGATGCCCTCGCCATGGCCTTCAATATCGACAACGACGGGCGTGGTCGTGGTTGCCGATGAAGGCAGCGTGGTGACGGCCTGACGCTACCGACGGCGACGCTGAGGGTGATGGCGAGGCCAGCGATGATTCAGGAGGTGCCCTTGAGGATGCATTGGGGATTTATCCGATTGACGGCGTGTTGTTCCTGCTTTCTACCCTCACAGAGATAGAGTTCGGGCTTGGCCTCAAGGTTGTAAGAGCATTTTGGGAGGGGAGCCCTCGTGTAAAAACTTGCGGTTAGCGATTAGTAGATACGATATCACCCAACGCTGCGCCAAGTGGTCGGGCCTTGCGGCGAGCTGGCGGGCTTGTTTACCTTCGACCAGGTGGGCCCGAGATAGCTGCGGAGGGCTGTGGTGTCTGAAAAGCTTCTGAACGAGCCCATTGAACCTGTAATGAGAACCTCCTGAGAGGGCACGGTGACGGCAGTCCGGCTGCACGCATGCTAGGTTCGCCCGCCGCGAGGGGCTCACGAGGGAGGCGGCTGAGGCAAAGTGGTAACGAACGCGAGAGATTGCTCGAACGAGACTAAACACCCTTCCCGAACACACACAAATCTCAAGCTCAAATCCAACTTAAATCCAAACGGGGAAAAAGCGACGCCAAGGGAAAAGCAAGAAAGCAGAAAAAGCCACGTCCGGCACCTAGTCTAGTCTTGGACGTCTTCTCACCAGCGCGGAGCTAAGTGCTGCCATTGGGCGTGGGAGGGAGCCCCAGGGCCTGAGGCCGGCGCTCCTGAGACTCAGGGGCGTGTACAGCCCCACTCATTATTACGTGAGAGTGTCACGGGGTGGCGAGCTTCACAGACACTGGTCCTTCTTCACAGGTACCGTCCTTGCTTCATATCGCCAAACGAGGGGCCCGCCTTGCGCCACACTCTAGTGCCATCGACGATGGCCGGAGACCGAGGACGCCGCTGATGGGGTAGAGCGGTCGCCAGCGGTTCCCCGACAACCACGGGTCCTCTGCCGGGGGTAGGCCCTGAGGCGCCTCCCCGGCAGAGGGCCTACCTCCTGAGGACGCCTTGCTCTGAACGTCGCGGTGGTGATGCCGAATCTCGGCCCCTCTCCTGCAGCCCCCGGCACCCTCCTCCTGAGGGGTAGGAAGCTGCTGGATTGGGGTAGCCACCCGCTGCGACAACCTGTACCTCCTGCGACCCATGGTGAGCGTATGCCTGCTCCTGAGGAATTAGCGGTACCCGACAAACGCTGCCTCCAGCGCGGTCGACGGGGCCTTCCCGGGGCTCCTGAAAGTGCTCAGCTTTGGGTGTCTCGGCCCCCCAGCTTGGGCCGAGGAGCGAGCCATGTTCGTCCTGCTGCGTGTGCCCTTGATCCATCATGTGGGGCACATACTCTTCCGGGGCCGCCGCCCCGACTGCTTCGTTGTAGTGTCCCATGTGCCACGCAGCCCTGCTTGAGGCGCCAACCTGGGGGTGGCAGCGCGGCGGCCCACTGGGACCATGGGCTGTGGCGAGTCCTCTTTCGCTGGCCGGGGGCGAAGGCAACGCCGCTGTTAGCCCGGTGCTGATGGCCTGGTTGGCATTGGAGTGGCCTTGGAGTCCACTTGGAGCTGTGCGGGCGCGCATGGGGCCTCCGTGTGGCCCGCCCTGGACCTGAGGTGGCAGTTGGGTGCATAAGGGGTGAGCCCCCGATGCGGCGAAGCCCAGGAGCTCTGCCACCCGCCCGGCGAAGACGTCGTGGCCGCCCTCCGGCCTTTGCATTGCGGTAGCTCTCGGGCCACAATGGAGCGCGCCCTTGAGTTCGCCTGCTCCGTGCGGGTGTACGGGCGCCGTGGCCGGCGTGGTTTGAGGCCCGCCGCCGACCGCACTCTGCCGCGGCGTGAGAGCCGACGTTGCTCGACCGCGTCGCCCATGTTCGTAGCGCCCTGCGGACTGCGGGCTGCCTGCACGGGGTTGAGGTCGCCCGGGGCAAGCGGCTCTGCGTGGGAGGGCCAACCGCCCAAGGATCAGGGTTGCCCATTGGGTCACCAGACATGATGATGATGATGCGACGGGGCGCGAGGCGGCAGAAGGTGGATTCCGGCGCACCCCTACCTGGCGCGCCAAATGTCGGATTCCGGGTTCCGGCAGACCCTCTAGGTTCAAACTCTGGGGTGCACGCGGAGATCTCACCTCCAACCTACCTACACCTCGTCGCCTCACAAGGATCTAAACTACACAAAGAGCAACACAAGGGACACAAGGTTTATACTGGTTCGGGCCACCATTGTGGTGTAATACCCTACTCCAGTGTGTGGTGTGGTGGATTGCCTCTGGGGCTGATGATGAACAATACAAGGAAGAACAGCCTCGCGAGGGTCTGTTCTTGGCCGGTGCGACGAACTGCTAAGGGGAGTTCAGTCGCTTCTCTCTCTCTCTCTCTCTCTTTCTTACTCTCTTTCTGATTCGATCCGGCCTCCCCCTACCCTGTGGGTGGCTAGTCCTATTTATAGGCAGAGGCCCTAGGCCTCTTCCCAAATATTGAGCGGGAAGGGCGCCAACAATTGGTCATTTTGAAGGGGAACATCTAGTACACTTGTCCTGACTAAAGTCGGTCCTCGCCTGCCAAAGACTATGTCGGTGACGCTGGCTTGGGCTCCACGATGACCTCCTTCCTGCCGTTCAGCTGGTCTTGGTCTTGTTGCACCGAAATGGTCACCTTTGCTTGATGCTCTCGCCTGCGCTTGCCTTCTTTGCACCAAAGAGGAAATGGGGACACTGCGCGGGCTGGTGCCCGCCTGGCGCCCTTGGTCATCATGGCTTGCGTCATGGGCACCTCATGAGGTACCCCGCCTTGATCTCTTCGCCTCCTCGTGAGCCAGCGTGACGAGGCCGTGCCTGAGGAAGCTTCCTGTCGTCCGCCCCGTGAAGCTTAGCTCCTCGCGAGGGTCTTGAGCTTGTGTTGATGAAGATGGGCCGTACTGGGCCACCCCTTGAGCCACGCCGCAGGCCGCAGGCAGGCAAGTCTGGGTACCCCCGTTCCCAGAACGCCGACATTATGTCCGTAGCGTACTACTAGTACTAGTTACTCCTATTGCATGGTATGTATGGATTTGAAATATCTACCTCAATGTAAATTGCTTTTGAGATGAATGAATGAAAGCTTGGCGAGCGCCTTTTGTTAGTTAAAAAAACATACTTCTAATACTCCCTGCTTTCTGGTTTAGGCTCGTCTAAAAAAATAGATTTCCATTATACTCAGACTTAAAGGGCTTTGAGTCTCATGCCACATTTATTTCATAGAGATAAGAGGAAGGTAATTTGAGTGCTCATGCATGCATCTTTTTGTGCTAGTAGTACTATATTAGGGTTGACCGGTCCTCCCCGTGGACGTGCCCGGGTGGTGGAAGAGGAAGGAGAAGGCAAGCGGGCTGTGGAGTACGCCAGCTACAACACGAGCTCCAAGGAACATTCATGCCAAACAATGCATAGTAGTACTACTTACACCAGTGTGGTATGAATTGGCCTTTAGGTTGCGTGTGGATGACATGGCGACAACATGCAGGTCATAGTTTGACAGCCTACCGCTCCGCCTCGCACCGTTTGGTCATGCAAGATTTGCATCCACGCATGTCACGCATGTAGTTGTCGAAGTCGTGCTCGAAAAGGGCGACCAGGTCTGCTAGTCCGTGTTGGTCCATGTGCCTGGAAATGCCATGCGTGTTTTAATTCCGGGCTAGTGGAGGGACGTGAACATATCGTACAATGAACCGCCCGCCAGCTCCCTAATCTCAAATATAAACTGCACTAGTGCGCGCTCGCAGAACATCATTTCCGAACGGACGAAGCTCTGCAGTTACCATCTCCTCTTGTGTAAACCAGTTCCCCAACGGACAAGGCAGTTCGTCGCCATTGCCATGGATTCACAAAGCGGTGGCGCTTCTCATCATCGCCGAGGTTGGGAGACCTTGTACGACGATCCTTTGGGAGAAATCGTAAGCTGCTCCAACTTCCTCACATCCGCAAGACTTAGCGGTACTTGCACCAAATATTTTCAAAGGGTGCGTAAATATGCGTGGGACAAGGCCATGCTAGTTTGTCTGCCATGTGCCCTCGAGGACGAGGATGTTCCTTTCGGGGTCTCTCTAGCGCGGCGTGGTCGTAGTTGCAAGTTGACGCCCCTTGAGATGCCGACATTGAGGGGCACTTGGATTTTATCTGATGAGTAGTTAAGTGATGAGTTTGATCACATAGTAAATGCATTCTGAAGACTACTTCCGTGTCCATTTCCTAATTCCCCTGCTGCCCACTATTTCACAGGTTAGGCTTGGTGCTAGTGGAGATTGGCTTGCATACGTACGGGAGGGTACCAACATCAATTTTCACAACATCTATAATGGTGACACCATTCCCGTAGAACCTTTGTCCAACATTGGGATCAGCCATGCAATGGGCCATCGCCTAATTGGCACGATGGAACCACACTGAGATTGAAGAAAATAGCAATCCCGGAAGCCCCGATAAGGTCGTCTGCCAACCAAAATTACACTCTCATCGCAGTGTTCGACATCGCGATTGCTTTCATCAACCCTGCACATGGCGGTCAGAGGTGGACCATGTTGTCTACGGCTGATTCGTTGACGTACGAGTATGAAGACGATGTGCTCCTTTCTAACTGCGTCTTCGCGGTGACAAACCAGGGGACTTTTTTCGTATGGGACACATCCTACGGTATACTCCCTCTCTTCCAGTTTATTTGTTTTGAAATTTTCCGTTTTATAAGTTTCAAATTCAAATTTAGAGCTCCCCATCACATGTTGAGATTACAATGTGCATTACATCGTTACGTGCATGTAGTAGTTTTTTATTAGTCATTTATATTGGACATGCATGCATGCATGCATTGCAAGTAACTTTTTTACCACAATTTTTAGGAAAACGAGTGCAATAATTGAGTAGTTTTGCAAACTACCAATACTACACCTGAAACGATACAAAATCAATACTACCACCTGTAACACCCCGGGTGTCATGCTACAGTAAACTCCTGTTAATGGTGCCGCCTCATCATAATTAATTTTTTCTAATCATCGCTTTGTTCCAAACCGACCTCAAATTCAAATGTAAAAGAGAAGTCAAATTATTTTTCGTCAAACAATAAAACTAAAATGTTCAGATTTTAATATAAATCCCCCTGATAGATTTTCATGTTGAAACCAACGTCATCTGAGTCATCGGGTAATCCCTAGTAAAATATAAAGTTGTCCAACAGCAGATAAAATAGCCATTTCATTTTTACAAATAATTATACAATTCCAAATGACTTGAAACTTGTGGACCACTTTAAAAAAAGTGCTTGATTTATGTGACAAATTTTGTATTCAACAAAATTCAATTGGTACTTATTTAAAATGCATACCAGAGAGAAATGAAATGAACAGAACAGGGAGTGGGAGAAACTACGTCTATCCTAATGTCCATATGGGCCAACGTGGTGCAGCACTGGCCCAGCACACCACCACCACGTCTCCTACAACATGAGACAGAAGGTGCGTGGCGGCCATCCGCCAGCGATGGCCACGCCGTGCCAACGTGTCGGCCATCCAGGCACCCGTCAATGCCCTACAAAGCCTCCCCGAGCCCCATGCGAACCCTAGTCCTCCCTCTCTTCCCTCCCCTCACGCCGCTTTGCTCTCCCCTACACCCACCCAACGCCATCGTCATCGTGCCGCCATTGCCCACGTAGCCACCGGCCACCCCGCGTCGCATCGCCGTGTCCAGTAGCTTCGCCGACGTATTCTTCGTCTTCCTCGCCCACTAGAACAAGCCAGGAGCCATCGCATCGCCGGAGCTTCATCGCGCCAATACGAGCCACCTGCTACTTCTTGTCACTCACCGGGCCTTTGTGCGCCTCTGCGGTGAGCTTCCCGTCTTTTCCCCTCCTTCTCCCGCTCGGATAGATCCCCAATTCGAGCTTCGCCATGTGAACCAAACCTTTGCTCCGCCGCGAGCGCGCCGCCTTCATTGTGGTACATGCCATGGCCTGCCAGGCTCCCCAGAGAGCTGGTGTCTTCACGTAGACGCCATAAGGGCTTGGTGCCGCTAGTTTTTCTCGTTGCATCGCCGATTCTGACCTCGCCCGGGCACTCCTGATGCTGCTGTTGTGCTGCCATTGCTGCTGCTCTCTGCTGCCCCTACTACCTACTGCCTGCTGTTGCGTGCTACTGCTTATCCGCAGCCGCCACTCGCCCCGCGCGCCTGCTGCGCACACACCTGTGCATCCTCACGTGTTGCATGATAGTCGCCCGAGCCCGCCTGCAACCTGCGTCCCACTGGCCGCCTCTGTTTGCACCCTCGCACGTGCCAGGTCTAGCCACCCTGCGCAAGCGTATGCTGCTGCGCCGCTGCCGTGCACGCGTGCCCCGCCGTGGCCTTGCCTCCTCCCTTGGACAGCACCCTAGCCACCTCGTGCGTGCCCTGGGTTTGCGCCTCGCCCCGGGCTCGTAGCCGTTCGTCGGCGCGCAACACTAATGCTGCTGCCGTTTTGCTGCTGCCATTGGTACAGTGAACTGAACTTCACTGTAGCGCTAGCTAGCTCTGCTACAATGACGCTGATTAGCCCTCTGTGTATCTGCAAAACAACAGCAAAACAAATTTTATTATGGGAAATATTCATATGGGCGTGTAGTACAATAGGCAGGGTTCAATTCTTTCCATTAGACCAAATCCAAAAGTCGCATATTGATACGTCTCCAACGTATCTATAATTTTTTATTATTCCATGCTATTATATTATCTGTTTTGGATGTTTTATATGCATTATTATGCTATTTTATATTATTTTTGGGACTAACCTATTAACCTAGAGCCCAGTGTCAGTTCCTGTTTTTCCCCTTGTTTTAGAGTTTTGTTGAAAAGGAATACCAAAAGAAGTCCAAACGGAGTGAAACTTTCGCGATGATTTTTCTTTGACCAGAAGACATCCAGAGGACTTGGAGTACACGTCAGGGAAGCCACGAGGCACCCACAAGGATGGAGGGCGCCCCCCACCCTTGTGGGCCCCTATTGACTCCACCGACCTATTTCTTCCACCTATATCTTCTCAAATATTCGAAAACCTACCAAGAGAGCCGAAAAAAATACTTTTCCACCGCCGCAACCTTCTATACCCGTGAGATCCCATCTAGGGGCCTTTTCCGGCATCCTGCGGAGCGGGATTTGATCACGGAGGGCTTCTACATCAATACCATTGCCTCTCTGATGAAGCGTGAGTAGTTTACCTCAGACCTACGAGTCCATTGCTAGTAGCTAGATGGCTTCTTCTCTCTCTTTGATTCTCAATACCATGTTCTCCTTGATGTTCTTAGAGATCTATTCGATGTAATACCTTTTTGCGGTGTGTTTGCCGAGATCCGATGAATTATGGATTTATGATCAGCTTAACTATGAATATTATTTGATTCTCCTCTGAATACTTATATGCATGATTTGATATCTTTTCAAGTCTCTTCGAACTATCGATTTGGTTTGGCCAACTCGATTGGTTTTTCTGGCAATGGGAGAAGTGCTTAGCTTTGGGTTCAATCTTGCGGTGCTCGATCCTAGTGACAGAAGGGGAATCGACACGTATTGTGTTGTTGCCATCGAGGATAACAAGACGGGGTTTTCATCATATTGCTTGAGTTTATCCCGCTACATAATGTCATCTTACTTAAAGCATTACTCTGTTCTTATGAACTTAATACTCTAGATTCAGGCAGGAGTCGGTCGGTGTGTGGAGTAATAGTAGTAGATGCAGGCAGGAGTCGGTCTGCATGACACGGACATGATGCCTATATTCATGATCATTGCCTTAGCTATCATCATAACTTTGCACTTTTCTATCAATTGCTCGGAAGTAATTTGTTTACCCACCGTAATATTTTCTATCATGAGAGAAATCTCTAGTGAAACCTATGGCCCCCGGGTCTATTTTCCATCATACAACTTTCCGATCTACAATTTTAGTTTCCTATTTTACATCCTTCGCCATCTTTTACATTCCGATCTATAAACCAAAAATACCAAAAATATTACTTTACCGTTTATCCATCTCTATCAGATCTCACTTTTCAAATAACCGTGAAGGGATTAACAACCCCTTTATCGCGTTGGGTGCAAGTTGGTGTTTGCTTGTGCAGGTATTGGGTGACTTGTTCTTTTTCTCCTACTGGATTGATACCTTGGTTCTCAAAACTGAGGAAAATACTTACTCTACTTTGGTGCATCACCCTTTCCTCTTCAAGGGAGAAACCAACGCAAGCTCAAGAAGTAGCAGGAAGAATTTCTGGCGCCGTTGCCGGGAAGATCTACACCAAGTCAAGACATACCAAGTACCCATCATAAACTCTCATCTCTCGCATTACTTTATTTGTCATTCGCCTCTCATTTTCCTCTCCCCCACTTCTAAAAGGATTTTTGAAAGGATTTTCCTTTTCTTCGCCTCTCTTTCGTTCGTCTTCTTTGCCTGCTTTTTGTGTGCTCGTGTGTTGGATTGCTTGCTTTGTCACGATGACTCAAGAGAATAACAAATTGTGTGACTTTTCCAATACAAACAACAATGATTTTATTAGTACTCTGATTGCTCCCGCTACTAATGCGGAATCTTGTGAAATTAATACCGCTTTTGCTGAATCTTGTTATGAAAGAACAATTTTCCGGCCTTCCCAATAAAGATGCCGCATCCCATCTTAATAATTTCGTTGATTTGTGTGATATGCAAAATAAAAAAGATGTGTATAATGATATTGTTAAATTGAAGCTAATTCCGTTATCACTTAGAGATCGTGCTAAAACTTGGTTTTCATCTTTGCCAAAAAATAGCATTGATTCTTGGAATAAGTGCAAAGATTCTTTTATTTCCAAGTATTTTCCTCCCGCTAAGATCATCTCCCTTAGGAACGATATTATTAATTTTAAGCAAATTGATCACGAACATGTTGCACAATCTTGGGAGAGGATGAAATTGATGATACAAAATTGCCCTACGCATGGTTTGAATTTGTGGATGATTGTACAAAATTTCTATGCCGGATTGAACTTTGCTTCTAGAAATATTTTAGATTCGGCCGCGGGAGGTACTTTTATGGAAATTACTTTAGGGAAAGCTACTAAACTCCTAGATAATATTATTGTTAATTATTCTCAATGGCATACCGAAAGATCTTCCACTAATAAAAAAAGTGCATGCAATTGAAGAGATTAATGTTTTGAGTGGAAAGATGGATGAGCTTATGAAATTGTTTGCTAGCAAGAGTGCTCCTATTGATCCTAATGATATGCCCTTGTCTACTTTGATTGAAACTAATAATGAATCTATGGATGTGAATTTTGTTGGTAGGACGATTTTGGTAATAATGCGTATAGAGGTAATTTTAATCCTAGGCCTTTTCCTAGTAATTCCTCTAACAATAATGGAAATTCCTACGACACTCTTATGGAAATTATAATAATATGCCCTCTTAATTTGAGAATAGTGTTAAAGAATTTATGAGTTTGCAAAAGAATTTCAATGCTTTGATTGAAGAAAAATTGCTTAAGATTGATGATTTGGCTAGGAACGTGGATAGAATTTCTCTTGATGTTGATTCTTTGAAAATTAGATCTATTCCTCCCAAGCATGATATAAATGAGTCTCTCAAAGCTATGAGAATTTCCATTCATGAGTGCAAGGAAACTACCGCTAAGATGCGTGCTAAAAAAGATTGGTTTATAAAAGCGTGTTCTTCTAGTTTCCGTGAGAAAATGATGAAGACCTTAAAGTGATTGATGTGACTCATATTGAATCGTTGTTTTCCAATATAAATTTTGATAAAGATGGTACTGGAGATGAGTCAACTTTAGCTACAAGGCGTCCTAATGATTCAGAGTTTTTAGATCTTGATGCAAAAATTGATAAAAGTGGGATTGGATAGGTCAAAACTTTAAGTAGCAATGAACCCACTCTTTTGGATTTCAAGGAATTTAATTATGTTAATTGTTCTTTAAAGATTTTATTTCCTTGTTGCAATCCGTGTTGAATTCTCCTCATGCTTATAATCAAAACAAAGCTTTTACTAAACATAACGTTGATGCTATGATGCAATCTTCTAAAGAAAAGCTTGAATTGGAAGTTTCTATCCCTAGAAAACTTTTTCATGAGTGGAAACCTACTATTAAGATTAATATTAAAGATTATAAATGCCAAGCTTTGTATGATTTTTGTGCTAGTGTTTCCAAGATTCCAAAAACTCTTTATGATGTGTTAGGTTTTCGTGAATTTGATGATTGTTCCTTAAATTTGCATCTTGCGGATTCCACTATTAAGAAACATATGGGAAGGATTAATGATGTTCTTATTGTTGCAAATAGGAATTATGTGCCCGTAGATTTCATTGTTCTTGATATAGATTGCAATCCTACATGTGCTATTATTCTTGGTAGACCTTTCCTTAGAACGATTGGTGCAATTATTGATATGAAGCAAGGAAAAATTAGGTTTCAATTTCTTAAGGAAAGGCATGGAACACTTTCCAAGAAAGAAAAATAAATTTCCTTATGAATCTATTATAAGAGCCACTTATGGATTGCATGCCAAAGATGATAACACTTAGGTCTATTCGTGTTTTATGCCTAGCTAAGGGCGTTAAACAATAGCGCTAGTTGGGAGCCAACCCGATTTTATTTTAGTTTTTGCTTTTTAGGTTCTGTTTTGCATTAAATAATTCATCTAGCCTCTGGTTAGATGTGGTTTTGTGTTTTAATTAGTGTTTGTGCCAAGTAAGACCTTTGGGATAGCTTACTGTGATAGTTGATTTGATTTTGCTGAAAAATAGAAACTTTTGTGCTCAGGAAATGAATTCTCATTTTTAACAGGAGCGTGATAAAATATTGATTCTTTTCCCCTAAGATTAATAAACAAACTTCTTAGGTCTTCCTAATTTTTCAGAATTTTTGGAGTTACAGAAGTATTTGAAATATCCAGATTGCTACAGACTGTTCTGTTTTTGACAGATTCTGTTTTCTATGTGTTGTTTTCTTATTTTGATGAATCTATGGCTAGTATCAGGGGGTATGAACCATGGAAAAGTTGGAATACAGTAGATATTACATCAATATAAATAAGGAATGAGTTAACAACAGTGCCAAAAGTGGTGATTTATTTTCTTATACTAACGGAGCTTATGAGATTTTCTGTTGAGTTTTGTGTTGTCATGCTTTCAAGTTTGGGTAAGGATTTGATGGACTATGGAATAAGGAGTGGCAAGAGCCTAAGATTGGGGATACCCAAGGCACCCCAAGGTAATATTCAAGGATAACCAAGAGCCTAAGCTTGGGGATGCCCCGGAAGGCATCCCCTCTTTCATCTTCGTCTATCGGTAACTTTACTTGAGACTATATTTTTACTCACCACATGATATGTGTTTTGCTTGGAGCGTCTTGTATGATTTGAGTCTTTGCTTTTTATTTTGCCACAATCATCCTTGTTGTACACACATTTTGATGGAGACACGCATGAATCGTGATTTATTAGAATGCTCTATGGGCTTCACTTATATCTTTTGAGCTAGGCAATTTCGCTCTAGTGCTTCACTTATATCTTTTTAGAGCACGGCGGTGGTTTTATTTTATAGAAATTTATGAAATCTCGTACTTAACCTATATTATTTTGAGAGTGTCTAAACAACATGGTAATTTGGTTTGGTTATAAATTTAGTCCTAATATGATAGGCATCCAAGAGGGATATAATAAAAACTTTCATATAAAGTGCATTGAATACTACGAGAAGTTTGATTCCTTATGATTGTTTTGAGATATGAAGATGGTGATATTAGAGTCATGCTAGTAAGTAGTTGTGAATTTCAGAAATATTTGAGTTAAAGTTTGTGATTCCCGTAGCATGCACGTACGGTGAACCGTTATGTGATGAAGTCGGAGCATGATTTATTTATTTATTGTCTTCCTTATGAGTGGCGGTCGGGGACGAGCGATGGTCTTTTCCTACCAATCTATCCCCCTGGGAGCATGCGTGTAGTACTTTGTTTTGATAACTAATAGATTTTTGCAATAAGTATATGAGTTTTTTATGACTAATTTTGACTCCATGGATTATACGCACTCTCACCCTTCCACCATTGCTAGCTAGCCTCTCTTGTGCCGCACAACTTTCGCCGGTACCGTAAACCCACCATATACCTTCCTCAAAACAGCCACCATACCTACCTATTATGGCATTTCCATAGTCATTCCGAGATATATATCCATGCAACTTTCCACCGTTCCATTTATTATGACATGCTCTATCATTGTCATATTGCTATGCATGATCATGTAGTTGACACTGTAATTGTGGCAAAGCCACCATTTATAATTATTTCATACATGTCACTCTTGATTCATTGCACATCCCGGTACACCGCCGGAGGCATTCAAATAGAGTCATATTTTGTTCTAAGTATTGAGTTATAATTATGGAGTTGTAAGTAAATAAAAATTTGATGATCATAATTACTAGAGCATTGTCCCATGTGAGGAAAGGATGATGGAGACTATGATTCCCCCACAAGTCGGGATGTGACTCCGGACGAAAAAAAGAAGCCAAAAAATGAGAGAAGGCCCAAATAAAAAAATGAGAGAAAAGAGAGAAGGGGCAATGCTACTATCCTTTTACCACACTTGTGCTTCAAAGTAGCCCCATGATCTTCATGATAAGAGAGTCTCCTATATTGTCACTTTCATATACTAGTGGGAATTTTTCTTTATAGAACTTGGCTTGTATAATCCAATGATGGGCTTCCTCAAATTGCCCTAGCTCTTCATGAGCAAGCAAGTTGGATGCACACCCACTTAGTTTATTTTTGAGCTTTCATAAACTTATAGCTCTAGTGCATCCGTTGCATGGTAATCCCTACTCACTCACATTGATATCTATTAATGGGCATCTCCATAGCCCATTGATACGCCTAGTTGATCTGAGACTATCTCCTTCTTTTGTCTTCTCCACAACCACTGTCTATTCCACCTATAGTGCTATGTTCATGGCTAACGCTCATGTATTGCCTGAAAGTTGAAAAAGTTTGAGAACATCAAAAGTATGAAACAGTTGCTTCGCTTGTCATCGGGGTTGTGCATGATTTGAATATTTTGTGTGATCAAGATGGACCATAGCCAGACTATATGATTTTGCAGGGATAAGCTTTCTTTGGCCATGTTATTTTGAGAAGACGTAATTATCTTGTTAGTATGCTTGAAGTACTATTGTTTTTATGTCAATATTAAACTTTTGTTTTGAATCATACAGATCTGAACATTCATACCACAATAAAGGAAATTACATGGATAAATATGCTAGGTAGCATTCCACATCAAAAATTATGTTTTTATCATTTACCTACTCGAGGACGAGCAGGAATTAAGCTTGGGGATGCTTGATACGTCTCCAACGTATCTATAATTTTTTATTGTTCCATGCTAATATTATCTATTTTGGATGTTTTATATGCATTATTACGCTATTTTATATGATTTTTGGGACTAACCTATTAACCTAGAGCCCAGTGTTAGTTCCTGTTTTTTTCCTTGTTTTAGAGTTTCGCAGAAAAGGAATACCAAACGAAGTCCAAACGGAATGAAAGTTTCGAGATGTTTTTTCTTGGAATAGAATACATCCATAGGACTTGGAGTACACGTCAGCGAAGCCACGAGGCACCCACAAGGACGGAGGGCGTGCCCAGGGGGTAGGGCGCGGCCCCCACCCTTGTGGGGCCCTCGTGACTCCATCGACCTATTTCTTCCGCCTATATATTCTCAAATATTCCAAAACCTACCAGGAGAGCCACGAAAACACTTTTCCACCGCCGCAACCTTCTGTACCCGTGAGATCCCATCTAGGGGCCTTTTCCGGCGTCTTGCCGGAGGGGGATTCGATCACAGAGGGCTTCTACATCAACACCATTGCCTCTCCGATGAAGCATGAGTAGTTTACCTCAGACCTACGGGTACATATCTAGTAGCTAGATGGCTTCTTCTCTCTCTTTGATTCTCGATGCCATGTTCTTCTCGATGTTCTTGGAGACCTATTCGATGTAATACCTTTTTGCGGTGTGTTTGAGATCCGATGAATTGTGGATTTATGATCAGCTTATCTATGAATATTATTTGATTCTACTCCGAATTCTTATATGTATGATTTGATATCTTTGCAAGTCTCTTCGAACTATCGATTTGGTTTGGCCAACTAGATTATTTTTTCTTGCAATGCGAGAAGTGCTTAGCTTTGGGTTCAATCTTGCGGTGCTCGATCCTAGTGACAAAAGGGGAACCGACACGTATTGTATTGTTGCCATCGAGGATAACAAGATGGGATTTTCATCATATTGCTTGAGTTTATCCCTCTACATCATGTCATCTTGTAGACCACAGAAAATTGATCAAGATTGGTATAAGACACAAATGGTTTTGATATTTGACATGAGTAGGCCTCTGGCCTTTTCGGACTAACCACCATGCGGGAATAAGTATAGGCACTTTGTGTCATATGTATCAGCCGAAAGCTCAACGGACGTCAACGATGGAGTGGCGCGTGCCGGGTTGGTCTGTGTAAGCACCTGCTTTTAAGGAGGTAGCTAGGTCTGATCACCGGCCACCCACGCAACATGCATGAGTGCAAAGGGCGATGGGCCCAAGACTCCTGTGCACTTAGGATGTAGACCGGCGTGTTGGCCTCTTTGTTGAGTCTAGGTAGGACTGTGGTGTGTTGATCGGCCGAGGCCGGTCATGACCTGATGGTGTGTCCGGCCGGAGTTGATCGAGCCTGTTGGGTAAGTTGGTGCACCCCTGCAGGGAAGTATTATACCTATTCAAATAGCCGTGTCCACGGTAACGGACGCTCGAAGTTGTATCCCGATCGATACAACTAGAACTGGATACTGAATGCTGAGTCATGAGAAATGGATATGATGGCTCCGGGGTTGCTTTCTCACAGGGAGTCGAGAAAGGATCTCTGGGCGCTAATGTTACAACATGTTTGCTAAATATAAACTGCTACTCTATACTCTTTTGAATAATGCAAGATGCTTGGAGCTGCTTAAAGATGCTAGTCTTTGATAGGCTAGGCTTTCCCCCTTATCTTCTGGCATTCTGCAGTTCAATCCACAAATACTACCCTTTTCATTGATACCGATGCATATGTAGTGTAGATCCTTGCTTGCGAGTACTTTGGATGAGTACTCACGGTTGCTTTGCTCCCCTTTTTCCACCTCTTTCCATTCTTCTCGGACGCTGCGACCAGATGGTGGAGCCCAGGAGCCAGATGCTACCACCAACGACTACTACTGCTACCCCGAGGTTGCCTACTACTACGTGGAGACCGACGACGACCATGAGTAGTTAGGAGGCTCCCAAGCAGGAGGCCTTGCCTTTTCGATCGATGTAGCTTTTGTTCTAGCTTCTTAAGGCAAACTTGTTTAACTCACGTCTGTACTTAGATATTGTTGCTTCCGCTAACTCCTGTGTATTCGAGCTTATATATTCGAGCCCTCGAGGCCCCTGGCTTGTAATATAGCTTGTATTATTTTAATTAGTGTCTAGAGTTGTGTTGTGATATCTTCCCGTGCGTCCTTGATCTTGATTGTACACATTTGCGTGTATGATTAGTGTATGATAGAATCGAGGGCATCACACCACCAGCACGCCCACGTCTGACCGCCTTGGCCAACCCAAACCCCCTTCCTTGCTGGCGCGCATTTCCCGCCTGAAACGGCCAGCGCCGCCCCAAAGCGTCAGTGCCGCATTAATGCCCAGCCAGAGCAGAGGTGACATCTCACCGGCACCGGCTTTGAAGCAGCCGCGACGGCCGAGAGAGTGCCGCTTCCCGATGCACGCGACCGCTCCACGTCGAGGCTAGCCATAGTGGTGGTAACTTAGCTAGTACATACAGTCGGGAATAGTATACATGGTGATGTGGTAGAGAATTAAAGAAGAGACAGGGGGTCATGCATGGAAATAAATATGATCATCTATGATACTACTCTGTGATACTATGCACTATAAAGTAGTATATCATACACTAGTATCATGCACTACTAGTATATTGGAGTATATGATACTCCCCACTATGAGTAGCCTCAAACTACACCACGGCCGGTCGTCGTCCCTGTGCCGCCCACATTACAGTTGCAACTTGTTTAGAGTAGGTTTTACTTCGGTTTGTATGAAAATTGTAATGTATCTCGTCCGGTTTATATGAAAAGTTTTCGAAATGTTATGATTTTCATCCGGTTTCTATGAAAATTGTAATGTATCTCGTCCGGTTTATATGTAAAGTTTTCGAAATGTTATGATTTCCGTCCGGTTTCTATGAATTCTGCCTTGTTTGCATGATTATGCAGGGCAAAGTTATCCCTCGATCAAAATCAGATCGCCAAGTGTGGATGTGCATGGGGCATTTGGTCTAACTTGGAACCTTGTAGCTGATGACGCCCAGTTTGGATCTACTATCTTAGCAATCGTTACCCATGGTACCATTGAAGGGCAACAAGGTGCCACAATCTATCACGATCGGACACTGGTCATGTACCCAGGTAATCCCTTCTCTCCAATCTAAGGGTAGTAGAGCCAGGAGTTATTGTATATCTTATTGCCATGTCATCTTATAACATTTCAGTACATGTCTCTTTATACTCCAGGAGCAGGAGTAGTTCTTTCCTTCTTTTTTATTGATTGGGATAGTCATCTATGCAACTCTATAATGCGAGTTGTATAAACTATAAAGGACATAACAATTTCAATTCCGTGTAGTGCTAGCTAGGTAGCCATAATCCCATCAAACAAAACTACACCTCCTTTAATTAATGTACATGGCCCAGGTAACACTCTCAAATTGTTTGTCGTCGCCCGGGCCGTAGTTGTCTATATATTGCTTCCCTTCCCGCTCATAGAAATAAGCAATATAAAGTAGTATTTTATTTTAATTAATTTGTATCCTCTACTTACGTCACCTTATTATACTGCATGGACCATAACCATGCACGTCACCGTGATCCAGGTTTGAGATGCCAGGTGTACCAGATGGACGGCGGCGTGTTCGACCCCCGTGATGCCTGGGTGCAGATGAACACACTTGAAGAGTACTCGATTTTCATTAGGGACAACTACTCCATAGTGCAAACGATGCCACCTTCCGTGCACGGCACCGACGGCCTGCCATTCGTGAAGAATGGGTGTGTTTTCATTGTGCACCGACGGATTCATATCTTGAACGCCCCTATCCCTGATCTATGCCGCTTCAGTTTGGATGAGTCTCCATCATGGGGAGCCACACTAAGAAGCTGCGATGATATAGACTCACGTTGCCCACCGTTATGGATCGTGCCATCGATGAAGAAAACGTGGGACTGGAACTTCGAGATGGACATGTATGCAGGGATGTACGAACCTGAGTAATGCAGTGCAGTAAGTGAAGTAGAAAGGTACAACTAGTATGAACCTGCGTGGCATATAGGCATCTGTCTTACTACCACTAAATGTTGTACGTGCAATGCACAGTGATATTATGATGTATGTGCCTAAGTACTCTACTACTATATTAATTGGAGGCACATGTTAGGTTTTATATTTGTTTACGTGTATGCTCCGAGACCTTCCAACTAGACGCGCTTGTCTCTCCGGATCGCACTTTGTATCGTTATATACTACTAGTAGTACTACGTGTGGTCTCCATATTAGAAGTGGAAGAAGTGGAGACACTCTACCTCGCTGTTCATGTCCCACTCCTTTCGCTGACCTGTGGGACATCCAGCACTTACCGCATTTTGCACTCCTTCATCGTAAGAGTTGAAACGCTAGCTTTCATCAAAAATAAAAAATAAATATAAAGCAAGAGTACTGTACCACGCGGTTTCCTTGCTCCTCGATATCGGAAAGAGTACTTTAGTTTGCTGACTCGTGGGACGTCGACCATCGTGGTCCACCTACCATGTAGGCAGAACTCCAGGGGAGAGTCACCCCGGTCATCGCACCGAGGTAATAATGACTAATGAGCCACCAAATTAAAGGCCCAACCTTCCCCACTATAAAGTTGCTCGGATTGAGGAACCATCAAGACTTTGTTGAATTCCGCTTCTTGAAGAAAACTACTACACCCGCAATACTGCTAGCTACAGTAGTATTATACACCAGCGGAGGCCTCCTTTAGTCCATAGGATAGGAATTTCATTGGAATAGGAAAATCTTAGGAAGTGAGGTGAGATGACATGCATCTCAATTCCTATAGAGAAAGAGATGCCATTTGATGCATAGGATAGGAAATTTTCCATTGATTCTAGGCTAATGTACTGGTAATTTGCTCTAAAACTACAGTAGTAACTAGTACTAGCACTGGTAGATGCTCGTAATTAATTAAACAAATGTACAGGCGACACAGACACACAAACTAACTACTACTAGTACTACTACTTCTCACATGTTGGCCAGACGTCGTTGTTCTCCTTCCCAGCTTTGTCGGCGACACCCCATCGTGCTTGGATCTCTGCCGAGCTCTCCTCAGCAGTGCGTGCGTCCTCTTCTTTCTTGTGGCGGCGGGACTCTCTTTTCTTGAGTGCTTTCTGCCTTTTCTGCTTCCTGTGTGCGGCTTTGGACGCCTCTTGCTCTACCGCCCATTCGGCCTTGGCAGCTCCAAAGTCCGCCCACATAGGTGTGAGGTCACGAGCGGCGATGAACTCGGCACGGTGGGATGCCATCGCTTCCCTACCATTTTGTGTGCAGTCGTGGGCGGCGAGGAACTCGGCGCGGCGGGATGCCATCCTTCCTTACCGGTTAGTGTGCATCGTGGTGTCATGAACGATGCTTGGTGATAGCTCTGGGCGGAGTGGCCGGACAACCGTATAGTGCATTGGTTTGTCAAGAGCTCAAGGACAGACGACAAAGGAAATTTGGATTCCCCTTCAATCCTAGTCATTTATTACCGCACACAGTTAATTTCCATAGCCTCTGGAAACTATGTGCGCTGGCCCTATTGTGGGTAAGTGGGTTGCTTTCTGATTGGCCACCACCCTAGCCACGCGGATCACGCGTGTGCACCGTGATCGAACGGCATTCCACGTCCCTCTCATCACACGCGTGTGGTTGTAGCTGGGATTTGATGTTTCGGCGCTACTATATCCGTCCTGGTTGATGCATGTAACTACAAATAATATCACTAGAAACTATGTTTAAATACGAATCCAACGATATAATTTTTGGTGGCATGCATTAGTATTTTCTTAGTTAAATCTGTGGCCAAAGTTTGGCACAAAATACTAAGGGGACCAGTAAATGAGGATGGTGCTAGTAAAATTTCTACAAAATGCACATAATGGCCTAAATATGGTAAATGAACCCGGAGAAGTGCCAAATTTGAACACGGTGCTTTGTAATACCTCTGTCCTGGTTTATTGGTCCCCTTTGAAATTGCTGACAAAGTTTGACCAAAGATTTAACTAACACAATGTTAATACATGAAAACAAAAAATATATCTTTAGATTCGTATTTGAACATAGTTTTAAATTATATAATTTTTAATGACATGCATGAACATTTTCTGGGTTAAATTTGTGGTCAAAATTTGGCACAAAATACAATAGGGACCAATAAACCAGGACGGAGGTAGTAGGGTGTATGTTGATCATAGGAAAAAAAAGTCAACTGCCACATTAATTGAGTAATTTTGCAAGCTACAAAAACAATATACCAGCACGCGAGCGTCTGACCGCCCTGGCCCATCGAAACCCCTTCCCTCACTCGTGCGTGCTTCCCGCCTGAAACGGTTACCATCACTCCCGAACGTCAATGTTGCATTCACGCCCTACGTGACCTCTCACTGGCGCCGGCATTGCAGCAGCGCGACGGCCGAGAGAGCGCCACCCGCGTGGCATGCCGGTGCAAGCGACTGCTCTGCGTTAATGACACCACGGCCATCCGTCCGTCCGCCCCCCACATTAATGACACGCTGGTGTCGACGAACCTACTCCGGCGCCAGCCATCCATCCGTCTGTTGTGGTTCATTGCCATTCGCCCGCTATATTAACTTCAGCCCCAGCCATAGCCACAGACCCACAGTCATTCTCCTCCGGTCCCTTCCTTCTGTCGGCACCAAGCCAAACATGGCGTCCTCGCGCTCCAAAGCTCTCTTGGACATACTATCGCAGGAGCAGACGAAGGACATCGCTGGCTCCGCTCCGGGCACGCTCCAAAGCTCTCTTGGACGTACTGTCGCATGAGTAGATAAAGGACATCGCCGCCTCCCCCCACCCCGCCGCCCTCCGCCACCACAACCATGAAGCCGGCGCGCGTGCGCGGGCGCAGCCGATAGCAAGGAAGAGTAGTATGTGGTAGGTCACCGCCGCTCTGGCCCCAGGATGGCCACCGCTCCTCCACTCCGTCGACGCCAAGCTTGGTGGGGTAAACATCGGCGGCCGATTAGCCGCTTGACGGCGACGTGGAGGCAGAAATCTTCAAAACCTTGGGCTCTGGAGGAGGAGGTTATGGAGGCGGTGCTGGACAAAGCCGAGGCAGATGAGGAGGAGGCAAAGGCAATAGCTGGAGCGTCAATTCTCGGGGCTCATGGTCGGACATGGTGGTCTGGCGCCGACGATCATTTGGATTAGGTTTACAGTAGGTTTTAGTATGGTTTGTGCGAAAAATGTAATGAATTTCGTCCGGTTTATAGGAAAAGTTTTTGAAATGTAATGAATTTCATTCGGCTAATATGAAATTTGCTTTGTTTGCATGAATTTCGTCCGGTTAGTTCATATACTTGTCGAAAGGTATGCGGGAAAGACCTGCCCTCATCATTTTGTAGTGGATTTCAATCGATCGATCGCATGAAAATGTTACACTTTGCAAGTTCAAGAGGAAAAGGCGGCACACTTAAAGCACGCCTGTCGCGTTCGCGTCGCACCCTCGACAGTCGGTCTGGCACACCGCTCAACAAAGGGACACACATTGTCTTGCATTTTCACTGACATGTGGGACTGCAATTGAATAAACCGTCGATAGCCGAAATCTACCACAGCGGGCATCGGCTGGGAAGAAAGAGACGGGGAGGTCGAAGAGATCGCCCGCCCGTCGAGCACGAACTCCAAGAAATATGTTGATAATGTGAGGTGGCCATGCGGGAGTCCGGACCGCTCCTAGGCCCGCTTCTGACCGACCTGGCCCACCAGAAAAGCCCTCCCCTCTCCCGCGCGTGCTCCCCCCAGGCACCAGCTGCCAGCATTTAGAGCAAGTACAACACTGGGCTATAAGCCTGCTTATGTGGAGGAGACAGACATTGAAAAAGTGAAGGAGTTGGCTCTATGCAAGAGCCTGCTACCTCTTGAGCATGTGTTGGTTTTCCCTTGAAGAGGAAAGGGTCACTACAAAAAAAATACACTTCCGTGATGATACGTGTTTGTCACAGTAGGTCGCATTTTTTTTCATGCATGTACATCCATGACAATTTTATGACGTAATCAAGATAGTCATACCATCTTTGTCAGAGAAGTGTTCCATGACATTACCAAAATTATCATCATTGAAGTGTCCACTTCCATGATGATAAATCGCGCGTCACAGAAGTGCTTTCGTCAAGGGTGACCGACACGTGGCATCCACCGTAACGGAACGTCGTTAAGCTATCGGGTCCGGTTTTGGATCCGATAACCCGCTAACAGCCCCGACCAATGGGTATTTTCCACGTGTAAAATCATCATTGGCTGGACGAAACACGTGTCGGCTCACCGTTGGGACAGATGTCATCCACTCATTGGGCGCCTATGATAGGTCGACACGTGGCACGACCCAACAGTGGCCCATTCCAGTGAAAAGGCTGGCCCGTTTGACTTGGTCAAAAGGTGGCGGGCCGGCCCAAAGCAAGCCTGTTAATGGCCTATTCGCATATAGCCCATTGACAGCCCGCTAACCCAGGGCCCATTTACGGCCTATCTGAATTAGGCCCAGTAGCGTCATCTGGGTCGTCCAATATAATTCCAGCCCGTTTTAACTTCCGGCCCATGTATGGCCCATGATGTCTTTTGGCTCATATGAGGCCCTTAGTAAACCTCGGCCCATTAACGGCCCGTGGTAAAATTGGCCCGTAATGAACAGTGTATCAATTTATATCCATTAACGGCCCATTATTCCGTTGGGCCATTTCCAGCCCATGTTATCTTTCGGCCTTCTAAGGTCCCATTTATTCTTGGGCTCATTTCCAGCATTCGTTTACTTTCGTCCCGTTCCTGTCATTTTCTGCTTGTGGGCCAAATACAGCCCGTGGTTTCAGTTGGCCCGTTTGTGGCCCGTTAATACGTTGGGCCGTTTTCATAGCGTCATCAAATACGGCCTATTAACGACAGCCTGTTATGGTTGGCCCATGAACGGAAGATTTCAACTCTAGACCATTTACGGCCATAATGTGGTCTGTCATTGGCCCATGTTTGGCCAACCGATCATACGGCCCGTAGAAGGCCCATTGATGATACGGCCCGTAGAAGGCCCATTGTGTCTACGCCTCGTAGAAGGCCCATTGTTTCTACAGCCCTTAGAAGGCCCATTGTTTCTACGACCCTTAGAAGGCCCATTGTTTCGACGGCCCGAAGGAGGCCCATGTTAACTACAGTAAATATGTAGCCCATTGTTAATGTGGCCTAGTTTTAAAAAATAGGTTATTCCGGCCACTAGCAAACCGCGGAAAAAGAACTGCACTGAAATAAATAAACAAGACAACGGAAATAAATAAGCAAGCAACTTACGCTAGGCTATCACGGCTATTACACATATTACATCCACTGGGCATCAAAGTTCGCCACAAGTGCAAATATAGGGAACAAAGCAGCATATAAATGCATGACAAAACAAGTCCGAATGAAACCACTTCGAAGAGCTCAAGAAACAATATCCAGGTACCCATAATGTTTGGCAAGATGCTTAGCAAGCTTATTAACTTTCTCTTGTTTGGCGCTTAAATCCTCCAGCACTTGTTGTTGCACCAGAAAGTATGCATCTGAATTCTGCAGGGACTTCCTCAGTGTAACGCCCTCGCTGCGGCTATACCTCCCACGTGTCGAAGCACGACTTAGAGGCATAACCGCATTGAAAGCAATGTTGCAAGTGAGGTAATCTTCACACAACCCATGTAATACATAAGGGAAAGAGATACATAGTCGGCTTACAATCGCCACTTCACACAGTACATGAGTAAAACATTACATCATACAGATACAATCAAGGTCCGACTACGGAACCAAAATAAAAGAAGACTACCCCAAATGCTACACAGATCCCCGATCGTTCCAACTGGGCTCCACTACTGATCAACTGAAAGAAATAACACAATGAATAAGATCTTCATCGAGCTCCTCCTTGAGCTCGGATGCGTCACCTGCACGGTTTCATCGGCACCTGCAAACTGGTTTTGGAAGTATCTGTGAGTCACGGGACTCAGCAATCTCACACCCATGAGATCAAGACTATTTAAGCTTAAAGGTAGGACAGGGTAGTGAGGTGGAGCTGCAGTTTACTAGCATATATGGTGGCTACATACGCAAATGAGAGCGAGAAGAGAAGGCAAAAGCACGGTCGAACAACTATGATCAAGAAGTGATCCTGAAACTACTTACGCCAAACATAACTCCAACACGTGTTCACTTCCCGGACTCCGCCGAGAAGAGACCATCACGGTTACACACGCGTTGATGTATTTTAATTAAGATCAACTTCGAGTTTTCTACAACCGACATTAACAAATTCCCATCTGCCTCATAACCGCAGGCACGACTTTCGAAGATAATACCTGCAGGGTGTCCCAACTTAGCCCATTATAAGCTCTCACGGTCAACGAAGGATATTCCTTCTACCGAAGACCCGATCGATCTCGAATCCCGGACTACAAGACATTTCGACAAAGAATAAAACAAGACCAGCAAAGCCGCCGGATGTGCCGACAAATCTGATAGGAGCTGCACATATCTCGGTCTCGGGGCACACCGGATGAGCCAGACGTCGGGTTGGCATAAACCCTGATTGCCTGTGGGCGCGGACATCGCTGGTTTGGGCCAGACTCAAGGAGCACTGGTCCGGGGTTAAAATAAAGATGACCCTTGAGTCTGCAGAACCCAAGGGAAAAAGGCTTAGGTGGCAAATGGTAAAACCAATGTTGGGCCTTCTTTGGAGGAGTCTTATTCAAAGCGAATCGTCAAGGGGGTCCCATAAATCACCCAACCGTAAGGAACGCAAAATCCGGGAACATAACACCGATATGACGGAAACTAGGCGGCAAGAGTGGAACAAAACACTGCATAAGGCCGAGCCTTCCACCCTTTACCAAGTATATAGATGCATTAATTATAGCAGATAGATATTGTGATATCCCCAACAAGTTAACATGTTCCAACAAGGAACAACATCTCCATGTTCCAACAGGGAACAAATTTCATCTTCACCTGCAACTAACAACGCTATAAGAGGGGCTGAGCAAGCGGTAACATAGCCAATCAACGGTTTGCTAGGAAAGGATGGTTAGAGGTTTGACATGGCAATGAGGGAGGCATGATATAGCAAGTGGTAGGCATCGTAGCATAGGCATAGCAAAAGAGCGAGCATCTAGCAAGCAAAGATAGAAGTGATTTCGAGGGTGTGGTCATCTTGCCTGAAATCCCGCAAGGAAGAAGAACGAATCCATGAAGAAGACAAACGGACGAAGTCGAACGAATCCTCACAACTCCGGAACGAAACCGAAGCTAACGAAAGAAGCAACCCGGAAAGAAACAAACAACATGGTAAACCAACAAGCACAAACATGGCATGATGCACAAGCGAGTATGATGCATGTCCGGTTTAAATAGCATGGCATGGCAAAGTGCAACAAACAATACCACAAATTAAATGGAGCTCAATATGCAACGAGTTGCATATTGACGAAACACCACATCAATTAATTAGTTCACTCCCGATTATGTACCCAACAATATTAAATGTTGTTAACATGGCAAGAGGTGAAGCATAATTAAACTACCTATTTAGGCAAGTTTAAATGAGGCCGGAAACAACAAACAACAATTCCGGAAAATCCTCATGTGCATATTTATGGATTAGGTACTGTTCTGACCTAACCACAATTTTAATGTTGTTAAACAGCAAAATAAAGTGGACCATGTCAAACTAGGCATTTTTCTACCCCATTTACATATATAATTTATTTAAATCCGAGTTACGGTTATTTAGTTATGAAATAAATCATTTTAACATGGCATATTAGCAAATTTAAATAAACAGCAAGTTAAACATTTTAACATGGGATGAAAGTGGCAAATTATTAATCTACACAATTTTCTGGGCATATTACATATATAAAACATTTTAATCCGATGCACCATTTGTGAGTTATTAAATGCATGAAGAACAAGGGTTTTCTCAAAACTGATATTCTCTGGATAATTAGTAAATTGTTCATGAAAAAAAAAAAGTGACTCGGGCGAATCTGCTAGCCCAACAAGCACAGGAGAGGGCTGGGCGCTGCTCACCATGGGCCATGGCCCGGTTCAGTCTGAGGAGGCCAGCAGCGGGCGGCGCTGGCCCGGCTGGCTTCGGCCGGAGGAGGCCGGGAGGCCCACGCGGGAAGGAGGCAGGCCGGCTGGGGCAGCAGGCCGAGGCTGGGCTGAGACGCTGGGCGGGATGGGCCACGAGGCCCACGTGGCCGGGCCGGGGCGTCGTCCTCCTCCGTGCCCGCACGAAGAAGGCAGAGGCGGCGGCGTTGGCGCACGCCGGCGAGGGCGAGGTCCGCGAGGCTGAGGACGGACGGGAGGCTGGGAACAGGCGGATCGAGCCTCCGGCAACCGGATCCGACTGAGAGGAGGCCGCCGGCGAGGCGCGGACTCGGCGAGATTCGGCTCGACGGAACCTGCGGGAGAAGAGAGAGAGAGAGGCAGGGTGAGGGAGAGGAGAGAGATGGCGCGCGAGAGCTGGCCTGGGGGCGCGGTGCTCCGGCGACGGGCTCGTCGGCGGAGGCGGCAGCGTGATCGCCGGCGACGAGCAGCGGATCGGGCGCGCCGAGCCCTCTGCTCGGGGGCGAGGGGAGCGGGCGCTGGCGCGGCGAACGCCTGCAGGGCATCTCGGCCCAGATCGGCCCGGCGGCGGGTCATGGATGGGCCGGCCGGGCGCTGGAGGCTGGGGGCTGGGCGATGTGGCGCTGCCTGTTGGCTGGAGGCGGCGGTGGGTGGCGGCCAGCCAACTGTGTAGCGCCAAGTGGCGAGGATGAGGTGGAGGCGCGCCGAAATTGAGGAGGGGGCGCAGGTGGTGGAGGCTGGTTGGGGCGCGGAATTTGAGGAGGAGGGTAGGTAGCTGCCCAAAATGGAAGGGAGGGGTTTAAATAGGAAAGGGGGCTAGGGTTTAGTCTCTAGGGGGTTTTGGAGCGTTTGGGCCTCGGATCGACATCGGACGGCTCCGGATCGGAGGGATCTAGGAGTGGGGTTGGTGGGCTGTGAAGATAGGACTTGACCGAGGGAGAGAAGAGAAGTGCAGCCCGACGGCAGTTTCGGAGGCCAAACGTCCGACGAATAAACCGCAAGGGTGCCGCTATAAGTTTAACGGTAGGGCTATCAAACGGACTCGAATGCGATTTAAACTTGGCAAAGCGGCCTGTCTACACTATAATAAGACCGCACGACAAGTTGCAGCCCATTCCGAGAACATTATTATGCCACTTATAAAATAATATTTCGGAGGTGCAGCGGCGCGTGCAAGTGTATCCGGACTCGAACGGACAACGGAGAGAACTCGACGAACCCGAACGGATGCAAGTTTTGAAAAACATGCGGATGAAATGCAGATGATGCCATGAGATGAGATGCATAACAAAAACAAAATGCAAAACAACAGACAAAACCCAACCACGAAGGAAAATCATATAGCATCTCCGGAAAAGGCAAGAGTCGGAGTTACGAATATGGAAAGTTGTATCCGGGTGTTACACTCGATCCTTGACTTCACGTCGCATAACATCTCGATCGATGTCTTTCAACTTGAAGTTGAGAATCAAGAAGTTTAACTGATTCAGCAGCGAGTTCAAGAGCTGGTGCTAGCGATAGTAGCCAATAACTCTCGAACACTACATCAAGACAGACTTTGGGGTTGTCTCGGTGTCTTCAATATAGTTTTATCAGCTTTCTTGGAGAACAACAGGATGTCTCACTATCTTGACCCTGATCTGCATTACTTCCTTTACCATTGCATAACGGGGTACTCTTCTCCAATATTTTATCCGCGTTCTAAAGGAGAAACAAACAAACACATCACAGGTTTACAATGTAGTATATGAAACTCATTTTGGTAGACCAGTTCAGTAGTAAGGTGGACAGGATAACAGCATTAAACAAACATATATCTATGTAGTATGGTCACCGTATGGTCTATATCATTCTAGTTTATGTTGCCAAATCAAGATAGATACAGTTCGAATCATATCTATTTAAGACAAAGCGGCATAGACAGAATATAAGTGTGGGAAACTACACAACAATAAGAACACTTGTAATGTGCATGGCATGAGAACATAACTGTTTATTCAATTGAAACTGAAATCAACATAGAGCAAGTTACAACAGCAAACACGTTAAAGAAATAGTTTAAAACATACCTGTTGCGCCATTGGAGTTTCAATTGCATCCTTCAAATTTGAAATTAGTTGGTATGAGTAAATACGGTGATGCAAGAGAAAATTAGTATGAACCATAGCTACGGAACCTGACCTGAGAACAATTCTTCTTCTGCTTTAAGCGTTGACTTGGGGTTCGGAGTGGTGCTCTTCATGCTTTGGGCACTGCAGTTTCCTTACTAACTGCTCGTGTTTGGGTGGTCTGTGGTGGAGACGGTGTTGTGTCAACAGGAACTGGCTTACTATCTGCTGGGGTTGGGGTTAGAAGGGGTGTAGCTGGTTCTCTGTCCAACTGGGTAGGGGTACAATCTGCGTGAGTCTGGGTTATGTGTGGTGGGGCTGGTTCTTGGGAAAGTACAACCATGGTTCTATCTCCGTCGACGTGTAGCACGATCTTTTACGAAGACCATGTTTTACTCCCACAGATCTCGCCATCACCCCTCCAATTGAAATGGCTGATAAACAAGAAAAGTAATTGAATGTGCAGACATTGTAAGATAGACAGGTGCAATGGATAGTAAGGAAGAAAACAGGGCATGAAATAATTCACATTTATGTTGTCTAACCAAACAGAATAGCAGGACATAATTTCAAATATATGATGGCTAATTAAACATGATAGCATGACACAATTTCACATGTATGATGGCTAACTAAACATGATAGAATGACATACTTCAAAATATGATGACTATGTAAACAGGATGACATGATATAACTATACGATGTGTCTATTAAAGTGGTTGGCATGCCATAAATCACAAACATACCGTCGATGGAAACATGATGGCATGATATAATTCACTGATAGAATGACATAATTCAAAATATGATGACTATGTGAACAGGATGAGATGATATAACTATATTATGTCTTTAGAAAATGGGTTGGCATGCCATAATTCAGATACATGCTATCTATGTAAACATCATGGCATGATATAATTCAAATATATGATTTATATACTAAGGAAGTGAGAAGAGGGCAATCGCAAATATGATGTGTCAACTAAGGAGATGGCATTCAATATCGTGTATATGATGTAAAAACTAAGCATTGCAATACAACATATGCATGATATGAGTAATATAACCCTGCCAAGTTTGAGCATACACATCGGGGATAATAGGACTGGTCATCCGCCTCTGAATCATCCTCTCAAGAGCTATCTCAGAATCAGCAACATATCCGCTTCACCGTAGCATTGTCTGCTCTGAAGACCTTGTTTTCACTCCGATTTCTCCATCACCAATTCAAATGGCTGATGCACAGAAGAGCAGTTGAATATACAAACATTGTCGATAAAAGCAATGAGAAATACAAAAAAGGACGGCATGATATAATTCACATATATGACGCTTGGCTAAACAACATGGCATTGCATAATTCACATATATAATGCCTTGCAACAAGATAGCATTGCATAATTCACATATATAATGTCTTGCAAAAGATGGCATTGCATAATTCACATATATGGTAATTAGACACTAAACAGGTGGCATTCACACAAATCATGTCTAAACTAAGCAAATGGCATAGCAATGCAAGATACCATACGCACTATATGAGCAACATAACCCTACCAAGTTAGAGCATGCACCTCGGGGATAGGACTGGTCATCCGTCTCCTCAATCCTCCTCCGAGGAGCTATCCGTAACCAGCGAGATATGCGCTTCGTCAGATAGCATAGTCTGCTCTGAAGACCTTGTTTTCACTCCAGATTTTTCCATCACCGTGTCAAATGGCTGATGCACACGAAGAGTAGTTGAATTTACTAACATTGTTGACAAATTTAATACATAACGAAAAAAAGGATGGCCTGATATAGTTCACATATAAGATGACCGGCTAAGCAGGGTGGCATTGCAAAATTCACATATATGATGCCTGGCTAAACAAGATGGCACTGCATCATTCACATAAACGACGAATAAACTAAACAGATGGCATTCACACAAAGCATGTCTAAACTAAGCAGTTGACATATTTGATATATAAAGTAAGCAATGCAAGGCACCATATGCATGATATAACCAACATCAGCATGCCAAGTTAGAGCGAAGACCTCATCGGGTAAATAGGAGTGGTCTTCTGCTTCTGAATCCTCCTCAAAACAGTTATCTTCCTCTTGATTACGATTGAGGGAGTCCTGGATTAGGGGGTGTCCGGATAGCCGGACTACGATCATCAGCCGAACTATCATTTGCCGGACTATCATCATCGACCGGACTCCAAGACTATGAAGATACAAGATTGAAGACTTCACCCCGTGTCCGGATGGGACTTTCCTTGGCATGGAAGGCAAGCTTGGCGATACGGATATGTAGATCTCCTACCATTGTAACCGACTCTATGTAACCCTAGCCCTCTCCGGTGTCTATATAAACCGGATGGCTTTAGTCCGTAGGACAACAATCACAACCCTTACAATCATACCATAGGCTAGCTTCTAGGGTTTAGCCTCCTTGATCTCGTGGTAGATCTACTCTTGTAAACATCCACAATATCAATATCAATCGAGCAGGGCGTGGGTTTTACCTCCATTAAGAGGGCCCAACACGGGTAAACATCGTGTCCCTTGTCTCCTGTTACCATCCGCCTAGACGCACAGTTCGGGACCCCCTACCCGAGATCCGACGGTTTTGACACCGACATTGGTGCTTTCATTGAGAGTTCCTCTGTGTCGTCACCGATAGGCTTGATGGCCTCTTCAATCAACAACGACGTAGTCCTGGGTGAGACCTTTCTCCCGGACAGATCTTCAGATTCGGCGGTTCGACCGCTGGCCAACTCCTTGGCCATCCGAGCAGATCGAAGCTACGCCCCGGCGTCGGTCGGGCTTGGCCTAAACTTCACGGCCGATATCCGCGGGGACTTGATCCTCGATGGATCCGAGCCACAGCCGGGCGTGCCGCGCTGTCACGATGGGTATGACCTAACTCTGTCGCCGGACAGCCCCTTGGAGGCCGCAAATGAATCCGCTCCGACTCATAGTCCGGAGCCGATCGCTCGGATCGAGGACGGATGGCTGGACACCGCCTCGAGAGCCGCAATTCCTACGGCGATGGAGCCGAACACTTACCTTGTCCCCCGTAAAGCCCATGACTCCGAGGTGCCGGACTCCCTGCCGGACTCCGAACCTCCTGCACCTCGCTAGTCGAATCCGATTGGGCCGATCATGGAATTCACCGCTGACATCTTTCGGCACTCGCTTCGGCGATATCATAAATTCATTGAAGTATCTCGCGCTATTCGAGAGCCTGGCGAACTACGGCCGGGGCGGTTGGGACGCGGATGACGAAGAAATTCAGATCCCACCCACCACCCACTTCAGAGCCACCGCCGATGATTTAACCGACGACTCGACTACGACTCCAAGACATCGACGGTATGGACGACGATGCCGAGACTACTAAGAACCAAAGCCTACAGACACCGAAAACCACCTCGCCATCGACATATACATGGTGGACACCCCAAAAGATGGGGACGGCGAAGAAGCAGCGGAGGCCGATTCCTTAAAGAACAGCCCAAGCGCCGACGTCGTGGCGCCGCTCTAAATCCCGCCACGGCAAGAATGGAGATTCCGGCACACGAGATAATAACACCCTAGAAAGTGCCGAAGACAACTCCCTCCAGCACGATCCAGCGCAGGAGGAGGCATAAGCAAGCCCTCAGGAGAGGGCGGCAGACGAAGAGGTCGAGGATGACAATTACTTACCTCCCTCCGGAGACGAGGCAAGCCTCGGCGACGCATTTAATCGTCGTGCCTGAGGATCCCGTCGAGCAAGAGCGTTTTAGACGCAGGCTAATGGCCACGGCGAACAGCCTAAAGAAAAAGCAACAACAGCTTCAAGCTGATCAAGACCTACTGGCCGACAGATGGACCGAGGTCCTCGCGTCAAGAGTATGAACTCGAACGCCCTCCAAAAGTTACCCAAAACGCAAGTTGCTCCCCGATTAGAGGAGGCAGCATCACCAGGCGACTGTCTGGCAGACCGCCACCTCGTGGCGCGATGAGAGAGAGGTGTGCAAGCCTTCCACCAAAACCGCACCCGGCATCTCTAAAAGCGAGGAAGCCACGGGGAACGCGCGGACTTGCGAGATATATTGAGGACAAGGCAAGACAATCCAGATCTATCTATGGATCACGTGGGCGCCTAACGACCCACGAAGAATACCGTCGCACGGATACAACTACTCCGCCGGGCGAACACAGCGGAATAACGCTCTCTCGAGCTACGCCGCGATATTGCTCAATACTGAGGCGCCAGACACCCACTATGCTTCAGCGACGAAGTAATGGATCATCAAATCCTCAAGGGTTCAAACCCGTTAATATCGAATCCTACGATGGCACAACAGACCCGCGGTCGGATTGAGGATTATCTCCTCCATATACACATGGCCCGTGGCGACGATCTTCACGCCATCAAATATCTCCCGCAAGCTTAAAGGACCAGCTCGGCATTGGCTTAACAGCCTACCCGCAGAGTCAATTGATGTTTGGGAAGACACGGAAGCCGCATTCCTCGACAACTTCCGTGGCACGATGTAAAGCGACCACCGCACGCAGATGACCTAAGCCACATAATCCAGCAGCCGCATTTAATCGGCCGTGCAATTCGACACGGTTCCTAACAAAGAAAAATCAAATCGCCGACCGTCTCGGATGCAGAGGCACTCGCTGCCTTCAAACATAACATCCGCGACGAGTGGCTGGCCCGCACCTAGGACAGAGAAGCCGAAATCCATGGCAGCCCTCACATCCCTCATGACCCGCTTCAGTGCGGGAGAGGATAGCTGGCTCGCTCGCGAGAATAACCTCAGCAAAAACGCTGTCGGTCCGGATACCAAGGACCGCAATGGCAGGTTGCGTCGAAACAAAACAAACGCCGCGTTAACGGCGACGGCAATGAGGATACGGCAGTCAATGCCGGATTCGAGGCTCCAAACCCGTCAACGGAAGAAGCCATTCAAAAGAACCACTCCGGGCCCGTCCCAATTTGGACCGAATACTCGACCGCTCTTGTCAAATTCATGGAACCCCGAAAAGCCAGCTAACCATACCAACAGAGATTGTTGGGTATTCAAGCAGCAGCAAATTAATCGCCAAAAACAGTGACAAGGGGCTACACATGATGACGAGGAAGAGACCCGCCACGAACAACAGAGGACAAAGGGATTCCCCCCTCAAGTTCGGGCGGTAAACATGATATACGCAACGATATTCCCAAGAGGGAGCGAGCGTGCACTAAAGGACGATATGCGATGGAGCCACGCCCCAAAATTCAACCCATGGTCCTCTTGCCCGATCACTTTCGATCGAAGAGACCATCCGACCAAGATCCGCCATGGCGGATTCGCCGCATTGGTTTTAGACCCAATCATTGATGGATTTCACCTCACGAGTCCCGATGGACGGCGGTAGTAGCCTGAACCTGCTTTATCGGATACAAGGCGCAAGATGGGCATAGGCCCTTCAAGGATTAAACCTACAACAACGACCTTCAAAGGCGCCATACCAGGTGTCGAGGCCAATTGTACAGCTCGCTTACTCGAAGTGATCTTCGGATCCCGGATAATTTCCGAAGCGAGGAGTTAATCTTGATATAGTCCCGCTCATGGCGGCTATCACGCTTTGCTCGACGAACGCGCTTGCAAAATTCAACGCGTGCCGCATTATGCATACCTTAAGCTCAAGATGCCAGGCCCTCATGGAGTCATCACGGTCAATGGAAACACAGAACGCTCCCTCCGAACGGAGGAACACACAGTGGCTCTCGCGGCAGAAGTACAGAGCAGCCTCTTAAGGCAATTCTCGAGTCCGGCCGTTAAACGACCGGACACGACCAAACGTGCCCGGAGCAACATCAACCAAGACCACCAGCACGCCTGCGCATCGCCAGAAAGTAATGCGGCCCAACCCCAGCCCTCGCGAAACTGCAAGACAAACTCTGGGCATACATTATTACGCCCTAGAGATACCATGGGCATAGGGGGAAGGGCACAACCACAACAGGTCCAGAGTGCGGTTCGACCACACCAGGGGCTCCCAAGTGTGTCGCTCTTTTCTCTTTCATTTTTTCTCCTTTTTATCCAGAACTCAGTCCGGCGGCGAACCTGTCGAACTCATGATGCAACAGCCAGGGAAGGACAAAGGCCGCGACGGACACTCAGGTGGTCTCCATCACAAGCATTAAATTTGTTAAATACAACATTCCGCGGCCTACCCCTGGAGGGAGACGCCTTTAATTCGTCCAATCCCTTGCTTTCCGCACTATTTGTATCATGCCGCACTGATAGCATATCTTCTCGAATAAAATGCAGCACTTTTGCTTATAATTGCATTACTTTATATGTATATATATGTTCATTTATGACATGTTGCACCCGTGCATCTTGGTACGGCCAAACACACCAGGGGCTTATGCTCTCCGCTTTATGGTGTGATAAAGTCCGTACACTTTCTCAAGTGCGGCACCCCGAACTTATAGCATTATATGAATCAGCTCCGAATCATGCCTTGGGTCAATAGTTGGGTTTGCCCGGCTCCCATGTTCGGCACCTTACGCCCGTTCTATCGGCTAAGGTAGCACTGGGAGAACCACTGCGATTGCGCCCGGTTGAGCCGGGTTAACGCCTCGATGGAGAAAGCTAAAACTGACCGCACGATAAGGCGAGAGACTGGTCGCTATTCGAGAGGTCCTTCGGGTCCTAAAGACCTACGCCGCTCGAGCGAAGTTCGGATTATGTCCGATTTAAGGCGTGGATAGCGCCCAATTCGGTCTTCGAATACTAGGGGCTTCACGAAATTTAAAATTATAGAATTCTATGGCTAAGTGAGAGTGTTCAAGCACTATAAGTCCGGTTGCCTTGTTTGTTGTGTTGAGCGCCTCCCTAGATGGACCCAAAATGGGAACAAGAGTGCTCAAGTTTATCCCAACACCCCAGCACTTTTCGTGGCATGGGGGCTGAAGCCGATGACTTGCCATCTCTCGATTTAATAAACGGCCGCATGTAAGGTAATATTTTAAATTAAACAAGCGTTGCTTAGCGATATGAACAAGGTTTTCAGCGCATGTGATAACACATTGCGAGTTCATTCAATAATTACATCCCAGGGCACTCATCCGCAATCTTGTGGGCACCCTTCAGGACGGCCTTATAGTACATTTCGGGCGTGCGATGCTCCTTGCCCGCTGGCGGCGCGTCGCTGATTAGCTTCTCCGCATCCAGCTTGCCCCAATGCACCTTTATGCTGGCAAGGCCCGACGGGCACCTTCAATACAAAGCGGCGCTTGATAACCTCCACCCAAGGGCACGATCCACCAGCCGTCGCGACGAGGCCGGTAGCTCCTGTGCATGGCCTCTCCAGCCACAACGGACTATGAGGCCCTTTATGGCCTGCTCGGCCACCTTAGAAGCTCGACCAGCTGCTTCACTGGTCGCTAGGGGCACTGGATGGCCGGCCTCGGCATATTGAGACCGTAAGACCTTCTCCGTTGAGCTCCCTCCTCGGCTCGGTAGAATGCGGCGGCATCGACACGCCACGAGGCAGATCTGCAAACGCCTCGAGAGCTCCGAATTCGGGTAAGTAACACGTAATTTACATTCACATGCTTGCTTTGCATGAAAAATGCCTTACCCGCCGCTATCTTCCTCATCAACTCAACCTCCCGAAGGGACTTATGGGCCTCGGCCTTGGCGGTTTTATACTTTCGAGAGCCGAGGCAAGCTCGGACTCTCGAGTCTTTGAGTCACGCCCAACCTCTCATGCTTTTCCATGAGAGCCCGGAGCTCTTGCTGAACCACCGCCACCCGCGCCTCTTGCTTTTCTCGCTCTCCCGCCTCCGTGGCGCATTATGTTCGCCACGGACACGGCCTCCTTCAGGCCGCCACCTCGTTCGTGGCCCCCAAGTACCCATGTTATCCTTGTTATTTTTTGTCGCAACCAAAATCCTTTTCAGAAGGTACAAATTCAAAGCGGTGTTACTCACCTTCTTTGTCTTGAGCTGCTTCTGGCGCGCCGAGCTCTTGCCCGACCGCCGAGCTCTGCTTCAACGACCGACCTCCATGAGAAGTGCGGCAGAGGTCAAGCGCAGCCTCGCAACCCATATTGACATCATTTTTAGCAACCCCGTGTATCTATTTTTAAAGATCCTCGACCGGCTTTTCTTTTGAACACCGAACCGAGCATCGGGGCTACCGTCTATGCGGTATTACATTGCATATTTTAACTTCTTACCTCAAAGCCTGATAGAAGGCTATTGCGAAGCTTCGGTCAGCCCGCCTTTGGCGAAGCTGCACCTTCAATCACCGCACTCATAATAGTGCGGTGTTCTTCCTCGATGGAAGCACTTTGCAGCGCCTCAACAAATTGCCCGCGCCTCGGTTGGGCGGAAGCCGCAGCGTCCACGGTCTTGCCCTTCGATCGAAGGGCGCATTGCCGGACTTCGAACCACTGCGGGTTCTGTAGTGGAGTCCGCGCAAAAGTCCGGAGGGCGCCTTGTGGCGCCTCCGGAGCCTCCCCCTGATGGGTCCCTTCTGGGGATCCCACCTTGGCGTCTTCGGCGTCGCGAGGGGTGGAGGCGGTCGGGATGGAGTCTACATCCGACGAAGCCAACGACCCGCTCGATGAAGCGGGGAGATCATCACTGGCCGGACTACAGGTGGCGTGCGGCGTTAGAATGACACTACGTGACGAAGCAAAAGAAATTATAAATCATTCAGGAATCCGGATACTTACGATCTCGCCGGAGGCCTGGCCCTTGA
This sequence comes from Aegilops longissima, assembly GCA_021605205.1. Lineage (NCBI taxonomy): Eukaryota > Viridiplantae > Streptophyta > Magnoliopsida > Poales > Poaceae > Aegilops > Aegilops longissima. The sequence continues at coordinate 613,294,298 of CM038677.1, read as the reverse complement.
AGGCCATTCTTCCTCGCCAACGTTGATGTTGGCGGAGCTGTCCGGGAACAGTCCTTCCCTCTTGGACCCTTCGCCTCCCCTGCTGGGGAAGCCTTCCTCTTCCTCTCTCCTCCTCTCGAGAGAGTCCTCTTCCTCCTCCTCATTTTCGGGAGGAGTCCGCCCCGAGTCGTCGGACACATGAAAACGGGCACTCTTTCGAGCACCCGTGGCCTCCTTCTTGGCCTTCTTCTCCGGCACCACGTGCGGTGCGGAACCAGCAGCCTCGCTAGACGAAAGTCTGCTGGATTTTCGGCATAGGAGCCGGACAGTAATCTGCTCCGCCTTCTTCATCCATCTGTCAAAGGAAAAGGGAAATTGAAACCCGCATAGAGTCAAACTATGAAAAACAAGTGTCCCGTAAAGGGGTAGAATCACTTACCTCGTCAGCCTGGCGCTGCGAGCGAAATCCGCGATCTTCAGTCGCGGATGTGGGGGCTTCTGTTGGGGAACGTAGTAATTTCAAAAAAATTCCTACGCACACGCAAGACCATGGTGATGGCATAGCAACGAGGGGAGAGTGTCCGTCCACGCACCCTCGTGAGACCGAAAGCGAAGCGTTATAACAACGCGGTTGATGTAGTCGTACGTCTTCACGATCCGACCGATCCAAGCACTGAACGTACGGCACCTCCGAGTTCTGCACACGTTCAGCTCGATGACGATTCCCGGGCTCCGATCCAGCAAAGCGTCGGGGATGAGTTCCGTCAGCACGATGGCGTGGTGACGATGATGATGCTCCACCGACGCAGGGCTTCGCCTAAGCTCCGCGACGATATGACTTCACCGGCGCTGGTACTATTACCTCATCAAGTTCCACTTTCCTCCCACTCACTTCTTTCGAGAGAAACTCCTTCTCTAGAAAGGATCCATTCTTAGCAACGAATGTCTTGCCTTCGGATCTGTGATAGAAGGTATACCCAATTGTCTCCTTTGGGTATCCTATGAAGACACATTTTTCCGATTTGGGTTCAAGCTTATCAGGTTGAAGTTTTTTCACATAAGTATCGCAACCCCAAACTTTCAGAAACGACAACTTTGGTTTCTTGCTAAACCATAGTTCATAAGGCGTCGTCTCAACGGATTTTGACGGTGTCCTATTTAAAGTGAATGCGGCCGTCTCTAAAGCATAACCCCAAAACGATAGCGGTAAATCGGAAATAGACATCATAGATCGCACCATATCTAGTAAAGTACGATTACGACGTTCGGACACACCATTACGCTGTGGTGTTCCCGGTGGCGTGAGTTGCGAAACTATTCCGCATTGCTTCAAATGTAGACCAAACTCGTAACTCAAATATTCTCCTCCATGATCAGATCGTAGAAACTTTATTTTCTTGTTACGATGATTTTCAACTTCACTCTGAAATTCTTTGAACTTTTCAAATGTTTCAGATTTATGCTTCATCAAGTAGATATACCCGTATCTGCTTAAATCATCTGTGAAGGTGAGAAATAACGATATCCGCCACGAGCTTCAACATTCATCGGACCACATACATCTGTATGTATGATTTCCAATAAGTCTGTTGCTCTCTCCATACAACCGGAGAACGGTGTTTTAGTCATCTTGCCCATGAGGCACGGTTCGCAAGTACCAAGTGATTCATAATCAAGTGATTCCAAAAGTCCATCCGTCTGAGTTTCTTCATCGTTTTACACCGATATGACCTAAACGGCAAAGTGCCACAAATAAGTTGGACTATCATTATCAACTCTGCATCTTTTGGCTTCGACATTATGAATATGTGTATCACTACTGTCGAGATTCAACAAGAATAGACCATTCTTCAAGGGTGCATGACCATAAAAGATATTACTCATATATAAATAGAACAACCATTATTCTCTGATTTAAATGAATAACCGTCTCGCATCAAACAAGATCCAGATATAATGTTCATGCTCAACGCGCACCAAATAACAATTATTTAGGTCTAAAACTAATCCCAAGGTAGATGTAGAGGTAGCGTGCCGACCGCGATCACATTGACTTTGGAACCGCTTTCCCACGCGCATCGTCACCTCGTCCTTTGCCGATGCTCGCCTATTCCGTAGTCCCTGTTTGAGTTGCAAATATTAGCAAGAACCATATCAAATACCAGTGCTACTACGAGCTCTAGTAAGGTACACATCAATAACATGTATATCACATATACCTTTGTTCACCTTGCCATCCTTCTTATCCGCCAAATACTTGGGGCAGTTCCGCTTCGATGTCGATCGCTTGCGGTGAAAACACTCGATTTCAGGCTTAGGTCCAGACTTGGGTTTCTTCTCTTGAGTAGCAACTTTCTTCTGTTCTTTTGAAGTTTCCTTCTTCTTTCCTTTGCCCTTTTCTTGAAACTAGTGGTCTTGTTGACCATCAACACTTGATGCTCTTTCTTGATTTTTACCTCCGCGCTTTTAGCGCTGCGAAGAGCTCAGAATTGTCTTAGTCATCCCTTGCATATTATAGTTCATCACGAAGCTCTTGTAGCTTGGTGGCGTGATTGGAGAATTCATCAATGACACTATCATCCGGAAGATTAACTCCCAGCTGAATTAAGTGATTATTATACCCGGACATTTTGAGTATGTGCTCACTTGACGTAACTATTCTCCTCCATCTTGCAGCTATAGAACTTATTGGAGACTTCATATCTCTCAATCCGGGCATTTGCTTGAAATATTAACTTCAACTCCTGGAACATCTCATATGCTCCATGACGCTCAAAACGTCGTTGAAGACCCGGTTCTAAGCCGTAAAGCATGGCACAATCGAACTATAGAGTAGTCATCGACTTTGCTCGCCAGACGCTCACAACTTCGGCGTTGCTCTCGCAAAGCAGTTCGGCACCCAGCGGTGCTTCCAGGCGTAATTCTTCCGTGCAGCAATGAGGATAATCCTCAAATTACGGACCCAGTCCGTAATTGCTACCATCATCTTTCAACTTTGCTTTCTCAAGGAACGATTAAAATTCAACGGAACAACAAAGACGAGCCATCTATCTACAATAAACATAGACAAGCAAAAATACTATCGGTACTAAGTTCATGATAAATTTAAGTTTAATTAATCATATTAAAACCTCCCACTTAGACAGACATCTCTCTAGTCATCTAAGTGATTACGTGATCCAAATCAACTAAACCATGTCCGATCATCACGTGAGATGGAGTAGTTTCAATGGTGAACATCACTATGTTGATCATATCTACTATATGATTCACGCCGACCTTCGGTCTCCGTGTTCGAGGCCATATCTGCATATGCTAGGCTCGTCAAGTTTAACCTGAGTATTCTCGTGTGCAAAACTGGCTTGCACCCGTTGTAGATGGACGAGAACTTATCACACCCGATCATCACGTGGTGTCCGGGTACTACGAACTTTTAGCAGCGGTGCATACTCGGGAGAACACTTCTTGATAATTTTAGTGAGAGATCATCTTATAATGCTACCGTCAATCAAAGCAAGATAATATGCATAAAGGATAAACATCACATGCAATCAATATAAGTGATATGATATGGTCATCATCATCTTGTGCTTGTGATCTCCATCTCCGAAGCACCGTCATGATCACTATCGTCACCGGTGCGACACCTTGATCTCCATCGTAGCATCGTTGTTGTCTCGCCAACTATTGCTTCTACGACTATCGCTACTGCTTAGTGATAAAGTAAAGCAATTACATGGCTTTTGCATTTCATACAATAAAGCGACAACCATATGGCTCCTGCCAGTTGTCGATAACTCGGTTACAAAACATGATCATCTCATACAATAAAATATAGCATCACGTCTTGACCACATCACATCACAACATGCCCTGCAAAAACAAGTTAGACGTCCTCTACTTTGTTGTTGCATGTTTTACGTGGCTGCTACGGGCTGAGCAAGAACCGTTCTTACCTACGCATCAAAACCACAACGATAGTTTGTCAAGTTGGTGCTGTTTTAACCTTCGCAAGGACCGGGCGTAGCCACACTCGGTTCAACTAAAGTGAGAGAGATCCGACACCCCGGTCACCTTTAAGCAACTATTGCTCGAGCGGTGAAACCAGTCTCGCGTAAGCGTCTGCTGTAATGTCGGTCCGGCCGCTTCATCTCACAATACCGCTGAACCAAAGTATGACATGCTGGTAAGCAGATGACTTATATCGCCCACAACTCACTTGTGTTCTACTCGTGCATATGACATCAACGCATAAAACCAGGCTCGGATGCCATCATTGGGGAACGTAGTAATTTCAAAAAATTCCTACGCACACGCAAGACCATGGTGATGGCATAGCAACGAGAGGGAGAGGTCCGTCCACGCACCCTCGTGAGACCGAAAGCGGAAGCGTTATAACAACGCGGTTGATGTAGTCGACGCGTCTTCACGATCCGACCGATCCAAGCACCGAACGTCGGCACCTCCGAGTTCGCACACGCTCAGCTCGATGACGATCCCCGGCTCCGATCCAGCAAAGCGTCGGGATGAGTTCCGTCAAGACGACGGCGTGGTGACGATGATGATGCTCCACCGACGCAGGGCTTCGCCTAAGCTCCGCGACGATATGACTTCTCCGGCGCAGAACTTCGCTAAGCTCATGACGATATGACCGAAGTGGAATATGGTGGAGGGGCACCGCACACGGCTAAGGAACGATCCGTAGATCAACTTGTGTGTTCTAGGGTGCCCCCGCCTCAGATATAAAGGAGCCAAGGGGAGGGGCGGCCGGCCAAGAGGAGGCGCCGCCAGGAGTCCTACTCCTCCGGAGTAGGATTCCCCCAATCCTAGTTGGAATAGGATTCACCGGAGGGGAAAGAGAGAGGGGCGGCCCACCTTTCCTAGTCCTAGTAGGACTAGGGAAGGGGGGCCTTGACCACCTAGGGCTGGTCCTTTCTCCTTTCCACCAAGGCCCACTATGGCCCATATAGTTCCCGGGGTTCGGTAACCTCCGGTACTCCGATAAATTCGATTTCACTCGGAACATTTCCGATGTCCAAATGTAGGCTTCAATATATCAATCTTTATGTCTCGACCATTTCGAGACTCCTCGTCATGTCCGTGATCACATCCGGACTCGAACAACCTTGGTACATCAATACTTATAAACTCATAATGAACTGTCATCGAAGCGTTAAGCGTGCGGACCCTACGGGTTCGAGAACTATGTAGACATGACCTAGAACCATTCTCGGTCAATAACCAATAGCGGAACCTGGATGCCCATATTGGTTCCTACATATTCTACTGAAGATCTTTATCGGTCAAACCGCATAACGATATCGTTGTTCCTTTTGTCATCGGTATGTTACTTACCCGAGATTCGATCGTCGGTATCCAATACCTAGTTCAATCTCGTTACGGTAAGTCTCTTTACTCGTTCCGTAATACATCATCTCACAACTAACTCATTAGTTGCAATGCTTGCAAGGCTTATGTGATGTGTATTACCGAGAAGGCCCAGAGATACCTCTCCAACAATCGGAGTGACAAAACCTAATCTCGATTCATGCCAACTCAACATATACTTTTGGAGACACCTGAGAGTACCTTTATAATCACCCATTTACGTTAGACGTTTGGTAGCACACAAAGTGTTCCTCCGTAAACGGAGTTGCATAATCTCATAGTTGCAGGAACTTTGTATAAGTCATGAAGAAAGCATAAGCAACATACTAAACGATCAAGTGCTAAGCTAACGAAATGGGTCATGTCAATCACATCATTCTCCTAATGATGTGATCCCATTAATCAAATGACAACACATGTCTATGGTTAGGAAACATAACCATCTTTGATTAATGAGCTAGTCTAGTAGAGGCATACTAGTGACTATCTGCTTGTCTATGTATTCACACATGTATTATGTTTCCGGTTAATACAATTCTAGCATGAATAATAAACATTTATCATGATATAAGGAAATAAATAATAACTTTATTATTGCCTCTAGGGCATATTTCCTTGAGCCTCCCACTTGCACTAGAGTCAATAATCTAGATTACACTATAATGATTCTAACACCCATGGAGTCTTGGTGCTGATCATGTTTTGCTCGTGGAAGAGGCTTAGTCAACGGTCTGCAACATTCAGATCCGTATGTATTTTGCAAATCTCTATGTCTCCCACTTGGACTTGGTCCCAATGGAATTGAAGCGCCTCTTGATATGCTTGGTCCTCTTGTGAAATCTGGATTCCTTTGCCAAGGCAATTGCACCAATTGTCACGAAAGATCTTCATTGGTCCCGATGCACTAGGTATGACACCTAGATCGAAATGAACTCTTTCATCCAGACTCCTTCATTTGCTGCTTCGAAGCAGCTATGTACTCCGCTTCACATGTAGATCCCGCCACGACGCTTTGTTTAGAACTGCACCAACCGACAGCTCCACCGCTTAATAAAAATACGATCCGGTTTGCGATTTAGAATCGTCCGGATCAGTGTCAAAGCTTGCATCGACGTAACCATTTACGATTAGCTCTTTGTCACCTCCATATACGAGAAACATATCCTTAGTCCTTTTCGTATTTCAGATGTTCTTGACCGCTGTCCATGATCCACTCTGGATTACTTTGGTACCTTCCTGCCAAGCTTACAGCTAAGCATACGTCGGTCTGGTACACAGATTGCATACATGATAGAGCCTATGGCTGAAGCATAGGAACATCTTTCATTTTCTCTATCTTCTGCTTGTGGTCGGGCATTGAGTCCGACTCAATCTTACACCTTGTAATACAGGTAAAAACCTTTCTTTGCTCGATCCATTTTGAACTTCTTCAAAACTTTATCAAGGTATGTGCTTTGTGAAAGTCCAATTAAGCGCCTTGATCTATCTCTATAGATCTTGATGCCCAATATGTAAGCAGCTTCACCGAGGTCTTTCATTGAAAACCTTTTATTCAAGTATCCTTTTATGCTATCCAGAAATTCTATATCATTTCCAATCAATAATATGTCGTCCACATATAATATCGAAATGCTCTGAGCTCCCACTCACTTTCTTGTAAATACAAGCTTCTCCAAAAGTCTCAGATAAAACCATATGCTTTGATCACACTATCAAAATGTTTATTCCAACTCCGAGAGGCTTGCACTGCACCATAAATTGATCGTTGGAGCTTGCACACTTTGTTAGCATCCTTTGGATCAACAAAACCTTCTGGTTGCATCATATACAACTCTTCTTCTAGAAATCCATTCAAGAATGCAGTTTTACATCCATTTGCCAAATTTCATAATCATAAAATGCGGCAATTGCTAACATGATTCGGACAGACTTAAGCATCGCTTCGGGTGAGAAAGTCTCATCGTAGTCAACCCCTTGAACTTGTCGAAAACCTTTTGCAACAAGTCGAGCTTTGTAGACAGCTTACATTACCATCGGCGCCAGTCTTCTTCTTAAAGATCCATTTATTCTCAATGGCTTGCCGATCATCGGCAAAGTCTACCAAAGTCCATACTTTGTTCTCATACATGGATCCCATCTCAGATTTCATGGCTTCAAGCCATTTTGTGGAATCTGGGCTCACCATCGCTTCTTCATAGTTCGTAGGTTCACCATGATCTAGTAGCATGACTTCCGAATAGGATTACCGTACCACTCAGTGCGGATTTTATTCTGGTTGATCTACGAAGTTCAAGGACAACTTGATCTGAAGTTTCATGATCATTATCATTATCTTCCTCGCTAACCGGTGTAGGTGTTACGTAAACTGATTTACGTGATGAACTACTTTCCAATAAGGGAGCTGGTACTATTACCTCATCAAGTTCCACTTTCCTCCCACTCACTTCTTTCGAGAGAAACTCCTTCTCTAGAAAGGATCCATTCTTAGCAACGAATGTCTTGCCTTCGGATCTGTGATAGAAGGTATACCCAATTGTCTCCTTTGGGTATCCTATGAAGACACATTTTCCGATTTGGGTTCAAGCTTATCAGGTTGAAGTTTTTCACATAAGCATCGCAACCCCAAACTTTCGAAGCGACAACTTTGGTTTCTTGCTAAACCATAGTTCATAAGGCGTCGCCTCAACGGATTTTGACGGTGTCCTATTTAACGTGAATGCGCCGCCTCTAAAGCATAACCCCAAAACGATAGCGGTAAATCGAAATAGACATCATAGATCGCACCATATCTAGTAAAGTACGATTCGACGCTCGACACACCATTACGCTGTGGTGTTCCGGTGGCGTGAGTTGCGAAACTATTCCGCATTGCTTCAAATGTAGACCAAACTCGTAACTCAAATATTCTCCTCCACGATCAGATCGTAGAAACTTTATTTTCTTGTTACGATGATTTTCAACTTCACTCTGAAATTCTTTGAACTTTTCAAATGTTTCAGATTTATGCTTCATCAAGTAGATATACCCGTATCCGCTTAAATCATCTGTGAAGGTGAGAAAATAACGATATCCGCCACGAGCTTCAACATTCATCGGACCACATACATCTGTATGTATGATTTCCAATAAGTCTGTTGCTCTCTCCATACAACCGAGAACGGTGTTTTAGTCATCTTGCCCATGAGGCACGGTTCGCAAGTACCAAGTGATTCATAATCAAGTGATTCCAAAAGTCCATCCGTATGGAGTTTCTTCATGCGTTTACACCGATATGACCTAAACGGCAATGCCACAAATAAGTTGCACTATCATTATCAACTCTGCATCTTTTGGCTTCGACATTATGAATATGTGTATCACTACTTGTCGAGATTCAACAAGAATAGACCATTCTTCAAGGGTGCATGACCATAAAAGATATTACTCATATAAATAGAACAACCATTATTCTCTGATTTAAATGAATAACCGTCTCGCATCAAACAAGATCCAGATATAATGTTCATGCTCAACGCCGCACCAAATAACAATTATTTAGGTCTAAAACTAATCCCAAGGTAGATGTAGAGGTAGCGTGCCGACCGCGATCACATTGACTTTGGAACCATTTCCCACGCGCAGATCGTCACCTCGCCCTTTGCCGTGCTCGCTTATTCCGTAGTCCCTGCTTCGAGTTGCAAATATTAGCAATGTAACCAGATCAAATACCAGTGCTACTACGAGCTCTAGTAAGGTACACATCAATAACATGTATATCACATATACCTTTGTTCACCTTGCCATCCTTCTTATCCGCCAAATACTTGGGGCAGTTCCGCTTCAAAGTCGATCGCTTGCGGTGAAAACACTCGCCTTCGTGCTTAGGTCCAGACTTGGGTTTCTTCTCTTGAGTAGCAACTTTCTTCTGTTCTTTTGAAGTTTCCTTCTTCTTTCCTTTGCCCTTTTCTTGAAACTAGTGGTCTTGTTGACCATCAACACTTGATGCTCTTTCTTGATTTCTACCTCCATGACTTTTAGCATTGCGAAGAGCTCAGAATTGTCTTAGTCATCCCTTGCATATTATAGTTCATCACGAAGCTCTTGTAGCTTGGTGGCGATGATTGGAGAATTCATCAATGACACTATCATCCGGAAGATTAACTCCCAGCTGAATTAAGTGATTATTATACCCGGACATTTTGAGTATGTGCTCACCGATGTAACTATTCTCCTCCATCTTGCAGCTATAGAACTTATTGGAGACTTCATATCTCTCAATCCGGGCATTTGCTTGAAATATTAACTTCAACTCCTGGAACATCTCATATGCTCCATGACGCTCAAAACGCCGTTGAAGACCCGGTTCTAAGCCGTAAAGCATGGCACATCGAACTATAGAGTAGTCATCACTTTGCTCGCCAGACGCTCACAACTTCTCGTTGCTCTTCTCAGCAGGCTGGCACCCAGCGGTGCTTCCAGACGTAATTCTTCATGCAGCAATGAGGATAATCCTCAAATACGGACCCAGTCCGTAATTGCTACCATCATCTTTCAACTTTGCTTTCTCAAGGAACGCATTAAAATTCAACGGAACAACAAAGACGAGCCATCTATCTACAAAGAAACATAGACAAGCAAAAATACTATCGGTACTAAGTTCATGATAAATTTAAGTTTAATTAATCATATTAAAAACCTCCCACTTAGACAGACATCTCTCTAGTCATCTAAGTGATTACGTGATCCAAATCAACTAAACCATGTCCGATCATCACGTGAGATGGAGTAGTTTCAATGGTGAACATCACTATGTTGATCATATCTACTATATGATTCACGCCGACCTTCGGTCTCCGTGTTCGAGGCCATATCTGCATATGCTAGGCTCGCCAAGTTTAACCTGAGTATTCTACGTGTGCAAAACTGGCTTGCACCCGTTGTAGATGGACGTAGAACTTATCACACCCGATCATCACGTGGTGTCCGGGTACTACTGAACTTTTAGCAACGGTGCATACTCGGGAGAACACTTCTTGATAATTTTAGTGAGAGATCATCTTATAATGCTACCGTCAATCAAAGCAAGATAAGATGCATAAAGGATAAACATCACATGCAATCAATATAAGTGATATGATATGGTCATCATCATCTTGTGCTTGTGATTCCATCTCCAAGCACCGCCATGATCACCATCGCCACCGGCCGACACCTTGATCTCCATCGTAGCATCGTTGTCGTCTCGCCAACTATTGCTTCTACGACTATCGCTCTCGCTTAGTGATAAAGTAAAGCAATTACATGGCTTTGCATTTCATACAATAAAGCGACAACCATATGGCTCCTGCCAGTTGTCGATAACTCGGTTACAAAACATGATCATCTCATACAATAAAATATAGCATCACGCCTTGACCACATCACATCACAACATGCCCTGCAAAAACAAGTTAGACGCCCTCTACTTTGTTGTTGCAAGTTTTACGTGGCTGCTACGGGCTGAGCAAGAACCGTTCTTACCTACGCATCAAAACCACAACGATAGTTTGTCAAGTTGGTGTTGTTTTAACCTTCGCAAGGACCGGGCGTAGCCACACTCGGTTCAACTAAAGTGAGAGAGACAGACACCGCCGGTCACCTTTAAGCAACTAGTGCTCGAGCGGTGAAACCAGTCTCGCGTAAGCGTCTGGCGTAATGTCGGTCCGGGCCGCTTCATCTCACAATACCGCTGAACCAAAGTATGACATGCTGGTAAGCAGATGACTTATATCGCCCACAACTCACTTGTGTTCTACTCGTGCATATGACATCAACGCATAAAACCAGGCTCGGATGCCATCATTGGGGAACGAGTAATTTCAAAAAATTCCTACGCACACGCAAGACCATGGTGATGGCATAGCAACGAGGGGAGAGGTCCGCCCACGCACTCGTGAGACCGAAAGCGGAAGCGTTATAACAACGCGGTTGATGTAGTCGACGCCTTCACGATCCGACCGATCCAAGCACCGAACGACGGCACCTCCGAGTTCGCACACGCTCAGCTCGATGACGATCCCCGGCTCCGATCCAGCAAAGCGTCGGGGATGAGTTCCACAAGACGACGGCGTGGTGACGATGATGATGCTCCACCGACGCAGGGCTTCGCCTAAGCTCCGCGACGATATGACTTCACCGGCGCAGAACTTCGCTTAAGCTCCGCGACGATATGACCAAGTGGAATATGGTGGAGGGGGCACCGCACACACGCTAAGGAACGATCCGTAGATCAACTTGTGTGTTCTAGGGTGCCCCCCCCTGTATATAAAGGAGCCAAGGGGAGGGGCGGCCGGCCAAGAGGAGGCGCTGGAGGGAGTCCTACTCCTCCGGAGTAGGATTCCCCTCAATCCTAGTTGGAATAGGATTCACCGGAGGGGAAAGAGAGAGAGGGGCGGCCCACCTTTCCTAGTCCTAGTAGGACTAGGGAAGGGGAGGCCTTGCGCCACCTAGGGCTGGTCCTTTCTCCTTTCCACCAAGGCCCACTATGGCCCATATAGTTCCCGGGGTTCGGTAACCTCCGGTACTCTGATAAATTCGATTTCACTCGGAACATTTCCGATGTCCAAATGTAGGCTTCTAATATATCAATCTTTATGTCTCGCCATTTCGAGACTCCTCGTCATGTCCATGATCACATCCGGACTTCAACAACCTTCGTACATCAATACTTATAAACTCATAATGAACTGTCATCGAACGTTAAGCGTGCGGACCCTACGGGTTCGAGAACTATGTAGACATGACCTAGAACCATTCTCGGTCAATAACCAATAGCGGAACCTGGATGCCCATATTGGTTCCTACATATTCTACAAAGATCTTTATCGGTCAAACCGCATAACGATATACGTTGTTCCTTTTGTCATCGGTATGTTACTTACCCGAGATTCGATCGTCGGTATCCAATACCTAGTTCAATCTCGTTACCGGTAAGTCTCTTTACTCGTTCCGTAATACATCATCTCACAACTAACTCATTAGTTGCAATGCTTGCAAGGCTTATGTGATGTGTATTACCGAGAAGGCCCAGAGATACCTCTCCGACAATCGGAGTGACAAAACCTAATCTTGATTCATGCCAACTCAACATATACTTTTGGAGACACCTGTAGAGTACCTTTATAATCACCCATTTACGCTGTGACGCTTTGGTAGCACACAAAGTGTTCCTCCGTAAACGGAGTTGCATAATCTCATAGTTGCGGAACTTTGTATAAGTCATGAAGAAAGCATAAGCAACATACTAAAACGATCAAGTGCTAAGCTAACGAAATGGGTCATGTCAATCACATCATTCTCCTAATGATGTGATCCCATTAATCAAATGACAACACATGTCTATGGTTAGGAAACATAACCATCTTGATTAATGAGCTAGTCTAGTAGAGGCATACTAGTGACTATCTGCTTGTCTATGTATTCACACATGTATTATGTTTCCGTTAATACAATTCTAGCATGAATAATAAACATTTATCATGATATAAGGAAATAAATAATAACTTTATTATTGCCTCTAGGGCATATTTCCTTCAGCTTCGGCACCCTTGAACAACACCTTCCAGGCGCCTTCGTACGTTGTGTCGAAGAGCTTGTTCAGCGCCTGGTGCTGTTCCGGATCGAACTCCCATAGATTGAATGCCCGCTCTTGGCATGGGAGAATCCGGCGGACGAGCATGACTTGGACCACGTTAACCAGCCTAAGCTTCCTCACCAGCTTCTTGATACAGGTTTGGAGTCCCGTCAGCTCCTTCAAACTGCCCCACAGCAAGCCCTTCTCTTTCCAGGAGGTGAGCTGCGTGGAGATACCAGATCTAAACTCGGGGGCCGCCGCCCATTTAGGGTCACGCGGCTCTGTGATGTAGAACCACCCGATTGCCACCCTTGACGGATTCCACGAAGGCCCCTTCAACCAAAGGACGTTGGGCATCTTGCCCAACATGGCGCCTCCGCACTCCGCTTGAATGCCCTTCACTACCTTCGCTTGACATTGAAGGTCTTGAGCCAAGTCAAGTGGGGCTGGATGCAGAGGAAGGCCTCGCACACGACGATAAACGCCGAGATGTTGAGGATGAAGTTCGGCGCCAGATCATGGAAATCCAGGCTGTAGTAGAACATGAGCCCCTGGACAAAGGGGTGAAGTGGAAAACCCAGTCCGCGGAGGAAGTGGGAAAGAAAGACAACCCTCTCATGGGGCCTAGGGGTGGGGATGAGCTACCCCTCGTCGGGCAGCCGGTGCGCGATGTCGCTGGAGAGGTATCCGGCGCCGCGCAGTCTGGCGATTTGCTCCTCCTTAACGGTGGAGGCCAACCATTTACCTCCCGCTCCAGACATGGTCGGAGAAGGTTGAGACGAGATGCGCGAACTTGGGCGTTGGAGCTTGAGTGCGCGGAGATGGATAAGCAAAGGAGGAAGAAGGCGTAGGTGAGAAGGTGAATCCTTATCCCTTATATGGGCGGGCGAAATCTCACGCGTCCCCACCGCCCGGTAAAACTCGCTTATCTCCCAAGCGCCACCATCAATGATGCGGTTGGGTTACCCATGCCCGTATTGATGAGAATCCGGATTAAGGGAAACACGATCTCGCTCGACAAGACGTGCCAAGGAAACCGCTTCGCTAAATGCGCCGAGGTGGTGAAGTAAAAACAATTCGAGTAATGGCTTGGTAGTGGTGTGACGTCATGCCACGAAAACGCCGGCAGATTGAACTTGTGTATATGTTATTATTCTCTACGGTGGAACGTGGAATTTATTTTGCAGAGCGGACACTATCCTGGTGTTCACAATCTTCTATCATTTGGAGGAGGAACCCGCCTTGCAATGCCAAGCAATATACACGCCGGACTTATCGTCATTGAAGCCTGGTTCAGGGCTACCGAGGAGTCCTGGATTAGGGGTGTCCGGATAGCGGACTACCATCATCACCGAACTATCATTTGCCGGACTATCATCATCGACCGGACTCCAAGACTATGAAGATACAAGATTGAAGACTTCACCCCGTGTCCGGATGGGACTTTCCTTGGCGTGAAAGGCAAGCTTGGCGATCTGGATATGTAGATCTCCTACCATTGTAACCGACTCTATGTAACCCTAGCCCTCTCCAAAGGTCTATATAAACCGGATGGCTTTAGTCCGTAGGACAACAATCACAACCCTTACAATCATACCATAGGCTAGCTTCTAGGGTTTAGCCTCCTTGATCTCGTGGTAGATCTACTCTTGTAAACATCCACAATATCAATATCAATCGAGCAGGACGTAGGGTTTTACCTCCATTAAGAGGGCCCGAACCTGGGTAAACATCGTGTCCCTTGTCTCCTGTTACCATCCGCCTAGACGCACAGTTCGGGACCCCCTACCCGAGATCCGCCGGTTTTGACACCGACAACGATACAAAATGGGTGGAGGGGGCTGCCTTTGCGCCCACCATGGAGCGATGTCTGCATGAAATTTTATTGCCATGCAAGGCTCGTCTCTTTTGCTCTACATGTTCAGTTCCATTGTGTACAATAACTCACATGCATAGGAATAAAACATAGTGAGATTATGTAAGGAGTGCATGCACAAATCCAGAGTGATGGTAGCAAACTATGGATAGACCCAAAACCAATGATAGCAGGCAGATAATAGCTTTAGTTAAAAAATACAGATAATGGCTCCTTTAATGTTTGTTTGCACCCAACATGAAACTCATAGTAGACACCCGAGATTAACCAGATAGTACTGATTGCTGCCCCAATATGTACCCCACAACCATTTAAAAACTCAAGTTTCAGCATAAGTTTGGACCTGAGTCGCAGTCTAATAGGTGAGCACGATGATAAAATAGCATGTCATCTTATTAAGCGATGCATAACGTAAGCAGACACAGACGAGTGCGACCTCTCTTGCAGACCCGTGTAGTCCTCAAGGTCATCTGCTCAGTTGGTGATGGTAATGCAGTTGTCGTGGCTGCCGGCGGCGGGGAAGAAGATCTGAGGCGGCGAAAGACAGTCTAGAGAGCGGATCCCTACTGTGGTGAACCCTTCCGTTGTTGGAGCAGCTGAGCTGGGGTGGAACACAGCACCGCAGGAGCAGGACAAACCACACAAGGTTTTCTTTGACACATATCTATAACAGAAGTAATAGTGTAAGGACTTGTTTGAATTTGAGGATTCTAACCATGCAGGGATAGGAAATAGACAGGAATAGGATAGGAATGCACGTGCAAAACAGAGAATTTAAAAACACAGGATTTCTGCCAATCTGGGTGTTTGGTTCACAAGAATTGGAAGATCACAGGATGCAAAGAAGCATGGTGAGATTAAGTCAAACCACAAGAAGTGTACAACCTCTTTGGCGAAGCCATGTAGATCTCAGTGTGATTGGGTTGGCCGGTGAGGATGCTCCGGCTGACTTGGCTGTCGGAGGAGGGGAAGAAGATCTTAGCCGTCTGGAGATGGAGCACGAGGTACTGCTCCGCTGTGATGGAGAGTTTCGTCGTTGGAGCAGCTCCGGTGAGTTGTACGACGCCGAGGCTGAAGCAGGACAAGAGAGACAACGTTAACCTGAGTGGAATTCTAATAGCATCTCCAATAGATGACGTAAAATACATAACCACAAAGTGCTAGATGTATACATCAGCCGCTCATCTCTGAACCTAACTGTCAAAACTGAATTTAACTGTCGAAACTGAATTTTGCTGTCAAAACTGAATTTTGCTGTCGAAACTAAACGCACTAGAGGTGAGGCTACACATCAGTCGACTGACTTTTTCATCTCCGATCAATCGATTTTGCAGCCGTTGGATACGAAATCAAGGGCCTGCAGCTTCATCTTCAACCTCCACCCCCGAGCCACCAGCCACCATCGCCAAACAACAGCCCCCGCCGCCCGCCCCAAAACACTCCCCACCGCCGTCCGCCTCGCCCAGCCATCCCTCTAGCCCCCGTGCGAACTTTTTTCTCGGCGATGCCCACGCCACCGCCCCACCCCTGAACCCTAAGATAGATAGTGGGTACTTCTCGTGAGCCCCTTCCCCACAAGGGCTGGTTCTTCCTTAACTCCAGCGAGCCCCCCCAACACCACAAAATCGATCACCCAAAAGTCGATTCAGCCGACTGAAGTGTAGCTAAATTGGAGCAGCATCGCAAGCAAGATCAAGAGCGAGAGGAGCAGAGCGAGCAAGAGCAAGAGCAAGAGCAGACTAGGCAGGGGACCGAGAGCAAGAGCAGAGCGGCAGTGCGAGCGAGAGCTAAAGTAGCAGCAGCTCCTACTGATGTGGATGTCGCCGCCGAGGGAGCGACACCGTGGAGGAAGTGGCCGGCGACGCCGCGGTGGATGGAGTCGCGCCGTGTCGGCTCGAGACCGAGCGCCGGCAACACCATGAGATCGAATCAAGAAGAAAATGCGGCGATTAGTGTACAACCTCTTTGGTGGCGCCGATTAGGCCGCAGCTTCATCCGAGGAAACGGTGATGCTGATGCTCTTTCGGTGGTGCAGGTGAAGATGGCGGTGTGGGAATGGAGCAGCCGCAATAGACGAGGCGATCGTCGGAGCAGCTCCTTGGAGGTGGAGGATGGGGTGGCTGAACCGGAGGGACGACACGACGGATCCTCATCCGGGGAGGTGGACGAGGGACGCCGAGCTGTTGCGGTGGACGACGTCGTCGGGGAAGAGGCTCCGGTTGGGCAGCGGTGAGGTGACGGATGGAGGAGGGTGGGGTTTCACGGCTGGAGCGGAGAGGTTATGGCGGCCTGGGATTTCGAATAGCAAAAAGGAGGCGATGGGAGGGGGTGCACCATGACTTAGGGACGTGCTTGTCCAAAATGTAGGGTGTGTTACAAAAGTACCCCGCAACAATTTGAACTAGCGGCCCTTTCGGCTCAGGGTTAGAAGGGGGATTTCGCGTGTCGGGATTTGGCAGCTGGAGGGAGTTTTCGCATGCGTTGTAATTTTAGGATAGCAAGGCGCGGGTTGTGAAGGCGCCAGTTTTGGGAGCACGATATCTGAATTTTCGAGATATAACAACGCGCGGGTAGAATTTTAGGAACAAGCCTAACGTGTAATATTGTACTTGTACGTACCAAATCAAGTCGCACTTCCCTCAACCAAAAAGAAAATGAAAAAAATAAAACTTTTCACACCACACAAAGAGAGAGTCTTGCCCCGTTTTACTATAAAAACGCTATTTAAAGCTACTCACACCAACAATTTAGTGCAATTAAATGCTATTCGGTAGTATGAATCCATGTTATGTCCAATTAAATTTTTTCGCTTGCTGTATAATGCATGTAACCTACTCATACCAACATTTTATTGCATTCCAAATGTCTATACTACCGCTGCAATTCAAACTAAATTTGAATTTGTTTCTCTATTTCAATAACAAATCTACAATCATGATTGTCGCCAACTTCAACCATCATTCGTGTATTACCTTAATAACACACCACATGATTACTATAGAGATAGATATGAACTATGTGTACTACATGAACTCGAATTCTATTTTTTGAATACACTTGATGTTGATTCCAAATAATAGTACATTTGATGTACTAACTATATATTCATAATCTAAACCATGTTCCATACGTGTACACCGTGTTTATCACACATAGTATAGTGCCCCGCCCCCTACATTATGACAAGTATTTAGGCCTGAGCTGCAAAAGCCACACATTAGCCCAAATTATGATCAATGTTCTATATGTTATACGTAGTACTAGCAAGCTGCCCATGCGTTCCAAAGAACATCAACATGATCAAGGGGAGGCCTAATTAGCAAATATGGAGAGGGGTGTGGGTATCTTCTTTCAAAATTGCCATAGTTTTCTTCCTATCCGTCAGATATAAATTGGACGGCCTATATTGTAGGATGGCACCATCATCAACAACTCCGTTTTTTTATAAGAGTAGAGATAAAATATATTATATGTAGTATAACATGTTCATAACCACACCATGTGTATCACCGTTATATATATTCACACATGCGTCGGTTTAAAACACTATGATAAATTCTTCAAATATCCGAATTCGCTTTTTATAATGAAGTATGATCTCTATCCGTCTTTTACACCCACACAATCCTCTTATCTTTGTAGCTAGCTAGCGCTAACTTTCTCTCGTGCATGCAGACGCCCGCATCCCTCTAACCCTCCGTCAGCATTATCTAGCTCCATCGCGCAAATTCGTCTTTTCACTTTAGCTCTTTCACTCACGGTGTGTGTAGGCCCCCCATCTCCTTCTTTACGGCACACATCAACCGATATGCCTCTCTAGCCAGGTGTGCCTAGCACAAAAACAAGCTTCCCCTCTTCTCTTATCATCGTCCATGCCTCACCCCCACCACTCTTTTCATCGATCTCGTACTCGCACACTCCTTCCCCCTCGATATAGTATGACTCTCGCACCACCTCCTAGATGCATCCCTCTCTCTCTCTATCCTTCTCCCCGTGCCTCATTTGCTTCTAACACACACATGCATGTATACCGATTGATCTCCCAACATATACCTAGGTCGACTTTAACTATTCCCCTCCCCCATCGATCGACGTACCTCACAAGCTATGTCTCTCCTTTCTCTGACAAAGGACGATTGATCTTCCTATGTAGTTATGTATGCTTACCACAGCCATATCGCCCCCCCCCCTATCATTCGTGCATGCCTCCTGACCCGTCTCTCACACGCACGTGCACACACAGGCAGCCATCCCCTCTCTTATTGATATTGCAGGCGTGCCCTTCGGTTGTCTAGCAAGCCTATCCCACCATTTGTTAGACAAAACTCCACTACCACCCCCTCCAACACTCTAGCTTTGTCTCTCTCCCAACCTTATTCCTCTCCTACACATATGCATGGATGCCGATCGATCTCCCTTAATACATGAGGTAGATCGATCTCGCTTAATACATGAGGTAGATCGATCTCCCTTAATACATGAGGTAGGCCTCTCTCCTCCTCCACACATATACCAGCCATTGTACCTCTATAGTTAATTAGGTATCCCTCCCCCCCCCCCCACCACACACCGATAGTCGAGCGCTGTAGGTAGGTATCCATGCAACAGAGACAAACCACACATGTCCCCTCTCTCATTCTAGTAGGCCAGCCACTCTATATCTTTGGCGTGGGCACACACAAATTCGATGGCACTCTTTATCGACCGCACGCGTACACACACACACATCATCATCCCTCTCTTCGATTCTATGGACACCTCAAGTCGATGATACCTCCACTCTCTTCTCGTGGATCGCCCCCTCTATATATATGATATATCCAGGACTCTATTTCACAGACATTGCATATGTTACATTTTTTGATTGACCCCCCTAAAAAAACTCTCACAAACCCACACACTATATCTCTCTACGTTTGTATCCCTCTCACACAACCCCACGTAGGTGGTGTACGTACACAAAGAGAATAGGTACACCGTGCATGTACTCACGCTTCGTGCCCAGCCACACCCGCGTGGGTACACGGTGGAGCTCATTTCTATACGAAATGGCAGCCCACGTGCTAATTTGAACGCGTGTAGCGGTTGTTTACCTACGGAGGTCGTGTACCACGTGTGCACGAAACAAAGTTCGACTTGATGCGTTGGCGCGTTATGTTTAAATAAAGTTATATCGCTCAATGGCACGTACACAGAATATAAACCGATTTTTATGGAGAAAAGGTAGTCCGCTCCACTATATACAATGGAGCCTCCCTGTCTGGTTTGTCTCTCTTCAGAGTATCTCGCACAAGGCTGCGGTGGCCTCTCTCTCTCTCTCCTTCTCACCGTTGGTCACTGATCCGGCCGCATCCCGTCCGTCGGCGGAAAGGGAGGACGTCCATCGTTTCTCCGTTCGACGGCACCGAGGCAGCACGTCCCGATCTGCGGTACACGCCGTTCTCTCTGACCAAGCTCCAGTGTGGTAGGGCCTACGCCACCTGCTCGCTGCCGCAGTATGGGCAGATTCTGCCCGCCGCCGCTCACCTAGTTACATCCCGACGACCTCCAGGTATCCCCTCCGGCCTTGCTCCACTACCCGTCTTCCCATGTCGCTGCATGTGGATCTTCCATAGTTCTTTGCAAAAAACATAGCTCGTCTGGCGAACTTTCCATATTGCAATCTCGTCCTCACACCGTTTTAGACAAACACAACCGTGTTGTTATCTTCCCTTAGGACAAGAAATATGCTTCTTTTTTGTCGTCCCAACTGTCATCAACAATATTTTTCTTTTTACAAATTTCAAATGGGCATATTTTGGACTGTAGATTCACTCATTTTGCTTCAGATGTACTCCTCCGTTTTAAATATTTGTCTTTTAGAGATTTCAACAAGTGACTACATATGGAGCAAAATGAGTGAATCTACACTCTAAACTATGTCTATATACATCCGTATGTAGTATTCCATTTGAATCTCTAAAAGACAAATATTTGAGTAGTCACTGTTGAAATCTCTAGAAAGACAAATACTGGGTATATTTAAGAACCGAGGGGTAGTGCACAGCCGCATGGGACACTCGGACCGGTCGTTATACCGCATTAATAGTGAGTAATGAGCAGTCAAATCATAAGCCCCACCTTTCCCCTTCGTAAGTTGCTCGGAAGAAGCAACCATCAATACACTCTTCTTTGAATCCGCTCATACTACTCCATCCGTCACTGCTTATAGAGCGCGCTTCAGAAAAAGAGAAAATCTCTGGGACCAAGGCGACTAGTGATCGGCCTGAATAATAGCATTGGTAGTTATAGCACGGCATCTATTACTAGAGGAAATAATGCGTACACACATGCATGCAGTGCTTCCACCCCGGGTAGACACATGCATGCACTTACTCCACTCCGTAGTACTACATCGAGAGAAAATTGCGGTTACCACGCCCTAATTAATTGAGCATTAAACCAAACGCGTGTAAATTCTCTGTGGTGGTGGAAATGCATTGAGAGAAATGCATCATAATGAAGCATGCCATGTAAACTGTGACGGAGGGAGGAGTAGTATGAAGGTGCAAAACCAAGTACGCTTATGGCCAGTCGGTCAACGCACCTCCTCTTGGCATATCACTGGCATGTGGGACCGCAGTGTGAGCAAACCGATCTCAATTGACGGCAAAATGGCCAACTCGCCGTTCCTTGAGAGAGACGAGGAGCGAGAACACATAGACGGGCTCGCACGGAGGCGAAGATATATTCGAGCATGGTTGATCGATATCATCATTACATGTTGGGATGCCGTTTTCCACCCTTCTCCGGAATAAATGTGTACTTTATCAAAGATTAAGAAAAATAAGAGTACAGAGGCTCCACCATGCGGTTCTAGTAGTAGTACTACTCGTACTACTAAACCTTGCGCTTGGCTCTTCGCCTCTTCGTGAAGTCGAACAATGATGGTACTCCACATGTTCGGTACTACATTGTATGCCTCTAGCAATCTGACACCGAATGAACTGATGCATGTCCACCGCCTGGGTGAGGGTATGTTGCATTAGTCAAAAGGCGTAAGCGAGCTTCACCTTGTCCTGCAAGCTTCTCCTCGTTCTGCGAGTTGACGGGATGCACCAACAAGTAGTGCTAGTCCATACTCCCTCCTTTCCGGTTAATATGGCTTAATCTTTTTTTTGCGGGTAAATGAGAGAGCTTTATTCATATATAAGCATTCTTAGCACGATCAGCCAAGACACTGGTCACTAGGAAGTGAGGTACCCCGCAAAAAAAGAAGTAGGAAGCGAGGTGTTTCATCAAGCCAGCTCTCGGCCACATTCAAAGTGCAGCAAGCATGGTTCGCACAAAGATGCGCCGCAAGGTTTGCTGACCTATTTACATGCTGAATAACAAAAAAAGAGGAAATATTACCGAGCGCTCCTATTTGTAACAGGATATGAGCCAGAATTAAAGCGAGAATTGTGGTGAGTGTTCCATACAATCAACTTCCATTATCACATGCGAGAACCCTCGAAGAGAACCAAATGTGTTGAAGATTGCTTTATCACATTTTAAAAATATAATAAGAGTGCAGACGCTCCTCCATCCGGTTCCTAGTACTAGTATAGTATACCTCTATAGACTATAGTAGTAGTACTAGTAAACTTTGCGCTTGGCTGTTCGCCTCTTCGGGAGGTGCAACAATAATAGTACTAGTATAGTGTATGCTTCTGGCAATCTGACACCGAATTAACTGTTGCACGTCCACCACCTGAGCGAAGGACAGCTTGCATTAGTCAAAAGTTTCTCCTTGTCCTGCGAGCCACCGCGCGCAAGCTTCTCCCGTCCTGCAAGCTTCTCCACGTTCGGCAAGTTGACGGCACACAGCAAAGTAATGCTAGTCCATACTACCTCCTCTCCGGTTAATATGGCTTAATTTGAAACGAGATAAATATCCACCAGACACAAAATATCCAGTCGACTGTTCGAAATTACTTTCACTGTTGTTCTGATGTCGAGGTAATTGCTGCATTGCCACCAAAACTCACCATCTCTTAAGCTAAAGTAGACCGAGCTAACCCCTATATTAGCATATTACAAAGATAAACAGAAGGCACTATAGAATCATTCAGACGGAGCTTGTCAATCGAATGTGGAGGGACACCAGCTTAGCCCGGCCAGCAGCTTGTGCGGAATCGTGAAGAAGGTCAGCTCACTGCACGGCGACGTCGCCGGGATCCCTGCTGCTTATCACCTCCATTTCCACCTTGACGGTGTCGGTCCTGCCTTTGGGCTCCCCCGGCGGGCTGTTCGCCCACAGCTTGGCCACGTAGTGTGGCAGTGGGGACGCCCCCGCTCTGATGCAGACGACCGACATGGCGATAGGCACGCAGATGTCGAGCACGCCGTCAACCAAGAAAAACGCGTGGCCGTCCTCCTCCGCGAACAGCAAGAGTCGTGGCTCCGACAGTGGCACTTGCAGCTGGAGCGCCTTGCTGTACTGGATCCTGTGCACGGGCATGGGATGCACGATGTTGATGTGGTGGGAGAGCCATGGTGGCGGGCCTTCATAGCCGCAGACGGGCACAGGGCATTTGCAGGGCCCGAGCAGACACATGCTCTGGTGATCGGCGAGCTTGTGGTAAGTGACATAGAGCCCACAGCCTTCGTGCGGGCACTCCACCCTCACCGAGGAGAGGACGGCGTCCACCGCTGTGTTCCGCACGTCGAAGCCACCGCCGCACTCGCACTTCTTGCACTGCCGCTGGTTCCTGGGGCGCTCGACGCGGCAGTCCGCGCAAGCCAGGTGCCCTCCCTTGCACTGCACAAATCAATCAAAAAACACATCAATCATGAAACCTGCACCTTGCTCGATCAGCCGAACGGACGAGGTGTATTCGAACCTCATACTGGAGGCTTCAAGGGGCGGAGGCACAAGGGGCGGTGGAGCAAGGTGAGGTCCATCGAGACCATAGAGAGCTCCATCGTCGGGTCCTGTTCTGTCTGCATGATCTCGCCCTCCTCGTGCACAACCATCTCTCGCTTTATTAGGGCCGGGGCATTACAAAGCTTTACCGTCACATATTCATACTACTTCAAGGTGGATTAAATCAACACATGCAAGTATCAAAAGGAGAGTCACGGCATGCATGCATGATACGTCTCCGTCACATCTATAATTTTTGATTGTAACATGCCAATATTCTACAACTTCCATATACTTTTTGGCAACTTTTTATAATATTTTTGGGACTAACATATTGATCCAAAGGCCAAAGTGCGGTTAAATTATGCTGCATGTTTTGGTTTCAGAATATCCATATCAAACAGAGTCCAAACGGGATAAAAACGGACGGAGATTTTTTTTTGGAATATTTGGAGAATCTGGAAGAAAAATCAACTGAACCAGTGTCTGAGGTGGGCACGAGGTAGGGGGGCGCCCCCCCTAGGGCGCGCCCCTGACCCTCGTGACCCACCTGTAAGGCGGTTGACGCCCTTCTTTGGCCGCAAGAAAGCTATTTTTTGGTAAAAAATCACGGCAAAGGTTTCAGTCCAATCGGAGTTACGGATCTCCATATATATACGAAACGGTGAAAGGGGACCAGAAGAGAACGCAGAAACAGAGAGAGACAGAGAGATAGATCCAATCTCGGAGGGGCTCTCGCCCCTCCCACGCCATGGGAGCCAAGGACCAGAGGGGAAACCCTTCTCCCATCTAGGGAGGAGGTCAAGGAAGAAGAAGAAGAAGGGGGGCCTCTCCCCCTTTCTTCCAGTGGCACCGGAGTGCCACCGGGGGCCATCATCATCACCGCAATCTTCACCAACAACTTCACCGCCATCATCAGCAACTCTTCCCCCCTCTATGGAGCGGTGTAACCTTTCTCTTACCCACTGTAATCTCTACTTAAACATGGTGCTCAACGCTATATATTATTTCCTAATCATGTATGGCTATCCTATGATGTTTGAGTAGATCCGTTTTGTCCTATGGGTTATTTGATGATCAAGATTGGTTTGAGTTGCATGTTTTATTATTGGTGGTGTCTTATGGTGCTCTCCGTTTCGCGCAAGCGTGAGGGATCCCCGTTGTAGGGTTTGCAATATGTTCATGATTTGCTTATGGTGGGTGGCGTGAGTGACAGAAGCACATACCCGATTAAGTAGGTTATTTGCGTATGGGATAAAGGGGACTTGATACTTTAATGCTATGGTTGGGTTTTACCTTAATGATCTTTAGTAGTTGCGGATGCTTGCTAGAGTTCCAATCATAAGTGCATATGATCCAAGTAGAGAAAGTATGTTAGCTTATGCCTCTCCCTCAAATAAAATTGCAATAATGATTACCGGTCTAGTTATCGATTGCCTAGGGACAAATAACTTTCTCGTAACAAAAAGCTCTTTACTAAAACTAATTTAGTTGTGTCTTTATCTAAAACAGCCCCTAGCTTTTATTTATGTGCTCTTTACTTTCTTGCAAACCTATCCAAAAACACCTACAAAGTACTTCTAGTTTGATACTTGTTCTAGGTAAAGCGAAAGTCAAGCGTGCGTAGAGTTGTATCGGTGGTTGATAGAACTTGAGGGAATATTTGTTCTACCTTTAGCTCCTCGTTGGGTTCGACACTCTTACTTATCGAAAACTGTTGCGATCCCCTATACTTGTGGGTTATCAAGACCTTTTTCTCAAGGCCGCTGTCGGGAGTCATAGCGTGGGGTGAATATTCTCGTGTGTGCTTGTTTGCTTTATCACGAAGTAATTTTTATTTGCTGTTCCTAGTTGTTCTCTATCTTTAGTTATGGATATGGAACACGAAATACCAAAAAAATTAGGTGTACTTGCTACTCATGGAGATGGGGTAACTCCTAAAACCCTCGATTCTCATTATGTGAAAGATATTAAGTACTACTTTGATAATCCTGAGAAAAATCCATTCAACTTTATAATGGGAGAAACATTGGATCAACGTGAATACTTTAGGGATTACCGCTCGACACAAAAAGGGAAACTATTATGGGATCAATTTATTATGTTGCGTTGGTATGCCCGGGATCTATGCTTGAGATATGATATTACTTGTTGCTCTAGGATGAAGGCTCCACACCTTCCCTTTTCATGCAAATTTAATGATGACGAAACCTTAGCTTCTTATGCTAATGGTAGATATGATTACTATGATGTGGAACAAATAGAAGAATTTGTTGCTTTCAAGGCTGCTTATGAAATTGAATCCTTGTTTGGAAAGTATGAAGCTTTAGATGATGATGTTTATAGGCCTGAAAATCTTGCTATACTTAGATATTGCTACGAAAATTATGAATACAATTACTATATCAATGCATTTATTGAGAAAGTCTCCGCTGTCCAAGAAGAGACTAATATTTTGTAGGAAGTTGTGGAAGAAGAAATTGATGAAACTGTGAGCTCATTGGATGAAAAAGATGATGAGGAGAGTGAAGAACAAAAGGAGGAAGAGCGGATTGATTACCCGTGCCCACCTTCTAATAAGAGTAAATCTTCAACTTAGACATTGTTTAATTCCCCTTCATGCCTACCGAAGGATGATTGTTATGATGATTGCTATGATCCCTTGAATTTGTTTGAAATATCCCTTTTTGATGATGCTTGCTATGCTTGTGGCCAAGATGCCAATATGAATTATGCTTGTGGAGATGAACTTGCTATAGTCCCTTATGTTAAACATGAAATTGTTGCTATTGCACCCACGCATGATAGTCCTATTATCTTTTTGAATTCTCCCGATTATACTATATCGGAGAAGTTTGTACTTATTAAGGATTATATTGATGGGTTGCCTTTTACCGTTTCACATGATGATTTTGATGAGTATAATATGCATGTGCTTGCTGCTCCTACTTGCAATTATTATGAAATAGGAACTATATCTCCGCCTCTTTATGTTTCCAACACGATAGGATTGCAAGAATCTACTTATACTATGCATTGGCCTTTACTATGTGTGCATGAGTTGTTGTTTTATGACATGCCGATGCATAGGAAGAGAGTTAGACTTCGTCATTACATGATATATGTTACTTTGTGCTCACTACTAAACTACAAATCATTGCTAATTAAAATTGGCTTTGATATACCTTGGGATCCGGGTGGATTCACTACTTGAGCACTATATGCCTAGCTTAATGGCTTTAAAGAAAGTGCTGCCACGGAGACAACCCGGAAGTTTAATAGAGTCATTTATTTCTGTTGAGTGCTTTCATATAGTTTAAAAACAATAAAAATAAAGAGGGGAACCCAAAACTTTTCAAAAAGAAAAGCGAAAGTGAGAAAGACAAGCATTGTTGAAGTGGGAGCTAGCCTTGAACTTCGTTCATGCTCATGGAAACTTTGTGAATCTTGATTACAGAAACTTTTCAACAAAAATAATTATCCCCTTGTACAATTCCATTATATTATAAAAATAATGTGCCAAGGTTTGCCTTTAGGATGTTTACAATGCTTGTTGGTTTGTACGGTGCAGGACACAAACTTTGGCTGTAGTGCGCGAATTTTAATTTTTTACTGGAACGTCAAATGGTTATGATTTTTTTGCAATGTCTTTCTTTACAAATTCTTTATTTTTCCTAATTGTGTAAGAATTTTTCAAGTATCAGAAGTATGGTGAATGTTCAGATTATTACAGACTGTTCTATTTTAGACAGATTCTGTTTTTGACGCATAGTTTGCTTGTTTTGATGGAACTATCAATTTATATCAGTGGAATAAGCCATGAAAAAGTTATATTACAGTAGACACAATTCAAAAATAAAATATGAATTGGTTTGCAACAGTACTTAGAGTGGTGATTTGCTATATTATACTAACGGATCTTACCGAGGTTTCTGTTGAAGTTTTGTGTGGATGAAGTGTTCGATGATCGAGGAGGTCTCGATGTGAGAAGAAGGAAGAGAGGCAAGAGCTCAAGCTTGGGGATGCCCGAGGCACCCCAAGTAAATATTCAAGGAGACTCAAGCGTCTAAGCTTGGGGATGCCCCGGAAGGCATCCCCTCTTTCTTCAACAAGTATCAGTATGTTTTCGGATTCATTTCATTCATGTGATATTTGCAAATCTTGGAGCGTCTTTTGCATTTAGTTTTCACTTTTATTTTATGCACCATGCTGGTATGATATGGTCCTTGGTTTATTTATAGAATGCTCTTTGCACTTCACTTATATTCTTTGAGTATGGCTTTATAGAATGCTTCATGTGCTTCACTTATATCATTTGAAGCTTGGATTGCCTGTTTCTCTTTACATAGACAACCGCCATTTGTAGAATGCTCTTTTGCTTCACTTATATTTGTTAGAGCTTGGGCATATATTTTGTATAAAGAATTAAACTCTCGTGCTTCACTTATATCTATTTAGAGAGATGACAGGAACTGGTCATTCATGTGGTTAGTCATAAAATCCTACATAAACTTGTAGATCGCTGAATATGATATGTTTGATTCCTTGCAATAGTTTTGCGATATAAAGATGGTGATATTAGAGTCATGCTAGTGGGTAGTTGTGGATTGTAGAAATACTTGTGTTGAAGTTTGTGATTCCTGTAGCATGCACGTATGGTGAACCGTTATGTGATGAAGTCGGAGCATGACTTCCTTATGAGTGGCGGTCGGGGACGAGCGATGGTCTTTTCCTACCAATCTATCCCCCTAGGAGCATGCGCGTAGTACTTTGTTTCGATAACTAATAGATTTTTGCAATAAGTACGTGAGTTCTTTATGACTAATGTTGAGTCCATGGATTATACGCACTCTCACCCTTCCATCATTGCTAGCCTCTTCGGTACCGTGCATTGCCCTTTCTCACCTCGAGAGTTGGTGCAAACTTCGCCGGTGCATCCAAACCCCGTGATATGATACACTCTATCACACATAAACCACCATATACCTTCCTCAAAACAGCCACCGTACCTACCTATTATGGCATTTCCATAGCCATTCCGAGATATATTGCCATGCAACTTCCATTATCATCATATACATGACTTGAGCATTCATTGTCATATTGCTTTGCATGATCGTAAGATAGCTAGCATGATATTTTCATGGCTTGTCCGTTTTTTGATATCTTTGCTATGCTAGATCATTGCACATCCTGGTACACCGCCGGAGGCATTCATATAGAGTCATATCTTTGTTCTAGATATCGAGTTGTAATATTGAGTTGTAAGTAAATAAAAGTGTGATGATCATCATTATTAGAGCATTGCCCCAGTGAGGAAAGAATGATGGAGACTATGATTCCCCCATAAGTCGGGATGAGACTCCGGACTTTATGAAAAATAAAAGAGGCCAAAGAAGCCCAAATTAAAAAAAAGAGGCCAAAGAAGCCCACCAAAAAAATAAAATAAAATAAAATAAATGAGAGAAAAAGAGCGAAGGGGCAATGTTACTATCATTTTACCACACTTGTGCTTCAAAGTAGCACCATGTTTTTCATAGAGAGAGTATCCTATGCTTTCACTTTCATATACTAGTGGGAATTTTCATTATAGAACTTGGCTTGTATATTCCGATGATGGCCTTCCTCAAACGCCCGAGCGAGGTCTTCATGAGCAAGCAAGTTGGATGCACACCCACTTAGTTTCCAGTTTGAGCTTTCATACACTTATAACTCTTAGTGCATCTGTTGCATGGCAATCCCTACTGACTCACATTGATATCTATTAATGGGCATCTCCATAGCCCGTTGATACGCCTAGTTGATGTGAGACTATCTTCTCCTTTTTGTCTTCTCCATACAACCTCCACCATCATATTCTATTCCACCTATAGTGCTATGTCCATGGCTCACGCTCATGTATTGCGTGAAAGTTGAAAAGGTTTGAGAACGTCAAAAGTATGAAACAATTGCTTGGCTTGTCATCGGGGTTGTGCATGATGTGAGTATTTTGTGTGGTGAAGATGGAGCATAGCCAGACTATATGATTTTGTAGGTATGAGCTTTCTTTGGCTATGTTATTTCAATATGACATAATTGCTTGGTTGGTATGCTTGAAGTATTATTGTTTTATGTCAAAGATAGACTATTGCTTTGAATCACTCGTGTCTTAATATTCATGCCATGATTAGACATATGATCAAGATTATGCTAGGTAGCATTCCACATCAAAAATTATCTTTTTTATCATTTACCTACTCGAGGACGAGCAGGAATTAAGCTTGGGGATGTTGATACGTCCCCGTCAGATCTATAATTTTTTATTGTTCCATGCCAATATTCTACAACTTCCATATACTTTTTGGCAACTTTTTATACTATTTTTGGGACTAACATATTGATCCGGTGCCCAGTGCCAGTTCTTGTCTGTTGCATGTTTTTGATTTCGCAGAATATCCATATCAAACGGAGTCCAAACGGGATAAAAACGGATGGAGATTTTTTTTTGGAATATTTGGAGAATCTGGAAGAAAAATCAACGCGAACCAGTGTCCGAGGTGGGCACGAGGTAGGCGGGCGCCCCCCCCCCCCCACCTAGGGCGCGCCCCTGACCCTCGTGACCCACCTGTAAGGCGGTTGATGCCCTTCTTTGGCCGCAAGAAAGCTAATTTTTGGTAAAAAAATCACGGCAAAGGTTTCAGTCCAATTGGAGTTACGGATCTCCATATATATACGAAACGGTGAAAGGGGACCAGAAGAGAACGCAGAAACAGAGAGAGACAGAGAAATAGATCCAATCTCGGAGGGGCTCTCGCCCCTCCCACGCCATGGGAGCCAAGGACCAGAGGGGAAACCCTTCTCCCATCTAGGGAGGAGGTCAAGGAAGAAGAATAAGAAGGGGGGGCCTCTCCCCCTTGCTTCCGGTGGCACCGGAGTGCCACCGGGGGCCATCATCATCACCGCAATCTTCACCAACAACTTTCACCGCCATCATCACCAACTCTTCACCCCTCTATGCAGCGGTGTAACCTCTCTCTTACCCGTTGTAATCTCTACTTAAACATGGTGCTCAACGCTATATATTATTTCCCAACGATATATGGCTATCCTATGATGTTTGAGTAGATCCGTTTTGTCCTATGGATTATTTGATGATCAAGATTGGTTTGAGTTGCATGTTTTGTTATTGGTGCTATCCTATGGTGCTCTCCGTGTCGCGCAAGCATGAGGGATCCCCGCTGTAGGGTTTGCAATATGTTCATGATTTGCTTATGGTGGGTGGCGTGAGTGACAGAAGCACAAACCCGAGTAAGTAGGTTGTTTGCGTACGGGATAAAGGGGACTTGATACTTTAATGCTATGGTTGGGTTTTACCTTAATGATCTTTAGTAGTTGCGGATGCTTGCTAGAGTTCCAATCATAAGTGCATATGATCCAAGTAGAGAAAGTATGTTAGCTTATGCCTCTCCCTCAAATAAAATTGCAATAATGATTACCGGTCTAGTTATCGATTGCCTAGGGACAAATAACTTTCTCGTAACAAAAAGCTCTTTACTAAAACTAATTTAGTTGTGTCTTTATCTAAAACAGCCCCTAGCTTTATTTACGTGCTCTTTACTTTCTTGCAAACCTATCCAAAAACACCTACAAAGTACTTCTAGTTTCATACTTGTTCTAGGTAAAGCGAACGTCAAGCGTGCGTAGAGTTGTATCGGTGGTCGATAGAACTTGAGGGAATATTTGTTCTACCTTTAGCTCCTCGTTGGGTTCGACACTCTTACTTATCGAAAATTGTTGTGATCCCCTATACTTGTGGGTTATCAATGCATGCGTTGTAATTAATGCATCGGTAAACGCAAATTATTGAAATATATCGAGTGCAGTGCTTTGATGTGTCGCGTCAACTCGTACAAGACCGAGAAGTTTGATTACTACAACGCCCTCTCATCTTAGCCGCACCTGCCTTTAGCTGCATGACAGGTGGGCCATCGACCTGTTGGGCCCACCTGTCATGGATGCAAAGGAAGGAGGTGTAAGTCAATGAAGCTGCGTCCCTCCCTCGCCCATGAGCGTGATGGCTGGCAGGACTAGGAGAAGCTTTAGTTTGCTACACGCTCTCCCTCCCGTACGCGATGGACATGCAGCAGTTCAATCGGTGTCAGATGGCAAGAAGCATACTGTAGTACTCCTCCGCTGCAGTAGTACTCCATCATTTTTTTCGACTTCCCGAAGAGACGAAGACACAAGCGCAGCCCGGACGCTCGTGTGGCAGTTTCATGTGTAGAGTAGTCTAGGATAGCGTGTATCGTGCCTGTAAGCTTAAAATCGTTGGGGTCGGCTCCATGCTATTTTTTTGATTAAAATTATCTTCTGGCCCTACCTGTCATCCTGGTGATTCTAGTTTGCACGCTCATCTGGTCAAGACAGGAATATATATTTTAATTTGTGGTGGGGTAAATGTTAGAGGTTGCAGCAAATGGAGTATTGTACACTGCGGGTCTTTCAGCCAAGTTTAGAGGCAACCATGTGGGGCCAGTGCTATGATGTGTCGCGTCAACTCGTACAACAAGGAGAAGCTTGATTTTGCTACTACACGCCTTCTCCCTCGCCCATGTGCGTAGTGGCTCGCAGACGAGGACAGGCTTTTGCTTATATAGTACTACAACAAGCTATCCCTCCCGCTCGCGGTGGACGGACATGCAGCAGTGGATTCGATATTGTAGAAGCAGTAGTAGTAACATTGTTGTTCGTCTTCTCGAAGAGGCGAAGAGCCAAGTGCAACCCGAACGTGGCAGTTGCGAACCTTGGAGCACGCATATAGCCAGGCTCTTGCATGAGACAAAATTGCTATGTGAGCCCACTATTGTAGTAAGTACTTGCTAGTATAGCCCTGTAAACCAGAAAGGAGTATTTGCCTTTCTAGAGATTTCAACAAGTGACTAGACTACACCGAGATGGAGTACATGTGGAGCAAAATGAGTGAATCTACACCGTAAATAAATACATAGTTCTCTCGTTTTCCTCTCGGCCTTGGTCGCGGTGCACAAAATTGAGTATACTACTACTATCATCTTGAAATTGACGAAGTCACTATAGGCACCTCGTCCTCGAGGGGAACGTCTCCTGACACGCGATAGACGTGAGCGGCAGTCGCTTACATAGGTGCTTGAATGCCAAGGAGGGAGAGGGTAGCGGTTCCCGAGACGTTGAACGGTCAATGATGCATCCTCAGATTACTCTACATGCACAGGGAATTAATTGGAGAAGCAGAATAGAGTCAGCACGATGTGAATGCAACAGAGTTTGGATTCTCATATAAAGGCACCCCACCACTCCAATCCGTCTACTCCTTAGTCCCTGCGCAACACTGCTCACTCCAATCCAAGACCAAGTGACTAGAAGCCAGAAGCACCTATGGAGGCGATGGACGCGAGCGGCAGTCGGCTGTGCCAAATCATCCAAGGCACCGGCACGCGGCCCCGCACCATGCAGCGTTTCCAGACGGTGCTGGCGACCGCCGGCGTCATAGCCCTCGCCGATGCCGGCTTCGCCTCTCGCATGGACGACATGATGGTCAACTCCATCCGCAAGTTCGCCGCCAAGAAGCGCCAGACGACCTTACCCGTCTCGCTCCAGCCCGCGCGCCCAGGCTCCTCATTGCCTGCCACCCTCATCGGCCTCCATGGTGACGAACTATTTCAAGCCCTGGTGACCCTGCAGTTGCTGGAGGTCGCGATGAAGAATGTGCACCTCGAGGTCGCGCTCGTCGCGCAGTGCCTTGCCATGCAAGAAACCGTCGACCTGCACATCCACGTCTATGAGGAAATTGTCTACATAAGCCACTACAAGGCCAGCGAGGATAGAAAGACATTGCCTTCTTCCAGCGGCTGGAATCTTTGGACGCCATTGTTCAGAAGCACGTCGACCTGGCCACGAAAGTCACTGCTACTTAGACGCCGTTCGGTGGGCCGGCGCCCAGAGTCGAGGAGGTGGACGTCGTTGATGGATGCATCTCTTCTTCTTGCCTCCTGTAACCAGCACTGCATCGCCTCGTGGCCTTAATGTTTTATTAGTATAGGAGTATATGGCATTTTTACTCCAGTAGTAATGTTTTCACTGTGAGGTGGGGCCGCAGTTGAGCAAACCGACCATCGGCAAATCCCCACCCCGCCCACCGGGCGTCGGCTGAGTTTAGAATTAGAAGAGAGAAACGAGGGAGAAGAGCTAGCTGTAGCACAGACGCTATTGTCAGATGGGACTCGTGTTGATAGAATAGGAGTACTCAGCACTCGTACCTCTTTTTTAGGGAAAAAGCAGTCGTATGTCTAGTACTACCACTAATTGGGTGCGTGCGACCTATACCTATCATCACTTTAGGTCTCCTTTTTGAACCACAGCTACGCTTCACCGTACATATTTTTTTCACGCATTTATCCTCCTATATGTACTCCTAAGCTATTTCCACGTGCACCCTTTTGCCGACATGTGGGACATAGAGCATCTGGGTCGTAGTGCATGCATGACTTGGAGCATATGCCGGGGTACTTTACATTTCAGACCTCACGAATTACATGCAAACCCCCCGCAGAAGAATAAATAAATGAATGAATTACTACATGAAACCAGATTATTTTCGTAGAAACCGGAGCACGTTCATTAAATTTTGGACATAACACGTTTATAAAAAACTACCGGACCTAAACCAGTCTAAGGGCCTCTTTGATTCGCAGGATACTGAAAACACAGAAATGGGGAAAGTATGATGGCGATGAACCGAGACGAGGAAAACCCTACTAACTCAGTTAGAGGTTAGAGTTACATTCTAACCCTGAACTAACTCTAAACCAAAGAGGTGTATGGATGGCAGGGTTAGATTGACAATAAATGTTCTTTCTCAATCACTGCGCAACACTGCTCACTCCAATCCAAGACCAAGTGACCAGAAGTCAGAAGCACCTATGGAGGCGATGGTCGCGAGCGGCAGTCGGTTGTGCCAAATCATCCCGCCACCGCGCAGCGTTTCCAGAAGGTGCTGGCAATCGCCAGCGTCATAGCCCTCACCGACGCCGGCTTCGCCTCTCGCATGGACGACATGATGGTCAACTCCATCCGCAAGTTCGCCGCCGTCAAGAAGCGTGTAGCGAAAGCTGCTACTAGTCTTGCCAACCACCACGCTCATGCGCGAGGGAGGGGCGTTGTAGTAATCAAACTTCTCGGTCTTGTACGATTTGACGCGACACATCAAAGCACTGCACTTGATATAAGTCTTTTTACACATTTCAAATGGACTACTACATACGGATGTATGTAGACATATTTTGCTTCGTATGTAGTCACTTGTTGCTATCTCTAAAAAGACTTATATTTGGAAATGGAGGGAGTACAACGCATGCATCATGTCCTGACCTCCCTTTTCATACTTGCATGTGTTGATTTTATGCACCTTGCCAAATTTTGACTATAAATTTAACTAACCAAATTTTCATGCATGTCACAAAAAATTATGGGGCTGTTTGGATTGTGACTATGTTTGTCTTATGTTGCCACATTATTTTTCCCACACTTGCCACACTTGCCTAACTTGAGATGCTCAAATTGTTAGACACACTTTGGCTTGCCTAAGGGAATCTTAACACACTTTTTCTGTCTATGACATGTGGGGTTCACTGCTAATAAAAAAATTCTTGTCTTAGGTGTGGCGAATAAAAAAAGACTTATATTTAGGAACGGAGGGAGTAGAAAATATAAATAATATGCATGATGGGGCAACCCACGTTTCCGATAATTTTAGCCGTGGGCTTGTTCACAATTTTTACGAGGGGGTGGTTGTTCATTTAATGGAGGGACTTGTACCAGACTTGAACGATACAAAGTGCGACCTGGCACCCTCAAAAAAAAAGTGCGACCTGGCACACCATAACACCACTTGGAACAAGCGGGTAGCTATCACAAAAAAAATCAACAACTAAAAAAACCGGCGACCTGGCACGTAGTACACAATTTTAAACGATTGTTTTGATGGAGTGAAAAAAGAAAACTACTCCACTACGTATATAGGCCGGAGCCTCCGCGCTTGCTTGCTAGGGTTGCTCTATTCACGCACTCGCATCCTCTCCAGATCTAAACAAGATAGGGGTGGTAACACTGTCTTTCTCCCTTCAAAAAACATTATCTTTCTATCCTCACCGATGGTTACATATCCGGACGTATCCCCCTCCGCCGGTGAAGGGGAGGAGGGGCAGCATTTAGGCCATCATCGACAGCGAAGGAGGAGACCCACTGCCGGCCGCACCATTATCTCTAGCTGAGCGCCGGCGCGAGAGGTCCTCTGATCCCTTCGTTGTTGCCCTAGTGTGGGCGGATCCGGCCTCCCGCCGACCACCTATCCACATCCCGACGACCTTCAAGTATATCTTCTTTCGAAACCGCCTTAGCTCTACTTCCCCATCTCGCTACGTCGCTGCATGTGCATCATTTTCTACCTCTAAGCCCCTCTCGATTGGATGGTCCAATGTCACCTATTTTTTCTATTGTTAGAGGCAAAGCTACTTCATGGAGTCGAATCTTGTACTTGGTTCAAACAAGAAATAAAGTGGGGGTGGGGGAATTTAGTATGTAGTACATCGGACTTGGTACAAATAGGAAGGAAAGGGGGTGAAAGTAGTACAGACTGGTCATCCAACCAGTCTCTTGGTCAAAAAGGGAAATATAGGGGTAACGCTGTACACAGTGGTATGACCAGGACTAGATTTGCTATCCACACATAGGAGTAGGTGGCTAGAGTGAACAAAAACGGGACCAACCCAGATATGTTTCTTGGATGTTTGTTTCTCGGAGCAACAAACTATGAATCACCACTTTATGCCCCTATTTAGGTACATGGTGTTGGACTGCTGGTGAACCCACTGTCCCATGCCCTTATACCAAATATTTAGCTGTTCTTAATCTAATGCCCCTGGTAAAAATGAAGCCACTGTTAAGTTTAGCCAAATGTTTTTGCTTGTAATTGTTTGAGACTCTGACTGTTTCCTCTGTAGCTTTTTGTGTAAACAGGGATATCCATTTCACCTGGTTGCTGTTGTGACCTTTTGGTGCACTGCACAAAACTCTTCTTAAAATAAGTGACTTTTGTGTTGTTTAACTGGAATGTCAAAATGGAACAGTTGGTTCATTTCGGTGGAATTTCACAAAGGGAGATCTGTGTTCCAATCATCATCATCCATATTGGCACCATAACCTTCCTTTAGGTAAGAATGATATTTAATGCATGTCTTCATCTCTATTTTGCCACTGCCATGAGAAAATAGTGCTATTTTATACTAGAACACTTGTACTCCCTCACTGAAAAAACCAATTCTGAAATAGAAGGCCAATCATGTACTTGGTTTCACCAACTGGTGAGGAGACTGAGAAACAGAGCATGAAGAGGAAGAAGAAGAAGAGTAAACAGTGCCAAGGCGATCTTGCTGAAGCCAGAGACCTCAGTCGAGGCCATTCAAGGGCTCCGGCAACGACTACCTTACATGTGAGACGATCCTCCAGGGAGCCCTTCCACTTTTGTTGTCTCACTTAATTAATTAGGAGTACTTAAGTACCACTAATTTATTGCTGCCTAATTTTCCTATCGGAGTTAAACAAATCTTTAGTAGCACCCTATGTTGAATCATGTACGTGTGTATGTTTGTCTATGAGGCGAATCATGTGGTGGAGCATGGAGGGAATGCTAACTTTACCCATTAAGATAATGAAGGTGCTTCTATTTGTTAGTGCATTTTTCATCAACTAGTCCCACTATTATAGTAATCTCACTCTCTCAACATATGTGCCAACAGGGATGCTCGATTTTGGTGGAACTGCACAAAAACTTTGGGTGCTTCATTGCCTCGATAGCTTCCTTCCTTTCATGTTAGTCGCTAATCTCGGCTTGCATTCTTCCTTTGCTGTCAGTCGCTTGGCTTATCTCGGCTTCCAGTCAAAGGAAATAGTTATTGATATGCTACCTCACACAGGTTGGTATTGGTCTTTATCCTGATTATTGTGCTTGTCATATGTATTGGTAATTTGGTATTGTGCTACTATTTGCCAATTTCATAAAGGAGTAACTTGGAGCCTGAACTCGCAGGCAAATCATTACATCAGGAGATTTCAGTAGAACTGCACAAAAAGATCAGATGGACAGGTACTTATGCTGCTGCTATGTACTCCAAAGTTCACTCAGACAAGCATCGATGTTGACAAGAAGAAGTGCCTATATTCATTTGAGTATCAACCGGCGTCAACCAATTGTCAAACTCCAAGTATTAGGAGAGTGAACGCCAAAAATATTGCTTGGCGCATAGCCCAGAAAAACGCAGTCCAGTCTTTGGTCCCAACTTCTGCCTTTTGGTTATCTACACATATGGTAGTAACTGTATGGCATGTAGTCTAAAGATTCCAGACAAGTTGGTTGATGTGTATATTCATCTGGCACTTAATCAGTCTGCACAGTTGAACTGCACAAAAAATTTGGGTGGTTCATTTTCTCAACCGCCTCCTTTCTCGTCTGCAATGTAGAATTTTGGCGAGATACAGGACCAAGATGAGCCAGTAAACTAGTTGGATGATGTAGTGGCCAAGTTGCTCAAACCTCCCTGGGCACAAGGCCACTATTTGAGGATAAACCTACAAGCAAAGTTCAGATTGTCTGTGCTGCCTCTTATGTACTCGAAAGTTTACTCGTACAAGCATTAATTTTAGCAAGAAGTACCTCCGACTAAACACCATTTACCAGTCTGCAATGTAGAATTTTGGCAAGCTACAGGACCAAGATGAGCCAGTAAACTAGTTGGATGAAAGTAGTGGCCAAGTTGCTCAAACCTCCCTCGGCACAAGGCCACTATTTGAGGATAAACCTACAAGCAAAGTTCAGATTGTATGTGCTGCCTCTTATGTACTCGAAAGTTTACTCGTACAAGCATTAATTTTAGCAAGAAGTACCGCCGACTGAACACCATTTACCAGTCTGTACCCTAGGTAATTAAAGTTCGTCCATGGATCATATTGGATGTGATCTCAATCATTTGGATGCATAAACATACTGAACATGTGTATATCTGAATCTTTTTGTGAATTATCTATGAATATTGTTGTGTGATATATCAATCATTTGGATCCATAGACATGCTGAACTTGTGTATATATGAATCTTTTGAGTTGTTGATAGTGAATGTTTTCTATGAAAATGAACATGTCCTGTGAACCTGAGATTGATACGAATGTTTACCTTGTCTGTTGTGCTTGTGTGTGAACTTGTTAGTATGCCTACTGTGGGGTATGTGACGTGTGGGTGTCAACGGCACACCTTCTTCCCGAGAAGAATTGCACCTGCTTTGTTAGGGTAGCAACGGCGCATCAGCTCTTTTTAATCTTTTTGCTCTGTCTTGCCCCCTCCCCCGCTCAACCCCTGCCATAATGTTTTCGGCCTCAAAACAAACATAGTACTGCATTATTTTTGGGGCTTGATGAAAAATCGAGTGCTGGTTTCTGTAGGTTGGCCCGCCCAGCAAATGGGCTGCTGGTCCACCACAGACTGGGAGGCTAAAAATACAAGTTGTATGATGCAGAGGCAAGTAAAAAAATGCCATCGAGAGCCATCCACTGAAGAAAAAAATCTCTCATGATGTTCTTCTTCAGTCATGCCGCCGGCCCCCTCTATAATTCAGTTCGCTCGGGGATCTGGTATCTTTTTTTCCAGAGGGCGAGCAAGTATCAGCTAGGCCTAGGTTTTGTATTTTAACATGTGTAGCCCACGACATATGGGTGACAGTGGTTTCAACTTGTTTTTTGAGGTCCATACCGGCCTATGGGCTTTTTCTTAAAGATCGGCAGCCCGATGTATTTTTTAACCACATTATATATATTTATATTATTACTATTATCGTATATTTTATAGAGACTTATATATACATTATGAAAACATCCCACGTGTTATTAACTTATAAAATTAAATGTTTAACCGAAGTTGGCAAGGAAAATCCTAGTTGTTTTTGACTCACGGGCAAGGAAAATCCTTGTGATTATGCATAAAAGCTTGCGAAGATTTTAAGGACCAATGTAATAATAACGCTCATTTTATTTTGAGCAATAACTCGCTAAGTTGTTAATTATGTATATAAAAAATGTGCCTCTCCGGTTTATTTTTGATATTAGTTGCTCCTTCTAACATAATATTATATATATAACGAGCCCAGCTAATTCGTGCATTTGAAGTAACTGCAAATGGGCTGGGATTTCTTAGATAATATAAATGGGCTGCATTGACGCGAAACTATTTATTCACCCAGCCCAGCAAATGGACTGTACATTCTAGAAAACATGGGTTAAATATATGCCACATTTTTGCAGGCTGACATGTGGGCCAATAGGTCGAAGCCTACGCAGAGCGTTGTCAACTTGGTCGGCATGCACCTTCAATCTCTTGTCTTCTTCCTCCAGCATCGCCGGGACCGCCTGGTCCGGCCTCCGGCAGCTAGCGGCTCTGCTTAGCACGCATCGCTGTGAAGCGCTACCCCACCACCGGCCAGGCTATCCCTCCACCCCTCCACACCTCCTGTTATTCTCCACCGACTGTAGTCCCACGCCGCACCAGAACCAGTTATAACCCTTCTCCTCCACTCAATATACGACTCCACTGCTGCGTCTTCCCATCTCCGAGTCGTTCCCGTCCGGGGCCTCGCCGTCGTCCACCGCCTCGCTGCGCTCGGTGCGGCGTGGTCAACAAACGGGAGTCATCGGAAGAGGAATGTACATGGAGAGCCTGACGGCTGGCACCCACAAGGTCCATGGTCGCACACAAGGAAAGTTCCTCCTTATTAAGCTGAAAATAAATGTTTCCTCCACCTGACAGCTGGGACCCACCGGCTGTATCTTCGCACGGAAGAAAGTGCCTCCTTGTTATGCAAAAAAAAATATTCCTCCCATTGACAGCTGGGACCCGTCAGATTTGGTGGCTGACTTGTGGTCCTACTAAGCGGACGTGTATGCAGGGCTTTGTCAACTTAATCAACAAATGATTCTAGCAGCTGGACCGTTGGATGTTAATCCAACAGCCGTGCTCCTTCTTCAACCTCTGTTCTTGCTCCTGTCTCCCGTGGGCGGCTGTCGCGCACCCGAACTAGTCAAGTTTCCCACTCCTCTCCATCTGCGACTCCACTGCCCCGCTTCCCCATCTCCGGGTTGTTCAATCTGGGGCCTGGCCGTTGTCCACCGGCCTTTGGTGCGCTCGGCACGGTATGGTCAACGTGGTCAACAATCGAGAGTCATGGGAACATGACTGTACGTGAGATGCTGATAGTGGGGACGCACCACGCCCATGGACGCATGCATGCAACGGAACGTGGCGTGGTCAACGTGGTCAAGGAACGACTTCCATCGGAAGTGTACTGTACGTGGAGAGGCTAACAGCTGGGTCCACAGCCGCAGCAAAGAAGTGCCTCCTTATTACGCGGAAAATAATGATTCTCCACTTAACAGCAGGGACCCACCGGACGGGCCACCGTATTTTGTGAAAAAATGTTTCCCCCCTGACTGCTGGGACCCACCGGACGGGTCACTGTATTTTGCGAAAAAAATGTTCCACCGCTGTCAGCTCAGACCCACCGGAAGTGCCTCCTTATTACGCACAAAAAAATGAATACTCCCCCTGCTAGTTGGGACCCACCTTGGTGGGTGGCTGACTTGTGGGCCTACTAAGTTTACGGGGACGGAGTGCTTTGTCAACTTAGTCAATATGAACGATTCTAGCTCCAGTGACCGTACGATGTCCATCCAACGGCCGTAGTGCTTCTTCAACCTCTGGTCTTCTAGCTCCAGCCGCCCAAAGCAGCGCCGGTCGTGCCGCATGCTCCTGCCTCCCGTGGCTGGCTGTGCTGCCGCGGAGACCTCACCGCCCCCTACTATTCCCACCGCTGGCCAGGCCCTACAGCGACGGCAGCCTCACACCGCAGCAGAACCAGTGAACCCTCGTACTCCTCCGCGCGGGCTTCCACTGCCGCGTCTTCCCCGGCTCCACGTCGTCCCCTTCCTAGGCCTTGCCGTCGTCCACCGCCCTGGTGCTCTCGGCGCGGCGTGGTCAACATGGTCAAGGAACGACTTCCATCGGAAGAATACTGTACGTGTAGAGGCTGACAGCTGGGTCCACGGCCGCAGCAAGGAAGTGCCTCCTTATTACGCGCAAAATAATTATTCCTCCACCTGACAGCGGGGACCCACTGGACGGGCCACCGTATTTCGTGAAAAAAACATTTCCCCCTGACTGCTGGACCCACCAGCTACATCTTCGCACGCAAGGAAGTGCGTACGGGCAAAAAAAACGATTCGCCCCCTGGCTGCTGGGACCCACCAGCTACATCTTCGCACGCAAGGAAGTGCCTGATAGTCGGGACCCATCTCGTCAAAGCGTACGTAGCATTGTCATTCTGGTCGCGAACGTGTACGTACATACTGGTCGATGTAGAGGCGCGCACGTGTCGTAGTAGAGGCGCGCATGTAGCATGTACACGTACGTATAGCGGCCAGGGTGCAAGAAAGTAAATACTGCCACGTACGTACATACGAGCGGGATATCGAACGCCTACTCGCGCGTACGTACGGCCAGGGCTCGTGTACATGGCTGGGTCGGAACGGAGAAACAGCGTCGTCGTCGTGTTCATGGGGAGCCAACCGGCTGGGTCGGAACGGAATGCGTCGTCATGTTCATCAGGAGGGCTTGGACGGAACAACCGATGGAAACGAGGCCTGGCGTACCGCAGAACGGAGGAAACGGCCTTGTGTTCGACCGGACACGTTCAAAACGGGATCCTGTTCATCGGGAGGGGTCTGGCGTACCGCAAAACGGAGGAAACGGACCTCCTACGATCGAAACGGGGGTCCTGTTGATCGGGAGGGGTGTGGCGTACCGCAAAGCGGAGGAAACGGACTTGTGTTGGAGCGCTACGGTCGAAACGGGGGTCCTGTTCATCAGGAGGGGTGTGGCGTACCGCAAAACGGGACTCCGCGGGATATTGTTCATCTCCACCGTCGACCCCCTCCAGTGTCCACGGGCTATTGTTCATCCACCGTCGACCTCCTCCAGCCTCCACCTCCGACTGTTCATCCACGGGCTCCTATTCATCCAGCCTCCACCGCG
Organism: Aegilops longissima; assembly: GCA_021605205.1. Classification (NCBI taxonomy): domain Eukaryota; kingdom Viridiplantae; phylum Streptophyta; class Magnoliopsida; order Poales; family Poaceae; genus Aegilops; species Aegilops longissima. Next base: position 613,251,433 of record CM038677.1, on the reverse strand, counting down.
CTACTCCACCGCGCTACTGTTCACCCAGCCCTCTCCACGGGCTCCTGTTCAACCACCTCTCCACGGGCTACTGTTCATCCAGCCCTCCATCGTCTACTGTTCATCCCACCCTCCCCGGGGTGGTCCTGTTCATCCTGCCCTCCACGGGGTCCTGTTCATCCAGCCCCAACCGGCTCGATCGATCGGGGTCATGTTCATCCAGAGGCAACACCACGGGGTCCTGTTCATCCACCCCCGTTGGGAACTGTTCATCAAAACCCCCCCAGCAACACTCACTATTAATCCAGAGGCAGCATCGATCGGCTTCAGTTAGCAGCAGTAGCGAAGGAATCGCTCGATCGGGTTCAGTTAACAGCCATCGACCGATCGCTCAGGTTCAGTAACGCATAGCCTGCAATGCAATCGCTCGGGTTCAGTTAGAGCCCAATGCCTCGCACCCACGCGCGTGCGTGTATGAGAGAAACGCGCATCGCTCGGCCCCGACCACCCGCCGTAACCGGGAACACCCCGATATTTTCCTCGCCCTTGCTTCTACCACGGTTTTTTCCGTCATGGATGGCCCAAAGAATGTCATGCAGCTGCGCCTCCGGCCCGCCCAGGACAAAAAGCCCATTTTCTGTCATGATTTTTTGTCATAGAAGTAGGACCCCACCACATCTATGATGATACCTTGTTTTATCACAATTATTGTCATAGAAGTGTCATAAGTATGACAGAAAAATATTTCGTTCGGCCAAAAATGTCACGGATGTGTCTTTTTTTGTAGTGGGTGATGCAGCAAAGTAGCATAAGTATTTCCCTCAGTTTTTGAGAACCAAGGTATCAATCCAGTAGGAGTCCACACGCAAGTCCATCGTACCTACACAAACAAATAAGAACCTTGCAACCAACGCGATAAAGGGGTTGTCAATCCCTTCACGGCCACTTGCAAAAGTGAGATCTGATACAAATGATAAGATAATATTTTTGGTATTTTTATGATAAATATTAAAAGTAAAGATTGCAAAATAAACAGCGACAGAAATAACTAGTTCACGGGAGATTAATATAATGGAACATAGACCCGGGGCCATAGGTTTCGCTAGTGGCTTCTCTCAAGATAGCATAAGTATTACGGTGGGTGAACAAATTACTGTCGAGCAATTGATAGAAAAGTGCATAATTATGAGAATATCTAGGCATGATCATGTATATAGGCATCACGTCCGCAACAAGTAGACCGACTCTTGCCTGCATCTACTACTCTTACTCCACACATCGACCGCTATCCAGCATGCATCTAGAGTATTAAGTTCATAAGAACAGAGTAACGCATTAGGCAAGATGACATGATGTAGAGGGATAAACTCAAGCAAGATGATATAAACCCCATCTTTTTATCCTCGATGGCAACAATACAATACGTGTCATTTCCCTTTCTGTCACTGGGATCGAGCAGCGCAAGATTGAATCCAAAGCTAAGCACTTCTCCCATTGCAAGAAAGATCAATCTAGTAGGCCAAACCAAACTGATAATTCGAAGAGACTTGCAAAGATAACCAATCATACATAAAAGAACTCAGAGAAGATTCAAATATTGTTCATAGATAATCTTGATCATAAACCCACAATTCATCGAATCTCGACAAACACACCGCAAAAAGAGTTACATCGAATAGATCTCCAAGAAGATCGAGGAGAACTTTGTATTGAGATCCAAAGAGAGAAAAGAAGCCATCTAGCTAATAACTATGGACCCGAAGGTCTGAGGTAAACTACTCACACATCATCGGAGAGGCTATGGTGTTGATGTAGAAGCCCTCCGTGATCGATGCCCCCTCCGGCGGAGCGCCGAAAAAGGCCCCAAGGTGGGATCTCACGGGTACATAAGGTTGCGGCAGTGGAAATAGGGTTTAGTGGTGCTCCTGGATGTTTTCGGGGTATATGGATATATATAGGAGGAAGAAGTAGGTCGGTGGAGCTACGAAGGGCCCACGAGGGTGGGGGCGCGCCCAAGGGGGCAGGCGCGCCTCCCTGCCTCGTGGCCTCCTCTTTTGTTTCTTGACGTCCACTCCAAGTCCTCTGGATCACGTTTGTTCCAAAAATAACTCTCCCGAAGGTTTCATTTCGTTTGGACTCTATTTGATATTCCTTTTCTGCGAAACACTGAAATAGGCAACAAAAAAATAGCAATTTGCACTCGGCCTTGGGTTAATAGGTTAGTCCCAAAAATAAGATAAAAGTGCATAATAAAGCCCATTAAACATCCAAAACAGAATATACAATAGCATGGAATAATAAAAAATTATAGATACGTTGGAGACATATCAAGCATCCCCAAGCTTAATTCCTGCTCGTCCTCGAGTAGGTAAATGATAAAAATAGAATTTTTGATGTGGAATGCTACCCAGCATATTTCTCAATGTATTTATTGTGGCATGAATGTTCCCGAAAGATTCAAGATAAAAGTTTAATATTGACATAAAAATAATAATACTTCAAGCATACTAACAAAGCAATCATGTCTTCTCAAAATAACATGGCCAAAGAAAGTTATCCCTACAAAATCATATAGTCTGGCTATGCTCTATCTTCATCACACAAAGTATTTAATCATGCACAACCCCGATGACAAGCCAAGCAATTGTTTCATACTTTTTATGTTCTCAAACTTTTTCAATCTTCATGCAATACATGAGCGTGAGCCATGGACATAACACTATATGTGGAATAGAATGGTGGTTGTGGAGAATACAAAAAGGAGAAGATAGTCTCACATCAACTAGGCGTATCAACGGGCTATGGAGATGCCCATCGATAGATATCAATGTGAGTGAGTAGGGATTGCCATGCAACGTATGCACTAGAGCTATAAGTGTATGAAAGCTCAACAAAAGAAACTAAGTGGGTGTGCATCCAACTTGCTTGCTCATGAAGACCTAGGGCATTTTTGAGGAAGCCCATCATTGGAATATAAAAGCCAAGTTCTATAATGTAAAATTCCCACTAGCATATGAAAGTGACAACATAGGAGACTCTCTATCATAAAGATCATGGTGCTACTTTGAAGCACAAGTGTGGAAAAAGGATAGTAACATTGTCCCTTCTCTCTTTTTCTCTCATTTTTTATTTGGGCCTTTTCTCTTTTTTATGGCCTATTTTCTTTTCTTTCTTTTTTATTTTTCATCTGGAGTCTCATCCCGACTTTTGGGGGAATCATAGTCTCCATCATCCTTTCCTCACTTGGGACAATGCTCTTATAATGATGGTCATCACACTTTTATTTACTTACAACTCAAAAATTACAACTCAATATTTAGAACAAAATATGACTCTATGTGAATGCCTCCGGCGGTGTACCGGGATATGCTATGAATCAAGAGTGACATGTATGAAAGAATTATTAGTGGTGGCTTTGCCACGAATACGATGTCAACTACATGATCATGCAAAGCAATATGACAATTAATGATGGAGCGTGTCATAGTAAACGAAACGGTGGAAAGTTGCATGGCAATGTATCTTGGAATGGCTATGGAAATGCCATAATAGGTAGGTATGGTGGCTGTTTTGAGGAAGGTATATGGCGTGTGTATGATACCGGCGAAAGGTGCGCGACATTAGAGATGCTAGCAATGGTGGAAGGGTGAGAGTGCGTATAATCCATGGACTCAACATTAGTCATAAATAACTCACATACTTATTGCAAAGATCTATTAGTTATCGAAATGAAGTACTACGCGCATGCTCCTAGGGGGATAGATTGGTAGGAAAAGACCATCGCTTGTCCCCTGCCGCCACTCATAAGGAAGACGATCAATAAATAAATCATGCTCCGACCTCATCACATAACGGTTCACCATACGTGCATGCTACGGGAATCGCAAACTTTAGAACAAGTATTTCTCAAATCCACAACTACTCAACTAGCATAACTCTAATATCACCATTTTCATATCACAAAACAGTTATCAAGTATCAAACTTCTCATAATATTCAATGCACTCTATATGATAGTTTTTATTATACCTATCTTGGATGCTCATCACTTTAAGACTAAAATTTTAACCAAAGCAAATTACCATGCTGTTCTAAAAGACTCTCAAAATAATATAAGTGAAGCATGAGAGATCAATAATTTATATAAAATAAAACCACCACCGTGCTCTAAAAGATATAAGTGAAGCACTAGAGAAAAATTGTTTAGCTCAAAAGATATAAGTGAAGCACATAGAGTATTCTAATAAATTTCGATTCATGTGTGTCTCTCCCAAAAGGTGTGTACAGCAAGGATGATTGTGGTGAACTAAAAAGCAAAGAATCAATCATACAAGATGCTCCAAGCAAAACACATATCATGTGGTGAATAAAAATATAGCTCCAAGTAAAGTTATCGATGGACGAAGACGAAAGAGGGGATGCCTTCCGGTGCATCCCCAAGCTTAGGATTTTGGTTGTCCTTGAATTTTACCTTGGGGTGCCTCGGGCATCCCCAAGCTTAGGCTCTTGCCACTCCTTGTTCCATAATCCACCAAATCTTTACCCAAAACTTGAAAACTTCACAACACAAAACTTAACAGAAAATCTCATGAGCTCCGTTAGGGAAATAAAACAAACCACCACTTTAAGGTACTGTAATGAACTCATTATTTATTTATATTGGTGTTAACCCTACTGTATTCCAACTTCTCTATAGGTCATAACCTCCGATGCTAGCCATAGATTCATCAAAATAAGCAAACAACACACGAAAAACAGAATCTATCAAAAACAGAACAGTCTGTAGTAATCTGTATCTAACGCAAACTTATGTAACTCAGAAACATCTACCAAAATAGGAAGACCTATATAATTTGTTTATTGATATACTTCAATTGGAATTAGTATTTTATCACTTTCTGGTGATTTTTAACAATTGTTTTCGTGAGCAGAAAGTTTCTGACTTTTTCAGCAAGATCAAATAACTATCATCTAAGAAGATCATATAGGTTCTACTTGGCACAAACACTAATTAAAACATAAAACCACATCTAATCAGAGTCTAGATCAAATATTTATTACTAAACAGAACCAAAAAGCAAGAAACAAAAATAAAATTGGGTTGCCTCCCAACAAGCGCTATCGTTTAACGGCTCTAGCTAGGCATAAAGGCAAGGATAGATCTACGTATTATCATCTTTGGCATGCAATTCATAAGTAGCTCTCATAATAGATTCATAAGGTAATTTAATTTTCTTTCTAGTAAAATGTTCCATCCTTTCCTTAACGGAAATTGGAATCTAACATTCCCTTCCTTCATATCAATAATTGCACCAATCGTTCTAAGGAAAGGTCTACCCAGAATAATAGGACATGAAGGATTGCAATCTATATCAAGGACAATGAAATCTACGGGCACATACTTCCTATTTGCAACAATAAGAACATCATTAATTCTTCCCATAGGTTTCTTAATGGTGGAATCCGCAAGGTGCCAGTTTAAAGAACAATCATGAAATTCACGGAAACCTAACTTGTCACACAAAGTTTTTGGAATCGTGGAAACACTAGCACCCAAATCACACAAAGCATAGCATTCATGATCTTTAATTTTAATTTTAATAGTAGGTTCCCACTCATCATAAAGTTTTCTAGGGATAGAAACTTCCAATTCAAGCTTTTCTTCATAAGATTGTATTAAAGCATCAACGATATGTTTGGTAAAAGCCTTATTTTGACTATAAGCATGTGGAGAATTTAGCACGGATTGCAACAAGGAAATACAATATATTAAAGACCAATTATCATAATTAAATTCCTTGAAATCCAAAATAGTGGGTTCATTGCTATGTAAAGTTTTGACCTCTTCAATCCCACTTTTACCAATTTTTGCATCAAGATCTAAGAACTCTGAATCATTGGGACGCCTTTTAACTAAAGTTGACTCATCTCCAGTCCCATCATTATCAAGATTAATATTGCAAAACAAGGATTTAATAGGAGATACATCAATCACTTTTAGATCTTCATCCTTATTATCATGAAAACTAGAAGAACACGCTTTCACAAAGCAATCTTTTTTAGCACGCATCCTAGCGGTTCTTTCTTTGCACTCACCAATGGAAATTCTCATAGCCTTGAGAGACTCATTGATATCATGCTTAGGTGGAATAGATCTAAGATTCAAAGAATCAACATCAAGATAAATTATATCCATGTTCCTAGCCAATTCATCACTCTTAGGCAATTTTTCTTCAAGCAAAGCATTGAAATTCTTTTGAGCAATCATAAATTCTTTAACACTAGTCTCAAAATCAGAGAGCGTCTTATTAAAATTTTAATAAGAGTTGTTGGAGGAATTACCATAATTATTAGAGGAATTACTAGGATACGGCCTAGGATTAAAGTTTCCTCTATAAGCGTTGTTACCAAAATTGTTCCTACCAACAAAATTCACATCCATAGATTCATTATTATTCTCAATCAAAGTAGACAAAGGCATATCATTGGGATCAGAACAAACACTCTTATTAGCAAACAATTTCATAAGTTCATCCATCTTTCCACTCAAAACATTAATTTCTTCAATTGCATGCACCTTTTTACTAGTAGATCTTTCAGTGTGCCATTGAGAATAATTAACCATAATATTATCTAGGAGTTTAGTAGCTTCTCCTAAAGTGATTTCCATAAAAGTCCCTCTCGCGGCCGAATCTAAAAGATTTCTAGAAGCAAAATTCAATCCGGCATAATTTTTTTGTATAATCATCCATAAATTCAAACCATGTGTAGGGCAATTACGTACCATTAATTTCATCCTCTCCCAAGCTTATGCAACATGTTCATGATCAAGTTGCTTAAAATTCATAATATCGTTTCTAAGAGAGATGATCTTAGCGGGAGGAAAATACTTAGAGATAAAAGCATCTTTGCACTTATTCCAAGAACCAATACTATTTTTAGGCAAAGATGAAAACCAAGTTTTAGCACGATCTCTAAGCGAAAAAGGAAATAGCTTCAATTTGACAATATCATTGTCCACATCTTTCTTATTTTTCATATCACACAAATCAACAAAGATATTTAGATGGGTAGCGGCATCTTCACTAGGAAGGCCGGCGAATTGATCTTTCATGACAAGATTCAACAAAGCAGCATTAATTTCACAAGATTCAGCATCGGTAAGAGGAGCAATCGGAGTACTAAGAAAATCATTGTTGTTGGTATTGGCAAAGGCACACAATTTAGTATTATCTTGAGCCATCATGACAAGCAAGCAATCCAACACACAAGCAAACAAGAAGCAAGTGAAAAAGATGAACAGAAAGAGAGGGCGAATAAAACAGCAAGGGTGAAGTGGGGGAGAGGAAAACGAGAGGCAAATGGCAAATAATGTAATGCGAGGGATAAGATTTTGTGATGGGTACTTGGTATGTCTTGACTTGTGCGTAGACTCCCCGGCAACGGCGCCGGAAATCGTACATTGGCGGGAGATCAAATCTTGACTTGACTTGGTGTAAGCCTCCCCGGCAATGGTGCCAGAAAGCCTTATTGCTACCTCTTGAGCATGCGTTGGTTTTCCCTTGAAGAGGAAAGGGTGATGCAGCAAAGTAGTGTAAGTATTTCCCTTAGTTTTTGAGAACCAAGGTATCAATCCAGTAGGAGGCCACACGCAAGTCCCTCGTACCTACACAAACAAAAAAGAACCATGCAACCAACGCGGTAAAGGGGTTGTCAATCCCTTCACGGCCACTTGCAAAAGTGAGATCTGATACAAATGATAAGATAATATTTTTGGTATTTTTATGATAAAGATTAAAAGTAAAGATTGCAAAATAAACAGCGACAGAAATAACTAGTTCACGGGAGATTAATATGATGGAACATAGACCCGGGGGCCATAGGTTTCACTAGTGGCTTCTCTCAAGATAGCATAAGTATTACGGTGGGTGAACAAATTACTGTCGAGCAATTGATAGAAAAGTGCATAATTATGAGAATATCTAGGCATGATCATGTATATAGGCATCACGTCCGCAACAAGTAGACCGACTCCTGCCTGCATCTACAACTATTACTCCACACATCGTCCGCTATCCAGCATGCATCTAGAGTATTAAGTTCATAAGAACAGAGTAACGCATTAGGCAAGATAACATGATGTAGAGGGATAAACTCAAGCAATATGATATAAACCCCATCTTTTTATCCTCGGTGGCAACAATACAATACGTGTCGTTTCCCTTTCTGTCACTGGGACCGAGCAACGCAAGATTGAACCCAAAGCTAAGCACTTCTCCCATTGCAAGAAAGATCAATCTAGTAGGCCAAAACAAACTGATAATTCGAAGAGACTTGCAAAGATAACCAATCATACATAAAATAACTCAGAGAAGATTCAACTATTGTTCATAGATAATCTTGACCATAAACCCACAATTCATCGGATCTCGACAAACACACCGCAAAAAGAGTTACATCAGATAGATCTCCAAGAAGATCGAGGAGAACTTTGTATTGAGATCCAAAGAGAGAGAACAAGCCATCTAGCTAATAACTATGGACCCGAAGGTCTGAGGTAAACTACTCACACATCATCGGAGATGCTATGGTGTTGATGTAGAAGCCCTCCGTGATCGATGCCCCCTCCGACGGAGCGTCGGAAAAGGCCCCAAGATGGGATCTCATGGGTACAGAAGGTTGTGGCGGTGGAAATAGGGTTTTTTGGTTCTCCTGGATGTTTTCAGGGCATATGGATATATATAGGAGGAAGAAGTAGGTCGGTGGAGCTACGAGGGGCCCACGAGGGTGGGGGCGCGCCCAGGGGGCAGGCGTGCCTCCCTGCCTCGCGGCCTCCTTTTTCGTTTCTCGACGTCCAGTCCAAGTTCTCTGGATCACATTTGTTCCAAAAATAACTCTCCCGAAGGTTTCATTTCGTTTGGACTCCGTTTGATATTCCTTTTCTGCGAAACACTGAAATAGGCAAAAAAAACAGCAATTTGCACTGGGCCTTGGGTTAATAAGTTAGTCCCAAAAATAATATAAAAGTGCATAATAAAGCCCATTAAACATCCAAAATAGAATATATATAATAGCATGGAACAATCAAAAATTATAGATACGTTGGAGATGTATCAAGCATCCCCAAGCTTAATTCCTGCTCGTCCTCGAGTAGGTAAATGATAAAAATAGAATTTTTTATGTGGAATGCTACCCATTATATTTCTCAATGTAATTTCCTAGGCAGGTATAAAAAACATTTGTGTCTAGAAAAAGAAGGTAAAAAACATTTGAGAGGAAATAGATAGAGAGAAAGTGAGAAAAAGTTGTAACCTTATAGCCAACCTTATAGTCAACACTATGGTACATGAGGAAGGAGGGAGTTGTGCACATGACAAGTTCAGTGGGCTGCCGTCTTTCAGATTCCTCGTTCGTAACATTGGAGACAAAAGCTTTCATCCAAAATAAACAATGAACACTCCTTGCTTGTCCTCGATATCAGAAAGAATACTTTCATTCGCTGACATGTGGGACATTGACCATCTTGGTCCACTTGCCATGCACAAAATTATACTCCTAAGTGCACATCACAAAGCACCGTTGGGGAGAGTCACCCAGGTCGTAGCGCCGGAGTAATAAATGACTAATGAGCCGTCAAATGACAGGCCCAACCTTTCCCACTGTAAGTTGCTCGGACGAAGGAACCATCATGACTTTGTTGAATCCGCTTCTTCAAGAAAACTTACTGTACCCGCAATACTGCTACCACAGGCGAAGACTGGATGCCACTGTAGCACGTCATATCACTAAAACCAACTAGGCCAAACTAGCCCGCCTAGGATTTGTATGTCTCTGTACTGCTAGTATGATTTTGTAGCACACGTATTCTTTTGTCAATCTAATGACTAGAAAGAAATGGAGGGCCTTTCTCTCTCTCCAGATCTCTCTCCATCCCACAACCCCTCTAGCACACGTACACACTCTCTGTAGCCACTCCTAAAGTACGACTCACTACACATTCACGTTGCCAGCAAAAAGATTACACATTCACGGATGTTAAAAGTACGTGTCAATTTTGTTCCGAATGCTGCCTATTAATGTGAATGTATCCGTGAACCAACTCTTTGAGTTTGATGTGAACTAATGTATAATTGTGGACTATTATCTGATCGATCGCCAAGCCTACAATTTTAGGAGCTTGGGCTATTGGCCGATCGACGACCAGACCTATAAGCGTACCACGAGCTCATCAACCCCAACTTTTCTCTTCGGTGAGTGTTTGCAAGTACTATAGCTTGCACAGTAGCTAGCCCACTATTCTACTAACACAAAAAATCATCAAACAAGCCCTGCCGATATGATAAACAGTTCAAACTTACATCTAAGCATGCCATATATTACATCAAAAGCCGGTGAGGATACATCTGTTTCCATAACTCAGAGAGGGTTCGCATGATTCACCATCAAACAAAAGTAGCAAGTACCGCCCACACAAGACAGTGCAGTAGCCCTAAGATGGTTTGATAACACGCATCGTTCTGGTAATTAAACACAATGCAAACTACGTTGAAGGATTAGCACGACCAACTATTTCTTGTCATCGATCTCTCGGGCAATGTCCACATCATAGACAGCGGAATGGGAATCGATCTCTGGGGCGATGTCCATAGGACGGACATCGGCATGGGAATCAATCTCTGGGGCGATGTCCACAGGAAAAACTGCGGCATCGGAAACGATCTCTGGGGTGATGTCCACAGGACGGACCGCGATATCAGAATCATCAAGGACGTCCACCGGCACCTGCACAACCCTAACATATTAGCAAGGACATTGCAAATAATCAAAAACCACAACTATGGTAAGCCTTTTTTTACCTTGTGCAGCTCACCGAGGGATCCCATCCCTCCGAGGGCCATCTCCTCGATGGGGGCCATCGCCTTGCCAAGGAAATACTGCTCCTCAACGGCGGCTATCTCCTCAAAACCGGCCTTGAGCCTCTCATAGGTGGCCATTAGAGTTTCTGGGGTAGGCACAGTGAGGCGCTTGCTGTTCTTCCAGCTTTCTTTGTTCAGGAGTTCGTCCACCAACATCGTCAACTCTTTGGCTAGTGCTTGTTTCTTGGAGTTCTTCATCTCCGTGGGTTGGCCCGCCAACATCGCCAACTCGTTGGACGGTGCTTGCTTCCTGGAGATCTCTGTCTCGAGTGAGTTATCCGTTAACTTGCCTACTGCTCCAGGATTAATCAATAAACTGACAAACAATTAGCAATCAAAAGGAAACCACAATCACAATGAAAACAGGAAAAGAATAGGCAGTGAGAATCGGTCGGTGCTTCGCAAAAAGAAGATTCTTGGAATGAAAATAGAGTAGCATCACTGACTCGCCCACCTTTCCTTCGTCGGTGCAGAAGAAAAATGGCAGAAGTGGGTAGCCTGGAGTGAGGTTTTCTTCAAGATAGGGGAGAAAAGTCTTCAGTGAGCGTCCAGTGAAATGATGGTTGCTTCGTCCCGTCCAACTTCGAGGCCACTTTTACCACTGCTGGTAAAGGTGTGGGTTTTGTGATATGACGGGTCATGACGGTCACACCGGGGTGACTGGCGAGTCTCGACTATAGCACCTCGTTGTGATTTGGTGGATGGCACGTGGGCCCGGATGCGTGATGTCCCGCATGTCCATGAAACAATGTAATAGAGCAGCTAGTCATAGAGTTTGGACGATAGAGGAGGTGCTAGCAATAGTAGTACTACCTCTGTCCTGGTTTATTGGTCCCTATGGTAATTTGTGTCAATTTTTGACTATAAATTTAACTAACCAAATGTTCATGCATGTCACAAAAAATTACATCAGTGAAAACTATGTTCAAATACGAATCCAACGATATAATTTTTGTTAACATGCACTAACATTTTATCAGTCAAATCTTTGGTCAAAATTTAGCACAAATTAAAAAATGGACTAATAAAGATTGTACTCTCACATTTTGTTTTGAGGATTAACTGTACTCCCACAGAGAAAATATAAATAATAATGCATGTTGGTGCAGCCCATGTTTCCGATAATTTGAGCCATGGGCTTGTTCACAATTTTTGTGAGGCGGTGGTTGTTCACTTAATGGAGGGTCTAGTACCAGACTTGAACGATACAAAATGCGACCCCGCACACCGTTTGGGCTCGAACAAAAGCTCGTAGCTCACGATCTTAATGAGCCCTTGATAGTTCGGCTTGTTATCCTCGTGGGTCACTTTTTAATGAACAAAGCCAATCATCAACTTCTTAAGGAGCTTCACAAACGAGCTAACAAGTTTCACGCTAAGTTCGTTAGTGTGATTTTTTTAACAAGCTTCAAATGAACCGAGCCAAACAGAGTTTTTTGCTCGTTAATCTTTCTGAGCTTAACGAGCCGAACCTTAACGACCACGAGCTTAACAAGCACGAACTTAATGAGCCGAGCAGCTCGTTAATCTACCCCTACACACCACTTGGAATAAGCGGGTAGCTATCTCAAAAAACAATCAACAAATCAAAAAAATGGCGTCCTGGCACGTACACAATTTTAAACGATTGTTTTGATGGAGTGAAAAAAGGAAACTACCCCACTATTCGTTATATAGGCAGGAGCCTCCCCGCTTCCTTGATAGGGTTGCTCTATTCACACACTCTCATCCTCTCCAGATCTAAACAAGATAGGGTTGGTCACATTGTCTTTCTATCCTCACCATTGGTTACAGATCCAGACGCATCCCCTCCATCGGGGAAGGGGAGGAGGGCAACGTTCAGGCCTTCATCGAGGGCGAGAGAGGAGACCCACTGCCGACCGCATTGTTATCTGTGGTTGAGCTCTGGCACGGGAGGTCCTCCAATCCCTTGGTCACTTTTGTAGTGCCGGCGGATCCAGCCTCCTTCCCCCCACTTAGCCACACCCCAACGACCTTCAGGTATATCTTACTTCGAAGCTGGCCTAGCTCAACTTCCCCAGCTCGTTACGTCACTGCATGTGCATCATTTTCTACTTCTCAGCCCCCCGCGTAGCTAGGCTCGATCAGAAGGTCCAACGGCACCTAATTTTGTCTGTTGTTAGAGGTAAAGCTACTTCATGGATTCGAATCTTGTAGTACTTGCTTCAAACATGATAGAAAAGGGGAAAAGATGTAGTATGTACATATGACTTGGTACAAACATGAAAGAAAGGGGCTGAAAGTAGTACAGACTGGCCATCCAACCGGTCTCTTGGTCAAAAACGGAAATAAAGGTGAAACGCTTTACACACTAGTATGGCCAGGACTAGATTTGCTATCTGATCCTCTCTTTATGTCTTGAATCTGCCTCAGTATTTTCCCCAAAGAGTAAGGGATGAAACTGAGGTTATCGAACTAGTAGGAGAACCAAGCAACATTACGTAAACGATACCAACACACAAAGAACAAATACTTGCAACCCAACACAAAAGAGGGGTTGTCAATCCCTCTCACGTAAAAGATTGGTAAATAGATAGATTGGTAGATGCAAATTAAACTCAACAAGGTGTTTTTTGGGTTTTTGATAATATAGATCTAAAAATAAAAGATGCAAATAAACAAAAAGGCAAATAGCAATATAGATCTGAAGATATATGATGAGAAAATAGACCCGGGGGCCGTAGATTTCACTAGTGGCTTCTCTTAAAAAATAGCATACGGTGGGTAAACAAATTACTGTTGGGCAATTGATAGAACTTCAAATAATTATGATGATATCAAGGCAATGATCATTATATAGGTATCACGTCCAAGGTTAGTAGAGGGACTCCTGCCTGCATCTACTACTATTACTCCACACATCGACTGCTATCCAGCATGCATCTACTGTATTAAGTTCATGGAGAAACTGAGTAATACAATAAGAACAATGACATGATGTAGACAAGATCTATTCATGTAGGAATAGACCCCATCTTGTTATCCTTAATAGCAACAATCAATATGTGTCTTGCTGCCCCTTTTGTCACTGGGAAAGAACACCAAAAGATCGAACCCATCACAAAGCACCTCTTCCCATGGCAAGAAAAATCGATCTAGTCGACCAAACCAAACCAAAGATTCGAAGAAGAAATACGAGGCTATAAGTAATCATTCATATAAGAGATCAAAGAAACTCAAATAACTTTCATGGATAAAAAGATTTAATCATAAACTCAAAGTTCATCGGATCCCAACAAACACGCCGCAAAAAGAGTTACATCAAATAGATCCCCAAGAGTATTGAGAATCAAAAGAGAGAGAGGAAGCCATCTAGCTACTAACTACGGACCCGTAGGTCTACAATGAACTACTCACACATCATCGGAGAGGCACCAATGATGATGATGAACCCCTCCGTGATGGTGTCTAGATTGGATCTGGTGTTTTTGGAACTTGCGGCGGCTAGAATTGTGTTTCGTCGACTCCCCTAGGGTTTTTGGATTTTCGGGGTATTTATAGAGCAAAGAGGCGGTGCAGGAGGCGACCGAGGTGGGCACAACCCACTAGGGCACGCCTGGGCCCCCAGGCGCGCCCAGGTGGGTTGTGCTCCTCTCGGAGCCTACCTCTCGTACTTCTTTGGCCCAACAGGTGTCTTCTGGTCCAGAAAAATTCTCCAAAAAGTTTTGCTGCATTGGGACTCCGTTTGGTACTGATATTCTGTGAAGTAAAAAACAACCTAAAAACAGCAACTGGCACTAGGCACTATGTCAATAGGTTAGTCCCAAAAAATGATATAAAGTTGTTATAAAATGATTGTAAAACATCCAAGAATGATAATATAACAGCATGGAACAATAAAAAATTGTAGATACATTGGAGACGTATCAGCATCCCCAAGCTTAATTCCTGCTCGTCCTCGAGTAGGTAAATGATAAAAAAAGAATTTTTGATGTGGAATGTTGCCTATCATGTTCATCACATTCTTTTCTTTTGTAGCATGGACATATGGACTTTTATATGGTTCAAAGCAATAGTATAGTTTTGGCATGAAGATTTCAATACTCAAGCATATCAACAAGCAACCATGTATTTCAAAATATCAATACTAAAGCAAGTTACCCCTGGCCCATCATGCTCAATCATTGATCCATTCATGAAACACACTCGCATATTAGCTACATCCAATGCTCAAGTAAGATCATAGTGCCCCTTAGTTGGTGCTTTATAAGAGAATATTGAGACTCAATAAAAATAAAAATTGCATAAAGAAAATAGAAAGGCCCGTCGCAGAGGGAAGTAGGGATTTGTAGAGGTGCCAGAGCTCAAAGTGAAAAGGAGAGATAAAAACATTTTGGGTGGCATACTTTTCCCGCCAACGAAAACGACCGAGTAATTCCCAACACTTTCCATGGTAGATATATCATAGGTGGTTCCCAAACAGAAAATAAAGTCCATTCCCTTTTCCACCATTCTTTCACAATCCATGGCTAGCCATATCCACGGGTGCCCTCCATACCAACACTTTCCATGGAATTTGTTATTTGACAACGTAATGTAAATTCATTTTCATTTCGGGACTAGGAATCCCTAATACCTTTGTCGTACTCTCGTGCAATGACAAGTGAATAAACACTCATCTTGAGAATAACACATCTAGCATGGAAAATATTGCCCAACCCCTGCCGCTTCATGAGTGGTACGAGCACACAAAGGAAATTATTTTGAAAATTTAGAGATGGCACATACAAATTTGCTTACAACGGCATGGGAATATCGCATATAGGTAGGTATGGTGGAGTAAGTGGCAAAACTAGGTTTAAGGATTTTGGATGCACAAGTAGTATTTGTACTTAGTACAAGTGAAGGCTAGCAAAAAGATTGAGAAGCATCCAACCAAGAAACGAAAAATCACATAAGTGAGCATTAAGCATAACTAACACCGAATAATGCACCACAAGTAGGATGTAATTTCATTGCGTAACTATTGACTTTCATGCTTGCACCTCTATTTTGCTATTGCCATTAGAAAATAATGCTATTGTCTACTAGTAGACTGGATGCATGTGTGACCCAGCCCTACACGATCAACAGTGCCAAGGTGATCTTCCTGAAGCCGAGGCCTCAGTCGAGGCCATTCAAGGGCTCCAGTAACGTCTGCCTCACATGTGAGATGATCCTCTAGGAGCCCTTCCACTTTCGCTGCCTCTCCTGCAAGGTCATTATTCAATTAGGAGTATTAAGCAGCACTAATTACTCACTGCCTAATTGTCCTATCGGAATTAAACAAATCTTTAGTAGCACCTCATGCTGAATCATGTACATGTGTGTGTGTGCAGGTGGACCATCTGGTGGTGGAGCCTGGAGGGGATCTTGGCAGTGTCATGAGATAGTAATGCTATTGTTTTGCATGTCAATTTATTACCACTGGTTCAATGAGCTAATGTTTTGCTATTGTATTGTCATCATGCTTTGATGCTACTGTTAAAGTAATATGCTATTGTCTTTCTATCCTTCCACACTAAGCTAATGAAGGTTTCACCTTGTTCCTACTTGTGCAAACAGGGATCATGTTGTGTCATTCGTACATTTTAGTGGAACTACACAAGAGGATACAATGAACTGTATCCCAGCCAGTGCTTTAACTCTGTTGGAAGTTCTTGATAATCTCTCGATATAATGTCAGCACTGTTAAACAAGAGTAATGTCAACCATACATTGGAAGTGCTAAAAAATATGTACTTTATTGAATGATTCCAGACAGTGCTTTATCTTCTCTTCTGGGACTAGTTGAATAAGCTTCCTTGCTCAGGTTGGTACCGGCCTAAGGCCTTCATCCAGATTAGTGTGTTGTCATCCCTATTTGTACCGTGCTACTGTTTTGCTACTGTCATGAGAAAGTCCTTTATCTTTGCACGTTAAATCTTTGCAAGCTATGATACATGGCAATGCTTTGAGTGTTGAGCTAATTGGCACTGGTAATATAAACTAGTATATCTCTTTAAGAAAGGCTACTATGTTGCTAACTTTACCCATTAAGATAATGAGGATGCTTCTATTTGTTAGTGTATGTTTCATCAACCAGTGCCACTATTACAGAATACCACTTTATCAATATATGTGCCAATAGGGATGCTCGATTTCAGTTAAACTGCACAGAGAATTTGGGTGGTTCATTGCCACGACTGCCCCGTTCCTTTCCTGCCAGTCGCTTATCTCGGCTTCCAGTCAAAGAAAGCACTAATTGATATGCTTCCTCACACAGGTTGGTACCGGTCTTCATCCTGATTATTATGCTTGTCATATCTAATGGTAATTTTGTATTGTGCTACTGTTGGCTGATTTCATAAAGTACTAACTTGTGAGCCTAAACTCGCAGGCAAATCGTTGCATTGGCCGATTTCAGTAGAATTGCACAAAAAGATTAGATGTACAGATATTTATGTTGCTGCTATGTACTCGCAAGTTCACTCAGACAAGCATCGATATTGACAAGAAGTGCCAGAGTGAACGCCAACAATATTACTTGGCGCATAGCCCTGAAAAACGCAGTCCAGTCTTTTGGTCCCAACTTGCGTTTTTTGGTTATCGGCTTGTATGCTGGTAGCGAACTGTATGCCGTGGAGTCTGAAGATTACAAACAAGTTGGTAGACGCATATATTCACATGGTACTTAACCAGTCTGCATGCCTGTGATGCTCCATTTTAGTTGAACTGCACAAAAACTTTGGGTGGTTCATTTTGTCGACAACCTCGTTTGTTGTCTATAATATAGAATTTTGGCGAGATACAGGACAAAGATGGGCCAGTAAATTAGTTGGATGACAGTAGTGGCCAAGTTGCTCAAACCTCTCGCGGCATCAAGACCAGTATCATGAGGATAAAACTACAAGTAAAGTTCAGATACTCTGTGCTGCCTCTTATGTACTCAAAAGCTTTATCAAGCAGTACCACCGAGTGAAAGTAGTTGGATGAAAGTAGTGTCCAAGTTGCTCAGACCTCTCGCGGCATCAAGACCACTATCATGAGGATAAACCTACAAGCAAAGTTCAGATGGTCTCTGCTGCCTCTTATGTACTCGAAAGTTTGCTCAGACAAGCATTAATTTTAGCAAGAAGTACCACCGAGTGAACATCACTTGCCCGTCTGTACCGTAGGTGATTAATGTGTGTCGATGGATGATATTGGATGTGTTCTCTCAATCATTTGGATGCGTAAACATGCTGAACTTGTGTATATCTAAATCTTTTGTGAATGTTAGCTATGAAAATTGGCTTGTGATATAAATATGAATAATTTGGATGCATAGGCATGCTGAACTTGTCTATACATGAATCTTTTGAGTTGTTGTTTGCCAATGTTGGCTATGAATATGGACATATCCTATGAACCTGAGTTTGACCTGAATGTTTACATTTTCTGTTGTACTAGTGTGTGAACTAGTTAGAATGTATACTCTGGGATTGTGACGTGTGAGTGTCACACAACACACCGTCGTTTCGAGAAGAATGGCACCTGCTTGTTACGGTTCAACGGTGCGTGAGTGTGCGAAAAACTGGGTAAACTAGGGATGAAATTTTTGCAAGCGGTGGTGGTGGTGCGCGTAGATGACATGGCGGACCCACTTGTCAGTTTTAGCTATGGCAAAAAATTAGATACTTTTCAACTGCACCAGTTGGATTGGAACCCGGACAACACAACTTTTGAGTGAGAGGGTTGTATGCACCGGGCTACTGCGGTATGTTCGAAAGAATTAAGGTGTGCTTTCTCACTACTCTAATGCGTCTTCGCCGCCTCCCGTTCAATCCTGCCTGTGTCCACGACGTCGTCCTCCGGTTTGTGCGTTCGCTGCGGCGTCGCCATCTGCCGTTGTCAACATGCTCAACAAACGAGAGGAATCTGGAGAGGACTGTACGTCGACAGGCTGACGGTCGGTACCTACCAGGTCCATGGCCGTATGCAACCAAGTGGCTCATTGGAAATTGTATACAGTATATACTGACGTTGGGGCCCACGGGTTTGTTAGCCTAGTCAATAAATGATTTTTTTTCACAATGAACACTGTCAGCAGGGAGCTGTTTTTTTAGGGGTATCAGGGATCTAGCAGTAGCAGGTATCATATCTTTTAGAGGGCGAACTAGTATCACGCGGCCTAGGTTATGTTATTTAACATGTGCAGCCCACGACATACCGAGATCGTGGTTTCAACTTAATTTTTTTAGGTCCATCATGTATGTACCGGCCAATGGGCCTCCCAGCCTAGGTTTTATTTTTTCTTAAACATCGGCATTCCAATTTATCATTTTATAACAAAACTCAGATCTCTGTTCTATTTTTCTATATATAAGAATAAGAATGTCGGGTCCAATTTATGCTTTCTCTTCTAACCACATTATATATATATATATATATATATATATATATGTTATTATTATTATTGTATATTTAATAGAAACTTATATATGTATTATAAAAACATCCCAAGTCTTATCAACTTAAAAAAATAAATGTTTAACAGAAATTTGCAAGGGAAATCGTGGTTAAGGCAACGAAAATCCAGGTCGTTGCTCACAAAAGTTGCAAAGATTTAATGACCAATGTAATAATAACGCGCTCATTTTTCTTTTGAGCAAAAACTCGCTAATTAGATAATTTTATATATAATAAAATGTTCATCTCCCGTTTATTTTTTGATACTAATTGCACCATCTAACCTATCAATATATTTACAACAAGCCCAGCAAATCCGTATATTTCAAGAAAGTGCAAATCTACTGTGATTTCTTAGAAAAATTAAATGGGCCGCATTGACACTACATTATTTGTTCACCCAGCCCAGCAAATTGACTATAAATTCTAGAAAATTTGGGTTAAATATGTTTCTCTCTCAAAAAGGGTTAAATATGTTCTGCATTTTTGCAAGCTGACGTGTGGACAAATTGGTCGAAGCCTACGCAAGGCGTTGTCAACTTAGTCAACAAATGGTTCTGACATCCACAACCATTGGATTTATATCCAACGGCCGGCATGCATCTTCAATCTCCCGTCTTCTTCCTCCAGCGCCGCCGAGATCCCCTGCTCCGGCCTCTAGTGGCTAGCGGCTCTGATTAGCACGCATCCCTGCGAAGCGCTACCCCATCGCCGGCCAGGCTATACCTCCAGCACTGCACACCTTCTGTTATTCTCCACCGAATGTAACCTCATGCCGCACCAGAGCCAGTTAACCCTCATACTCCTCTCATTCTGCGACTCCACTTCTGCGTTTTCCCATCTCCGGCTTGTTCCCATCCGGGGCCTCGCCGTCGTCCACCGCCTTAGCGTGCTCGGCACTGCGTAGTCAACGTGGTCAACAAATGAGAGTCATCGGAGGAGGACAGTACGTGGAGAGGCTGACACTGGGGACGCACACATGCAACTAGCTCCTTATTAGGCCGGACAAATATTATTCCCCCCTGACAGTTTGGACCCACCAGCTAATCTTCGGGCGCAAGGAAGTGCATCCTTATTACGCGGAAAAAATGTTTTCTCTCCCAGACAGCTAGGACCCAGCAGCTAAATCTTCGCACGCAAGGAAGTGCCTCCTTATTATGGGCAAAAAAATATTCCTCCCCTTGACAACTAGGACCCACCAGCTAGATCTTCGCACGCAAGGAGTCTGTCATGTGGGCCATTAGGTCGCCTACGGAAGGCGTTGTTAAATTAATCAACAAAATGATTCTTACATCTGTTATTGTTCGATGTAAATCCAATGGCCGAGGGCATGCATCTTCAATATCTCGTCTTCTTCCTCCAGCGCTAGCGGGACCTCTTGCTCCCGCCTTTAGCGGCCCGCGGCGCTGCTTCGCACGCCTCACTGCGTAGTGCTACTCCACTGCCGGCCAAGCCATCCCTCCACCCTCCTGTTATTCTCCGCCTACTGCAGCCCCAGGCTGTACTGAACCAGTCAACCCTCGTACGTCGTACTCCGCTCAGGTTGTGACTCCACTCTGCATCTTCCCCACCCCCGGGTCGTTCCCATCCAGGGCCTCGCCATCATGCACTGCCTTGATGCGCTCGACGCTGTGTTTTCAACAAACGAGAGTCATTGGAAGATGACTGTGCATGGAGAGTTGATAGGTAGGACCCACGAGGTCCATGGTCGTAGTCAATAAGTTGCACGCAAGGAAACTCCCTCCTTATTAAGCGGAAAAAAATGTTTCCTCGCCCTTACAGCTGGGACCCACCAGCTACATCTTCGGACGCAAGTGCCTCCTTATTACGCGAAAAAATATGATTCCTCCCCATGACAGCTGGAACCCACCAGCTATATCTTCACACGCAAGGATGTGCGTCCTTATCCCCTGACAGTAGGAACCTACCAGGTCGAAGTGTACGTATGACTATCTTTTTGGTCGCAAACGTGTACGTATATGCTGGTCGATCCATCTCTTTGTAACGATGAACCGTCGCTGAGTAAGTAGCGGCACATGTCATAGTTGAGCCCCCGACGTAGCAGTTCAAGCAGTCCCGTCTAAATCGTGTACACGTATGTACAGCCACGGGGCTAAAAATACGGCCACGTACGTACATACGTCATATGGGCGGGGTTTAGAACGCGTACTCGTGCATACGTATGGCAAGGACGGCATCGTGTTCATCGAAAGCCAATCGGCTGGGTCGGAACGGAGAAACTGAGTCGTGTTCATCGGAAGGCAACGGAATGCTCGTGTTCATCGGGAGCCAATCGGCTTGGACGAAACAGCCGAAACGGGGTCTAGCATACCGCAGTACGGAGGAAACAGCCTTCTGTTTGATCGGCTACGGTGGAAACAGGATCCTGTTTATCGAGAGGGGTCTAGCGTACCGCAAAACGAACGAAATGGATTTGTGTTTGAGCTCCTATGGTCGAAATGGGGTGCTATTGATCGGGAGGGGTGTGGCATGCCATAAAACGGAGGAAACGGAATTTGTGTTGGAGTGCCTACGGTCGAAACGGGGTCCTGTTCATCGGGAGGGGTGTGTCATATCGCAAAATAGGACTCCACGGACTACTCTTCATCCACCATCTAGTGCCTCGCTCCAGCCTCCACGGGCTACTGTTCATCCACTGTCGACTTCCTCCAGCCTCCACCTGATACTATTCATCCGACTTCCTCCAGCCTCCACCAGCTACTATTCATCCACGGGCTACTGTTCATCCAGCCTCCACCGGCTATTGTTCA
This sequence comes from Aegilops longissima, assembly GCA_021605205.1. Lineage (NCBI taxonomy): Eukaryota > Viridiplantae > Streptophyta > Magnoliopsida > Poales > Poaceae > Aegilops > Aegilops longissima. The sequence continues at coordinate 613,229,337 of CM038677.1, read as the reverse complement.
ACCAGCCCTCCATGGGGTCCTGTTCATCCAACCCCAACCGGCTCTGGTGTGACGGCCTCCTCGATCGGGGTCCTGTTCATCCAGCGGCAACGACCTCTACTACCACGGGGTACTGTTCATCCAACCCCCACTGGGAACTGTTCATCCAACCCCCAACAACAGTCACTATTCATCAAGAGGCAGCAGGTTCAATCGCTTCTGTAAGCAGCAATAGCGAAGGAATTGCTCGGCCTCAGTTAACACCCAAGGGATCGATTGCTCGGGTTCGGTAATGCGCGTAGCTAGTGCAATCGCTCGGGTTCAGTAAGCGAACGCCTCGCTCAGGTTCAAGCCCAACGCCTCGCACACACGTGCGTACGTGTACGAGAGAAATCAGCAAACCTCCGTGCATCACCCGGCCCCGACCACCACGGTAACCGGGAACTCCCCGATATTTTTCCTCGCCCTCGCTTCTACCACAATTTTTTCCGTCATGGACGACCCAAAGAATGTCATGCAGGTGCATCCCCGGCCCGCCCAAGACGAAAAGCCCATTTTCTGTCATGATTTTTTGTCATAGAAGTAGGAGCCCACCACATCTACGATGATGCGTGCTTTTGTCACAATTATCGTCATGGAAGTGTCATAAGCATGACAGAAAAAAATTATTCGGCCCAAAATGTCACTAGTGTGTCTTTTTTTAGTGAAAGAACAAAAACTTATGCGGAAGCTATTTTCGCACTTGTTCTTAAACTTGAGAAAAGATTTATTCCTACCCATCCTACCTTGCAAAGATTATTTTATGAGCTACCTATCATAAAGGACCTTAGAGCTAAAAAGATAGCTACCCTTGTCCTTATGAATGAGTTTTATTACATAGTTCGGGAAGCTAGGGAGATCTTTGATTTTTATGGTATGAACCGTATGATGAGTTGCTATAAGCTACTGCTATATGATGAATTGCTATGAGATGCTCCTACTGCTGCTATATGATGAATTGCTATGAGCTGCTCCTGTTGCTGCTATATGATGAATTGCTATGAGCTACTGCTGGTATATGATGAATTGCACACTGCTTCTGCTACTGCTGTTGTATGATGAGTTTCTATGAGCTGCTGCTACTATATGATGCTTTCAGGTGGTGCTGTTATATGATAATAACCAGCCACTTGGACCATCGAATTTCGATAAATAGTTGTTCTTCATTTAAATTTGGGTTATGCGTTCTTCATCTAAATTAGGCAATGGGATCTCTAAGGAAGACATTGACCAAAGTAGATTGTGCCAAGTAGATGGTATCTTTGTATTCGCATTTTGAACAAATAGTGATGGTCTGTTTTCCTATCATATTAATTACTGCACTGGGTTCAATTTGTGATGTTTGCAAGTCAAATTAATTTTCATATGGGAAGGAAAATGACAAAATATAATGCAATCTAGACTTTTCACTCATCATACCCAAGATAAGCTGAAGAGGACGGCAATGAAAAGAACTGGTTGGCTTATTACCTGGAGTTTATATTCATATGTGCTTATTTTCTTAGGATAACTCGTAATAACTGTCCCTAAGAAACTTGGCCAATAGAACTCACATACAAATAACATGTCATGATGATTGCAATGGAGGCCCAGTTCTTTTGCCAAATTCTCCCAGAATCTGACACCTACCTAGATTCTCCCAGAATCTTTGAGCCCGATTTGTTTTACAATCCTATCTAGTTAGGGTCTAATTAGGTACGATTGTAAAACAAAAGAGGGTCAAAGATCCTATGAGAAGGTAGAGAGGGCAGATGCAGGAGAATCTCTAAAGAAGCTGGGCGGAGTGACCTCCATAACACCTTTATCAGACAAAGCTCACGCTGCCGCTCCTTTTTTTGCGATGTTCCATGAAATTGCCACATACATATTGTACTTTTTCATTGTGTAACCCTATCTACAAGTTGACACGGCTAATTTCAGACATCTCTACATGATAATACATTGCATATCCCTTGCGCATATTTAAACCACCAATTAACGATTTTGTGCGTAGCATAAACTAGCCATGACTCTGTGTTCTGGACTAGCAGGCACTCTAAGGGAGCCCAATGTAGTGCACTGGAATTCCTACATGCCACCTACGATTTTGTGTAATGTACTACCTCTATTCCTAAATATATGTCTTTATAAAGATTCCAATATGGACCACATACAGATGTATATAGATGCATTTTCGAGTGTAGATTCACTCATTTTGCTCTATATGTAGCCTATAGTGGAATCTCTAGAAAGACTTATATTTAGGAACGGAGGTACGAGGTAGTATCATGTATGACATCTACATATCTAATTTAGCAGCCAGTAGTAAAAATCATTGTCTGCACAAAGGTATTACTGGTCAAAAATCCTAGCAAAGCACGCTGGCGGGCACACAACAATACATGAGAGAGACACACTTACAAGATCATAGCAATGCCTCAGTCCAGGATCTTGGTTGGCCAAGTTGTTAGATCCAGAAGAAACATCGTCCTTGCAGTTTTTGCCAGCTGCATAACATGTAACAGCGACATGTTAGTATATTTGAAGTACATCGGGCAGGTGATGCTGGACGTGTTTAACGGTGACAAGTACCTAGGCCGTGGCGGGTGCTTGGCATCTTGCCAGATGGTGGGAATCATGTTAGAGACGTCAAGGGTGATGACACTATGCTGGCTGTCGGGGTCCAGTAAGGAGATCTAGAACCATCGAGTAGGGTGTTTGTGGAGCGGCTCCGGTAGGGTGGACTATGGTGTGGGTGAAGCGGATTTGAGGCCGTGGATGAGGGCATTGGTGAAGCTGCTCCGGTGGTCGAGTTCAGGATGGTGTCGACGATGCGGATCTGCGGCCGTGGACGTGGCATCAAAAGCTGCTCCGGTAGGTTGGACGAGGGTGTGATGAAGCGGATCTGAGGCCGTGGAATCGTGAGTTGGCAAAGCAGCCCGATAGGGTTGAGAATGGTATAGGCGAAGCTTCTCCGGTAGGGTTGACGATGGTGTCGGCAAAGCGGCTCCTATAGGGTTGAGGAAGGTGTCGGCGAAGAAGATCAGAGGCCGTCGACGAGGGCGTTGGTGGGGCGGCTCCGGGGGGTGTGAACGAAGCGTCTCCAATGGGGAGTACGAAGGAGCCGCTGCAAATGTGCTGTGGTTGACGAGAGTGCCAGCAAAGCAGATCCAGCGCCATGGACAAGGACGACACTGAATGGGCTGTGTTATAGTGGTGGATGAGCAGTCTACTTGTTTCTAGGGGAGGTGGGAGAGGTAGATGTGGCCGCAGAAGAAAATCTAGCGAGGTGGACGCCGCTGGCAGTGAATGGGCTCTGGTACGCCGGTGGATGAGCAGTCTAGGGTTTCGAGAGGGGAGTGGCACAAAGGCCGATGAAGTACGGACAGTGTGATGTAAGATGCTTTGGTGCTGTGGAGTTAGTCATTTTTGCAGGAGGGGAGAGGAAATGGGGGTGCTTGTGGGGGGGGGGGGAGTTACCAAAGCAGCCCCGACCTATTATGTAGATGAGGGTGGTACTGTAACTGTTGTTCTCCGTGCACCAAGGAAAAAAGCAAATTTCACATGCTAAAGACTAGGTGGCAGAAATTTTAGAAGGAGGCGAGAGATTTTGCCGCCCACGTGATCGTACGTATCTAGTTTCAACTAATATTGGGCAGTGCTAGCGGGAAGGTCATGCGAGACTGTGTACACGGGGCACGCGTCAGCAGTTAATAACTAGTGTGAAGTCCACCCCAGAAAAAAAGACAATAACTTTGGATGATGCACCGATAACTTGGACGTTCACACGGGCGCGGCCAATCTTACGGGTGTAGAGGCGCGTTCACAAAAAAAGGGATCAAACGCTCAACCCAATGTATTTCTCGTGTAAATAGATAATTTAGTGCCATTGGTTATTTACTTTAAACATAATGCATTGACGTGTTATTGTAGAGGCGCACAAAAAGAAATAGATATTGTAGTCCCACAAAAGAAATGGATATTGTAGTCTGCTACTTAAAAGTGTTACCTCATATGATTACATAGCATCCATTTCATAAATTATGTACCCGTTGAATTCATATGTAAATATTACATATACTACTTCATAATAGAACCTTAAATGATCCAAGACTAATGAATTTGAATGCAAGACTAACAATGGTGCATGTACATGATAGCTACATTGGTTGTTTGAAGAAACATCACTGTAACTTTGGCATGCACAATTGAAAAGGATTATTTAGAAAGAAAAAATGTGATATGTGAGTGTCCAATCTTTATAGCGTTGAATCGATATTGTATCTTTGGCCACAATACGAAGTAGATATTGATTTATGTTCAAGCGATGCACATCCACGATCGCTAGATAGTGATACGTGAATGAATTGTGCAATATCTCTCACATGCATACATATCTCATTTCTCCGTGGCCATCGAAATCACACACGCGCACTTCATGTATTTCTCTCCCTCCGTCAAGGTTAGAATTCATCTTTCAACCCCATCCTACAAGTCTCTCACACAGAAACACACATGCTCTCTCTGTCGAACATGCCCACCCCTTTAATTCCGCCCACCCACCGCCACTAATGTCTCAAAGTATAATTATGTCTCTCACACATATGCCTAAGGTTAACTCGAGTTCCAGAACCATATGTATACATACAATGCGATTCCAGCAGAGCACCTTTTGTTTTGAGACGCGCTCTCTCTCTCTCTTTCTCTCTCTCTCTCTCTCACACACACACGCGCGAGCGCGTAGACATTGTTGTTGGAAATATGCCCTAGAGGCAATAATAAAAGTGTTATTATTATATTTCTTTGTTCATGATGATTGTCTTTTATTCATGCTATAACTGTATTATCCGGAAATCATGATACACGTGTGAATACATAGACCATAACATGTCCCTAGTGAGCCTCTAGTTGACTAGCTCGTTGGTCAATAGATAGTCATGGTTTCCTGACTATGGACATTGGATGTCATTGACAACGGGATCACATCATTAGGAGAATGATGTGATGGACAAGACCCAATCCTAAGCATAGCACAAGATCGTGTAGTTCGTTTTGCTAGAGCTTTTCCAATGTCAAGTATCTCTTCCTTAGACCATGAGATCGTGTAACTCCGGATACCGTAAGAGTGCTTTGGGTGTACCAAACGTCACAACGTAATCGGGTGACTATAAAGGTGCACTACGGTATCTCCGAAAGTGTCTTGGGTTGACACGGATCGAGACTGGGATTTGTCACTCCGTATGACGGAGAGGTATCTCTGGGCCCACTCGGTAATGCATCATCATAATGAGCTCAAAGTGACTAAGTGGTTAGTCACGGGATCATGCATTACGATACGAGTAAAGTGACTTGCCGGTAACGAGACTGAACAAGGTATTGGGATACCGACGATCGAGTCTCGGGCAAGTAACGCACCGATTGACAAAGGGAATTGTATACGGGTTTGATTGAATCCTCGACATCGTGGTTCATCCGATGAGATCATCGAGGAGTATGTAGGAGCCAACATGGGTATCCAGATCCGCTGTTGGTTATTGACCGGAGAGGCATCTCGGTCATGTTCATATCTCCGAACCCGTAGGGTCTACACACTAAGGTTCGGTGACACTAGGGTTGTAGAGATATTAGTATGCAGTAACCCGAAAGTTGTTGAGTCCGGATGAGATCCGGACATCACGAGGAGTTCGAAATGGTCGGGAGGTAAAGATTTATATATAGGAAGTCCAGTTTGACCACCGGAAAGTTTTGGGGTCACCGGTATTGTCTGGGACCACCGGAAGGGTCCCGGGTCCACCGGTGGGGCCACCTATCCGGAGGGCCCCATGGGCTGAAGTGGCGTGGGAACCAGCCTGGTGGGCTGGTGCGCCCACCCAAGGGCCCAAGGTGCCTAGGGTTGGAAACCCTAGGGGACCGTTGCCCGAGGGGCATCGCCCCTGTTGGAAACCCTAAGGGGCCGTTGCCGAGGGCCGCCCCCATCTAGATGGGATCTCCAGGGGCATCGCCCCCTAGCCCCTATATATAGTGGAGGGAGGAAGGCGAAGACCCGCATCTTGGCACCTCCTTCCCCTTGCTACACCTCCTCTTCCCGCAGACGCTTGGCGAAGCCTGCACGGATCCTGCTGCATCCACCACCACGCCGTCGTGCTGCTGGATCTTCATCAACCTCTCCTTCCCCTTGCTGGATCAAGAAGGAGGAGACGTCCACGCTGACCGTCGTGTGTTGAACGCGGAGGTGCCGTCCGTTCGGCGCTAGGATCTCCGGTGATTGGATCACGGCGTGTACAACTACCTCAACCCCGTTCTTTTGAGCGCTTCCGCGCGATCTACAAAGTGGTATGTAGATGCATCTCCCATGACTCGTTGCTTAGATGAACTCATAGATGGATCTTGGTGAAACCGTAGGAAAATTTTAATTTTCTCAAGCGTTCCCCAACAAAGGCATCATGAGCTAGGTCTATCGTAGTTCTCTTTGCACGAGTAGAACACAATTTAGTTGTGGGCGTGGATCTTGTCAATTTACTTGCCGCTACTAGTCTTATCTTGCTTCCGCGGTATTGTGGGATGAAGCGGCCGGACCAACCTTACACGTGCGCTTACGTGAGACCGGTTCCACCGACTAACATGCACTAGTTGCATAAGGTGGCTGGCGGTGTCTCTGCCTCCCACTTTAGTTGGGCGGATTCGATGAAAAGGGTCCTTATGAAGGGTAAATAGAAGTTGACAAGATCACGTTGTGGTTATTCGAGGTAAGAAAACGTTCTTGCTAGAACCCAATTGCAGCCACGTAAAAGATGCAACAACAATTAGAGGACGTCTAACTTGTTTTTGCAGCAATTGACATGTGATGTGATATGGCCAAGTTGTGATGAATGATGAATGACATATTGTGATGTATGAGATCATGTTCTTGTAATAGGAATCACGACTTGCATGTCGATGAGTATGACAACCGGCAGGAGCCATAGGATTTGTCTTTATTTTTATATGACCTGCGTGTCATTGAAGAACGCCATGTAATTTACTTTGCTTTATTGCTAAACGCGTTAGCCATAGAAGTAGAAGTAGTCGTTGGCGTGACAACTTCATGGAGGCACAATGATGGAGATCATGATGATGGAGATCATGGTGTCATGCCGGTGACAAGATGATCATGGAGCCCGAAGATGGAGATCAATGGAGTTTTATGATATTGGCCATATCATGTCACTACTATATAATTGCATGTGATGTTTATTATGTTTATACATCTTGTTTACTTAGAGCGACGGTAGTAAATAAGATGATCCCTTACAACAATTTCAAGAAGTGTTTCCCTAACTGCACCGCACCGTTGCTAAAGTTAAGTAAACTTCTAAGCACCACGTGATGATCGGTGTGATGGATTCTTACGTTCACATACAACGGGTGTAAGACAGATTTACACACGCGAAAACACTTAGGGTTTACTTGACGAGCCTAGCATGTACAGACATGGCCTCGGAACACGGAGACCGAAAGGTCGAACACGAGTCGTATAGAAGATACGATCAACATGAGAATGTTCACCGATGATAACTAGTCCGTCTCACGTGATGATCGGACACGGCCTAGTCGACTCGGATCGTGTAACACTTAGATGACTAGAGGGATGTCTAATCTGAGTGGGAGTTCATAATTTGATTAGATGAACTTAATTATCATGAACTTAGTCTAAAACTTTTGAATGACATGTCTTGTAGATCAAATGGCCAACGCTCATGTCAACTTGAACTTCAACGCGTTCCTAGAAAACCAAGCTGAAAGATGGCGGCAAAGAACTATACGGACTGGGTCCGAACTTGAGGATCATCCTCATAGCTGCCAGAAACAATATGTCCTAGAAGGACCGCTAGGTGACGCTCCGTCGAAGAACCAAGACATTATGAATGCTTGGCAGTCTCGTCTTGATGATTACTCCCTCGTTCGGTGCGGCATGCTTTACACTTAGAACCGGGCTCCAAAAGCGTTTTGAGCATCACGGAGCATATGAGATGTTCGAGGAGCTGAAACTTGTTTTCCAAGCTCACGCCGGGTCGAGAGATATGACATCTCCGACAAGTTCTATAGTTGTAAAATGGAGGAAAACAGTTACATCGGTGAGCACATATCAAGATGTCAGGGTTGCACAACCGTATGACCCAAATGAATATTAACCTCCACGATGAGGCGGTCATTGACAGAATCCTCCGATCGCTCCCACCAAGCTACAAGAGCTTTGTGATGAACTACAACATGCGAGGGATGGTAAAGACCATTCTGAAGTGTTCTCTATCTTTGAAGTCAGCCGAGGTTGAAATCAAGAAAGAACATCAAGTGTTGATGGTCAATAAGACCACTAAGTTCAAGAAGGGCAAGGGCAAGAAGAACTTCAAGAAGGACGGCAAGGAGGTTGCCGCGCCCGGTAAGCAAGTTGCCGGAAGAAGTCAAAGAATGGACCCAAACCCGAGACCGAGTGCTTTTATTGCAAGGAGGGGTCCTTTGAAGCGGAACTGCCCCAAATACTTAGCGGACAAGAAGGCCGCAACACTAAAGGTATATTTGATATACATGTAATTGATGTGTACTTTACCAAGACTCGTAGTAACTCCCGGTATTTGATACGGTGTCGTTGCTCATATTTGTAACTCACAGCAGAGCTGCGAAATAAGCGGAGACGGCAAAGGACGAGGTGACGATCGCGTGGGGAATGGTTCCAGTCGATGTGATCGCCGTCGGCATGCTACCTCTTCATTTACCTACGGGATTAGTTATGAACCTTAATAATTTTTATTTAGTGCCAAGTTTGAGCATGAATATTGTATCCGGATCTCGTTTAATACGAGATGGCTACTCATTTAAACCGAGAATAATGGTTGTTCTATTTATATGAGAGATATGTTTTATGGTCATGCTCCGATGGTCAATGGTTTATTCTTAATGAATCTCGGTTTAGTATTACACATGTTTATAGCGTGAATACCAAAAGATGTAAAGTTGATAACGATAGTCCCACATACTTGTGGCATTGCCGCCTTGGTCACATTGGTGTCAAGCGCATGAAGAAGCTCCATGCTGATGGACTTTTGGAGTCTCTAGATTATGAATCATTTGACACATGCGAACCATGCCTCATGGGCAAGATGACCAAGACTCCGTTCTCCGAACAATGGGCGAGCAACCAACTTGTTGGAAATCATACATACCGATGTGTGTGGTCCAATGAGTGTTGAGGCTCATGGAGGATATCGTTATGTTCTCACTCTCACAGATGACTTGAGTAGATATGGGTATGTCTACTTGATGAAACACAAGTCCGAGACCTTTGAAAGGTTCAAAGAATTTCAGAATGAAGTAGAGAATCAATGTGACCGAAAGATAAAATTCTTACGATCGGATCGTGGAGGAGAATATTTAAGTCACGAATTTGGTACACACTTAAGAAAATGTGGAATCGTTTCACAACTAACGCCGCTGGAACACCTCAACAGAACGGTGTGTCCGAGCGTCGAATCGCACTCTATTGGATATGGTGCGGTCTATGATGTCTCTTACCGATTTACCGCTATCATTTTGGGGATCGCTCTAGAGACAGCTACATTCACTTTAAATAGGGCACCGTCTAAGTCCGTTGAGACGACACCGTATGAATTATGGTTTGGGAAGAAACCTAAGCTGTCGTTTCTAAAAGTTTGGGGATGCGATGCTTATGTCAAGAAACTTCAACCCGAAAAGCTCGAACCCAAGTCGGAAAAATCGTCTTCATAGGATACCCTAAGGAAACCGTAGGGTATACCTTCTACTTAAGATCCGAGGGCAAGATCTTTGTTGCCAAGAACGGATCCTTTCTCGAAAAGAGTTTCTCTCGAAAGAAGTAAGTGGGAGGAAAGTAGAACTTCGATGAAGTACTACCTCTTGAACAGGATAGTAGTGCAGCTCAGAAAATGTTCTGTGATGCCTACACCAACCAAGAGGAAATTCATGATGATGATCAAGGTACTTGGATCAAGTTGCTCTTGAACTTCAGAGGTCCACTAGGACACGTTCCGCACTGAGTGGTACGGCAACCTGTCTTGGAAATCATGTTGTTAGACAACAATGAACCTTCGAACTATGAAGAAGCGATGGCGGCCCAGATTCCAACAAATGGCTAGAAGCCATGAAGTCCGAGATAGAATCCATGTATGAAAACAAAGTGTGGACTTTGGTGACTTGTTCGATGATCGGCGAGCGATAGAAAACAAATGGATCTTTAAGAGGAAGACGGACGCGGATGGTAATGTCACCATCTATAAAGCTCGACTTGTCGCTAAGGGTTATCGGCAAGTTCAAGGGATTGACTACGATGAGACTTTCTCTCCGTGGCGAAGCTTAAGTCCGTCCGAATCATGTTAGCAATTGCCGATACTATGATTATGAGATATGGCAGATGGGCGTCAAAACAGCGTTCCTTAACGGATATCTTAAGGAAGAGCTGTATATGATGCAGCCGGAGGGTTTTGTCGATCCTAAGAACGCTAACAAAGTATGCAAGCTCAACGATCCATTTATGGGCTGGTGCAAGCATCTCGGAGTTGGAACATTCGCTTTGATGAGATGATCAAAGCGTTTGGGTTATTGAGACTTATGGAGAAGCCTGCGTTTACAAGAAAGTGAGTGGGAGCTCAGTAGCATTTCTCATATTATATGTAGATGACATACTTGATGGGAAATGATATAGAATTCTTGGACAGCATTAAGGCCTACTTGAATAAGTGTTTTTCAATGAAGGACCTTGGAGAAGCTGCTTATATATTAGGCATCAAGATCTATAGAGATAGATCGAGACGCCTCATAGGTCTTTCACAAAGCACATACCTTGATAAGATTTTGAAGAAGTTCAAAATGGATCAGTCAAGAAGGGTTCTTGCTCAGATTGCAAGGTGTGATATTGAGCTCAGCTCAATGCCCGACCACGACAAAAGATAAAGAAGAGATGAGTGTCATCCCTATGCCTCAGCCATAGGATCTATTATGTATGCCATGCTGTGTACCAGACCTGATGTAAACCTTGTCGTAAGTTTGGTAGGAAGGTACCAAAGTAATCCCGCAAGGAACACCGGACAGCGGTCAAGAATATCCTGAAGTACACGAAAAGGACAAAGGACATGTTTCGCTTTATGGAGGTGACGAAGAGCTCGTCAGAACGGGTTACGTCGGCGCTAGCTTCGACACGATCTGATGACTCTAAGTCACAAACCGGATACGTGTATATGTTGAATGGTGGAGCGATGGCTGGTGCAGCTGCAAGCGAAGCGTCGTGGCGGGATCTACATGTGAAGCGGAGTACATGGCAGCCTCGGAGGCAGCGCGCATGAAGCAATTTGGGTGAAGGAGTTCATCACCGACCTAGGAGTCATACCCAATGCGTCGGGGCCGATCAAACTCTTCTGTGACAACACCGGAGCTATTGCACTTGCCAAGGAGCCCAGGTTTCACAAGAAGACCAGCACATCAAGCGTCGCTTCAACTCCATCCGTGAAAACGTTCGGGATGGAGACATAGAAATTTGCAAAGTACATACGGATCTGAATGTCGCAGATCCGTTGACTAAACCTCTCATGAAAGCAAAACATGATCAACACCGTAACTCTATGGGTGTTCGATTCATCACAATGTAACTAGATTATTGACTCTAGTGCAAGTGGGAGACTGTTGGAAATATGCCCTAGAGGCAATAATAAAAGTGTTATTATTATATTTCTTTGTTCATGATGATTGTCTTTTATTCATGCTATAAGCAGTATTATCCGGAAATCGTGATACACGTGTGAATACATAGACCATAACATGTCCCTAGTGAGCCTCTAGTTGACTAGCTCGTTGGTCAACAGATAGTCATGGTTTCGACTATGGACATTGGATGTCATTGAGAACGGGATCACATCATTAGGAGAATGATGTGATGGACAAGACCCAATCCTAAGCATAGCACAAGATCGTGTAGTTCGCTTTGCTAGAGCTTTTCCAATGTCAAGTATCTCTTCCTTAGACCATGAGATCGTGTAACTCCGGATACCGTAAGAGTGCTTTGGGTGTACCAAACGTCACAACGAATCGGGTGACTATAAAGGTGCACTACAGGTATCTCCGAAAGTGTCATTGGGTTGACACGGATCGAGATCGGATTTGTCACTCCGTATGACGGAGAGGTATCTCTGGGCCCACTCGGTAATGCATCATCATAATGAGCTCAAAGTGACTAAGTGGTTAGTCACGGGATCATGCATTACTGATGCGAGTAAAGTGACTTGCCGGTAACGAGACCGAACAAGGTATTGGGATACCGACGATCGAGTCTCGGGCAAATAACGCATCCGATTAACAAAGGGAATTGTATACGGGGTTTGATTGAATCCTCGACATCGTGGTTCATCCGATGAGATCATCGAGGAGTATGTGGGAGCCAACATGGGTATCCAGATCCCGCTGTTGGTTATTGACCGGAGAGGCATCTCGGTCATGTCTGCATATCTCCCGAACCCGTAGGGTCTACACACTTAAGGTTCGGTGACACTAGGGTTGTAGAGATATTAGTATGCAGTAACCCGAAAGTTGTTCGGAGTCCCGGATGAGATCCCTGACGTCACGAGGAGTTCGGAATGGTCCGGAGGTAAAGATTTATATATAGGAAGTCCAGCCGCCACCGGAAAGTTTTGGGGTCACGTATTGTACCGGACCACCGGAAGGGTCCCGAGGGCCCCATGGGCTGAAGTGGCGTGGGAACCAGCCCCGGTGGGCTGGTGCGCCCCACCCAAGGGCCCAAGGCGCCTAGGGTTGGAAACCCTAGGGACCGTTGCCCTCGAGGGGCATCGCCCCGGTTGAAACCCTAAGGGGCCGTTGCCGGGCCCCCCCATCTAGATGGGATCTCCAAGGGGCATCGCCCCTAGCCCCTATATATAGTGGAGGGAGGAAGGCGAAGACCCGCATCTTGGCACCTCCTTCCCCTTGCTACACCTCCTCTTCCCGCAGACGCTTGGCGAAGCCTGCCGATCCTGCTGCATCCACCACCACGTCGTCGTCAGTCTTGCTGGATCTTCATCAACCTCTCCTTCCCCTTGCTGGATCAAGAAGGAGGAGACGTCCACGCTGACCGTCGTGTGTGTTGAACGCGGAGGTGCCGTCCGTTCGGTGCTAGGATATCCGGTGATTGGATCACGACGTGTACAACTACCTCAACCCCGTTCTTTTGAACGCTTCCGCTCGCGATCTACAAAGTGGTATGTAGATGCATCTCCCATGACTCGTTGCTTAGATGAACTCATAGATGGATCTTGGTGAAACCGTAGGAAAAATTTTAATTTTCTGCAACGTTCCCCAACAATTGTTTCTCGCTTCATTTTTCCGGCACTTGCATGCAGACTGTTTGTTTATCTCCATGATGCTTTAAGTATGCCTCGCACACATGCTATCTACCTATCCCTTAATACAGATATGTGTCACACAAACTCCTTCTCCCTATATCTAAGTGTCACTCCCCCCACCCAGCACACACACACACACTTCCCGACACCGAAGGAGTAGCGTGACACCTCGATCTTGATACTAATATATCTGCTGGCTTCTCTCTCAAACACAAACACACACACACACACTATCCGACACCAAAGGAGTAGGGTGGCACCTCGATCTTGATAGTAATCTGTCTACTGCTTCTCTCTCTGTCGGGCATGCTTAGGGAACGGGGTCCCTGACTTGCACTGCACTGCTCATGGGCGTGGCTCAAGGAGGCCCAAGACGCCCATCTTCATCAACACAAGCTCAAGACCCTCGCGAGGGGCAAGCCTCCTGAGGCGGACGACAAGGAGCTTCCTCGAGCACGGCCTCGTCAGGCTGGCTCATGAGGAGGCGGAGAGTTCAAGGCAGGGTACCTCGAGAGGTGCCCATGACGCAGCCATGACGACCAAGGGCGCCCGGTCGGCGCGCCGCCCACAAAGGTCCTCCTTTCCTCTTTGGTGCAAAGGGAGCAAGCGCAGCGAGAGCATCAAGCAAAGGCATCCGTTTGGTGCAACAAGACCAAGACCAGCCCAACGGCTGGAAGGGAGTCATCGTGGAGCCCAAGCAAAGGCATCACCAGAGCCTTTGGCGGCGAGGACCAACTTTAGTCAGGATAAGTGTACCCGCTGTTCCCCTTCAAAATGGTCAATTGTTGGCGCCCTTCCCGCTCAATATTTGGGAAGAGGCCTAGGGCCTTTTCCTATAAATTGGAGTAGCCACCCCCAGGGACAAAGAGGGAAGATCCAGACCGAAGACCCGAATCCTCATCAAGAAACCAATAGCTAGAGCGACTGAACACCATCTAGCAGTTCATCGCACCCGCCAAGAACAGACCCTCCCGAGGCTGTTCTTCCTTGTATCGTTCCTCATCAGCCCAAGAGGCAATCCAGCACACCACACACTGGAGTAGGGTATTACACCACAATGGTGGCCCGAACCAGTATAAATCTCGTGTCTCTTGTGCTGTTCCGTTTAGTAGTTTAGGTCCCAGTGATTCGGCGAGTGCGAGACGGTGGAAGGTTGGATCTACGCGCGCACTTCGTGTTCGAACCTCAAGGGTCTCGCGGAACCGAAATCCGACATTTGGCGCGCCCGTAGGGTGCGCCGGAATCTACTTTCGTCGCCCGTTCTTCCCGACCACCGCAACCATGTCGACGCCCGTCCGAACCGCGCTAAGGCGCCGAGCCGCCCTCGCCTCCCATGTCGCCAGACAGCTCCGTCGGCGGGCGCCTCGTCGTTCCCGTCGCCTGCCGTCAACGCCGCCACCGGCCCGGCGGGGAACGAGCAGCAAGCATCGTCCCAGCACCCGTCCATGAGGCGGGACGGCCGCACCGCCACGCCTTCGCTCACCCCCGCTGGTTCTTCGTCACGCGCGCCCCGCGCGGCCATGGAGGCCCGAGCTGCACTCATCGCGGCAAACGAGCTCCTGCGCTACCGCCCCGTCGACGACGTCTATGAAGAATGGCTCGACCGAGTCGCCGAGCTCGTCCGCGCTGCAGGAGGCGCCCCCGCACCGTCTATCTCGTTGCACCGCACTTTCCGCCCTGGCGATGAAGCTCCCGGGGCCTCGGCCGCCTTCTCCTCAAGAAGGCGCCGCCCTCAAGCGCGCTGGGGCCTCGGCGGAACCCGCTCCGCCAAAGCCGCGCAACAAGATCGAGCTGTCAAGAAGTTCTCGCCCACGAGAAGCTGCCCGAAGCGCTCCCGCTCAAAGACGTCAGACCCTCGCTGCCCCGGCCCGTGGCGCAGGAGGCCCGCAAGACCAAGCTCTCGTCGTCCGAGGCCCCCGCGGCCACGGCGGGCTGCCGCGCCTTCACCTCCGAAGGCGCAAAGGTCGTGGGCCGCCAAGTTCAAGCCGACCTGCCTCCTCGCTCGACGGCACGGTGACCCTACGGAGTTCCTCCACTCTGAGCTGGGCATCGAGGCTGCCAACGGGATGAAAATGTCATGGCGAACTGGTTTCCCATGGCGCCAAGGACGGAGCCCGCACTGCTCCTGAATCCGCCCTGTGCACGATCTCTTCTGGCCGAGATGCGCACCCGCTTCATCGCCAACTTCCGTGGTACTCGCGACCGCCACCCGCCGTGAGCGACATGCGCCGAATCAAGCGCAGCCGGGAAACCCTGCAAAAGTACATCCAGCGCTTCAACAATGCACGCCAAGACCCGCCTCGCGAGGGAGGCCGGAGGATCAGCCTCGCGAGATCGCCTGCAGGCAACGCAGTTCTCCCTCCGCCGCCGCAGCCAAGGAGAAATGAGGACCGTCATCGGGGCGAGGGGCCGGGGCTTCAGAACCGCGGCGATCGCAGATCCATCGGGCGGAGCTCAAGCCCCACCTCTCAACGCATCTTCAAGCAGTTCGCCCGCGAAGTGAATGCAGTCCTCCCAAGCTCGAGGCCACGCGCCCTCTCGGTGGTCGGCATGCGCCATCACGCTCAGCTCAGCGGATCAGCTCAAGTCGCGTACACAGCGGAGTTCTCCGATGCTTTGTTCCCCAATCATCGACAACGTGTTGGTCACCAAGACCCTCATCGACGGCGGGCCAGGACTCAACGTCCTGTCCGTGGAAACATTCAACAATCTTCAAGTGCCTTACAGTCAGCTTCAGCCAACCAAACCTTTCTCCGGAGTCACCGACGGCTCCACGGTCCCGATCGGGCAGGTCCGCCTTCCTGTCACCTTCGGGGCTCGCGACAACTACCGCACCGAGCTCATCGACTTCGACGTCGCCACATTCGCCGCCGACAACACCATCCTCGGGTACCCGCTACCGGCCAAATTCATGGCCGTGACCCACCACGGCTACAACGCCCTCAAGATGCCAAGAAGCGGTGGGGTCATCACGGTGCCCCGTGAAGAGAGAGACGCAGCAGTGCTCCCCGGAGCAAGCCTTTCGAGCCGCAGACGCTAGAAGACCTGCACCGCAGCAGCAGGAGGCCTCCGAAGCCGCACCCAAGAAGAAGAAGACATCGACCGCCCGGCTCCTCAAGAGGCAAGCCCTCGTGGCCCGTGACCGGCCAGGGGGAGCCTCCTTCCATCGCATAGGAAAGCTCGCCTGATGCCCTCCTCAGCCGGGCTCGGGGCTCTCCTCGAGGGCCGCCGACCTCGCCAAGGTCACGAGGGAGGCGCTTGGGCACCACGTGGGGCGTGCTTGAGCACGCTTCCCATAGCGGTGAGCAAGGCAAGGAGGGCCGAACCCTCGGGGAGTTCGTCGGCAAGGCCATTCAGAGCTACAGAGTCAAGGGTCATGAGGGGCAGCCGCCGCCACCACTGTGGCCCCCATCCAGCGAGGATGGTGGGTTGCGCGTCTGCATCGACATACCAGGCTCAAGCGAGCCACGCCTCAAGAGCGCCTCGGCCCTCGCGAGTGGGGCGCTGCAGTGGCCCGCCCACAGCCTACGCACGCATGCCTCACGGCCTGCCAAACGCAGCTTCTTCGCACCACATCTCATGAGGGCCATCCCGAGGCTCGAGAGATCGTGCACGCCACAGCCTCGCGCGGAGATGGAGACGGCCCCGAGGAGCCGCCAGCGCCTCCGATCCTCCCGAGGCCCCGGCCCGGGGCTCATGAGGATCGGCTCCCGCACCCCACCGAGTCTTCTACACCAACACCTCTTCGTCCCCAACATCACCAGTGACATCTTTAAGTTTTATTTCCTGGGAGCGCCTTGAGGTCGCATTATTCCCGTGCCGCGTGGGTCCGCCCTGCGGCATGTATCCCTTTTATTTCATGTCATTAGCCTATCTGTTGGGGCCCCTCGGCTGCATCATCCCCAAGCCGCCGGGCATATCCCAGCCGCATGTATCCTTCTTACGCTTTCCTTAGGATTATGCTCTCGCCCACCATGCTTGTTATTTGGTGCCTTTTTCCGGGTGACGGAATCTTGCACGTTAAAGGGGGTGCCCGAGCATCGCGACTCGTGGCTCCCACCGCTCTCCGCCCCTCACCCTCTGGTCTTGTCCATGGCATCGCGACCTGGCTTGCCGGCGACGGCCGAGACCAGCCCGAGAGCCGGGACCCGAGGACGAGAGTTTCATCATCTAACCCAGCTTATGCGCTAAAGGAGGGTACCGAGCATCGCGGCTCGGGCTCCTACCGCTCTCCGCCCTCACCCTCTGGTCTTATCCATGGCATCGCGACCGGCTTGCCAACGACGGCCGAGACCAGCCCGAGAGCCGGACCCGAGGACGAGAGTTGCTGATCTAACCCAGCTTGCGCGTTAAAGGGGGTGCCCGAGCATCGCGACTCAGGCTCCTACCGCTCTCCGCCCTCACCCTCTGGTCTTGTCCATGGCATCACGACCGGCTTGCCACCGACAATGAGACCAGCCCGAGAGCCGGACCAAGACGAGAGCACCGCACTGCCAAATTTGCAGAACACACTCAAGATAAGGCCCAGAGCCAGGCGCAACCTGCCTTGAGGTAGGGCCCCGTGAGTCCCGCGCTGGCTCACGGGCGCCCCAACGCACCTCGTGAGGCCTCTCGCGCCTCTGCCAAGCAACTAATAGCAGGACTAACGATCGCCACGGTGAGCTCTTGTTCCTTTTGTGGTGAACCTGCAGGGTCCCTCCAAGGAGCACGAAATGACCTCGCCACGCAATCTCTCGCCGGCCTAAGCACGGACCAAGAGCCGCACCAGGAAGCATTGTCCTGACCTCGAGATAAGTCACCCCGGACACACTAGTTATCGCAACACCATCCCCACACTCAATGCAACCTGTGTTAGCAACGCCGCTCCTTTCTCACGAATGATGGCTGCTTGAGCGCCAAGGGGACCCCCGAGCATCGCGACTCGGGGCTCTTATCGACCTCGGGCCGCCACCTCCTGCCTTGACCACGGCATCGTGACTGGCATACCAGCGACGGCTGAAGCCGCCTTGGGACTGGGACCTGTCGGCGCAGAGCATCAGGCCCTCGTGAGGACTGAAAGGAGGAAACCGAGCTAGAACGGAATGAGCATCTCGCACTGCCTCATAAAAAGGGTTACATTGACAAACGAAGCTACAAACATCTTACAAGCCCCCGCGGGGTACATTCTTGGCTCCTCACAGGAACAAAAGACGCGAATCCTGAGGAATCCTAACTACATGGGGCATCGCGGCAGATGCCATCATCAACAGTGGGCTGTCCGGCACCGGCGCCAACCCCATCCAGAGCAGGGGCTGCGACGGCCTGACGAGCCCGCCCTGCTCCGGGAACGGCGCAGGCTCGGGGCTCGAGGCTGCTGCCGCCGCCTCCGAGTCGCTGGATCCTCGGCGCCTCTGTCGCTGAGGAGCTGCCAAGGGAGTGGTCGGTCGGCCTCTGCCTCACCGCAGCAGATTCCACCACCTCTCCCGGGCAGCACTCCACCGACGACCCTCCGTCAAGACCTTGAAGGACACCACCAAGCACCATCGTACTCCGGTGGATCGTGAGGGCGCCCATGTCGTGCAGACCAGGCGACCTCGCCCAGCCTCGAGTCATGAAGACCTCGCCGGGCAACTATCACGACCTCTGCCTGGTCACGAGGGTGCCGCAGCCGGCGTCTTGCAGATCGAGTCCTGGGGTTCCTTCACGACGACGGAGGCGAAGAAAGAAGGAAGACGTATCCAAGATTTAGGAGGTGTGGTGACGTGAAGCAAGAACTCCCGGCAGGAGCCCTCGGCGTGGACTCTGGGGGGGAAGACGCACACCTTCGTGACCCGCCGGCACCGTCGGCAGCGCCGCTCGTGGCGCCCGGCGTCACCTCCTTCGGAGCCGCCAATGCGCGCGTACAAGGGAAGAGGGAACCCTGGTGGCGGCAGCTCGCACCTGGGCACGAGCGCCTCCTGGCGAGCGCTCTTGCCCTGATACCAGAGGGCAAGCCGCTTCTTTGGGGGGGGGGGCAGGTCAGGATCCTCTTGAGGAGCCTTTCCCTTCTCTTCCGTGGAGAACCGGCAGATCGGAGCCATGGCAACCAGACGAAACAAGGAGGAGGAGAAGCAGAAGGATAAGACTGGAAGGGCGCGCGCCGTTCCATACTTATAGCCGGCGAAGGCCAACCGTCGGCCTCCACGATCACCGGTAATCATGACCGACTCTGCATGCAAGGACTTGTCGAATCCGGGTGGTTACCGAGGCATCATGGGGAAGCGGTGCGCACGCGTCCAAACAACCGCCACGCGGTGCCCAAGGTCCTTGAGGCTGTTAGGGCTCCTTGACGCTCGCGACTTGCCCTTTCGCCTCTCTGCTTTCGCCAAGTTCGGGCGCGCCATGGGCCCGGGGCTATTGTCGGCGCTTCGGGAACGGGGTCCCAGACTTGCTCGCTCATGACCTGCGGCGTGGCTCGAAGGAGGCCCAAAGACGCCCATCTTCATCAACACAAGCTCAAGACCCTCGCGAGGGGCAAGATTCATGGGCGGACGACAAGGAGCTTCTCGAGCACGGCCTCGTCAGCTGGCTCATGAGGAGGCGGAGAGTTCAAGGCAGGGTACCTCGCGAGGTGCCCATGACGCAAGCCATGACGACCAAGGGCGCCAATCGGCGCCCAGCCAAGACAAAGGTCCTCCTTTCCTCTTTGGTGCAAAGGGAGCAAGCGCAGACGAGCATCAAGCAAAGGCATCCGCTTTGCAACAAGACCAAGACCAGCCCAACGGCAGGAAGGGAGTCATCGTGGAGCCCAAGCAAAGGCCATCACCAGAGCCTTTGGCGGCGAGGACCAACTTTAGTCGGGATAAGTGTACCCGTTGTTCCCCTTCAAAATGGCCAATTGTTGGCGCCCTTCCCGCTCAATATTTGGGAAGAGGCCCAGGGCCTTCACCTATAAATAGGAGTAGCCACCCCCAGGGACAAAGAGGGAAGATCCGGACCGAAGACCCGAATCCTCATCAAGAAACCAGTAGTTAGAGCGACTGAACACCATCTAGCAGTTCATCGCACCCACCAAGAATAGACCCTCCCGAGGCTGTTCTTCCTTGTATCGTTCCTCATCAGCCTAAGAGGCAATCCATCACACCACACACTGGAGTAGGGTATTACACCACAATGGTGGCCCGAACCAGTATAAATCTCGTGTCTCTTGTGTTGTTCCGTTTAGTAGTTTAGGTCCCAGCGATTCGGCGAGGTGCGAGACGGTGGAAGGTTGGATCTCCGCGCGCACCCCGGTGTTCGAACCTCAAGGGTCTGCCGGAACCCGAAATCCGACACTCTCAAACACACACACACTCGCTAGTTGTGCCTCTGTGCCTACCGCGCACACTCTTGATACGTCTTTCTCTCCCCCCCCACAATGACAGCAGAAGGGTGACAACTTGATTTGATCTTAATCTATCAATTGGTTTCTCTCTCAAACATTGTGTCTCTATGCCTCGCTCAGATACACTCGATACGTCTTTCTCTCCATAGCCACCTCGATATGTAGACTTCTCGCGCGCGCACAGCTGTAGTGACCATGACGCTGACCCAGTGTGCCTTGTTTTTACCGGCCTCATGTGATAGTTTTCACCCTTTTTCTGTTGATTAACAAGGCAACATTTTCTTTGTTACTACTAGTCAATCTGAAATCATTCGGGGCAGACATAAAATATATCACTTCAACCCAATTATCACAGTAACTATTTTAAAAGAAACTAGCTAGATGCCCATGTGTTGCACGGAACATCAAGATGCATTTGTATGAGTAGTTTATCTTGTGAGAGAAAAGGATGAACGAGCGAAGGCCTTATTTGCAAACTTGGAGACGGGTGTGGGTATCTTTTTGCAAAATTGCCATAGTTTCCTTCCTATCCGTTAGATATAAATCCAATGGCCTATATTGCAGGATGGCACGCACACCATCATCACCAACTCTGTTTTCTACTCCCTCTGTTCCTAAATATTTGTCTTTTTAGAGATTTCAACAAGTGACTACATACGAAGCAAAATGAGTGAATCTACACTCTAAAATATGTCTACATACACATCCGTATGTGGTAATCCATTTGAAATCTGAAAAAGATAAATATTTAGGAAAGGAGGGAGTATAAGAGTAGACATGGAGATATATCTCCAGCATGGTCCACAACTAAAATGTGTTGGACTGGTTCGAGCCGGATGCTCGCAATGCGATGACCTGTGTTCGAATTTTGTCCTTAAGTTTAGATTTTTATATTATATATTGTTTAATATATACTTCTTTCGCTACTATACTTATAGTGGAACCCATGGATTACTTAGAATACAAGATTAAGGATGGACTTGTTTCTTTTTAATATTCTGTACGAAGCTGTAGCCACCCTGCAAGTCACGTGTACACTGTACATGCAATTAACTTTTTATAGAGGGAGAATCATACATGCAATTAACTCAAATGGATTGGATGTGACTCTATTATTTCCAGCATAAGAGCATCTCTAACGGCAGCCGGCAAATTTCCTCCCGATTCCTTCTGCGGAGGATGACATCAAATGCCAGCGGCATACATTTTCACAACTCTAACCAACCAGAGGAAATTCGTGCAAACACGAACTGATTTCATATAAGCATGAAGGATTTCGTATAAAAAAGCTGGATCTTCGTATATACATGATGGATTTCATTACATTTACATGAACTAGGCGGTGCTAATCCGGCTCTCATGGTATAGTTAATACTCCCTCCGTCCGAAAATACTTGTCCTAGAAATGGATGTATCTAGACTTATTTTAGTTATAGATACATCTAATTTATCCATTTTGAGAACAAAAATTTCCGGACGGAGGGACTACCTAATCTAAATGGCCGCCCGCGGATCCCTTTGTCTTCCTCATGTCCGACAGACACTTGCGGGGTCGATGAAGGTCCCCGGAAGAGACGACGCAGCAAAGAAACCACCTTTAGACGCATTCGTCGCCTCGGCGGTGGCCTTCATGGGACCCAAGTGGTGGCGGCCTCTCGTGTTCTACCTCTCCTCAACTCAGAGAAGCCGGCCACCGACTTGTCGCTCTCCATGCGCCCGGCTTCTGTCTCTGCCTGCATGGCGCTGTCGCAGGCACGGGAGGCGTGCCCACAGACACGGGAGGTGCGGCCACCGCAGAAACTGGTGGCGCGGTACGACGTGGCAGCGATGATGCCAGTGCCGCCGTGCCGGCATGGAGCAACTCGCCACTCCTCATCGAGCTGAACTGGAGCAGCGAGTTGCTGAACCACGCGCCTGCTTGGGGCGGCAACTAACTCCGTCGGGCCAAGCAAGGTTCGTGAAGCACTGAGCGGCCTCGCCCGTATCCGAAGGGCTCGGCGGACCACCCGGCCGGGTAGTATGCCGGAGAACAGCTCCTCATAAGCCATCGGAAGAGTGGAGAAAATGGTGAAGGAGGAGATGGGGGAGCGGCAGAGGGGTGCGAATCTTGCCCGATGTCTGTCTAGCCTCGTTTAAATAGAGGGCGGGCGGTAGGAGATTGTCCAGCGTCTAGCCTCGTTTAAACTGAGGGCGGATCAGAGCTCGGCCGGTGTTGCGTTTAATTCCGGCCCTCTCATGAATGGATGTGTGGCCGGAGTAGGTTTCTCGGTTTGCATGCGGGTTTAACGGAGGCGTTTGATGGAGGCGAGGAGGCGTGTTCAGTCGGGCGTGCAGCGAGTGGTGCAGTACTATTCGATTTGACAGCGGGCGGCGCAGTTCCTAATACGGCTTTAATGCAGACGAGGGAGATGGGTAGCAGTTCCCGAAATGTTGAACGACCAATGATGCATCTTCCTTCAATTAGCATCATGAATGCATGAGGGAAGTAATGGGAGGAGGACCAGGAAAAAAGGCAGCACGATGTGAATGTAACGTAGTTTGCACTCCTATAAAGGCGCCCTCCATTCTAATGCATCTACCACATCGTATGGACCTAAGCATTTGCCTAAGCACCTACACTAAGCACAAAAGTGCTCACTCCAGACCCATGGCGACGATGCGCGCGAGCGGCCAGCGGCTGTGCGAGATGGTCCACGACGCCGGCCTGCAGCATGGCGCCGAGGATCGTCTCCAGACGGTGTTGGCAACCGGCTGGTGGATGGCCATCATCGACGCCAGCTACGACTCTCAGTTGGACCAGATGATCATTACCACCACCAACAAGTTCACCGTCGTCAAGAAGCTCGCGGACGACATCGCCGTACCCTTCAGCCCGCGCGCCCAGGCTCCTAATTGCCTGCCACCCTAATCGGCCTCCATCGCCGGAACCTCTTTCAAGCACTGGTGGCCCTACGACTGCCCGCCGATGCCACGAAGAATGTCCACCTGGAGATTGCACTCGCCGCGAGGCGCCTCGCCCTGGAAGAATTCGTCGACCTACACATCCACATGCACGAGCAAATCGTCTACATATGAATCTATGAGGCCAGTCGGGACGCTACAATGTTGGCCTTCCTCAACCGGCTGGAAGCCTTGGATGCCTTTTCTGAGAAGCACCTTAACCTCGCCACAAAAGCTGCCGCTCCTTAGCCGCCAGTCGGTGGCCCGGCGAGTTGAGTTGAGGAGGAGGAGGTCGTACGTTGATGGATGCATCTTTCTTCTTGCCTCCTATAACCACCACTGCGATCGCATCATCGTGGCCTTAATTCTTATTGTGCTATTGCATTCTCGTTCCAGTCAGTACAGACATGTGCGATCCCTTTGCTTAATTATATGCATCACTGTAACTAGTACTCCATCATTTATAAGTTGTGCTTACCTTTTCCATCAACTTCGTGCAACGCACGGGCATCTTGCTAGAAACACTAGAACACGTCAGACGGCATGTGACCAAACCGACGATGCGCCAACCTAGCTACTACCCTGCTTATCTGGCGGAAAAAGCCCCGCACTAGCGTTTCCAATCATTATTTCTATCTATCGATCATGCCAAGGAGCAGAACCAAATGTTACAATTTATACATGTTTCTCTACTCCTACTCCTATAAAAGACTTAGTTGGTGATGGTGGTATGTCTGCCATCCGTCGTTTCTGACCATTAGATCTGCATCTAACGGTTTTTTTTTGAAAGCTTAGGACAGTGAGGGCAGCCCCTCACTGACTTCAAGTTAACTCAACACAAATGTACATTAGGATGGGTATGTTAATCCCTCACCACTAGAGAGGAAATAGAGTAGAGGGACAAAATACAATACAAAGTAGTGTTCTGTTTGGCAAGCTAGATAGAAGTGACAAAGCTGTCCACGAATGGCACCAGAGCCTCCCTGACCCTGTATCTCATCATATGAAAATCGGTCTTGAACCTGAGGAGCCAGCCCTCAAACGTAGGTAGCACCCCCGTGAAGTGTCTGTTGTTGTGTTCCTTCCAAATGCTCCAGGCCGAAATGATGAATATGTCCATAAACATAGGGTTCGCCCACCTGGCTCTTGCCTCATGCACAAGTTGGAGCTCATTATCGCCGCCATCCAATCGATCCCCAACGCATCCAAAGAAGCCCTCTCGAATCGAATAATGGAAGAAAAGATGCTCAACCATTTCTTCAAGGGTCATCACAGAGGAGGCAAGTGTACACGCCATCACGCAACTTCATGCCCTCCTCTTTAGCATGTTCCCGGTATTCACCATCCGCTAGAAGGAGCCATGCAAAAACCCTCCATTTATTAGTGCATTTTAAATTCCAGATCCATTTGAAAGCATCGTCTGCCACCACCTCACGAAAGCAATGATCGTAGTACTTCTTAGGACTGAAAGCATCTAACGGTTGTGAGGTAAGTTGTGGCATTTTTGCAAAAATAGCCCACTTCTCTGCTCCAATTTGTAGAAACCCCCTTATTATCTTGAAAGCAACCACATCCCTCCCTCACCTCATCAAAACAGCCTGAGAAATATATTTTGAGTGAAAAGTAATATATTTTTAGTGGTATATATGTATTATCAAAACAAGAGTGTTTTCTTTCAAGTTTGTGAACAAGTACTACTATTCTACTACTTTGGATCTGTCGCAACGCATGGGCACATTGCTAGTAAAAGGAGAAGGCCTGCCACGTTCGCGTCACACCCCCACACGCTCGGGAATCGGGAGTACTCCACGGCCCGTCCGGCATGCCACATAGCTAGGGAAGGCGTGTTGCCTAGAATTTTCACTTTCATGTGGGACTGCAATTGAGCAAACCGACTATTGGCAAACCGCACCCCGCCCGCCGCATTGGAAAATAGAAACGAGGAGGGGAAGATCTAGTTGTAGCACGGAAGCCAAGAAATTTGGTGTCAGATGGGGCTCGTCGATAGAGTAGCAGCATTCCATACTACTACTCCTACTAGTACGAAGTTTGTACTACAACTAGTACTACCACTATACAACTAGGTACGTGCACGGCACAGCATCGTAGGAACAAAAAACGGGAAGATCTGGTTTTGGCTGATTTATCTTTTTTTCAGTCAACGTAGTATGAATAATATGATGTGGGGGGCACCCATGAAGCTTATGTGGCTTGGTTGCATGGCTAGGAAAGGCTAGAGAAAAACAAATAGATAATGTGTTTAGAGTGCACTCCACTAAATATATATACTTTGGATCCATTGCAACGCACGGGCCGGCACATTGGTAGTAGTAAGAAACAAATTCTGGGTTTGGCACGAGTTCGTACTGCGGGAGCACCACAAGGCCTACTGCAGGAGTTACATTTCCCTCTCGGGGCCCACGGGACCGAGCTTCAGTGGCTTACTGCACCGGCCTATGAGTCAATGACATGTGGACCTTCAATGCGGCTGGCCCACATGTCATTCTCATGGTGGTGGCGTGGTTCGTGACTCACTCGTTCGAGATGAACCGGCCGATGGTGGTGTGGCCTCAAGCGAGGGTACCACACCAAGGCGTCGGGCGTTAAGAGGCGAGATGGCCACACCGCGGGTACTACCAGTAGTACGTATACTCCACCGAGGATTGATGCCCGGACGAAATGTCTCATAGCCGCTGGGTGAAAATTCGATGGTGCGGGAGTACGGATCAGAGCACAGGAGTGGAGCAGGCAAACCGCATCCAATCCGGTGTGGCTATGGTAGAAACTTGATGGTCGCCACAGTTTAGCTGGCCCGCATGTCATGCACACAAAGGCAGAGGAGCGGTAGGGCCGAGAGGGATGAGGCGCACGTTGGGGGATGTCGTGCTGTGGGTTGGAGCGGCGTCGTGGGAATCGCGTGTGGCAATGGTAGAAACGTGATAGTCATCGTGGTTCAACTTCCATGGACAAGCTGTCATGTCTGCTGACACATGCATTGCATACTGCTCACTGCAAGGAACAGTAGTAGAGAAAACTTGTTCCAAAGATACCATTATTCCGATAAAATTCTAGAGATATCATTAGTTTTTACACATGGGATTACTTCTGCAAGGGTCAATCACAACAGGTGTTTTGTAAAAAAAAAATTGCATCTTGATGTTCCCTGCAATGCATGGGCATCTTGCTGTTATAGAAGAAGTCCAGACGGGCATCTTGCCGCAGGGTGTGCCACCGACCCAAACTCATTTTTATTCAGACGCTTCGGTGCACCAGATGCCGTGCCACGCTACAAAATGTAAAAAAAACAGGTCCAATTTTTTAAAACCTATTATCTTCAAACCAGCCGCACCCGTCCCTCACCTCATCAAAACAGCCCGAGGAATATATTTTGAGTGAAGCATGATTTATTTTTATTGATATATGTATATCAAAACACTGGTGCGCGTCGGTCCTAAACAAACGGTTTTTAACTCCTTTCCGCGGCGGCATTTGGAACCGTCGCCAGGTGAGTGTGGGAGATAGGGGGTCCTTCCCACACGACCCAGAAACCGTCGGGGATATGCCCTCCTGGCACACACGTTCGGCAAAATGAGGTCGTGTGCGACCGGCGAGCGCTCAAATATGGAAATACGTACACTAGAGCTAAAAAATACAATTATACAGACGAAATTGTTTCCGATCGCAAGTACATCCCACACAGTCAGTCCCCGCTAAACGTTTCCGTTCGTATGTACATCCCACACATTCGCTCCAAGGAAAACGTTTTCGTTCACAGGTACATCACACACAATTTTTCCCGTGAAATCGTTTGCGTTATTGAATGTATCACACACGGTCCATAGAAGAAACTGTGTGGCAAAGGCTGTCCATCACACAAAGTTTTTATGTGGTAAACGTCTGCGCAAGGTGGCCTAACGCAAACAGTTATCAAGAGAAAGTCATGTGTGATTGTTCATTGATCCAACACGGTTTATTCCTAGAAACTGTGTGTGTTGCCTGAGGTCATCGCCCACGGTATTTTTTCAACAACCGTTTGCAATAGCAAAACCCAATTAGCAGGCTAATTGCCCTATTATTAATAATCCATTTATTAATCTAATTGACATTCATATTAAGCACATAATATATTTCATTTCCAAATTAAGGAAGCAGAATTTCATAATTGAAATACATCATAGTACAACATGATATAGCTTCAGCAATCACCTACCCCATTACACAATCGCACAAAGACCAAGTTTCACATGCAACATGTAGAACCTTTCGAAATTAGCATCATAGATGGTATATAGACAGATGCATCTCATCTGGAAAACTGCTGAAGCGGGAGGCGAATATTGAGCTTTCATTCATGTTGAAGGTCTTTGCAACTTTAGGCCAGTGCATGTGGATGATTGACCGTCCGTCCTTCGTCCTCTTCAGGAACACTTCAATATTGAACCATGGGTGTTGTATGAAAACCTTCCTCGCCTCCTGACCATAGAGGTGGGTTGAGAGGTAATCATTAGTGAACTGCTTTGGAAAGGCCTCAAAACAAGGATGTGCATAAATATCTTCTCTATAATGGAAATGGGGCAAATGAATAAAAAAGGCAAGGTATAATAGTTAGTACCATCTTGTACTGAACTGATGTCTTCTTCATTGTGCAGACAAAGATCTTATTGTTTTTTGTCGCTAATTTCTTTATCCTAACAATCTTTCTGAGTTTCTTGATTTGATTGATATTCATGGACAACTCATTTCCCCATATGCAAAAGGGTCGAACAAAGGGTCAAAACCTCGACAAAGCAGGACCTACATGTGCAAGACCAAATTGTTAAAAACCAAAATATTAGAATGGTTCCTGCAATTGCACAATAATGTGCTATTAGACAATGGACCATGCACGCTAATCTCGATTGTAAACCTCAAGCTTCCCATTGTTTCCTGCAACACATATAAGGTAGTTAGTCATCGTGTTAAGTAAGAGTTCGCATGCTATCAAGTAAAATATGTTGATAAAAATAAGCACATTGTAGATTCATCGACAATTCAAGCCACATGGAAAACCCATTTATCCAAACCAAGCATGATTAAGAACTAGGAAACATAGCACTTGTATATGTTTCTCATTTATTAAGTGCGACCAAATTTGATTTATTCCTCACATGGTATACAATAACCGAATGCAGCCACAACAATTGAACATCGCATTGCAGAATTGAACCAAGCAGTTAACTGAACACCACAACAAATGAACCAAACGTCAACTGAGCACCACATTGCACAATATAACATACTCCTAATAGAAGATCAGATAGTTAACCAAACCAAGCATGATTAAGAACTAGGAAATATAGCACTTGTATATGTTTCTCATGTATTAAGTGCAGCCAAATTCGATTTATTCGTCACATGGTATACAATAACAGAATTCAGCCACAACAATTGAACATCGCATTGCAGAATTGAACCAAGCAGTTAACTAAACACCACAACAAATGAACCAAACGTTAACTGAGCACCACATTGCACAATATAACATACTCCTAACAGAAGATCAGACAGTTAACCAAACCAAGCATGCTTAACAACTTGGAAATATAGCAATTGTATTTGTTTCTCATGTATTTAGTACAGCCAAATTCGATTTATTCCTCACATGGTATACAATAACAGAATGCAGCCACAATAATTGAACATCGCATTGCAGAATTGAACCAAGCAGTTAACTAAACACCACAACAAATGAACCAAACGTTAACTGAGCACCACATTGCACAATATAACATACTCGTAATAGAAGATCAGACAGATAACCAAACCAAGAATGCTCAACAACTTGGAAATATTGCACCCTGAAGAATTGAACATCACATTTGCAAAATTGAACCAAGCAGTTAATTGAACACCACATTGCATGACATATAGAACATATACACTATAGCAGAAGATTGCATGGTAAAAGTAGATAGCACAATTCACTAGAATTTGTCAAGGAAAGGCAGTAGCTAGCAAACTGAACATGGGTCCTTATAGTGAGCTAATAAGACAAGCTACTCCTCATTGTCGAAGATATCGATGGCGATTGGCTCCTTGGACATGGAAGAGGGCGAGGCCTCCGCATCGTGGGTGCCCTCGTTGTAGTGGTGAGTTTCCTGAGCCGCTCCGGGCACAAACCTGCTGGTTCTCGAGATGAGGTAAGCACGTGCACACTGAGAAAACACCTCGTAGTCTTCGTCGAAGGCATCGACTGTGGCCTCGAGAAAATGCCATGAACTGTTGTTTAAAGCAGCCATCGCCTGCGAGGTGCTCCTCCAAGATCTGGGGGTCGGCATGAATGGCAGCCATCGCAACCTCATCGGCACGTGCGGCTGTCATTTGCTTCTCTGCTGCCAAATGCTCCTTGAGATCCTGGCTATACTGCATGCACCATGGCTTAGGATGGCACTTATTTGGTGGAGGGGTCGGTGATTTGGGTGGAAGGTATCGCACTCGCGCCAGCGGTCGGGGCATGTGGAATGTGGAAGGAGGAGGAGGATGGGGGTCGGGTGTGGATTACCTGCCTGGATAGGCGAGGCCGAGCAGCGTGAAGGAGGGTCACCGGCAAGGAGGCGGCGCAGCAAGCAAGGAGTGAAGGTTTCAACTTGGAAATAAAGGCGGAAACAGGGGAAATGTGGCTTTTGGCAAGGGGGAGGGGCGCGGGGAGGTAGATACTTCCACGGAAGCCGAAAATTTGGAATCGCTTCAGTGCAAAAACTGGCGCGCAAAGTGTCATCAGACACGGTCTCTTATTTAGAACTGTGTACGATATGTGAACATCACAAACGATTCAGATAGCTTAACCCGTGTGTGTTGAATTTGAACGCCAAAATTTTTGGTTCGACGAGTTGCTATCCTCGAGGCGGATTGCGGCCGCGCTCATGCAACTTGTTAGCACGCGCATGGCGGCTGCGGCCGCGCTCTCGCCAAAGTGGGCCACCGAAGTTGCCCTCACGACGCGGGTCCACGTGCCCATCTTTCACAGGCAACGATTGAACAGTGCAATGATATTTGGTGAGCGAGCTAGTGTGCTTGAGACGCCGGCTGTGGACTGTAGCCGACGCACCTTCTCGCGTAAGCCGTAAGCGTACTATACACCGACGGTGCTCCAGGATATTTTGTGATGCATCTCACACTGTTGGTGATAATAAATTGTGTGCGATCTACTTGATTTTTCATCTTGATTTGAATTACATAGTGGGGTCACAACGGCAATGGACGGTGTTTGAATTGCTAGACCTTTTATCTGGAGTGAATATGCAACTATATGTGTGTCGTAAAAGAACTGGAAATATTCAGGGTTTATTTGAACATTTTATACATTAAATTGGTTTTCTAGCCATTTCAGGTGCACAATTCAAAATTAAACTACATGCACATGCTCCGGTGCACCAACATGGGTTGTAAAATCATATTTGTATCCATGGGTTTATGCTTATCTCCCATGCAAAAAATGGGGATGAAATTCGAACACCACACCACCGTGGCTCTCTAGCAAACGTCGACGTACTTGCTTTTTTAATTCTAGTAAATTCAAAATTCGTCCGAAATTAATGAAACTTGGCATGCTATCATGGAGCGGCATCAACATGTCATGGTAAAATTTTTGTCCCATTTGGGGCAGGTTTGGGTATAAGCTTCTCATAAACCAGAGCTTCTCACAACAAATGTGATGGTTTTGGTAGGGAACGTTTCACCTTTATGGACGAAACGATGTCCGTTGCCTCTTCTCGATTTCAAATTTTTTCCTAGTGTCAACATAGAACAACAGGAGTGTTGTGTCAATTTTTGGGATTTTTCGGGGTTCACTTGGACATTTTTATACATTAACTGAGTTTTCTGTGCATTCACGTGCATAATTCAAATTTGAACTACAGGCACATGCTCTAATGCATATAAATTAGTTGAAAATTCAAATATGTCTCCTTGGTTGCCAGCTTAGGTCCCATGCAAGATATGGGAATGAATGTCAAACACCCAACCACCGTCACTCGGC
Source organism: Aegilops longissima (assembly GCA_021605205.1). Taxonomy (NCBI): domain Eukaryota; kingdom Viridiplantae; phylum Streptophyta; class Magnoliopsida; order Poales; family Poaceae; genus Aegilops; species Aegilops longissima. The sequence continues at coordinate 613,197,644 of CM038677.1, read as the reverse complement.
TGCAAACATTGAGATACCTGGTTTTTAAATTCTAGTAAATCCAAAACTCGTCTGAAATTCATGAAACTTGGCATGCTATCATGGAGCGGCATGATGTGGTAATTTTTTTGTCCCATTTGGGAAAAGTTTGGGTATATGCTTCTCACAAACCAGAGCTTCTCACAACAAGCATTATGGTTTCGGTAGGGAACGTCCCACCTTTGGGGATGAAATGATATCCATTGCCTCTTATTGCTTCCAAAAAATTTCTCATGTCATATAACAACAGGAGTGTTGTGTCAATTTTTGTGATTTTTTGGGGTTCGTTTGGACATTGTTATGCATTAGCTGAGTTTTCAATGCATTTATGTGCATAATTCAAAATTTGAACTACATGCACATGCTCCAGTGCATATAAATTGGTTGAAAAATCAAATCTGTGTCCTTGGGTGCATGCTTAGGTCCCATGCAAGAAATGGGAGTGAATTTCAAACACCAGGGCACCGTTGATTGCCGGCAAAATATTGAGATGCCTGGTTTTTAAATTCTAGTAAATCCAAAACTCGTCTGAAATTCATGAAACTTGGCATGATATCATGGAACGGCATTGCTACCTCTTGAGCTGTGACGCCCCCGATTCAATCGTACACTAATCATGCATGCAAATGTGTACGATCAAGATCAGGGACTCACGGGAAGATATCACAACACAACTCTAAAACATAAATAAGTCATACAAGCATCATAATACAAGCCAGGGGCCTCGAGGGCTCGAATACAAGTGCTCGATCATAGACGAGTCAGCGGAAGCAACAATATCTGAGTACGGACATAAGTTAAACAAGTTTGCCTTAAGAAGGCTAGCACAAACCGGGATCTGAGATCGAAGAGGCGCAGGCCTCCTGCACTGGATCCTCCTAACTACTCCCGGTCGCCGCCAATGATCTTGCACGTAGTAGTAGGCGCCTCGGTGTAGTAGTCGCCATCGACGGTGGCGCTCGCTCTGGGCTCCATCGTGCAGTCGCAGCAACCGGTAAAGAAAGGGGGAAAAGGGGAACAAGGCAACCGTGAGTAGTCATCCAAAGTACTGCAAGCAAGGAGCTACACTACATATGCATGGATATATGTGTAAAGGGCCATATCGGTGGTGAACTGCAGAATGCCGTAATAGGAGGGGATATCTAATCACGTCAAGACTACGCTCGCAGCCTCCGCTTTGCAACATGTAGAAGAGAGCAGATCAAGTCCTCCAAGTAGCATCGCATAGCATAATCCTACCCGCGATCCTCCTCGTAACCACGAGAGAGAGCGACCACGGGTTGTATCCGCACTTGGAAGGGTGTCTTTTATTAAGTATCCAGTTCTAGTTGTCATAAGGTCAAGGTACAACTCCAAGTCGCCCTGCTATCAAGATCACGGCTATTCAATAGATTAACTTCCTGCAGGGTGCACCACATAACCCAACATGCTTGATCCCATTTGGCCGGACACACTTTTCTCGGGTCATGCCCGGCCGCGGAAGATCAACACGTCCGCAGCCCCACCTAGGCTCAACAGAGAGGTCAAGACGCCGGTCTAAACCTAAGCGCCACAGGTCCAGGCCCATCGCCTCGAGCACACCTCGCATGTTGCGTGGGCGGCCGGAAGCAGACCTAGCCTAGTGGCGTTCAGTCCAATCCGGCCGCGCCGCTCGTTCGCTAACGTCACGAAGTGCCGGTGATACCACGACGCCGGATACCCATAACTACTCCCACGTAGATGGTTAGTGCGTATAGACCAAATGGCCGGACTCGGATCAAATACCAAGATCTCGTTAAGCGTGTTAAGTATCCGCGACGCCGACCAGGCCAGCCCACCTCTCACCTGTAGTCTCAACCTGCCTGTCGCTCCGCCTCAAGTAACGATCGGGGCCGTCGGGAACCCAGGCCCACCTCTACCGGGATGGAGCCACCGTCCTTTCAAATTTCCATCTCCGAACAATATCACGGGTAATGTAATAGTGTAAAGTATACAATATATGCCCTTGATCACCTCCCAAGTGATCACAGCCCAAAGAGTATAGCATGGCGAGACGGACAAGAATGTAGGGCCACTTGATGGAAATACTAGCATCCTATACTAAGCAAGTAGGATTGCGGTAAAGGTAACAACAAGAGTAGCAAGGTCGGGCTATGCATCGGGATAGGTATAACGGAAAGCAAGAACATGCTACCCTACTCTAATGCAAGCGAGATAGAGTAGAGTAGGCGATATCTGGTGATCAAAGGGGGGGCTTGCCTGGTTGCTCTGGCAAGAGAGAGGGGTCGTCAACTCCGTAGTCGTACTGGGTAGCAGCGGCGTCGGTCTCGGTGTCTAGCGAGAGAAGAGGGGGAAGAAACAATAAATATTTAAGCAAACAGATGCATAGCGATGCATGACAAAGCAAAGCGTGATGCTAGGCGTGCCCTAACGCGGTATGTGGTGATACCGGTGAAGGGGGGAAACATCCGGGAAAGTATCCCCGGTGTTCCGTGTTTCCGGACAGATGAACCGGAGGTGAAATGTTGCAGGTTCACTATGCTAGGGACGCGTGGCGGACGAACGGGCTGCATATCCGGATTCGTCTCGTTGTTCTGAGCAACTTTCATGTACAAAGTATTTTCAACCGAGCTACGGTTTATTTTATATTAATTTTAAAAGATTTAAATTTTTTTGGATTTATTTAGTTATTTAAAATCAACATTATCCGAGCGATTGCATCTTGACGTCGGCATGACGCGGCGATCAACGTTGACCGTTGACCTGGTCAACCTAACGTGGGGGTCCAGTGGGACCCACCTGTCATTCTTTGTTTAGGTTAACTAGGGGTTAGGTTAATTAGTTAGCTTAATTAGTTGTTTAGTTTAATTAAACAAAATTAATTAAGTTAATTAATTACTATTATTTTCAAAAAAAATGTAAACATCCTGGGGCGGGGCCCCACATGTCATAGGGCCATAGGGGCCTTAGCGGGCGCCGGCGCTAGTGGGCGAACGGGCGCCCGATGGGGCGAACCCAGACGCTGGCCAGGGCGATGTGCGGGCACGGTGAGGGGGCATGGCAGTCTTGAGCGACGAGGATCACGGGGTCACGGCGTAACCCGCCTGGGAGCTGGCGCTGGCGGCCGTGGGGCTACACGACGACCGTGGCGGCGGTGTGCGAGCGAGGAGGTCAGAGGCGTGAGGCGGGCGGCGGGTGGCTAGCGACAACGAGCAAGCCGCGCGGAGACAGCGGATGAGCTCGGCGCGGCTAGCGGGGCACGGTACAGGGGTGGCCGACGAGAGACAGAGGAGCATAGGGGAGGGGCGCACGGCGCGGCAGCTGGTGCGGCCCGACGAGCGGAGCTCACAGACGCGGGACAGGGCCATGGTAGCCGGAGCGGGCGGGGCACGACGGTGACGCGCCGTGAGCAGAGAGAGGGAGGAGGGGAGGTGACGGCTCACAGGGGGGAAGACGGGTAATGGCAGCGGGCTCGGGGAGGAGTCGAGGTCGGCGCGACAAGGCGGAGGAACCCCAGTCGTGGAGGAGGACGAAGACGGGCGGCGAGGTGGTGCGGATCCGGCGACGGAGCTCGGCTGGGCGGCAGCAGCAGCGAGGCGGCGGCGCCTGGCGCCGGCGATGACGGCGGGCGACGTAGGGCTTGGCGAGGCGTCGGTGGGGGAGGGTTCTAGCGCGGGAGTGGCGACGGAGGTGGGTGCGGGGGAGGGAGAGGCGAGCTCAAGGGAGGAGTAGGGCGTGGCCGGCGGGAGGAGCTGCGGGGTCGAGCGGGAGCGCTCTCGCTCGTCGCTGGCGACGCGAGATGGGAATGAGAGTGAGATGGGGATCGGGATGGGAGGAGTTAGGGTTAGTAGCAAGGGGCGCCGGGCTAGGCTCGCTGTTTGTTAGATGGGCCAAGAGCCCAGTAGGTTAGGTTAGTTTAGTTTTTTTTGTTTGTTTTAAAATATATTTCTATCTTGTAATTTATTTTCCTTTTATTTATTTTAAATCATTTTAAATTATCTAGGAATTTTATAAAAATGTGTTTATTACACCATATTTACTTATGCAAAATATGGCACCTCCTGAACATTTTTGTTTTAAATTTTGAAAACCTTTATTGTTTGCTAAATTTTGAATTTTGAATTCGAACCAGTTTCGAACTAACGCGAGATTAGTAACAGTAATAAAGGTGGCGTGGCATCATTAGCAGAGGTTCACTGTAGCTTAAATACCCGGGCGTCACAATTCTCCTCCACTACAAGAAATCTCGTCCCGAGATTTAAGAGGTAGTGAAAGGGGGGAAGGTTTGGTAACGAATCTAGCGGGTCTTCTCATTGTGGCTTTCTCTTCTCGAAGAGACCGGTCCAATACATTGATGTCTTCATTCCTTTGCTTCCGGTCATCATCATGAAGTCGACGTCCTTTCTTCGGGATCTTCATCGTACTTACGAATAGGTAACGGGGCATTACGGAAGAACAGACCTCTACAAGGTCGACTATCTGGTCGATAACATCGAGGAAGGTGGCGGAAGTACTCTAGAATTTAAACTTAAGAAAATATCAAGAGCAAAGTAAGGAGGTACCATGAGAAGTTTCAAACGGATAGGCAAGCGTTTGATGCCTAATCAGAAGGTGAAAGGGGTTCAGAGCAACGAGAATAAGTATTGCGTCTGATACTAGAATTGATGATCTCATCGGTAGGTGGCTCATGAATTTCATACGAGTCCACGCGCGAGGAATAACTTTGGAAACATGAGGGTGTACAGGAGAGTCAGGTTTCGATCCTGGTGGAACTGTGGGTTATGGGCCCAACATGTGGGTTAAAGTAGGAAGGGCGGAGACGTCTTGCGTGATCATGCAAGCAAGGCATGTCAGAGGGTAGCATGTCGATCAAGTCGGCAACAACGTCGATACCAAAGGCGAGGGACGAAGAGAACCATTTTCCTGCTCGTTGAACGAGGCGGACCAATAGGCAAAGTTCCCGTTCGTCCGTGGCTACCGAAATGTCATCAACAGTAGAAACAGGGTCTTCTTGACACGGTTGTACCCAAGGTGTTTACATAAGCGAAGATTACTACCGCTATATAATAAAGATCACAAGAAGGGTTAAGCAAACCAAAGGAAAGGAAAGGTGATTACCAGGTTAAACAGCAATGGAAAGGAAAATGTGCTTAAACACGATATCGTGGGTATATCCTTTCCAAAGTCAAGCAGAGGATGATATCCAAGACATGATATAAAGTAGAAAACCCTTTAGATAAGAGGAGAGAAATTTCATGACATTACCCATACAGCGGTGTTTGGATAATTTAGCAGGAAACATTTAGCATTGGCATGGTCTTCAAGCAAAGATCAGACTTTGGATACACAAAGGATCCATCAAGGGCAACTTATAGAATAAGTCTTACAATTTCCTCATGGAAGAATGGATAATCTTGCAGAAAAGGAAACTATAACAATAGGGCCTCCGGCCAGGTGTGCTAGGCACGACATCACCTTACCGGGTCACATGAAGACTAGCGTTATAACTCTTGTAAATATGTTCCAACCATCATATCTGATGGAGATTCAGATATAATTGGTGTCAGGATACCTCAGGCTCAGGATGCATGAGAAGAAAGGTGCAACACAAATTGACAGGATGTCACTGTAAGATTCTCGGGAAATGAACTATGAAATGATTTCCGTTAACAAGTGTTCATCATTAACCCAAGGAGAGGTCAAGGAGGTGGCTGATGAACTCAACGACAATTCATCGAGATTTCCAAAAGATGGATTTCCACAATTAAGTGAACAAGGAGATAACATTTGTCAGACCAAATGATATAAGGAAGTATGCACGAGGAAAACATACACAACTAAACACTGGTTGAAAGGTGCGCCCGAAATAAGGGTTGGGTTGCACGACCAATGTCGGAATGGTGATTCAATAATCAATAGACTAAGAATGAACGGCCGACCATTAACTTCAAAGCAATAGGGTTGCTAGAAGTGCAGGATCCAAACAGCACCGTTCACTTGTTGGTACCCCGGTTGGAATCAACACGAGGACCATGAAAGAATGGTGATGGTGAGAAGTATCACTACACCAAGAACTCTCAAGAGGTGGAATAAATCTCAGAACATTCTTGACATAAAAGATGGTAATACTCCAAGATAAAGAAGAACAAAGGTTGGATAGCAAGGAACTCAAGGTATAACACAAAACATGAACAAGTTTGTGTTGGGGAAGGCAAGAATGACGTCGATGATAACACAATCATCGAGGGGCAAGGATGGAATTTCTCATCAAGAATTCGATAGATATCTTGGAAGACCCCAGAATGTTGATGATGATCACGACACCTTTGTCGAGAGGTTTCGAGAAGATGTAACTGATCGGCGATGACATCAAGTCAACAGAAATGATGAAGCCAAAAGTCATTGGAACCATGGGTACGACACAAACTAGAAATCAAGCTTGCTGTTCAAGGACAAACGGTATGACGAGGAAGATCGATTGTAAGATTAGCTCACCGTCGAAATTTGTGCTCCGAGAAGAAGGACCCGGTAGCACAGTTAAAATTTAGCATGATAATGATATAGCCGATCAGGCTAGGAATGATGTGATCGGGTACAAACACGTACTTATAGAAGCTTACCGAAGAGTTGTTGAACCGTAGTGTGGACTCGGTTCAGTTATTGGTGTCTTTGAGTGTTTAATAACTCAGAGCCCGTGAAAAATTGGAATCAATGAGAATGTAGCACTTGATGAAGAACTCATAAGAAGTTATGCAGTTCCATGATAATCTCGAGATACCAGGGGGTTATACTCGATGACAGATCAAAGTAGAGGTTGGACTGGGGCATTGCTCTGCAGAAGACAAGTGCTTAAACTTGCACGAGAAATGGTATTTAAAGGAGAACATGGTCAAAAACCACGATCGTAAATGATCAAATCCCAGATATAAGATGAACTTATACCAAGGGAGTAGTTATTATTTCAAGAAGCTTCCATGATAGGATCTACATCGTGTCCATGGGCATGAACACAAAGGTTCAAGGTCGACTCCCACTTCTTTAATGCATAACCTTTCATTCACTTCTCGCCTTCAACGAAATTGTGTGTTGAAATTTTATCTGACATAACACTAGTAGAGTATGATTGACAAAGCAGAGGATACAATTTACCAAAGGCGGTATATATCCTACGAAAGTCTCACAAGGTTATTGAATATGAAGGACGTTGTCGGACAAAATCCAACAAAGGATCTGGTGGTCCATAAGGGATCTGACGTGAGCATCGATACTCAACTAGAGGAAGAGGAATGCAAGGAGATCAGACTATAGAAACAACTGACTAACTCAATTGTCAAATGCAAAGGAATTATGATTTCCAAATCAAGGGATCAGAAGCAATGCTCTGATTAGGGATGGATAAGTTGAATAGCCTTAGGGTATGATCAACGACAATTGGATTGGTCGAGAACCAATTCCAGTTAAAAGAATGGCAGCTCAGCCAGAAGGTAATTTATAAGGATCAATGATGATTGCGTGTATTCGCAAACATATTGAGTCAACAGACTCAAAATGATAATGACAGGAATGTCAATAAGACTACGAGACTTATGGGATTAACCATAATGCAAGCAAGCAAGAATTTCAAGAGGAATAGGCTGCTCGGGATTTTCGGAAGATCGAATGGCATTTCGAAGACTTTAGTGAAACACATAAACAACTGGGGATGGGCGAACACTCGGTATGTGCGAGGCATTATCCATAGGAGTGTTCCGGTGATAAAGAACATCAAGGTAGTAAGCTCAAAAGGATTATCGCAACAACGATGAGTATTTCGGGGTATCTTGTATTAACAAGACCAACTGGGGATGAATGTAAGAATAACAACTGCAAGTAGTTATCCATAAGGGTTGATGGTGGAGGGGAATTTGCACACGCGATGCAAACAAGTTCTCGGGTTAACAGCAGAGAGTATCTTTAGGGTCTTCACGTGCAGCAGACGATCAACAGTAATAAGGGGCTCTCCGGGTGAAAGTGATAACGAGATCCTAATGTTAGATTTAGTAAAATTCATTTAACCCGAATAGAAGAGAGATCAGAATCCCAGAGTATAGACGAGGAATAAAAGATCCTACTACCACCCAATGGCGACGTGTGTCGGTAAGAAACACAGCCATGTTAGTAAAAGTTTTTGCAACGTCTAGACTCGACTTCGGCCAAGGAGTTGGGAAGGGGGATTCCTACAGGCAGTCGGCTCTGATACCAACTTGTGACGCCCCCGATTCAATCGTACACTAATCATGCACGCAAATGTGTACGATCAAGATCAGGGACTCACGGGAAGATATCACAACACAACTCTAAAACATAAATAAGTCATACAAGCATCATAATACAAGCCAGGGCCTCGAGGGCTCGAATACAAGTGCTCGATCATAGGCGAGTCGGCGGAAGCAACAATATCTGAGTACGAGACATAAGTTAAACAAGTTTGCCTTAAGAAGGCTAGCACAAACCGGGATCTGATCGAAAGAGGCGCAGGCCTCCCGCTCGGATCCTCCTAACTACTCCTGGTCATCGCCATAGGGCTGCACGTAGTAGTAGGCGCCTCCGATTAGTAGTCGCCATCGACGGTGGCGTCGCTCCTGGCTCCATCGTGCAGTCGCAGCAACCGGGTAAAGAAAGGGGAAAAGGGGAACAAGGCAACCATGAGTACTCATCCAAAGTACTACTTAAGCAAGGAGCTACACTACATATGCATGGATATATGTGTAAAGGGCCATATCAGTGGACTGAACTGCAGAATGCCAGAATAGGAGGGGGATATCTAATCCTGTCGAAGACTACGCTTCTGGCAGCCTCCGCCTTGCAACATGTAGAAGAGAGCGGACTGAAGTCCTCCAAGTAGCATCGCATAGCATAATCCTACCCGGCGATCCCCTCCTCGTAACCCTGAGAGAGAGCGACCACCGGGTTGTATCTGGCACTTGGAAGGGTGTGTTTTATTAAGTATTCGGTTCTAGTTGTCATAAGGTCAAGGTACAACTCCAAGTCGTCACATTATCAAGATCACGGCTATTGAATAGATTAACTTCCTGCAGGGTGCACCACATAACCCAACACGCTTGATCCCATTTGGCGGACACACTTTTACGGGTCATGCCCGCCGCGGAAGATCAACACGTCGCAGCCCCACCTAGGCTCAGCAGAGAGGTCAGCACGCGGTCTAAACCTAAGCGCCGAAGTGCAGGCCCATCGCCCTGAGCACACCTGCATGTTGCGTGGGCGGCTGGAAGCAGACCTAGCCTAGTGGTGTTCCGGTCCAATCCGGCGCGCGCCGCTCGGTCGCTGATGTCACGAAGTGCTTCGGATGATACCACGACGCCGGGATACCCATAACTACTCCCACGTAGATGGTTAGTGCGTATAGACCAAATGGCCAGACTCAGATCAAATACCAAGATCTCGTTAAACGTGTTAAGTATCCGCGAACGCCGACCAGGGCCAGGCCCACCTCTCACCCAGGTAGTCTCAACCTGCCCTGTCGCTCCGCCTCAAGTAACAGTCGGGGTCCGTCGGGAACCCAGGCCCACCTCTACCGGGATGGAGCCACCTGTCCTTTCAGCCCCCATCTCCGAACAATATCACAGGTAATGTAATAGTGAAAAGTATACAGTATATGCCCGTGATCACCTCCCGAAGTGATCATAGCCCAGTAGTATAGCATGGCAGACGGACAAGAATGTAGGGCCACTGATGGAAATACTAGCATCCTATACTAAGCAAGTAGGATTGCAGGTAAAGGTAACAACAGTAGTAGCAAGGTCAGGCTATGCATCAGGATAGGTATAACGGAAAGCAGTAACATGCTACACTACTCTAATGCAAGCAATATAGAGTAGAATAGGCGATATCTGGTGATCAGGGGGGGCTTGCCTGGTTGCTCTGGCAAGAGAGAGGGGTCGTCAACTCCAAGTCGTACGGGGTAGCAGCGGCGTCGGTCTCAGTGTCTAGCGAGAGAAGAGGGGGAAGAAACAATAAATATTTAAGCAAACAGATGCATAGCAATGCATGACGAAGCAAAGTGTGATGCTAGGCGTGCCCTAACGCGGTATGTGGTGATACCGGTGAAGGGGGGAAACATCCGGGAAAGTATCCCCGGTGTTCCGTGTTTCCGGACAGATGAACCGGAGGTGAAATGTTGCAGGTTCACTATGCTAGGGACGCGGGGCGGACGAACGGGCTGCGTATCCGGATTCGTCTCGTCGTTCTGAGCAACTTTCATGTACAAAGTATTTTCATCCAAGCTACGGTTTATTTTATATTAATTTTAAAAGATTTAAATATTTTTTTTGGATTTATTTAATTATTTAAAATCAACATTATCCAGAACAGTGCATGCTGACGTCAACATGACATCAGCAGTCAACGTTGACCGTTGACCTGGTCAACCTAACGTGGGGGTCCAGTGGGACCCACCTATCATTCTCTGTTTAGGTTAACTAGGGGTTAGGTTAATTAGTTAGCTTAATTAGTTGTTTAGTTTAATTAAACAAAATTAATTAAGTTAATTAATTACTATTATTTTCAATTTTTTTTGTAAACATCTTGGGGCGGGGCCCCACATGTCATAGGGCCATAGGGGCCTTAGCGGGCGCCGGCGCTAGTGGGCGAACGGGCGCAACCACAGGCGCCCGATGGGGCGAACCCGGACGCTGGCCAGGGCGATGTGCGGGCACGGTGAGGCATGGCGGTCTTGGCGCGCAGGATCACGGGTCACGGCGAAACCCGCCGGGAGCTGGCGCTGGCGGCCGTGGGGCTACACGACGACCGTGGCGGCGGTGTCCGAGCGAGGAGGTCAGAGGCGTGAGGCGGGCGGCGGGCGGCTAGCGACAACGAGCAAGCCGCGGATCTAAGCAGACGAGCTCGGTGCGGCTAAGCGGGGCCTGCAGTGAGGGTGGCCGACGAGAGACAGAGGAGCATAGGGGAGGGGCGCACGGCACGGCAGCTGGTGCGGCCCGACGAGCGGAGCTCGCAGACGCGGGATAGGGCCATGGTGGCCGGAGCGGGCGGGGCACGACGGTGACGCCGTGAGCAGAGAGAGGGAGGAGGGAGGTGGCGGCTCACGAGGGGGCAGACGGGAATGGCAGCGGGCTCGGGAGGAGTCGAGGTTGGCGCGACAAGGCGGAGGAACCCGATCGTGGAGGAGGACGAAGACAGGCGGCGAGGTGGTGCGGATCCGGCGACGGAGCTCGGGGCGCTGGCGTCAGCGATGATGACGGCATGCGACGAGGGGCTTGGCGAGGCGTCGGTGGGGAGGTTCTAAGCGGGAGTGGCGGCGGAGGTGGGTGCGGGGAGGAGAGGCGAGCTCAAGGGAGGAGTAGGGCGTGGCAGGCGGGAGAGCTGAGGGTCGAAGGGAGCGCTCGCTTCGTCAAAGCGGCCTTGAGATGGGAATGAGAGAGAGATGGGGATCGGGATGGGGGGAGTTATGGTTAGTAGCAAGGGGCGCCGGGCTGGGCTGGTTATTTGTTAGATGGGCCAAGAGCCTAGTAGGTTAGGTTAGTTTAGTTTTTTTTTGTTTTTTTTAATATATTTCTATCTTGTAATTTATTTTCCTTTTATTTATTTTAAATCATTTTAAATTATCTAGGCATTTTATAAAAATGTGTTTATTACACCATATTTACTTATGCAAAATATGGCACCTCCCGAACATTTTTGTTTTAAATTTTGAAAACCATTATTGTTTGCTAAATTTTGAATTTTGAATTCGAACCAGTTTCGAACTAACGCGAGATTAGTAACAATAATAAAGGTGGCGTGGCATCATTAGCAGAGGTTCACTTTAGCTTAAATACCCGGGCGTCACATGAGCACTGCGTTGGTTTTTCCCTTGAAGAGGAAAGGATGATGCAGTAAAGTAGCGTAAGTATTTCCCTTAGTTTTTGAGAACCAAGGTATCAATCCAGTAGGAGGCCACGCTCAAGTCCCTCGTACCTACACAAACAAATAAGAACCTCGTAACCAACGTGATAAAGGGGTTGTCAATCCCTTCATGACCACTTGCAAAAGTGAGATCTGATAGAGATGATAAGATAATATTTTTGGTATTTTTATGATAAAGAGTGAAAGTAAAGATTGCAAAATAAACAGCGCCAGAAATAGCTAGTTGACGAGAGATTAATATGATGGAGAATAGAACCAGGGGCCATAGGTTTCGCTAGTGGCTTCTCTCAAGAACATAAGTATTACGGTGGGTGAACAAATTACTGTCGAGCAATTGATAGAATTGAGCATAGTTATGAGAATATCTAGGCATGATCATGTATATAGGCATCACGTCCGCGACAAGTAGACCGACTCCTGCCTGCATCTACTACTATTACTCCACACATCGACCGCTATCCAGCATGCATCTAGAGTATTAAGTTCATAAGAACAGAGTAACGCTTTAAGCAAGATGACATGATGTAGAGGATAAACTCAAGCAATATGATATAAACCCCATCTTTTATCCTCGATAGCAACAATACAATACGTGTCGGTTCCCCTCATCACATTGGGATCGAAACACCGCAAGATTGAACCCAAAGCTAAGCACTTCTCCCATTGCAAGAAAGATCAATCTAGTAGGCCAAAGCAAACTGATAATTCAAGAGACTTGCAAAGATAACCAATCATACATAAAAGAATTCAGAGGAGATTCAAATATTGTTCATAGATAATCTTGATCATAAACCCACAATTCATCGGATCTCGACAAACACACCGCAAAAGAAGATTACATCGAATAGATCTCCAAGAGAATCGAGGAGAACTTTGTATTGAGATCCAAAGAGATAGAAGAAGCCATCTAGCTAATTACTATGGACCCGAAGGTCTGAGGTAAACTACTCACACATCATTGGAGAGGCTATGGTGTTGATGTAGAAGCCCTCCGTGATCAATGCCCCCTCCGGCGGAGCGCCGGAAAAGGCCCCAAGATTGGATCTCACGGGTACAGAAAGTTGCGGCGGTGGAAATAGGGTTTGGGCTCCTGTTCTGATGTTTCCAGGTATATGAGTATATATATAGGCGAAAGAGGTCGGTCAGGAGAGCTACGAGGCTCCCACGAGGGTGGGGCCACGCCCAGGGGGGCAGGCGCGCCTCCCTGCCTCGTGGCCTCCTCGTTGATTGACTAACGTCCACTCCAAGTCCTCTGGATCACATTTGTTCCGAAAATCACGTTCCCGAAGGTTTCATTCCGTTTGGACTCCATTTGATATTCCTTTCCTTCGAAACACTGAAATAGGCAAAAAAAACAGCAATTTGGGTTGGGCCTCCGGTTAATAGGTTAGTCCCAAAAATAATATGAAAGTGTATAATAAAGCCCATTGAACATCCAAAACAGATAATATAATAACACGGAACAATAAAAAATTATAGATATGTTGGAGAGGTATCAAGCATCCCCAAGCTTAATTCCTGCTCGTCCTCAAGTAGGTAAATGATAAAAGCAGAATTTTTGATGTGGAATGCTACTTAGCATAATTTTAAATGTAATTCTTTTTTATTGTGGCATGAATATTTAGATCCGAAAGATTCAAGATAAAAGTTTAATGTTGACATAAAAACAATAATACTTCAAACATTCTAACCAAGCAATTATGTCTTATCAAAATAACATAGCCAAAGAAAGCTTATCCCTACAAAATCATATAGGTAGGCCATGCTTCAACTTCGTCACACAAAACGTTCTCATCATGCATAACCCCGATGACAAGTCGAGAAATTGGTTCATACTTTCTAACGCGCTTCAGCCTTTTCAACCCTTACGCAATACATGAGCGCAAGCCATGGATATAGCACTATGGGTGGAATAAAGTATAATGATGGGGGTTATGTGAGAAGACAAAAAGGTAGAAAGTCTCATATTGACGCGGCTAATCAATAGGCTATGGAGATGCCCATAAATTGATGTCAATGTGAGGAGTAGGGATTGCCATTCAACGGATGCACTAGAGCTATAAATATATGAAATCTCAACAAAAGAAACTAAGTGGATGTGCATCCAACTTGCTTGCTCACAAAGACCTAGGGCATTTTGAGGAAGCCCATCATTGGAAAATACAAGCCAAGTTCTATAACAAAAAATTCCCACTAGTATATGAAAGTGACAACATAGGAGACTCTCTATCATGAAGATCACAGTGCTACTTTGAAGAACAAGTGTGGAAAAAGGATAGTAACATTGTCCCTTCTCTCTTTTTCTCTCATTTTTTTCTTTTTTCTTTTTTTTCTTGGGCCTTCTTTTTTTTTCTTTGGCCTCTTTTTTTTGTTCGGAATCCCATCCCGACTTGTGGGGGAGTCATAGTCTCCATCATTCTATCCTCACATGGGACAATGCTCTAATAATGATGATCATCACACTTTTAATTACTTACAACTCAAGAATTACAACTCAACACTTAGAACAAAATATGACTCTATGTGAATGCCTCCGGCGGTGTACCGGGATATGCAATGAATCAAGAGTGACATGTATAAAAATTTATGAATGGTGGCTTTGCCACAAATACAATGTCAACTACATGATTATGCAAAGCAATATGACAATGATGGAGCATGTCATAATAGACGAAACAGTGGAAAGTTGCATGGCAATATATCTTGGAATGGCTATGGAAATGCCATGATAGGTAGGTATGGTGGCTGTTTTGAGGAAGATATAAGGAGGTTTATGTGTGATAGAGCGTATCATATAACGGGGTTTGGATGCACCGGCGAAGTTTGCACCAACTCTCAAGGAGAGAAAGGGCAATGCACTGTACCATAGAGGCTAGAAAATTGTGGAAAGGTGAGAGTGTGTATAATCCATGGGCTCACATTAGTCATAAAGAACTCATATACTTATTGCAAAAGTTTATTAGCCCTCGAAGCAAACTACCACTACACATGCCCCTAGAGGGATAGATTGGTAGGAAAAGACCATCGCTCGTCCCCGACCGCCACTCATAAGGAAAGCAATAAAAGAACACCTTATGCGTCAAATTTTAACACAACTTTTACCATACTTGCATGCTACGGGACTTGCCAACCTTAACACAAGTGTTTCTCAATTTCACAATTACTCAACTAGCACACTCTAACATTACCACCTTTATATCTCAAAATACTTATCAAGTATCAAACTTCTCACGATATTCAATGAACTCAATATGGAAGTTTTTATTATACTCATCTTGGATGCCTATCATATTAGGACTAATTTCACAATTAAAGCAAATTACCATGCTATTTAAGACTCTCAAAATAATAAGTGAAGCATGAAAGATCAATAATTTCTATAAAATAAAACCACCACCATGCTCTAAAAGATATAAGCGAAGCACTAGAGCAAAAACTATATAGCTCAAAAGATATAAGTGAAGCACATAGAGTATTCTAATAAATTCCGAATCATGTGTGTCTCTCTTGAAAGGTGTGTACAGCAAGTATGATTGTGGTAAACTAAAAAGCAAAGACTCAAATCATACAAGACGCTCCAAGCAAAACACATATCATGTGGTGAATAAAAATATAGCCCCAAGTAAAGTTACCGATCGACGTAGACGAAAGAGGGGATGCCTTCCGGGGCATCCCCAAGCTTAAGCTTTTTGGTGTCCTTGAATTTTACCTTGGGGTGCCTTGGACATCCCCAAGCTTAGGCTCTTGCCACTCCTTGTTCCATAATCCATCAAATCTTTACCCAAAACTTGAAAACTTCACAACACAAAACTCAACAGAAAATCTCATGAGCTCCGTTAGCGAAATAAAACAAACCACCACTTTAAGGTACTGTAATAAACTCATTCTTTATTTATATTGGTGTTAAACCTACTGTATTCCAACTTTTATATGGTTTATAAGCTCTTTTACTAGCCATAGATTCATCAAAATAAGAAAACAACACACGAAAACAGAATCTGTCAAAAACAAAACAGTCTGTAGTAATCTATATCTAGCGCAAACTTCTGGAACTCATAAAAAACTAAAAAAATAGGAAGGCCTAGAAAATTTGTTTATTGATCTACTTCAATTGGAATCAGTATTTTATCACGTTCTGGTGATTTTAAACAATTGTTTTCGTGAACAGAAAGTTTCTGGAATTTTCAGCAAGATCAAATAACTATCATCCAAGAAGATCCTATAGGTTTAACTTGGCACAAACACTAATTAAAACATAAAAACACATCTAACCAGAGGCTAGATCAAAGATTTATTACTAAACAGAAATAAAAAGCAAGAACACTAAAATAAAATTGGGTTGCCTCCCAACAAGCGCTATCGTTTAATGCCCCTAGCTAGGCATAAAAGCGAGGATAGATCTAAGTATTTACCATAATAATGGTAAGGCAAGTCATGAAAAATTCTCTCATATTCTCTATGTTCAGCAGCAAGTTTTCTTTGTGGCAAGCAAAAATAATCAAAAGGGCTAAATTTAATGGGACAAACATCCCCAAGATCAAGCTCGGGAGGTATGGGTTCCTCATTTGGCCCCTTATATTGCAAAACCAATTCATCATTACAAGCGTTCTTTTGACAGAAGTTCACAAGCCTTTGCTCAAGAGGAAAAAGTAACCCATTATTCTGAATAGCAAAATCATCATTAAGTTCATAAATTCTATCAACTAGAACATCGGCAGGAACCTTTTTTCTAAGATTTTCATTATAAGCAACATGATCTAAAGATTGTAAACGCATTATGTCTTCTTGGTTAAAAAGGATAGCTTCTATGGGAGGATGACCAGCATCAACCCTATAATGCGCAAAAATTTCTTTAGCCTCTTTCATTATAAATCTGAACTCATGAGCCAAAAAGATAATAGCGGCATGCTTAACAGAAGAGTGTTCAATATTAGAAAATTCTAGGAAAATTCTTTGTATGCAAGGATGCATATGAAGAAATTGTCTTTCAAGTTCAACTACGAGCAAAGATATTGCATCCGCAAGGCTATTAGCTCTATGAAGAATAGAGCCACCCATAATGGGCAAAGCACTGGCACAGGTAAAGAAATCTTGAATAACTCCTTCCCCAGTAATATTACCACTACCAACACGAGACCTTTTAGTATGCAAGATAGTAGGTTCCTCAGGAGGATCATCAAAAGCATCAAAGTTTCCCATGTTATTATTATCAGCGATAACCTCCCCAGTTTCAGACATAATGACAGCAAATAACTCAAGGAACAAGCAAGAAAAAGGCGAAGTGAAAAGACGGCGAATAAAACGGCAAGGGTGAAGTGGGGGAGAGGAAAACGAGAGGCAAATGGCAAATAATGTAATGCGAGGGATAAGAGTTTGTGATGGGTACTTGGTATGTCTTGACTTGTGCGAAGACTCCCCGGCAACGGCGCCAGAAATCCTTCTTGCTACCTCTTGAGCACTGCATTGGTTTTTCCCTTGAAGAGGAAAGGGTGATGCAGTAAAGTAGCATAAATATTTCCCTCAGTTTTTGAGAACCAAGGTATCAATCCAGTAGGAAACCACGCTCAAGTCCCTCGTACCTACACAAACAAATAAGAACCTTGCAACCAACACGATAAAGGGGTTGTCAATCCCTTCACGGCCACTTGCAAAAGTGAGATCTGATAGAGATGATAAGATAATATTTTTGGTATTTTTATGATAAAGAGTGAAAGTAAAGATTGCAAAATAAACAGCGCCAGAAATAACTAGTTGACGAGAGATTAATATGATGGAGAATAGATCCGGGGGCCATAGGTTTCACTAGTGGCTTCTCTCAAGAGCATAAGTATTACGGTGGGTGAACAAATAACTGTCGAGCAATTGATAGAATTGAGCATAGTTATGAGAATATCTAGGCATGATCATGTATATATATAGGCATAATGTCCGTGACAAGTAGACCGACTCCTGCCTGCATCTACTACTATTACTCCACACATCGACCGCTATCCAGCATGCATCTAGAGTATTAAGTTCATAAGAACAGAGTAACGCTTTAAGCAAGATGACATGATGTAGAGGGATAAACTCAAGCAATATGATATAAACCCCATCTTTTTATCCTCGATGGCAACAATACAATACGTGTCGTTTCCCCTACTGTCACTGAGATAGAGCACCGCAAGATTGAACCCAAAGCTAAGCACTTCTCCCATTGCAAGAAAGATCAATCTAGTAGGCCAAAGCAAACTGATAATTCGAAGAGACTTGCAAAGATAACCAATCATACATAAAATAATTCAGAGAGATTCAAATATTGTTCATAGATAATCTTGATCATAAACCCACAATTCATCGGATCTCGACAAACACATCGCAAAAGAAGATTACATCGAATAGATCTCCAAGAGAATCGAGGAGAACTTTGTATTGAGATTCAAAGAGAGAGAAGAAGCCATCTAGCTAATAACTATGGACCTGAAGGTCTGAGGTAAACTACTCACACATCATCGGAGAGGCTATGGTGTTGATCTAGAAGCCCTCCGTGATCAATGCCCCCTTCGGCGGAGCGCCAGAAAAGGCCCCAAGATGGGATCTCACGGGTACAGAAGGTTGCGGCGGTGGAAATAGGGCTTGGGCTCCTGTTCTGATGTTTCTAGGGTATATGAGTATATATAGGCAAAAGAGGTCGGTCAGGAGAGCTACGAGGGGCCCACGAGGGTGGGGGCGCGCCTAGGGGGCAGGCGCGCCTCCCTGCCTTGTGGCCTCCTCGTTGATTGCTTGACGTCCACTCCAAGTCCTCTGGATCACGTTTGTTTCGAAAATCACGTTCCCGAAGGTTTCATTCCGCTTGGACTCCGTTTGATATTCCTTTCCTTCGAAACACTGAAATAGGCAAAAAAACAGCAATTTGGGCTGGGCCTCCGGTTAATAGGTTATTCCCAAAAATAATATAAAAGTGTATAATAAATCCCATTGAACATCCAAAATAGATAATGTAATAGCATGGAACAATAAAAAATTATAGATACATTGGAGACGTATCAGGCATCAACATGTCGTGGTAAAAAATTTGTCCCATTTGGGGCAGGTTTGGGTATATGCTTCTCACAAATCAGAGCTTCTCACAACAAGCATGATGGTTTCGGTAGGGAACGTCCCACCTTCAGGGACGAAACCATATCCATTGCCTCTTATTGCTTTCAAATTTTTTTTGTGTCAACATAGAACAACAGGAGTGGCGTGTCAATTTTTGTGATTTTTTGGGGTTCGTTTGGACATTTTTATGCATTAAGTGATTTTTCAATGCATTTATGTGCATAATTCAAATTTGAACTACATGCACATGCTCCAGTGCATATAAATTGGTTGAACTTCCATGGACAAGTTGTCATGTCTACGGACACATGCATTGCATACCAATCACTGGAAAGAGTAGTAGAGAAAGCTAGGCTGATAAATAATTCCTTATAGTCAAGCGGACCCATGCTACTACTTGTTCCAAAGACATGCACACCATCGAAATAGTCCATCTATATCAATATACATAGAGAGAAAATATTTTTTTATAAGAGAGGAAATAGTTCATCCATCCATAATGCCCTGCTACTGGTGCAGCTTCTTCTTCTTCTTCTTCTCATTTTCTGTGGGAGAAGGCTGCGCAACAAGCTCTCTGGACCTTGCAGCTATCTCAAAACTCACACGGGCATTGAGGGCAGCATATTTTATCCCCTTGTACGTCAAGGGGTAATTCTCCCATCCAGACGACCTTAATGCCAGCGTCTCGTCACCCTTTTGAAGATTTGTTCCGAGCACACAGTTTGCTACATCGAATAGGGATGGTATCGGTTTATCACAATATTCTACAGGAATTTTTATTTTTGTTTGTACGTCAGCGATGCTTGTCAAATCAAGGTTGTACAGCTCCAGCTTCTGTTTGTCCCCTGCGATGTCTGCCCCACAGAAGTATATGTCCTCCCGAGATAAGAAATCATGGAGCTCACCTGGTATGGAGGGCGCGTGTATGATGTGGTACACCAAAACATCATCTTCGAGGCACAAGTGAAGGACGGCGGCGCGTTGGATCTTCACAGTGGCACGCTCCATGTACTCTGCATCGAGACCGATGACCTTCATCTCCGCCTTTTGGAGGGAGTTGGATACATTGTTGATCCACTTTCGAACAACCATTGGGTGGTCGGTGACGGTGGCAACTATGCTCAACGAGCCTTCAACGAGGACATGTTGGACGCTAAAAACCTGCATCTCGATCTCTTTCGCCATTTGGAACTGCTAGACCGGAGGGCTATGGTTTGGAGAATTAGGATTAGATGGCTAGTCTAACTGAAGTAGATGATTATTTAAAGGGGATTCGGAATTACTCCAGGAGTATGTGAAGAGGTTAAAACAATGTGAATGCAGTGTGGTTTGGATGCAAATGAATATGAAGGAGAGTTGAAGAAGCCGAGGAAATCGGTTCCCGATGGAGAAGTAAATGGGAGAAGTGTCCTACACGCAGTTGATTAGACGGCTAGGTAGACTAAACGGAAAGGCAATGCAGGTAGAATGAGGAGTGGTACCTATCCGTGTACGTGCCCATCCTTCTAGCGCTAAATGTGCCACTGGCTAGTTGAGGTCACTCTTTCAAATCACCGTTGTGAGACATTTTATGATTCCATTTTATTTCTGCACCCCTCCTGACAGGTGGGACATATGCAAACGGATATAAAAAATGTGTCATAGCTGGTTCGGATGGATATTGGCGCGTGCGTAGGAGATACAACATTCTCTGGTTAAGGAATATGTGGTTATCCTCAAAAACTAAAAAGCCTTCTTCGCGCTTCCGCATGCAGGAGAATTTGGTTCTTCTCTCAATATGGATGATACCTGGAGGATGAAGTGAACCCAGAGACATGCTAGCACAGGAGACCTATTTCCTCTATAGAGTACTACTCATGTTCCTACTACTCCTACTAGTAGTAGTACAACTGTGGTACACTTGATGGTCAAAATATTATTCATCCGGTCCTCACAGTGAAGTGACAAGACCATGCGCCCGAGGTGACACCAGTCCAGGCGGCGTGTTCAGGTTACCAAAGTCAGCCTCACCTTGTGCACCGTGCAGTCACTGTCACCACCGTTGTATAGCATGCCTCGCCTCGTCTCCCTCTCCCCTAGCACCACTCCATCTCCATCTTCGTCTCGCCGAAGATCCTGAGGTCACTCTTGATCATCTCACTGTGCCCCCGCGTAACCTCGCCTCGCTCGCCTCCCCCAGTACCACTATTCCCTCGCTAGCCGCTCTAGCACCGAGAGCCTTCTCCCCCGTAAATCAAGCCCCCCAAAACCCCACCTTACAAACTCCACCATGGCCGAACACGAACCGCCCAGCATCCATATGAGCCGCGATTGGAGCAATCTCCCTAGTGACATCCTCGACCTCTGTTGTTCGTGTACGGATATGTTGAGTGCCCTGCGGCTGGTTGCATGCTCGAGGGACATGCACATGACCATCATTGAAGCGAGGCCTAGCTTTTCAAGACACCCTGCTTGCTGCTATCTGTTCTTGCGAGATTTGCTCACTAAGATACGGAGGCGTACATGATGCCCCTTGACTTCAATCCGACCTCCATTAGCCGAAACTTCTTTGCAGGTATGTAGTGGGTCGCCACACATCATTTCCCTCGACTTCGATCCAATCACCATCGCCCAAAACTTCTTGGAAGGTATGTACTAGGTCGCAATGAGCTCCCACTGGATGGCTGCCATCAGACAAGACCGGAAAAAGTTGGTGCTCGTGAACTTCCACACCTCCCATGAGATTATCCTTCCTATGTTGGATTACATAGGGTTTTACCGCCGCGGTCCAAGTCATCTAGATTACGAAGTCAGTTGGACGCACCTTGTTTTGCAGAAGATTGTAATCTGCCAAGTGCCCACACGAGATGCAAATTATGCAGACTTCAAGCTAATTGTCTTGTTCGACCACGTACTTGCCTATCTTTCCGTTGGTGCCTTCTTTAGCTGGAGACAGCTCACCTCGTAGTGGATCGACAAAGCTGATACACACTTCTGTGATGCTATTGAATACAATGGCATCATCTACACAATCGACAAAGCAGATGGCACCACGTATTGCTGGGACGACACGTGTAAGTTGTTTCCGTCTGATGTTAATGATAACGCCATGAAACTGTTTGAACTTTTTGTGATGATTGGCATATCCCTGTTTGAGCAGAATTTGAGTAGAACTATGGCAATGTATTAGAGACACCGTAAATCAGCTATATTTGGAATGAGTTAATTCATGCGATTATGTCATTACAGCCAATTTGTACCCCTGAATAATCAAATGGTTAGGAAGATAAGGATATTCTCCTTATTTTATAGTAATATATATACTACTAAATATAAGTGTGTATCAATGGCCATGTTAGTTTCCTCATTTTCATGATGTAGAAACATGCATCACACTATTGGTTTCATCTAACCATACATTAGGGATGTAAATGTGCATATGGAGAACTCTATATTTGGAAATAGTGAAATCATGTAATGCTTACCATGTGTACATACCTATAATCGCCCTTCAGCAATCAATGGCTAGAATAATATCCTCACAAAAAATTTGCCCACAGAACATGAGTATATAACAATGCATGGTCTGTTGGTTTCCTTGAAGAATTTGTTTGTGAGGACAGAACATGATTACATAACATGCATGACATGGTAGTTTCCTGTGAAGAATCGATTGCGAGATAACATGAGTATAACCATGCACTTCTATATTTTCGAACCCAGTATACATTTCCCTGTATTTTCCTCCCAGTTCCAACATGGACATATCAATGTTGTTTCTTGCATTAACCTGCTAATACTCTGAACAATGTTGATCTTACATTAAAAATGCCTGTCCTTTTTGATATGATGCAGTGTCCCTACAGTTACTGCCCTTTGTAATCACACCACCTTTGCCAGAAACAGGGAAGCACAACTAGTTCCTTGCTCGATCAGACGACGGCAAAAGACTAATGATCATTCGGACACATGAGCTGGAAAAGTTATATTGCAAAAACCCCACTGTGTACAAGCACCGTGAAATACGTGAGTATCCGTATAGTGGTTGTTACGTCTATTAGCAGGATACCAGCTTGTTGGGGCCTTCAGGATTTTTGAGTTGGAGGCGGGTAAACAGCCTTGGTTCACACTCTCTGTTTCTCGGACTCAATTATCCGATTAACCAGGAGATCACCATTGGCAATGACCTTGAAGGCAGAGAGGCTCTGTTTGCTATGGAAAACTATGTCTACACGGCGAGCCCTAGGACTTCGGGAGCAAACTCCCCTGTTTGTCAACGATACAACCTGCAGCCAAAAGAAGGTGAGAATGACAAAGCCATCTGGATTAACTTTGATCCTTGGATGTCTCAAGTCCGACAGGCAGTGATGTGGTTCAAGCCTTCAGGTTGATAGGTAATTGGGCTGTTGCGTCGAAAGGGTGGAGTACTGGTGTCTCTGGATCACTAGTCGCTGAAGCCGGGCTACAAATTATGATGGTGTTGGATCATCCCTCTTCGAATGACTTGTTGTCTTTGCTGCTTGTTCTGGATGGGTAGTTCTCTCTTTTGTTATGCATATTCCTTGTCACTTGGTCATCCTCGTCTATGTCACTCTTACTATGTAATAGTTGCCTCTATTTAGAATGTCATTCTCATCTGGATCACGAGAGTCTGAGCGCTGCAGATGGGTGCGTTTTGATGGTGTAGCAAGAATTCTTATGAACTATCATGTCTTCTTTGTTTATGTCGATAGTAGTCACTAGTCGGTGTTTGAATGTTGTATATATCGTTGTTTTGAACTGTTTATTGTCTCGAACTGCTGGGTGGGCTAAATGAGGGCATCACCATTCTCCGTTGTTCATAGTATATCTCCTTTTTCAAGTTATAATTTGAGCTCAGTGTCTTTTTGATGATGTACACTTATGCAGGCGGTGAGGTGTCGTTGAATATGGGCCGAGTAGTAACGTAATGCCAAACAGGTCAATTATGACTCTCAGGCCAGGCTCTCAAAAGATCCTCAAAAAAAAGGTCAGGCTCTCAAAAAAAGAAAGAATAAGGACTCTTAGGCCGATATGTGGGCGCCACCGGTGTTTTTGTGCGCTTGCGCGTCGAGAGCATATTGGCGCGTGTTCGAAATTCATGCTACCTTTTCATCCCCAATCTCCCGCCCCTCCCCCCACCTCTGGAATCTCGATTCCTACTCCAGTTCCCCCAAATCCCCCTCATGTACTCCCTTTACTCAAGCGCACTATCATGTCGTCGGTCAATGCGTATCTCCAAGCCGGAGACCTGAGGTTCGTCCTGCCTTCGGGCGCTGCATGCTGTCGCTCAACAGTGGCATGGTGGTGCTTGACGACCAGTTTGCCGACAAAGTGTTGATGGTAACCATCAAGGGCGACCGGCCTCCCGTCTCGCCGGAGGACATTGTCAAAGCTCTTGGCATTGCGCACAGCATCCAAATAAGTGAATTGCTCGTTGAAGTCTGTCTGCCACCGCTGATTTCTTCGTCAAGTTCCGGACAACTTTCGACTGCAATCGTGTGTTTAAATCTTCCCGACGTTTGTTCTGCGATGGAGCGCTGGTGAGCTTTGATCGGTGGCACCCAAGATGGGGCTCGGTGCCCTGTGAGCTTGAGTTTTTAACAAAGCTTACCTTCCACGGCATGCCTCGACGTGCTTGGAACAGCGAGTCCATGAATGAGCTTATCAACGACCTTGGGCGTGAGCTCGTAAGTATGTTTGTTGCTCCAGACAGCTGGGCTCTAACGGTTATGGCATGGATGAAGAATCCGTCCACCATACCGAAGGTGATAGGTGTTGAGATACCAGTGTAGGAACCAGGGTTGTACTATTCATCGCCACCAAGGCCGCCGTGGACCACGTTAGGGATGTACCTGTATCGAGTGTTCGTGCATGTCGAAGAAGTAGTCAATCCATCAATCGAAGTCTTACTACCGCCACTGGTGCCAGGGTCCGTCGATGACGTCCATTACAAGAGTCGACGTCAGACTTTCCTCGTGTTGCTCAGAACGATGGATGGCACAGGGCCTACTCCATCGCGCGGCGGAGGCCAGTGCTTCATTGGGAGAAGAGGCAGGGCTGGCTGCCTGGATGTGCTCTAATTTGAGGTAACAACTGAATCTTGTCAGATACTAGTTAAATCTGAGCTATGGGTGTGAAGCATTGATGTGCCAGTACATTTTATTGTGACCTGTTCTATTTTTGTACCTGGATTTTTTAGAAAGGGTTGTACGTCAACTTAACTACCAGAACTTATTGTGTTGTCTGTCTATTTTCTTTGCACAACATTCAATATATTTCCCCGTCATTGACAAAGATGATGAACCGTTATGTACGAGTTCGTTGGTTTCAACATAGCCCTACCCATAGCAATCCACTGCTTCCACCCTGACTGTGCCACCGGCGTGAAATTTTTGTATGCAAGTTCAGTGTGCTATGATGTTCTATTTGATTGTGCCAACTATATAAGTTTTTAGTGAGCATCAGCAATGCAAATGGCTGAAAGATGTATTTACGAGCATCGACCGATGGGTCTCTCTCTCTCTCTCTCTCACACACACACGCGCGCACAAGTGGGGCCCGTTGAATTAATTCTTCGCTCGTGACATCTTTTAATTAGGTTCAACTGTACTCTAACTTTTTTCTTAAGTTATTAATTGAGCTCAGTGACTTCAAAAAGTTGTATAGAAGCCTTGTTTGGGCCTTTCAGGCATCACTGAATCTGGGCTGAGTAGCCATGTAAAGTTGTACAGTACTACATAGGCCTTTTTTTGAACATCAGCAATGCAACTGTGCCGACAGTTGTACACAAAATCCGGGTCAACTTGTTATTCTCCGCCCCGCTGGACTGCAAATCTTTCCTTCAAGGGATGCATTAGGCTTAAGAAGAAAATGGGCTTTAAGAAATAATAAATGGGATGTAATTATAAAAATTGGGCAGTAACTATAAAAAAATGAACCAAACACAAATTTTATTTTTGGATTTTGAAAATTTTAATTTCATTACTTGTTGCGCGCACAATATTTCGTTGGATTTTTACGTAATGCAAATTTATTTTGAAATTATATTTAATCTGACTAGAAATTTCGGGATAAAAATATTTCGGATCCCATCAAAATGTGGGAAATTTTATTGAATTCTGTTTTGAGCGGTTGATTGAAACTATTAATCGTTGTCCTAGCTAGAAAATGGGTTGTACTTTTAACAAACTGTAAATGGGCTGTAGTAAATTCTATTCGAATTCAAAAATGGGATGTACATTCTTACAAATCGCAAATGGGCTATATGTTCTACAAATTCCATTAGAAGAAGAAGCACAACATTCGTTGGATGGCATACTAAGTTGACGCGTCCTCTAGAAAAAACTAAGTTGACGCGTATGCAAGGCTTTGTCAACTTATAATCAACACACGGGTCTAGCAGCGGTGGCCGTTGGATGTCCATCCAACGAATGTCATGCTTCTTCTTCAATCTCGGATATTCTTGCTTCAGCCGCCCAAAAAATGATTCTTCCCCCTGACATCTGGGGAACACCGTTTCGGAGGCTGACCTGTGGGCCTACTAAGTTGACGCATACCAAGGGCTTTGTCAACTTAGTCAATATAAACGATTCTAGCCGCAGTGACCGTAATGTCCATCCAACGACCGTCGTGCTTCTTCAACCTCTGGTCTTCTTGCTCCAGCCACCCAAACCAGCGCCGGTCGTGTCGCCTGCTCCTGCCTCCCGTGTCCGGCTGTGCTACCACCGCTGGCCATGCCATCCCTCTATACTCACCTACACCTCCTGTTATTCTCTGGCGACGACAGCCTCACACCGCAGCCGAAGCAGTCAACCCACGTACTCCCCTCCGCGTGGGCATCCACTGCCGCGTCTTCCCCGGCTCCGCGTCGTTCCCTTCCTAGGCCTCGGCGTCGTCCACCGGCTTGGTGCTCTCGGCGCGGCGTGGTCAACGTGGTTAATGAAGGACAACCATCGGAAGAGGACTTTAGGCGGTGAGGCTGACAGCTGGACCCACCAGCTACATCTTCGAACACAAGGAAGTGCCTCCTTATTACTCACAAAATATAAACGATTCCTTCCCCTGACAGCTGGGACGCACCGGCTATATCTTCGCACGAAAGGAAGTGCCTCCTTATCCTCCCTGACAGTCGGGACCCACCTGGTCAAAGTGTACGTAGCATTGTCATTCTGGTCGCAAACGTATATGTACATACTAGTCGATCGGTCTGTCTGCAGGCTGCAGCGATGAACCGTGGCCGAGTAAGGAAGGGCACGTGTCATAGTAGAGGCGCGGACGTAGCATGTACATGTACATACTGCCAGGGTGCAAGAAAGTAAAATACGGCCACATACGTACATACGGGCGGGGTCTCGAATGCCTACTCGTGCATACGTACGGCCAGGGCTCGTGTACATGGCTGGGTCGGAATGGAGAAATTGCGTCGTCGTGTTCATCGGGAGGCAACGTAATGCGTCATGTTCATCGGGAGCCAACCGGCTTGGAAGGAACATCCGATCGAAATGACGCCTGGCGTACCGCAGAATGGAGGAAACGGCCTTGTGTTCGACCGCCTACAGTGGAAACAGGATCCTGTTCACCGGGAGGGGTGTGGCGTACTGCAAAACAAAGGAAACAGACTTCTCTTTGACCTCCTATGGTCGAAACGGGGTCCTGTTGATCGGGATGGGTGTGGCGTACCGCAAAATGGAGGAAACGAACTTGTGTTGGAGCGCTACGGTCGAAACGGGGGTCCTGTTCATCGCGAGGGGTGTGGCGTACCGCAAAACGGGACTCCACGGGCTATTGTTCATCTCCACCTTCGACCTCCTCCAGCCTCCACGGGCTACTGTTCATCCACCGTCGACCTCCTCCAGCCTCCACCTGCGATTGTTCATCCACAGGCTCCTATTCATCTAGCCTCCACCGCTTCTCCATCAGCTACTGTTCAATCAGGCCTCTCCATGGGGTCCTGTTCAACAACCCCTCCATGGGCTACTATTCATCCAGCCCTCCACCGGCTACTGTTCAACCAGCCCTCCATGGGGTCGTCCAGTTCATCCAGCCCTCCACGGGGTCCTGTTCATCCACCCCCAACCGTCCCGATCGATCGGGGTCCTGCTCATCGAGCGGCAAACGGCCTCTACTTCCACAGGGTCCTGTTCATCCAACCCCCACCGGGAACTGTTCATCCACAGCAACCCAACCGGCTCGACTGACCATGTCTCAACTTGTTCTACTTACCGCGCGCACGGTAGCAACAATCATTGTTCATCGAGAGGCAACCCAACACCGGCTCGATCAACTTCATTAAGCAGAAGCAGTGACCGATCGCTCGGGTTCAGTTAGCAGCAGCAGCGAAGGAATTGCTCGGTTCGATCGGCGAGTGAATTGCTCGGGTTCGATTAACAGCCAAGGATCGATCGCTCGGGTTCGATAACGTCGATCGCTCGGGTTCGATTAATAACGCCGCACACACGCTGCAGCATACCAGAGAAACGCAGCGCAAACCACGCGGCATCGCCGCCCCGACCACCCACCATAACCGGGAACTCCGCGATATTTTCCTCGCCCTTGCTTCTACCATGATTTTTTCCATCATGGACGGCCCAAAGAATGTCATGCAGCTGCGTCTCCTGCCCGCCCAGGACGAAAAGCCCATTTTCTGTCATGATTTTTTGTCATAGAAGTAGGAGCCCACCACATCTATGATGATATCGGGTTTTGTCACAATTATCGTCACAGAAGTGTCATAAGCATGACATAATTTATTTTCGTTCGGCCCAAAATGTCATGGATGTGTCTTTTTTTGTAGTGCGAATGGCTTGTGGCCGAACTTCTTGTTCCTATGCTTGAAGAGTTATTGGATGTAGGGCCATCCCCTGTTACTTGCACACCGCTCGGTGGTGCATGATTCACTTGATTGACGCAACCGGACCATCGGTTGCATTGGTCGTGAATGGTGCCCTAACGATGTCCAAGAGGCCCTTATGTACAGCTTGATGTCACCTACACAGAGTTGTTCTAGTACTATGAAATTCTCTCCCAAAACTTGTCCTTGCTTTTATCCGTTACGATGCATCCATGGAGATGTTCATCCAAGCATAGCATAGACCAATATCTTCAACTTGATTGTAGTTGTGAGTTCGTGACCGTGGCATCTTTGTGCTTGCTTTGGTCACCTCCTTAACCTCAAGTTCTTCTTCATCGACCACCTCCTCTTCGGCCACTTCCTCTTCGCCCAACTCCTCTTCGAACACCTCCGAATGATTTGATATCATCTAGCACCACCGTATCCGGGGACTCCAAAGACGCCAGGAATTTGGTCGTGTTCATCTTCACACAACGACAACAAAACCAACAAACTCCATCATCATCGGCCATCAACAATCACTGTCGGAGTTCTAGGAATCAGGGTACCCAGACTTGCCCGCCTGCGGCTGACGGCGTGGCTCCATCCACACCTTGGTACGGCTCATCTTCAGCATCAACAATGCAAGACCCTCGCGAGGGGCCAAGCCTCGTGAGGCGAACAACGCCAAGACCTCCAGAAGGAGTGGCCTCCCTAGGCTGGATCCTAAGGAGCGGAGTTTCCTATGCAAGCCCTCACCTCATGAGGTTCAGATGAGGCAAGCCATGACGACCAAGGCCATGTGGGCACCAGCAGGTGCAGTACAATAGGTTTCCTCTTTGGTGCCAAAGAGGCAAGCGCGGGCGCGGAGTCCCGAGGAACTAGCCAAAGGTTTCCATTTGTGTGCTACAAGACCAAGACCGCAAGGACGGTAGGACGGAGGTCATCGCCGAGCCCACCACGACGTCTCGACCAACAGCTTTGCAGGCGAAGACCACCTTTCGTTAGGGTAGGATGTACTAGTTGTCTCCCTTCGAATTTGGCCTTTGTGGGATCCCTTCCCGCCTACATTTTGGGGGAAAAGGACCAAGGCCACTATAAGTATAGCCTAGCCACCACCATAGGGGGGACGAATCATTCAGACCATCCACTCCCTCACCAGCTCACCCAAGCACAAGAACACACCTCCTGAGGTTGTTCTCCCTTTGTACAAGTTCATCCTCAGTCCACCTCGAGGCTAACCCACCATAAAGCAGGAGTAGGGTATTACACCGCAAGGTGGCCCGAACCTGGGTAAACTGTTGTGTACCTTTCCATTCCAGTTCATCGAGTTCGGCCGTGAGATCGACGGGTTGGCACACTGGGGAGGTTGAGTTCTTGGCACGCACCCCAGATTTTGAATCTATCTTGGGTCTGCGGAGCCCTGAATCCGACATTTGGCGCGCCAGGTAGGGGTGCGTCGGAGCCTCTATTCCGCCGGTCGATTCGCCATCGCTCTACCACTCTCATGGCTGACGTTCGTTGAGTTCGTGCTGAGCATCGGGCCGCCCTTGCCGACTATATCGCTCAGACAGCGCCTGCAGGCGACGGTGCTCCCGTTCCCCATCACCTGCGGCCAACGCCGCTAGCGGCCCCGCGACCCATGAGCAGCAGGCTTCATTGCTTTAGCCTTCTATGCAGCGTGATGGACGCACCGCCACTCCATCGCTGACTCTGGCGGCTGCGTCATCTTCCCATGCTCATCGCGGGCCAGCAAACGCTCAGGCCAAATTGCTCATGGCGCGCGAGCTTCTGCGCTATCGGCCGACCAATGACCTCTACGAGGACTGGCTGGACCGCATCGTCGAGCTCGTCAGTGCTGCTGGAGAGGTCCCTGCACCGCCCCGCTTGCTGCCTCCCCCACCGCCTCTCGCGGGCGACGTGGCCCACGGTGCGCCTCCTCCACCTCCTAGGCAAGACGTCGTCCTCGAGCCAAGGTGTGAGGCTCCAATGCGCGCCCCTCCGTGCAAGGCACCGGCACAAGACGAAGAAAGCTGCCAGGTGGTGCAGCGGCCCCAAGGAGAGGCGCGTGCGCTCCCAGCACCGCCACGTCAAGACCGCATGCCGCCCGGGGCAGCGGTGCGCGAGCGCCAGGACCAAGCTCCCCCTCCACGACGGGTTCCCGTGACCTCGGCGGGCTGCCGTGCATTCACCCCGGAGCTGCGCGTCGTCGTCTGGCCAGTGAAGTTCAAGCCAGACCTGCCTCCACGCTACGATGGCACCCCCGACCCTGCCGAGTTCTTGTAGCTCTACGAGCTGAGCATCGAGGTGGCCAACGGCGACGAGAAGGTCATGGCGAACTGATTTCCCATGGCCCTCAAGGATGGCGGGCGCTCGTGGCTTCTGAACCTCCCCCCGGGGTCGATCTCCTCCTGGGACGAGATGCGAGAGCGCTCCAACTTCTAGGGCACTCGCGACCGCGTCCCTGCTGCGGGTGACCTGCAGCGCATCAAAGCAACAGCCAGGAGAGACCTTGCAAAAATACATCCAACTCTTCACCAATGTTCGCCTCAAGATTCCCAAGGTGTCAGACAAGGCTATCATTTCGGCATTCACTGCTGGCGTCCGGGATGTCAAGATGAAGGAAGAGCTCGCCATCCACGAGGACCTGTGCTCGGCTCTGGAGATGTTCAACATGGTGACCAGGTGCGCGAGGGCCGAGGAAGGTCGCCTCTCCCTCCTCGAGCTCCCGGAGGCCGATCCAGAAGATAAGAAGGCCAAGGCCAAGGACGTGAAGCTCAAGGTCCCGGTTCTGCTTGCGGCCGAAGCTAAGATGAAGCGTGGCTGCGACCACCCAGAGTCTTCCAAGGGCAGTTGCCCATTCTGCGTCTTCCACAATGTGCACAACCACAACACCAACGATTGACAAGAGCTCAAGGCCATCCGAGACGGGTGCCTCAGCCGCCGCCCCGAGCGCGACGGCCGCGACTACAGCCATGGAGGAGGCCGGGGTGGGGGACGCTGGGACAACCGCGACCCTCGCTAGGACTGGCGTGATCAGCCTCGTGAGGACCGCTGGCAGGGCCAGCCTCACGAGGTCCCCTAGAGGGATCAGCCTCGTGAGGACCGTCCTCAGGGCAACGCTGGCCTCCCTCTGCTGCCGCTACCACCAAGAAGGAACGACCACCACCACCAAAATGATGGGGCCGGGGGCTTCCAAGAGCCCCGTGCCATTGCTTGCATCCTGGGCGGGAGGCATTTTCAAGATATCAGTCAAGCGAGTACGCAAAAAGACTAGCCTCAACATTTCAACAAGTGTTCAAATTCTTCATCATATTTCTTTTTAGTTGACTTAGGTGGAAAGGGAATAGGTTTTTGAACCCACGGTTCTCTTTCTTTACCGCGTTTTCTAGCAATAAAGTCCCTTTTATCATAACGTGTATTCTTGGGCTGTGGGTTATCAAGATCAACCACAGGTTCTATCTCGATATCATTGTCTGGTTCTTTTTTATTGGTTTGAGTGTATTCATGAACCTCATCATTATCTTTTTCATATCAGAAGGTGAGTGTTCATTACCAGACTGGGTTTCAGCATCAGAGATAGAAATTTCATTATCATTATCAGGAGGTTTTTCTACTTCAGGTTCACTAGGATCATGCAAAGTCCTATCATTATTCTTCTTCTTTTTCTTTTTAGAAGGACTACGTGCATCAGTGTTAGCTCTTTGAGAGTTTTGTTTATTTCTTTTTGGGTGTCCCTCGGGATAAAGTGGTTCCTGAGTCATTTTACCTCCTCTAGTTGCTACTCTAACAACAAAGTCACTTATGTTATTATTCATTTCATCTAGCAACTCTCTTTGAGATTTAGCAACCTGTTCTAACTGAGTTTGAACCATAGAAGCATGCTTTACCACACCTCTAACATCATTTGAGATTCTAAATAACAAGTCACTCAAGCAAGCAATCATATCAGAATTATATTTCAATTGTTTCATAACATTTGCATTGAAGTGATCTTGCTTTCTAATATAGTTTTCAAACTCATAAAGGCATTGGCTAGGGTGCATATTGTGAGGATTATCATTATCAATGAATTTCATTAAAGAATTTACCTCTACCACCTTAGGCAGTGGTGGTGTATTAAGCCCGTGTATTTCTTCAATAGAAGTTAAAATTTTGACATCCTCGACTTTAATACCTTTTTCCTTCATAGATTTCTTTGCCTCTTGCATATCTTCAGGACTGAGATATAATATACCCCTCTTCTTCGGAGTGGGTTTAAGCGGTGGTTCAGGAAGAGTCCAATCATCATAATTTTTCAATATATTATTCAGTAATTCTTCAGCTTGCCCAATAGTTCGTTCCATGAAAACACAACCAACACAACTATCTAGGAAATCCCTAGAAGCATCGGTTACTCCATTATAGAAGATATCAAGTATTTCATTTTTCTTAAGAGGATGATCAAGCAAAGCATTAAGTAACTGGCAAAGCCTCCCCCAAGCTTGTGGGAGACTCTCTTCTTTAATTTGCACAAAGTTAAATATTTCTTGTAAGACAGCGTGTTTCTTATGAGCATGGAAATATTTTTCAAAGAAGTAATAAATCATATCCTGGGGACTACGCACACAACCAGAAGCAAGAGTATTGTACCAAGCTTTAGCATCACCCTTTAATGAGAACAGAAATAATTTGGGAATATAGTAATAGCGAGTTTTCTCATCATGAGTAAAAAGGGTGGCTATGTCATTCAACTTAGTAAGATGTGCCACAACAGTTTCATTTTCATAACCATGGAAAGGATCAAATTCAACCAAAGTAATTAACTCTGGGTTGACAGAGAATTCATAATCCTTGTCATCAATAAGGATAGGTGAAGTAGCAAACTTAGGATCATATTGCATTCTAGCACTCAGAGATTTTTCTTTTATACTTGCATAACAATTTCTCTAGATCATCTCTATCCTTACAAGCAAGAATATCTCTAGTTGTCTCCTCATTCATAACATAGCCTTCCGATACCTTAGGCAATTCATATCTAGGAAGGATAGTTCTAGTAGGTGTCTCAAGATTTTCAGTTTCAAGCTCATCATCAGTTTCAACAACATCATGTTGTCTTACTCTAGCAATTTGTTCATCAAGAAAATCACCAAGTGGCACATCATTATCATCAAGCAAGGTACTAGCATCATCATAAGTATCATTCATAGCAGAAGTAGCATCATCAACAACTTGCGACATATCAGGATTAATAGCATGTGGTGGTGTTGCAATTTTACTTATAACAGAATGTGAATCTAAAGCAGAGCTAGATGGCAGTTCCTTACCTCCCCTCGTCTTAGAGGGAAATATCTTGGTATTAGCATCCTTCAGATTCTTCATAGTGAAAAATTGATAATAATCCCAAGTGACTCAACAAATATAGCTATGCTCCCCGGCAACGGCGCCAGAAAAAGGTCTTGATAACCCACAAGTATAGGGGATCGCAACAGTTTTCGAGGGTAGAGTATTCAACCCAAATTTATAGATTCGACACAAGGGGAGCCAAAGAATATTTGCAAGTATTAGCAGCTGAGTTGTCAATTCAACCACACCTGGAGATTAATTATCTATAGCAACGTGATCAGTAGCAAGGTAATATGATAGTTTGGATAACGGTGGTAGCAGCAACAGTAACGGTAACAGTGATAGCAGAAATTTTGTAGCAAGTGCAACAGTAACGATAGCAGTAGTAACTTAGCAAGAACAATATAAAATAAATTCGTAGGCATTGGATCGGTAATTTGTTGGATGATATTCATCATGTGACAGTCATAACCTAGGGCGATACGGCACTAGCTCCAGTTCATAAATATAATGTAGGCATGTATTCCGTAAATAGTCATATGTGCTTATGGAAAGAACTTGCATGACATCTTTTGTCCTACCCTCCCATGGCAGCAGGGTCCAATTGGAAACTAAGGGATATTAAGGCCTCCTTTTAATAGAGAACTGGAACAAAGCATTAACACAGGTGAATACATGAACTCCTCAAACTACGGTCATATCACCGGGAGTGGTCCCGACTATTGTCACTCCGGGGTTGCCGGATCATAACACGTAGTAGGTGACTATAACTTGCAAGATCAGATCTAGAACATGGATATAATGGTGATAACATAAACGGTTCAGGTATGAAATCATGGTACCCGGGCCCAAAGTGACAAGCATTAAGCATGGCAAAGTCATAGCAACATCAATCTCAGAACATCATGGATACTAGGGATCAAGCCCTAACAAAACTAACTAGATTACATGATTAATCTCATCCAACTCCTCACCGACCAGCGAGCCTACGAAGAATTACTCACTCCTGGTGGGGAGCATCATGGAATTGGCGATGGAGAAGGGTTGGTGAAGAAGATGAACGAAGATTCCCCTCTCCGGAGCCCCAAACGGACTCCAAATCCGGCCTCCCGACAAAGAACAGGAGGTGAAGGCGGCTCCGTCTCGTTGAACGCGATAATTCTTTCTCCCTGATTTTTTTGGAAATATGTGATTTTATAGCGTAGGTTTCAGGGTCTGCGGGGCCACCAGGTGGGGACAATCCACCTGGGCGCGCCTTGGGGGGCAGGCGCGCCCTGGTGGGTTGTGCCCACCCAGGTGCCCCCCTCAAGTGACTCTTGGCTCCAGAAATTCTCTTTATTGATATAAAAAATCCTCGCAAAGTTTCGTTCCATTCCAAAAACTTTTATTTCCACACAAAACAACACCATGGTAGTACTGCTGAAAACAATGTTAGTCTGGGGTTAGTTTTATTCAAATAATGCAAATTAGAGTCCAAAACAAGAGGAAAAGCGTTAGGAAAAGTAGATGTGTTGGATACGTATCAAGCATCGCGGCTGAGGGGCTCTTACCGGACCTCGGGCCGCTCACCTCCTGGCCTTGACCACGGCATCGCGACCTGAAATACCAGCGACGGCTGAAGCCTGCCTGGGGACTGGGTCCTATCAACGTAGAGCACTAAGCTACCGCAAGAACGAAAAGGAGCACCGTGCCAAAGCGAGATCCGCAATCACAACACCGAACTAGGAATAATAACACTGAGGCAAAAGCATTACAGTTTCTTACATACCCCCACGGGGCTCGCCACTGTTTTGTGCAGGAAAGGAAAAAAGAAAGGGACTTGAAGAACCCCGGCCACAGGGCGTCACCGAGGACGCCGGGCGGACGCCGCCGCCGCGCTTTGGGCGCGGCGAGAGCTCGGCGGCTCATAGCTATCGTCGTCGCTGGACTCCAGAGAATCGCTGGATTCTGGGGAGTCGTCGCTGCTGCTAGAGGAGCTGCTGGCAAGGCCAAGGGCAAGTTCAGCGCCCGTGGCCGCGCCGCGTGGATAGCCTCTTCTAGAGCAGCACTCCAGGCGCCGACCGTCTTCGCCGAAGACCATGAAGAAAAGCGTGGAGGCTCCGTCGTATTTGAAGTGGATGGCGAGGGGCCCTTCCGGACAGCAAGCGGGCGATCTCACCCCATCCTTGAGTCATGAAGACGCCACCCGGGGGACGACCTCGACATCTGCTTCCGTAGCTTGGCTGTAGCACCCGGCGTGTTGCAGCCACAACTCTACGAGCCCCCTCGGTGGTATCTCTTCTGCAAAGAACCGCGGGAACCGGATCCACGTGCGCGGCGGCATCACCGCCCACACCACAAACTCGCGCGTCGTGCCTTCGGCATGGGTACACGAGCCAGGTGGCCGCACAACCACCGCTTGTCCACCTCCGCGGCTCTGGCCCTCACGGCGCTGGACGCTGCCCCCGTGCGCAGGGCTCTGTGCACGGGTGTACATGGGGATCGGGAAGCCCGGCGGAGGCCGCTCATACCAAGGTCGCGTCACCTCGGGCCCCCGGCGGCGTCGCGAGAGCGGCCGAGCCTTTTCTTGGCGGGAGAGGCCCGAGCTCCTCTCGAGGGGTTTTTCCCTTCCCCACCGCGGAAAACCTCCTTATCGACGCCATGGACGCTTTGGCGAGACGGCGAGACAAGAAGGAAGAAGAAGGAGCAAGCAGTGAGAAGACGGAGATGAGCAGGGGGCTCAGCCCCTCCCTCCATTTGTAGCCAGAGGGAGGCCAACTGCCGGCCTCCACGATCTCCAGTAATGATGATCTTTTTGCATGTAGCAGGCTATTGTCAAGTCAAACGGTTGCCGAGGCAGCATAGGGAAGCGGAGACGCCCACGTCCCATCAAGCGCCACGCGTCGACCGGGTCCGCACGCAGTTGGGGCCGCGGCGCTTCGCCTCGAAGCCAAGTCCGAGCGTGCCTTGGGCCCGGGGGCTACTGTCGGCGTTCTGGGAACTGAGGTACCTAGACTTGCCTACCTGCGGCCCACGATGTGGCTCCATCCACGGCCTGGTACGGCCCTTCTGGGCCAAGCCTCGCGAGGCAGACGATGTCAAGACCTCCAGAAGGAGCGGCCTCCCTAGGCTGGCTCCTGGGGAGCGGAGTTTCCTATGCAAGCCCTCACCTCGTGAGGTTCAGATGACGCAAGCCATGACGACCAAGGCGGTGCGGCGCCAGCGGGCGCAGTACAACAAGTTTCCTCTTTGGTGCTAAAGAGGCAAGCGCAGGCGCGGAGTCCCGAGGAACCAGCCAAAGGTTTCCATTTCCGTGCTACAAGACCAAGACCGCCAGGACGGCAGGACGGAGGTCATCGCCGAGCCCACCACGACGTCACGACCAGCGACTTTGCAGGCGAAGACCACTTTTCGTCAGGATAAGATGTACTAGTTGTCTCCCGTTGAATTTGGCCACTGTGGGATCCCTTCCCACCTACATTTTGGGGGAAGAGGACCAATGCCACTATAAGTATAGTCTAGCCACCACCATAGGGGGGGCGGATCATTCAGACCATCCACTCCCTCAGCAGCTCACCCCAAGCACAAGAACACACCTCATGAGGTTGTTTTCGCTTTGTACCAATTCATCCTCAGCCCACCTCGAGGCTAATCCACCACAAAGCAGGAGTAGGGTATTACACCGCAAGGTGGCCCGAACCTGGGTAAACTGTTGTGTCCCTTTCCATTTCAGTTCATCGAGTTCGGCCGCGAGATCGACGGGTTGGCACACTGGGGAGGTTGAGTTCTTCGTATACACCCCAGAGTTTGAATCTACCTTGGGTCTGCGGATCCCTGAATCCGACAATCACCATCAAATTCATCAGTCGA
Organism: Aegilops longissima; assembly: GCA_021605205.1. NCBI lineage: Eukaryota > Viridiplantae > Streptophyta > Magnoliopsida > Poales > Poaceae > Aegilops > Aegilops longissima. Next base: position 613,159,642 of record CM038677.1, on the reverse strand, counting down.
AATGAAAAAGAAGTTTTTTACCTTGTTGGCATTTCCTTGAGCACTTGGCGATCGCGGCCCTTTTTCCCGGCTGAGGCGGCCGGGCGCGCTGGAGCAGTGGTTGTAGGGGTGGCTGGAGACGCTGCACAAGGCGTCAGGCGTGGACGGAGGGCCGGAGCGGCCTTCTCCTTCTTCTTCGCGGCCGCCTCAGCAAGGGCTGACGTCCCGATCGTCGGTTTTCAAAGCTCTCTTACCGTCGGTGGGAGGGCGATCGACTGTCGTCGGAGAGGCAGTGGCCACCCCGACGGCCTTCATCGCGGTTGAAGCTGGTGCTTGTGGCCGGTGGAGATTTTTTCATCCCAACCTCTTTTTCGGTGTGCGCGGTGGCGCATGGGTGGTTTCCGGTTGTGACAAGCCGGCAGGATGGCGGAAGATGATATGCCAGCTCAGTCTCTTCAAAATACTCGTAGGTATAGAGTGTGCGTGTATGTTTTCACAGGGATGAGAATACGAGCGCTTGCGTTTATATTGTGTTTAAAAGAACGGTTTACTAGAGCCGCAAAAAAAGAGAAAGGTTTACTAGGGATGATTAGACATGCGCTAGGAGCCGGGATCGCTCCGTCCACCGTGTGTGTTTTTACACGGTGGCTTGTGCTCGCTCCTTGCTTAATCATGCTGTCGCGCCGGGCGCTTACGCCCGCAACGGCCGCGTGCGCGCGATCTGGGTGCAAACCGACGGACACCAGATGCGTGCGTGCCGCCGTGCTCCACGTTACGGCACAGGCTTACGGTTACGGGCACCGCACCGTGTCGGCCGGAGGATGGGTCGGGAGGGAGGGATGGGCTCGTGACGGGCACGGACACGCCGGTGCCACCGGCCGGCATAGGATGCCCGACCGACGGGGGTTTATTAGCGGGAGAGAGGAGCCTTGATGGATCTCTGCGCGCGATGGCCCTGACACTCCGCATGTGGCGCTGCCCTGGGGCTACGGCTACGGCGCATGCCTTCCTTCTTTTTACGTGCCCGGGTTTGGCAGTAAAGTCGCTCCCTTTTCTTCCTCCCCGATTCATCGTGTAGTAAACATAGAACAAAAGATTAGTACTACTACTAGTAGTACAAGTTAGAAAATGAAAAAAGAAAATGACACGATCGGTGTGCGCTAGTCAACGGTAGGCGTTTGAGCAGGAGCACGGCGTACCACGCCACTGCTGTAAACAGGGGCGTAAACTGGACGGCCGTCCCCGGCCTCATCATCATCATCATCGCCAGGTAATAGGTGCTGAGCGAGCGCCGAGGACACGCACGCCGCCCGCCCGAATGGGATGCCCCCGCCTCCGCAGGGACTAGCCCGCTTCCCCGAAACGGCACGAGCGGCCGCCCTTCGACTCGTGTCGCGGCGGGTGACAGACGGGTCCCATCCCACCCCATGGCGGCCGGGTTTTAACCTCCCCTTCCAAAAGGCCAAGAGGGAGTACGACCGTCGACCGGCCCGACAGTAAACAGTAACCGGTGGTGGTAAACCACAACAAGGACAGCAACGACGACGCACGCGGGAGAGGGGTGGGGGTGGGGGGAGAGGCATCGCCCCGCAGGGAAAATCAATAACAACGACGACGGCCTCGGCACCAACCACCACCGAGGCAGACGCAGACGCAGACGAGAGGGTGGGCGACGGCAGGCACGAACCTGTCGCGATTCCGCCGACGACCTCGCGCGCGCGGGCGGGCCTCCCCTCCCGCTGGAGCTGGATCTGACCCCTCGTCGCGTACCCGCGTGATTCTTCTCCCCCGCCGACCCCGAGCCCCAGCGATTCCTCCTCGCGGTGTTCGCCGAGGCGGTCAATGCGCGAGGGGAGATGAGCGGCGGCGAGGAGGAGGAGGAGGAGGACGAGGAGGTGTTCTACGAGTCGCGGGACCGGGTCCTCTCCTCCTCCGGCTCCTCCACCTCCGCCTCGGACGACGATGACCACGCGCTGCAGCAGCGACGCCGACGGGACGCCTACGCCCACCCGGCGGCCGCGGCGACGGCGGCGCTCGACCTGTGGACGTCGCAGCCGGCGCCCGTGCAGGAGCGCCGCAGGAGGCTCCTCCAGACGATGGGGCTCGCCGGGGACCCCTCCCTCGCGCGCCTCGAGATGGGCCGATCGGTCTCCTACGACGGGCCCGTCCCCGTCCGCCCGCCCACGCTCTCGCCCATGCCCCGATCCAGATCGGACGGCGCCGTGCCCGCCTCCACCAAGCCGCCGCGAGGGGGCCGCACGTCGTCGGGCTCCTCCGAGGCCATGCCGGAGGACGAGGCGGACCCCAGGTGCCTAATCCGGAACCTCGACGACGGCACCGAGTTCGTCGTCAAGGAAGAGTTTGAGCTCCGCGAGGTCGGCACGGGCCGCCAGCTCACCCTGGAGCAGTTCCAGCTCTGCGTCGGCCGCTCTCCCATCGTGCAGGAGCTCATGCGCCGCCAGAACATTGCAAACGACGGCGCCTCCACTCCCATTCACAGGTCCAGCTCCGACTCCAGCAACGGCGCGGCCCGGCCCAGGCGCCGCATTAGCTGGCTTCGTACCATCCGCCACGTCGCTGGCTCTATGGTGGCCGGCTCCCGTGACCGCCGAAGCAGCGACGAGAAGGACACGTCATCGGAGAAGGGCGGACGCCGGTCCAGCTCAGCCACGGATGACAGCCAGGATAGTGCCGGCGCCGTGCACCATGGCCCAGAGCGCATTAAGGTGCGGCTGTACGGCAAGTCGTACAAGGAGCTCAGTGGGCTGTTCATGAACCAGGAGGTACGGGCGCACGACGGGTCTATCTGGAGTATCAAGTTTAGCCCCGATGGGCGCTACCTTGCAAGTGCTGGGGTGGACTGTGTGATCCATGTCTGGGAAGTGTTGGAGTTTGAAAGGAGACGAGAGGAGAATGGGGTGTCTAATCCATTTGTTGCAGTGATGTGCAATGGTTCGCCAGAGCCGACATTGGCCTTGGCCACTGTGGATGGGAGCCATTGGGATAAGAAACTCCGGGCGAGGGTCTCGCAATGTCGGAAATCAAGTAGCTCAGACCGGTTGATGGTGCCAGAGCATGTGTTTGGACTGTCGGAAAAACCGGTCAAAACTTTTGAGGGGCATTCAGAGGATGTTCTTGATCTATGCTGGTCCAAGTCACAGGTATGATATGTTGCTTCTCATTCTAATATACTGAACTTGTTTCGTGTTGACTAAAATGTGAGCACTCAATTTAATCCCACGACCCAATTTCTGCCTAATTTAGGAAGCTCTGTCGATTAATTAGTCCTCAATAATTTCATTTTTATTCTTAGGCTCTTAAAGGCAGAACTTGATAAGTACTGCATTGTTTGAGCAACCCCAAAGTTCTTTGCCATATTTGAGAGTCCAGCCATGCCAGACATTTAGAGTGTAGCTGACTGTAAATGATGAACTGACAGTTAGCAAATCAAATTGCAGTGGCTTAGAAACACAGGCCATATTGTATGCAAACTGGTATCCTGTAGCTCTAAGCAATTCTTTGGAATCTGTTCTTCAAAAGGAAGGTTGTAATAATGCATAAAACTAACTGAACCCGCTATCTGTCTTAAAGAAAGGAATGTGTTCTCCAAGCTTGCAGTTTGCCTGTTCTGGTAATTATTTCTATCTTGGTACATGTAGCGGCAATTGAATCAAACAGTAAAGTTAGTGCCCAGACTGTAACATAAGCATTTCACACTGTAATGTTAGTACTTTCCCTTTCCTTTTATTTTTCGAAATTAACTAGATAACACGTGTTTCGAAATTTGATATGAAGTACTTTAATTCCAAGAGTGTTAACTACTGGACTTATCTTTATCATATTATCATGACACAAGCTTCTCAATTTAACCACATGATAGGTGGGAAGACTCATTTGCGTTTGAGTTCTCCAAAGGGATTAGATCTTAGAAATGTTGTATAAATTGAGATTGATTAGATACACAGAATGTTATACTGGATGTTCGGAAATATTGTTGTGCTTTCTCGAGAGCAAACGAAGTTAAGATTTGTGCCTAAAATTACAATGTTGGAAATATGTTGGATTAAGTCTTTTGCATTCATTGATGTAAAGCATGATATGAGGTTTTGCAAAATTTAGCCATCCACGGTATAATGTGCTGTGCCAGTATATTTGAGCCTTATTTTGGGACTACATTATTGCCGATTTTACCCCTTTTAGGCCAAGCTGGTTCTGGGTTTAAGTGAAGGTCAAATCCATTCTACTAGACTTGCATGAAATAGTATGGAGCTATGTACCCATATGATTAGGATGTCCCAGGTTTTAATAGTAAACCGAATTCTATATTATTCTTTATTTGTCGAATGTTCTTGCCCATGGGCTAAGAACTATGTTAGGCTTAAATGTATCTTGGGGCGTCAGGAAATCTCTAGCATTTTGCATAACATACATGTTATTACTCATGGAGTTTGAATTTTAGTTGCCATTCAGTTATGATTTGTCTTACTGTCTAGAAACTAGGACCTGCACCTTGAAGTTTTCCGACATTTCTGATGTTCAGTATCATTCAAAAAGGTGATATGCATGATTATAGATTAGATGCATAAACATTGTTGGGTCCTCGTCGCAGGCAGCTATAAGCCAACAATTATACCTTACTGTGCTAGCTACATATCCAAACTTCACAATTTGCAATAGTGAATCCAGCAATGCGTCCGAACTATGGTTGCTAGTTGCTACCACTGTTTGAATCTTGTAATAATATTTATTATGATTCGGGTGTCTTCACAAAATTTCTTATCTTAAACTTCTTTTTCATGTGTGCAGTACTTGCTTTCGTCTTCAATGGATAAAACAGTAAAGTTATGGAACATGTCAAGTGTATCATGTTTGAAAACGTTCTCACACTGTGACTATGGTAAGATTTCGATTTAATTATCAGTTTAGCTCACACATGGAATGCCTCTCACTCTGTCAGCATTATCCTCAGTTTTCCTGTATTGCTTTGCTTTCCTTTCCAGTGACGTGCATCCAGTTCAACCCTATCGATGATAGATACTTCATTAGTGGTTCTCTCGATGAAAAGGTCCGCATCTGGAGCATTCCAAAACGTGAAATTGTTGATTGGCATGATCTGCATGAAATGGTCACTGCTGCTTGCTATACCCCTGATGGACAGGTTTGTATACTTTCGACCTGAAATGTGTTCCGTTTGTTAAGTTCTAACACCAAGTTTCATTTTCCCTGAAGAGTGCGTTAGTGGGTTCCCACAAGGGCAGCTGTCATCTTTATGACACATCGGGTCTCTCTCTCTCCCCCCGCTCTGATGATTTATGACATTTTCAGGCTTATTTTTTTGTATGTATAGCTCTTACTTTTCCTTCCGAATTGACCCTTTGTGTGACCCTTGACCAGATAATAAGCTTATCCAAAAGAAACAAATTGACTTGCAAACTAAAAAGAAGAAGTCCCGCCAGAAGAAGATCACTGGATTTCAGGTGCTTACTTTTAATAACTTCCGAATCTGTTCTGACAACAGGCCATACAGATGATAATCTTCCTCTCTTACTGAATCATAGTTACTTGAACAGTTCCTTCCAGGCAGTTCTTTGAAGGTGCTCATCACATCTGCCGATTCACGGATCCGAGTTATTGATGATTTTGAACTAGTTCACAAATTTAAAGGTATCAAGGTCTTAACGAACATAGCTACTGTGTCATACCATATTGCTATTATCTTCAAGGTTTGGCCAGTAATCTTTTCGAGACACTGTTGCTTTAAAGTTTACTTGTAGTTCTTGTCCTTGACCTGTTTAACCTGTTTGCTACTACCTATCATTATATTTGCTGTATGAAAGTTCTGTTTAGAGTAGGGCTGCAGCTGTCAATCATGGTGTGGTAACCAGCTTAAAAGTATTGCTATTTCTGCTCATTGATTGAATGTGAACGGTGGAGACCAATTTCTGCTGTCATGTTCTTCCTTTCAGCAAAGCGCCAAAACTCGTCAGAACCCACTGTGTTGAGTTGATAGCTCGTAATGTCCAATTAACATGTTAATAAAATACTTATATATTTTTCTTTTAGGACGGGGTCTGATATCCATATGTTTTGTCGGTTGCTGACGCTCTGCCTCCTTTTCTTTCAGGTTTCCGAAACACCAACAGCCAAATCTCAGCTTGCTACGCTGCGAGAGGCAGATACGTGATCTCAGCAAGCGAGAACTCTCATGTGTACGTGTGGAGAAACGACGACGGCCCTGAGCAAAGAAGCGGCAGCAGCAAGGGCGTCGTTTCTGTCGCAAACTCCTACGAGTACTTCTACTGCCAGGGCGTGACGGTGGCCGCTGCCTTGCCATCCACGGCGGGGTCAGTGGCGACGTCCCGAACCAACTCCTGGAGGAAGCACCAGGAGCTGGATTGTGTGTCCGAGTATCCTCTGCCGCAGGCAGGAGACGGAGATTCCTCTGATTTCCAGCAGCAGCAGAGCCGCAGTGACCTAAGCAACGGTTCGAACCACGGCGGCGGCGACAGAGCGTCTGCGACCTGGCCCGAGGAGCTCATGACGCCGACGAAACAGAGCCCGCGATCCAGCACCAGTCTCCCCGACGGCGCCGGGCAGGCCCCGAGCCGGTCGGCCTGGGGCATGGCCATCGCCACGGCAGGCAGCGGGGGTCAGATCAGGATACTCCAGAATTTTGGGTTTCCCGTCAGAGTATAGTAGCAGCAGCCCGCCTGTAGGGGGGTGGTGATTTTTGTGTGTAAATAGGTGGGAGATGCGGCTGGTTTGCTGTTAGCGGTGTTCGAGTTCCGTGCGAATGCGATTGGGTTTGGCTGATGCGTGCTTATACTCGACTAACGACGACGGCCTTGTTCGTTTGTAGTACGCCTACATGAGAGTGGAGCCCCAGAAAGCGCCTGCCCCGGCTGGAGTGAAATCTCTCGCCACACCCATTTGTATCTGTTTTTCCACTCTTGTCCGCTCCGGCTCTCCGCTCAATTCTTTAGTTCCCTTGTGTGTGTGTGTGTGTGTGTGTGTGTGTGTGTGTTTACCCTGCCTGACGTATTCTTGTAAGGAAAAGAAACCCTCAGGTGTATACATACATACAGATAGAAAAGCGAAAAACGAGTTTTCTTAGTGGTGGGTTCGTTATGAAGAGAATAATAAAATCTCGAGTTCTGAAGCTTTTCGGCTGCAGGAATGTGTATGCTCTATTGTTCCACTGTGGGTTGCTTGGACTGATGGAATCCCAACAATGACCGTCGAGAACTGCATCCGATCTCCCTCCAGTCCGACGGGGCAGGGCCAGCACCGACATTGCTCGCGGCGATGAATGCGGCCACGGTAGCAACCTGACCGAGGTACAGGAGATTTCCTGCGATGTGATACTACTGACCTGACGCGCACCGAAAGGGACGACACCAGAACGCATGGTCGTACCCTCAAAAAAAAAAAAAAAGAACGGATGGTCGTCACACGACAAAGGACATGTCCGGTGACGTGCAATCAGACAGTGGAGTGTGGCCAATCAAAACAGACGGTGCCGCTTTCCAGATGCGTCGTCTCCGTTGAATCCCCCGGTTTCTGATTTGCTATCTGCAACTCCGCAAACTTCAAGATCATGCTGGACGACGTATGTGTGTCATGCGATGGCTGCTGACACCACTGTGTGGCGGCGACGTGCCAACTAACCGGTCCACGGCCCACGGTTTAGTGCGAGTCCATGTCGACTGAGGTGGCTTCACTTGATGGGATCAAATGGTTTCGTCAACACCTTTATATTTTCTGTTTATTTTTTTACTAGCAAAGAAAATAAGAGAAAATGGGTCTTCTAAAAAATAAGGAAAAAAATAAAAAATAAGAAAAAATGAGTGGAAATAGATCGACCCAGATAAAAGTGCTCAACATGGCTCACAATCCTCGTGGGACTTCTCAAGTCAAGAAACAAATGAACTTGCACATCACAATGTTTCCAAATAAAATAATATAGCCACATCTAGATAAAAATATAAGCATGAGTACATGTAAAAATGAAAGTCATGCAGCTGTGTAGGAAGAGTACAGTGCACAATGTTGCCAAGCACGATCGAGGGTCACAATATATCAACACTAGAGCTTCACTTTTAATAAACAATATGAAAAAAAAAATTTCGAGTAACACCTTATACCTCCCACATCATGACAAAAGGGCGGTTCGAAGGTTGACAGGAAAAGATTTCATGCATTAATGCTTATTGAATTTGTGTGTCCAGGGAAACAGCGAATCAACTTGTTGTTCAGTTCAAGGATCTATCGCATCAAGTGCAACGATCTGAAACTCCTATTTTTAGGGAATCTTTTTTTAACTGCCTAAATATTATGGATGGTCTTGCAAGCCACATGCATAGACTCGAACACGAGCGTGGGCTAGAAACTTAACTCCACGATTGGAAGGTTGATGTTTACAATGTGTTTGGTTAGACTTAACATTGACTTTTTAATTTTTAGTTAGAAGCCAAATAAGCACCCTTTAGTGCTTTTGGTTTTGTATCAAACACCTCCTTAATAGAACGCTAAGGGCATCTCCAATGCGGGGCTCTAGGATAAAAAAAATCTTGCAGCCAGGTTGGCATCGGCACAAAAGAAGTCCAACGCGTAGGGTTTTTATTGCCCCACCGAGCGTAATAGCTGTCAGTTCTAGAGTTTGCGCTTATGTTAGCATCTAGCATTGAAAGCGATATCACTTACAATGCATTTTAATTTTTTTGGTATTTATTTTAAATTTACAAGCGTCTACATAAACACCAAGCTTTATGAATGCTCTAAAACACCAGCAAATTCAGTTGGACTGCAACGATGTAGTGCTCCATGATTTTACCTATATTAGTAAAGAAGTGTAAACAACTGCTCAAAACAAGTATAATCATATAATTTGAATGATTTGGAGATTGCTCACCACGCGCGACAGATTATGCCAAGGCAGAATCAAGGGCGATACAAGTAGCGAACCAACTAGTGATTGGATGGTTAGGAAGACAGATATCCCCAGCCCATCAGAATTCAAGTCCTAGAATTGACATTGGTGCTTCCATTATTTCTGAATTTATTTCATGCTTCCCGCGACATTCGTTTAGTGGAGGAGACGTTTGTGTCGACGAGGTGCCTGTGGTGACTTCGTAAAATCTTAAGATGCTATGCCGACTCTGTCTCTCGAAAGTGCTAAGAATAAGGTGTTGCGTGCGCACGTTCATAAGGATGAGTGTATGCTCGTGTATGTAAGTGACTTCGATTGCTTTGTTAAAAAAAAAAAGGAGAGAGCGATACAAGTAAATATCGGACATCATGTTTGAAAACAACAGAGGAACTGGAATATCTTCCTACCTCCCCGCCTCTCTAAATACACGTGGCTTCGCTGGTCGTCTTCCCCATCCTCCAGTCCGATCAAACGCCTAGGGTTTCCCCGACCCAACCGCCCGCCCACTGAGCCCACCCCCGAACTCGTCCGCCGCCGCCATTGCCGCGGATTCGCACGGGCTCCCCACCAAACCCGGCCGGAATCGGCAAGAACGCGAACTCGAACGCGATTTGAAGCACACAAGCGCCATAAGACCGCCGCGATTCCCCCTCCTCTGCCCTCTTCTAATTTCCTCTGTTTTTGGACCCGCGCGATAAGAACAGATCCGCCAGCGTGCAGGGTCTATCAGACCAGTGCGCGCGTGTGCGCGTGTGGAAGGCGCACTGACTCGGACTGAGTTCGGATTCGATTCGTGTGATCTGTTCTGCTGGTGCCGAGGACAATGATCAAATCGATGGTGTATTTCGGGCACATCTCCATCGGGGAGGTGGAGCTGTGGCCCAAGGGGGAGACGAACGTGGCGGCGGCGCCGTGGGTGCGGGAGATCCGGGTGGACCGCCTCTCCCCGCCCAGCGAGCGGTGCCTGCCGCTCGCCGTGCTGCACACTGTGTCCTCCGGCGCCCTCTGCTTCGTAATGGAGTCGAGGCCAAGCCCAGCAACCGCTGACGACGAGCCCCCGTCGTCGCTTGTTGCCATGCACACCGCTTGCCTCAGAGACAATAAGGTACTACATGAATCATTCCCAACAATCACAAGCCACAGAACAAATGAGTAGGAGTAAAACCTTTTTTAACCTTACATGGGCAAGTTCACCCGAACAAGGAGTATTAATTAGCAGTTTAGCACACCAAGTACCTTGTGAAAACTTGCCCTGAATCATTTACTGCATTAATGAGTACTATATAACTGGGCATGAACAATTTTAAAGACTGGAAATATATTTAACCTGGCCTGGCATATGGCTAAGGTTTCTGGAGCTGTGTTCATATGTCACAGACTAATCAATCATAGTCTTAGACTCTTGAACACAAAATGTTGCTTTTCAAGGTATACAACTGTTATGGACTTTGGACTTGACATTACTTGTTCCCAGCGGTTACTCACTGCAATTGAATGTGAACTCTGAACCGCTGAACTCCATGTACCGACATAAATATTTGAGGAATGAGTGAAGTGTTGCTTAACAGCTTTGGGGTGTAGCACACTAATGTGCCTGGAATTCATCCGCTGGCTAGTGACTGGGACTTGATTTTTGTGAGAGTACAACTATATTAAGTACATATTTTGCCCTTGTAGTTCACCATATCATAAATTTTAGTAGTAGTAACTTCGATCATTGCATTGCTATGAATATTCCTGTTTTAAGATTTTGATATAGATAGTTTTGAGCCAATCCATGCCTCAAAATCTGTAACAAATATCCTCCACTTCGCCTTTTTTTTTTGGTTATTAGGCATCTTTGTACAAACATGCGCTAAATGCCTTGGCATTCTCCTTGTACCTGGGTGTGTTTTTACAAATTTTCCTCTTTATTTCCTAATTAAACAGATGTTCTGTTTGTCTTATCTCCTTCCTATTGATTCTCTGTGTTTGCAGACAGCAGTTTTTCCACTTGGAGCAGAAGAAATCCATTTAGTTGCTATGAAACCCAAGAGTAACTTGCCCAACCACGCATGTTTTTGGGGCTATAAAGTACCATTAGGCCTGTATAATTCTTGCTTGAGTATGTTGAATCTTCGATGCCTTGGTATTGTGTTTGACCTTGATGAAACACTAATTGTTGCCAATACCACACGGTCTTTTGAAGACAGAATTGATGCACTCCAGAGAAAATTGAGTAAAGAGACTGATCCACAGCGTATTAGTGGTATGTTGGCAGAGATCAAGAGGTACCAAGAGGACAGGACTATGCTAAAGCAGTATATAGATGGTGATCAAGTTATTGATGGTGGGAAAATGTATAAAGTACAATCCGAGGTTGTTCCACCTTTAGCTGATAATCATCAACCTATGATCCGTCCTGTTATAAGGCTACAAGAGAAAAGTATTATATTGACACGTATAAATCCATCGGTACGTAGTTCATGACTTTTCTGTGGAAGCATATGATAGGCAAAAAAGCATGTCGTCTCTGTATTTTTATTAGGTCATTTTTAACATGCTCTGAACATACCACTATAATTTGGATTATTTTGTATGGTGTGTTCAGTTGAAGTTTACTGCCATAATTCAATCATTGTATCCTGTAGATTTTGCAAGTTGCCTGTTTCTTTTTCTGAAAAAAATTTGGCAACCTATTTGGTTACAGCATTCTTAGCTTGTTCATGCATTACACAGTGCAGAGCTTGAATCAAATTAAATGATGTCTTAGCCACAGCATTATGGCAAGTTGCATGCATTTGATGTTGTGGATGACCAAGTGTCCTTCTTTATTCTTGGGCCTGCTGATCTTTGTTTTGCTTATCATGGGTTTTGGTTCAACCATGTTTGCTTGTTGTTAGACTGTACAGTTTATTTTCCATACCTTTTTCTGTTAGATAAGAGATACCAGTGTTCTGGTGCGGTTAAGGCCTGCTTGGGATGATCTTCGGAGCTACTTGATTGCAAGAGGTCGGAAACGTTTTGAGGTGTATGTGTGCACAATGGCTGAGAGGGACTATGCCTTGGAAATGTGGAGGTTGCTTGATCCTGATTCTAGACTGATAAACTCTGTTCAACTTCCTCACAGGCTTGTCTGTGTCAAATCTGGTGCGTATTAATATTCTTCCAGTTATTGCAACTACAAGACATGCATAGTTTGCTCATATAATCTTTTAATCAAGTTTTTCAATGAGTTAATCTCCTTGCAGTGAATTTCCATGTTCATAATATTGTGGGATTTTCCATCCTTTTGAGGTTAATGCTAAATTTACTCATCCAGGCTTTAAAAAGTCATTGCTAAATGTGTTCCATGATGGATCTTGTCACCCTGGTATGGCCCTAGTGATTGATGACCGTTTGAAAGTTTGGGAGGAGAAGGACCAATGTCGAGTTCATGTTGTTCCTGCCTTCTCTCCGTATTACGCTCCGCAAGCAGAGGTAATGTCTATTTTGTATTGTATTCCAGCATAAGATTATCTTACAGTATTGTTTAAGAGGTCATCCTGTCTTTAACTTACACAGGCGAACTTCCCTATTCCAGTTCTTTGCGTTGCCAGAAATGTTGCATGCAATGTTAGGGGTAGCTTCTTCAAGTAAGAACATCTTGGCTATATGGTACCACAGAAACTTGTTTCCTGTTACATACGCAGAAAACAATGTTGAGTTGTTTGCTGATGCAGAATTTTACGATCCAATTGACAGGGAATTCGATGAGGGTCTTCTACCATCGATCGGTGAAGTTCATTTTGACGATGAATTAGATCATGTTCCGTCTTCTCCTGATGTTGGAAATTATTTGATTTCAGAGGTAGACTTTGTGAAGGTGGATGCTTCAGATTGACTCCTTTTAACTACTGATGAGGAACAGTTTTTTTTTCTTGTTAGGATGAGAATGCAGCAAGTTTGAATGTGAACAAAGATCCGATGGCTTTTGACGGTATGGCAGATGCAGAGGTTGAGAGGAGAATGAAGGTTTGCCCTTCACTTCCTTGTTCTGAATGTTTGTTATAAAAAGATGAACTGTGAAACAAGTGATATCCAAGAAACACGGTGATCATTATCCACTAATCTATTGTTTTGTAGTATATATGAATGCTCCAGCAATAGTAACCCCTAAATTAACTATATGCAGGAGTTCTTTTTTACCTAAAGTGAATGAGAGGGTTCATTGTTTATTAGCTTTGACCTTTGTTTATTTTGTTGAAACAACTAACTGGCAATGCTAAACCGTTGTTTATTAGCTTTGACCTTTGTTTATTTTGTTGAAACAACTAACTGGCAATGCTAAACCTATGTCTATGTCTTATGGTGTTGTAACAAAAATGTCAATGTAACGGAGGCCAATATCTTCACATTTCTTAGTAGCTATTACCTTTTTTAATGGTTTTTTTAATTATCTCTCCTAGTTATGTGTATCTAAATTATTTTCCAGGAAGCAGTTTGCAGTGTGCAAGCTGCAGATCCAGTGACAACAAATGTTGACGTGATATCAGCAGCTGCTAACCAGCAATTTGCTACATCTTCATCTATTCCGTTAGCACCACCACTGGGCATGGTGCCTTTGAATAACGATCAAGGTCCTCAGCCTCCTTCAGTCAGCTGGTCTGATGCTCAATCTGGTATGGTGGATCCTTTGCAAGGTTCTCCAGCTAGAGAAGAGGGTGAGGTTCCTGAGTCTGAGTTAGATCCTGACACAAGGAGAAGGCTTCTGATATTACAGCATGGCCAAGACACAAGAGATCCCACACCACCCTTCGCTGCAGAACCTTCTGTACAAGCCTCAGTTCCTCCAGTGCAATCTCAGGGAAATTGGTTTCCTGTAGAGGATGAGATGGACCCAAGAAACTTAAATAGGACTTCAACGGACTTTCATGTAGAATCTGATGCTGTACATAGTGATAAAAGTCAACCACCACATCAACCATACTTCCCTGCTCGTGATAATCCTGTATTTTCCGATAGATTTAACCATCAGAACCAGAGATATTCTTCTCAGGTGAGTGTTCATCTATGCTGATTAAAGTTTAGTTTATCTTTGTTCGTTAATTAGGTGATTCTAGATGATTTGGTGACAAATGCTTTGATTTATTCAGCTACCTCACAGTGAGGATCGTCAAATGCTTCAGAACCAGGCACCTACAACATATAGATCATTTTCTGGTATGTTTTGCTTTACGCCTTTATCTTTGATGTTTCTGATGTTCATTCAGGTTAGCAGCTGCCAATGTTCAGGAAATCGTTAACTGGTTACTGCTCGGTCGGCTGACAAGTAGGGGATTAATAGGTGAATCGACCAGCTAACTGATTTATCGGCCGATATTTTGAACAATGGCAGCTGCATAGGATAATGTATGGTCCTTTGTCCCCACCGAACCTAGAAGCTTAAGCTATTTAGGATATGATGTTATAATCGCCTATCTTGTACTATCCCTATAGAGTTGTATTTACTGTCATCTAAAACGAACATATCTAACTGTGTTTTTCATGTCTTATTTCCAAACTGTTTATTTAGCGTAGTCTTCTGTGGCTAGATGATGAACTAAGATGTTACTATATGCCAAGTAATTAAATATTTGTGCACCTTTTCATGGTCCAGTACTCCAGTATTTGTAAAAACCCATCGGTGTGTATTTCCTTCCAGTTAACAAAGAGAATAATACTGATCACCTTTTACCCGTTTGGTGAGCCTATATACATGGTTGGTTGGGTGCTAATTCCGGGGCTTATCATAGAGCTGATCAAATAAAAAGTATAAATGATTGCCCTTTTCTGCAGACACTTCAACACATATTATCTTGATCCATAACTCATTCTTGTTTGCTGCTTTGCTCAGTGCTGCTCCTGTTATCATGAAAAGCTTGCAATTTCATGAATGCCCCTCTTAAATTATTTGATTTGTGCTTTAGTCTATAGTATCTGAAACTGTATCTGCAATGTGAAGGCGAGGATATGGCAACCCAGCGTTTTCATCAAGGTAACAGAAGCAGCCAAATGGAGTCAGGACGTCAATTTGTACAATACACAGAGACATCTGGTGCTGTATTGGAGGAGATTGCAGCGAAGTGTGGATTTAAGGTAGTTTTGATGCTACAGATCAGATATCATTGTAATCTGTAAGTATTAGCTTACATATATCTGGTGTATTTCTTCACTTGTTTCTAGGTGGAGTACAGGTCAACTTTATGTGATACTACAGAGTTGCGATTCTCCATTCAGGTAAAACACAACTTATGCTGATTGAAAATGCCAATAATGTCATTTTGTTAATAAACCTCCATGCCAATGGATGATGGCATTTTTCTTTCTATTGGAAATTGTATAAAAGTTGCTATGGACGTCAGGATGTAATCTTGATAAGATGAGTTACAGGATAGGCACTATTTAACATTCATTAACGTTTTGCCAACTATTTAAGTATTGTGCTGCATGGTCATTATTCCAATCTGCTTGCCGTTTGCACACTAGAACGTCATGTTTCTATATCCCTTATTTTCTGTGTTGATCTTTCAGATTTGGATTGTTGGAGAAAAAGTAGGCGAAGGAATGGGAAGAACAAGGAAAGAAGCTCAACGACAAGCTGCTAATATATCATTAAGAAATCTGGCAGGTGAGTTTATGCTGTACTCCCTAGTCTCTTGACTCCGGATGAAAAATGACAAATATGCAAATAGATGGTTGACAATCAGTTGTTCAAGGGGCCATTTTTAGTAACCGACTTCTGACATATCATCAACTTCTCAGAATTTTGGAACAAATTGTCACCCTGATTTATGACACTCGTGGCCTTTTTAACTATTAATCATCTGAAGCCGCTGAAACGTTTCTCTATTTGTTTTGCTTGTCCATAATTTCTCAATTTCTATTGTTTCTGACGGTCTGATCTATGCACACGTAGTTATTTCTATCCAGCATATAAAATATTTCATTATATTCGTTGAATGTAATGCTTGGTTTTGATCGATGAAATTTATCTGCAGATAAATTTCTGTCATTTGATCCAGATAAGATGACAGTTCCAATGGATGATGGTTTTAGTAGCAATCCAAACTCATTCAAATATACAGGGATTGATGGAGATAATATAGTACCAGTTGCAAGCACGTCGGATGGGTCTAGATATATGCACGAGAGAGTTGATAACTCAACCAAATCTGCTGGTTCTGTTGCTGCTCTTAAGGAGCTTGTAAGTAGCTGCTTTAATTGTCAACTTTTGAACAAGTGTGCCCTTTAACTCAGATATATCTTTTGATTTGTTGCAGTGTACAGCTGAGGGGTATAACTTAGTTTTCCAAGCTCAGCCATCTCCATTAGATAGTTTGACAAGGAAAGAAGTTCATGCTCAGGTTAGTACTTCATACTCATTAAGGGTACTTAACAAAAGCTAACTTCCATTAACTTCAAAAGCTACCACAAGTTGTCTGGTCTACATGTTGTTTATTACTGTATGGTAGTAGTATAACATCCCAAGAGCCGAATTGGATTTCCATTGTATGTTGTTGTCAACTCGTCATTGGTGGATGTTCTCCCTTAAAAACATCTTGGTCTGATGGGTTAGCTATAAAACTTCATTAGGACCAACTTTCAGTAGTATTTTAGATCTATGCTTTCAATGTACCTTCTTATCGCTTGTCTTCGGTTTTTCAGATTGAAATAGGCGGGCAAATCCTGGGAAAAGGAGTTGGAGTAACATGGGAGGAAGCTAAGGTGCAGGTTGTAAGCTTACCCATGAGAAATATTTATTTTATTTCGTTACTTTGTCCTTCTTGGATTTCTGAAATCAACAAATAAACTCAGTGGTGCGGGCATGGGTGTCTATTTTTGTCTTACATTTAGCAAAATGGAGGGCTCTTTCTCTTCACAACCTTCATTACCATCCTTTCGGGATGCAATATCTGATTGGTTTCCTAGGGTGTACAAAACCATTATTTTAAATTTTAAGAGTACACATGTTGTCTTCTTTTGATACAGGCAGCTATAAGATTTGAATGGATATTTTTGGACAAAGAGGGGTTTTCTGGATTATGGCAGTTAATTTGCAGTGTTTCTGAACCTGTTCTATTACATAATGCTGTGTTGTAGGCTGCTGATGGGGCTCTGGGAACTCTGAGATACATGCTTGGTCAACGTCCACAGAAACGGTCTGGATCTCCAAGGTGATTGTTGGTAGTTTCTTGTCTGTTGTAGATCTGTAACATTTAGCACTTAAGTATTGGTGTGATCTGAGAAAGTTCATTTGAAATGTGGTATCTCGGACTTTTTGCCATAGTACTATTAGGTTTTTATCTGAACAAGGGATACCTTCCGCCTTTTCATAGAAGCAGAACATAATACCAGGTTACAGCACATCTGGCACACAATATAGGAACCCCACACTGTTTAGATAGAAGTAGGCAGCTTACACAGTGAGGCTCGCTTTTTGGCTGTTTAAGTTAGATAATTAAAGAAACAGAAGTGACCATCCCTCTGAGATCAAATTGTAAACCCTTTATATAGGTGTTTGGAGGAAGTTTCATTACGTAGATTCCAGGCTAGTGGAAATGATGCTTGTTTAATTAATTATATTTAGCTTGAAGGAAGCTGAGAGTTCATATATTCCCTCTACTGAGCTATGTGACACATCTGTACTGTTCTAGCATTATAGTCAGTTTTATGCTTATGTTCTTCAGTTTAGGCAGTGGATGATGAAGTCAGGTGAGCTTAGCATAGCAATGACCAGAATAGTTTTTGCTCTTTCCGCAGGTCATTTGCATCCAATTATAATAAGCGCTACAAGCCAGATTTCCAGCCGATGGCACAAAGGATTCCTTCTGGCAGATATTCTAGGAATGACAGTCGTGTTCCCTGATTGTTGTGTCTGAATTCCGTGGGCACGATTCATCGGAAATTCAATGCAATCTGTGACCCCCGAAGAACTTCAGTAATTGCAAGTTTGAGCGAGATGGCTGTGAAGGCAAGAAATAACTGTACACGCCCGTAGGTCTTGTTTTCGGTTTCTGAGTCCCCCTTCTTGCCCCACTGTCGTTTCCGAGCTAACTCCCAGCAGGCGTGGCTTGAGGTTCCGCGTTGGAGATGCCCTAACTCCCAGCAGGTGCGGCTTGCACGGAGTTGTTGCAATCTGTTGCCCGAGTGAGCCACGATGCTGTCATACTCATATGACTTTCCTCGGATCTGTTACCTGTGATGCCCCAGCTGACGGTGGTATTAGAGCAGGATGGCAGTGCAACTGGTTAAAAGAGTTTTTCTTGTTGCATACCAGGTTACCACTTACCACTGCGTTGCTCCTCCAATGGAAAGGTTTGAACTCGAGTTGGCAGCTGTTCTCCATTTTTTTCAGTAGTGTATAGACTTTGAGGTGGAGAAAATAGTTTTTTTTTTCTCATTCAATTTTACGGTGCAATGTTAATTGGTTGAGTCACTTCTCTGTAACTTATATCACGAGATTTGCTTCTACCGGAGGCTGCTGTTTTTCAGGCTCCTGCAGCTGAGACAGGGTGAAGTTATATTGACCGTCGAAATTATAGTAGTGTGAGAGTGGATTTTTGGGGCCATGATACACGTGCGCCGGTTTTGGACGCTCCCCATCCTGAAATGAACGACACCGGGATTTGTTCTAGGAGGCGGGTGACCGGTGAGGCAGCCTGTTGGATTGGCCATGCAATACTATTAACAACATTCCTCTATAAAGTTAGCTTGGCTGAGTCAAAGGACTGCGCATATCAAGGATCTTGATCTCAGACCCAACTGTGATTTTGCCTTGGTATGCATACCATGATTCTCCCAAATGTAATTTTGCTCACCTCTGTGCAGCTTTGACTGATCGAATGAGTTGGCGACGCGGGGTGCTGTTTGCTCTACCCCATGATCCTATCACGTATTCACGCCTTTTCTTTGGGCCAACTACCACTTAGAGCATGGTTAATAGTATAGCCAGCTGCTGGCTATAAGCCAGTGTCATGTCATCTACAGCCCATCTTATAGTCAACATGTGCAATAGTAGATTAAAAGAGTGCATTATTTTTTTTATTATGTGGCCCACCTTTCATTCCCACAAAATGGCTAGGAGCACGTGCTAGAGCTGGCTCTTCACGAAGAGTCTGCTTACCTTCTCTCTCTTCTTCTTTTTCCTCCAACTAAGCAGAAATATATTATTTTATTTTTTATAGCCAGCTGACTCAGCTCTATTGTACTTGCTCTTATTTGCACAATATGCGTTGCAGCTTGCTGCCACCACCAACACAAAAACAAAAGCACAAAAAACAGAGGTGCGAGGAATGTACCCACGCCGTGCTGTGCTCTGTTTATTTCATTGATTTTTTTTGCGAGGGCTATCATTGAACAGTGCATTACCAAAGCGTTGACTTGCTTATTTCTACATCTAACAAGCGCTCTGGACTATAAAGTGGGGTCTTTCATTGATATCATATCCTAGGGAAAGAATCACGTGGAATTCGATCTCATTACAAGTCGTTGGCAAGTGCCATTACAATTAAACAATTAATTAATTATCGGTCGGCCATATAGTAAAAAAAAGGGAAATGCTAAAAATATGATGTCAGATTTTTAGGCATGACAAATTGAATGTTTTTCATGGTAATTTATATTTACATGATGATGGCAAATTTGGTTTGAAAAAACTAGCCGCAGATCTTAATTGTATTTTAAGTTGAAATTCCACATTAGTACCATGTGCTCGTCCTCGTTGAGCCACCACTAAACAAAATAAAACAAGTTGCATCCAAATTGCACAACTGGAGTTGTCCTTTCTCTAGATTGAAGTAAACATACAAGGGCACGGGGCACACACAATATAGTATTTCCTAATCAAAGTTTTAAATAGTGGGCTACGCCATTTAGCGACGGATCCGCCAGAAGCTATTAGAAACAAATAGTGAATCTAAGTCCTATTTAGCATTTTTGCTTAAATCGTATAGAAATTTTAACAAAGCATGCATACAAAATTAGGCATCAATATCACATATATAGGTATACTTGACTTTTTTTTTGCGGGTTATACTTGACAATTTGATATACATAGGCCCTGTTTGGTTCGGCTGTGAATTTCTAAAAGCAGCTGTGAAAAATCTGTTGTGGAAAAACAGCTGTGGAAAATCTGATGTGAAAAAATATAGGTCATTTGGCAAACCAGTTAATACAACTTTTTTCAGATTTTGGCCCGCAGCGGAATCAGATTTTGAAAAGTACGTCCTAGGCTGCTTCCGCTTTTGGTTCAGATTTTGACAGTAGATTTCTGAAACCGGATTCTGATGGGTTCGCCCTTTGGTTCAGATTCTACTGCGCGGTAGTGGAATCCGTCGATAAAAGCTGAAACAAACAGGGCCATAATTACATATGTCAATGGACCTGGCATCCAGCCATAGCAAAACAAAGCTTGACATCCAGCCATAATAATGCAAAGCTGACATAGCTTTAGCGTGACGCTAAAATGAGATCCAAATTTAGCGCCAAATCACACTATAGCGCGCTATTGGCAAAAAAATAAATAAATCATTTAGCGCAAAACAAACGTAACTTTAGCGTGACGCCCCTTCAAATGCTACAGTTCGCCATTTAAAATTTTGACCCTAATGCATGGCAAGTAAACGCACTAGGTTTGAGAGTTGACATCACCAATATCGGAAGAATTAGTTGGTGAAAGTAGCAAGTGTACTTAATTTTAGTCCTAATTTTAACCTGTCTGCAGTCATGCGGATGGCGTCTCCTCCCTTCCCATGTTACAAAGACCGCGATCCATTTTAGTTACTTGCCTCTAAGAGGCAGCCAATGCGCATGGTGCAAGGGCGCACCAAGGCACCAACGCCATGGCTGCTACTCCTACGGCAACCCACGCTACCTCGCTCTTCTTCCCACCCGCTCCGACCATGGCGCCGGCCCCTCGGAAGCCATTGCCGTTGCTCCTCCTCTCCTTCTCCTTCCCCGTCCTCCTCCTACTCTTCTCCATCGTCTTCCTCCTCTCGCACACCACCTTCAGCCTCCTCCTCTGCCCTCTCCTCCCGCAGTCACCTTCGAGATCAGCAAATGCCACAAAGACCACTGATGCTGCCGCCGCCGCCGCTAGCCTTGACGTCTCCATGGACAGGACCCTGCTCGCGTTCCACGTCACGGCGTCGCCACCGCCGCCGGCGCCTCTTGCTCCTACTCCACCGTTTAAGAGTAAGAAGAACAGCAAGAAAGCCTCCACGAAGCGAAACAAGGGCCTCTTCAAGCGCCTCATCAGGCAAGCTCCCCGGACGCGGCAGTTCGCGGCGCGCACGGCCGAGCTCTTCGCGCCGCCGTCGCCGCAGCGGCCGTGCGCGCACCGCTTCTTCATGACGTGGCTGTCCCCGCTCGAGCAGTTCGGAAGCCGCGAGGCCCTCGTCCTGGAGACCCTCTTCCGGTGGCACCGCGACGCCTGCCTCCTCATCGCCTCCGACACCATGGACTCCCCGGGCGGCAGCGACAGGCTCCGGCCGTTCCTCGACCGCGGCTTGCGCGTCCGCGCCGCGTCGCCGGACTTGGCGCACCTCCTGCGCGGCACGCCGGCGGAGTCGTGGCTCGGCGCGGTGCGGCGCGGGGAGGTCAGCCCGGGGAGCGTGCCGCTCGGGCAGAACCTCTCCAACCTCCTCCGCCTCGCGCTGCTCTACAAGTACGGCGGCGTCTACCTCGACGCGGACGTCGTCGTCCTCAGGCCCTTGTCGGGCCTCCGCAACGCCATCGGGGCGCAGGCCGTGGACGCGGCCACCGGCGACTGGATGCGGCTGAACAACGCCGTGATGGCCTTCGACCGGGGCCACCCGCTGCTGCGCGAGTTCATCGCCGAGTTCGCTGCCACGTTCGACGGCAGCAAGTGGGGGCACAACGGGCCCTACCTGGTGTCGAGGGTGACGCGCCGGATGCCGGAGCTGGACGTCACGGTGCTGCCGCCGCGGGCGTTCTACCCCGTGGACTGGAACAAGATCGGCGGGCTGTTCATGGCGCCCAAGGACAGGAAGGAGGAGAAGTGGGTGCAGGCCAAGGTGGCCAACATCAGAGGCGGGAGCTTCGGCATCCATCTGTGGAACAGGGAGAGCAGAGGGATCGAAATGGAGGAGGGGAGCGTCATCCGAAGGTTGATTTCGGACGGCTGCTTGTTCTGCAATTCTACCGCCGTTGCATGACAGGAGTCTTAGAACTGCATGCAGAAGAAGATGAGAGATCGGCTTCTGCTGGGGTGTGTCGTGTTTGGGTTGGCAAAGTGTACATCTTACTTACAGGTAAGAAATAACATATAGAGCAGTGATTTTGCTGTTTTTTTTTACAAGGATAAATTTCAATCTATTCATCAACTGTCAAGTTACTATAAAAAACACCAAAAGTAAAAGATACATGTAAGTCCTTAGACCACATAGCGACGACCACTAGCACTGAAACGAGCCGAAGGCACGCCGCCGTCTCCGCCTCTCCCTCGTCGGAGCCGGGCAAACCTTGTTGCAGTAGACAATCGAGAATTCGTCATGCTAAGGTCCCATAGGATCAGCGCACTAGAATAACAACCGCCGCCGATGAAGAGAAGCGTAGATAGGAAGGATCCAATCTGTAAACACATGAACACAGAAGAATGAAGACAAGATCCACGTGGATCCACTAAAGACAAACGCCGACCGATTCCCGCGAGATCCGCCGGAGACAAACCTCCACACGCCCTTCGACGATGTTAGAAACGCCACCGGGACGGGGACAAGGCGGGGAGAATCTTATTCCATCTTCAGAGAGCCGCTGCCGCCTCGCCTCTCTGAGCAGGACATAAACTCTAACAAAACTGAAAAGAGTATGAAAAAAGAAACGAAGCCCTCCGACCGGTAAGAGCCGGGATCCACCACACCTCCATGGCCCTAAGAACACAGGAGACGAGGTAGACCGGCGGCGGCACCGGCTGCACTTGAACATGACTGGGAGAGTTACTCTAGCAAAGTAGGTCCTCACCGCCACTGCTACGTACCACTTGACGGCACTCGCTCCTCCTAATTGTATCCCAAGCAAATTAGACAAGATCACCCATGGCTTCATCTGGCAAAAAAGATGACTATGATCATACGCCTCGAGGGCACTCTTTGGTTAATCAGAAAACAGTGTGCTCGGCAAAGCACTTGGGTGGCCTTGGTATTGTCGACAGTGATAGATTTGGGCGTGCTTTGCGTCTCCATTTTTTGGGCCTTCACCAACTGGAAGGACCCCCCCCTCAACTCGTTGGCATCAGGTCTCTTCAAGATTGCATCTAGAAATCACAAAACGGTGCACCATGAGCTGAACGGGGCAACTAGATCAGAGCGGTTGTTGCGAAGCTGCATTCCATAGCTCAACTATGCGAATTCATCACCCTTTGGATCTGGATCACCAGTTCTAGCTCTCACCGGACCGAGAGTGAAATGATCAAGATGTTGCGTGGAGCGCGCAGGGGGGGGGGGACTTCAATTTTAGGGTAATATGTGAATAGAGTAAGTTCTTCACAAATGGAATGTACGGTGAGAACCTATATAACAAGCAAGCTAATGCATTAGATAAGATAGAGCAACAAGCTAGCTAGCAAGCAAACACAAGTACAGGTATGAAAATGGACTAACCACATAGCTTGAACACGCGGACGTATCCCCAATTGCTAATCTCTGCCGCTAGAGAGGTGCGAAAGCTAAAACTCCGGAACGCCACCAAGTGGCTCACCCTAATATCCCTTCGAGTCACCCTAATGGATGAGCCTGAAATCACTCGTGGTTGGTCTTCAACGCGACCATCAGACTTTTTATTTGTTTTCCTAGATTACATCACATAAAACAAAGCTTTCGGGCTTTACTCCTATCTCATATGAGTCCCAAATCTCCAAAAGTAAGAAGTATTGGTGGTGGACAAGTACGGTGACCACAAATGGGTTTGGTGGAAGTGTAGATCGGGTGATTATCTTTCAATCATCATGGTTTGGTGGAGTTTGAGTGGATGGATTAAGAGAAATCGAGCTTTTAAGGTGTTGGCAATGGTGGAACAACTCAAATGGAAGATTTGGTCTAGAGGTGGCATAATGGTGGAGAAACTCAAATGAAAACTTGTTTGTGTAGCTGGTTTGCTATTGTTTGCTCTATCTTTGCCATGCTCATTACTAGGATCAACATAGAGCCAATAATGTACTTTAGTCAAGCATGCATGCTTGTGGTATCCATCTGTAATCTTGAGGTGTTGTGGAGTTTCTCACACTTCCATTATGGCAATGGTGTTTTGTCTTAATTGATTTCTCCGATGATATGAACAATGTCATGTTATGTTAATCCTATTTTAAATTATGTATCTATCTTGATTTGCCAAAATAAAATGAGATGGAATAGACAATACAGTGGTCATAGTACATGCAGATATGTTCATTTCATGATGTTATTATGTACTTAGCAATAAAGACATGCTAGTATAATGCTATCCATTTTACCACTGAACTGGTTTATCAAATGTGTTTCATATGCATGCTAAACCTTTTATTTGTATGTTAGTTTCTCTTTCAGAATACTAACAAATTTATGATGGAAAAGTCTTCTAGAGATAATGAGACAACCCCATTGTTTCTCTCTGGTAAAGTAAATAATGCATATAAGACGACAAACTATCTTCAAGATAGCTAGACAAATCCAAAGTCATGTCTTGATGTAGTTTTCAAGATACTGGTCACTACCGCTGACACAAGCTCTTCAAGGTCTCTACCTGAATCAATTCGCCTTATTTAATATCAACTCCAAACAAAAAACATTATTCAACTATGCTCTGACAAGAAGCTGGATCGCCAAGGAAGACCCTGGAGAAACCAG
Source organism: Aegilops longissima (assembly GCA_021605205.1). Taxonomy (NCBI): domain Eukaryota; kingdom Viridiplantae; phylum Streptophyta; class Magnoliopsida; order Poales; family Poaceae; genus Aegilops; species Aegilops longissima. The sequence continues at coordinate 613,134,895 of CM038677.1, read as the reverse complement.
ATGCACGCTTTCTGGCGCAACAAAATCGATGAAGGATCTTAAAGCAAATAAGGGAATGTTCATTAGCTTGCTAAGGTTCTTGTCGGCATAGTGGATACTCAGGATGGCGTTTCTTAAGTTATGTTGAAGTGGTTTCAGTTCTCTGGACTTGTTTAGTTATTGCGTTTATTTGCATTGTTGTCGAACTTTGATGCCTAATGTATGTAATATGTTGTTATGTTGTTACGTTTATTTTCATTTGCGGCAAACTTTGATGCTGAGTGGATGTAGTATATGTATTTTTCTATTGTAAAGTACATGCTTGTTAATAATTACTATGTGTTGCTTCCTGTGGTCCATTAATGGACCAAACATACCATTGACCGTTTACAGGGACATCACAAACTAAAAATGGCCCAAAGACATGATGGGTCGTTGATGGACCGAAAGACATTAAGGGTTGAAATGGCCCAAAGGCACCACAAACAGTTAACGGGCCGAAAGACATCACAGACCGAAAATGACCAAGGACAGAATAGGTCATTAATGGGCCGAAAGACACCATAGATTATAAATGAGTCCAAAAGCACCACAAGCCGCTAATGGCCCGAAAACACCACGAGTCACATATGGGCTGAAAGGCACAATAGGACACATGTGAGCCGACAAAATCAACATGTTGTAATCATGTCGAATTACACAAGGGTCGGTAATGGGCTGAATTCACACATGTCACTGTGGGTCATGTGGACCCGGGCTGTAAATAGGATGTCTGCAAGTAGGCCACTAGGGGACCTTTTATGGGCCAGACCCAATAAGGCCCATGGGCCATAACCAGGTCTCTAACTAGGACAACCTTTTTTAACTACTAGTAAGATGCCCGTGCTACGCTATGGAATCACAAAAGATCACATGAAACACTATTACTTAAGTGTCAGGAGTATGCCAAACAATAGAAGATGCAAATACATTGGTCAAAGTGATGCTATATTGTTGATTGTTGATGTATTGTAGTAAAACATGTCACAATCACCAGCTGGCCAAATGAACTCACAGGAAAAAACAAAACACCAATAGAAACACTTGGTACATAAGAGAGTATATACAACTTAAAGTGTTGCATGTGCACGAATAATTGGCACCGCAATAGAAAAAGACACATAAATGCTTCTCGTCTAAAGTTTATTCACACGGTGCAAATATTTGACAGGGTCAAGAATGTAGCTCCAACGCAGTTTTTCTTAAGCCCGACAACAGAGCTACTGATTTCATTAAGAGAAGGAGTAAATATTGTACAAAACATAGAAAAAGCAGAAGAGAAAACATAGAATGGCCAGGGCCCACTAAGCTAGACAATTTTTTTGAGAATTGCTAAGCTAGACAACTACCAAAAAATGATGTGACATGTGTCGGCCTCCTTCCAAGAGTGGCTTCATCGATGGCAAGGCCTGCAAGCATTGTAGCCAACAACTCCAAATTGTAAAAATGTTGTGATTGTGCTCATACCTGAGTAACCTGATACGTCTCCAACGTACCTATAATTTTTGATTGTTCCATGCTATTATAGTATATCAATCTTGGATGTTTATATGTAATTATATATCATTTTTTGGAACTAACCTATTAACTTAGTGCCAAGTGCCAGTTGCTATTTTTTGCCTGTTTTTGCTTTCTAGGAAATCAGTACCAAACGAAGTCCAAATGTCACGAAATTTTTTGATGATTTTTTTTGGACAAGAGAGACCCTAGAAGCTTCGGGAGGATACCAGATTAGAAACAAGGAGATGGCAAGGCACTTTGGCACACCCAGGGGGGTAGCGCCCCCAAGTACCTTGTGGGCCCGTCGTGGTTCCGTCTGACCTAATTCCACCTCTATAGATTCTCTAAAATTGGGAAACCAACAGAGAGCCACCCAAAAAAAGATGTGTGAGTACTTTAGCACAGACGGGTCCATAGCTAGTAGTTAGATGGCTTCTTGTCTCTCTTTGATCTTCAATACAATGTTCTCCTCGCTGTTCTTGGAGATCTATTCGATGTAATCTTCTTTTGCGGTGTGTTTGTTAGGATCCGATGAATTGTGAATTTATGATCAGATTATCCATGAATATTATTTGAGTCTTCTCTGAACTCTTTTATGCATGATTGTTATAGCTTTGTATTTATCTCAGATCTATCCGTTTGGTTTGGCCAACTAGATTGATTTATCTTGCAACGGGAGAGGTGCTTTGTAATGGGTTCAATCTTGCGATGCTCTATATCCCAGTGATAAAAAAGGGACAAGACACATAATTTTATTGTTGCCATTAAGGGTAAAATGATGGGGTTTATTCATATTGCTTGAGTTTACTTTGTCTACATCATGTCATCTTGCTTAAGGCGTTACTGCATTCTTTATGAACTTAATACTCTAGATGCATGCTGGATATCGATCAATGTGTGGAGTAATAGTGGTAGATGCAGGCAGGAGTCGGTCTACTTGTCTCGGACGTGATGCCTACATACATGATCATTGCATTGGATATCACCATAATTATGCGCTTTTCTATCAATTGCCCAACAGTAATTTGTTACCCACCGTATGCTTTTTGTTCGACAGAGAAGCCTCTAGTGAAAACTATGGCCACCAGGTCTATCTTTATCACATATTAAAAACCAAAAATACCTTGCTGCAATTTATTTACCTTTTATTTTGTGTTTTTATTTATCTATCTACCATTATCAAACTTGATCCTTGCAATTAACCGCCGAGGGGATTGACAACCCTCTTGATCGCGTTGAGTGCAAGTATTTGTTCTTTGTGTGTAGGTGTTGTTCACGAGGTCTTGCGTGGTTCTCCTACTGGATTGATAATGTTGGTTCTTAACTGATAGAAATACTTATCTCTATTGTACTACATCATCCTCTCCTCTTTGAGAAAATCCCAACGCAACTGACAAGTAGCAATACCAAAACGGTTGCGCAAGTAATGTACAACCTTAGAACAACTACGACAACAGAATGGTTGCTTTTCTTGGAACATCGGTAAAAAACAAAACAACCTATTCTTATACCTTTCGTCCAAGGCAATAGTTTCTGTTTTGGTCTGACCTCGCGGTATACTTGTAAGGTGGTGTTTGGAACTTTGGACGACGGTGGTCTAGTTCCAATTTATACGTTACCCTTTGTACACATTTTCTGTAGCGCACTAGTAGCATTTTACTATCAAGAACACCGACATGGCATTGATTCTTGTTACTCCCTTTTTATGGGGATTCTTGATACTATACAAGATCAATTGCAGAATTACAAGGCCAACACACGGAAACACCTAGAAAAGTCGGGAAAGACCAGCTGTCCAAGAACAATTGCAGAAAGCACCCCACAAAAAAGAAATTACAACGAAGTTCTCAGTGTTCTCTGCCAACTCCAGCAGTACTGCTTGCCATCGCCGGACCGGAAGGAGCACCATCGCACGAACATGCTTTGTGATCCGGAGAAGCGGCCTGCCAGCGGCAGAGTCATTGTTGCCGCGACTCGTCGACTGTGGATCATCCCCGTGCTCTCCAAGTCCCAGATCTGCCGCTTGCCGTCAACGCAGTCGAGGTAGGACGCCAGATCCGCCGCCTTCCAACCACATCCCTCGTACTTCGACCACCAGCACCCCCCAAATGTCGTCGTCGCCACCCAGCATAGCACCTACCAGTCGCAATGCTCCTAAACAAGAGCCTTCAGGCCTCCTCGTCGGCTACAGAGCAAGACAGTGATGAGACAGGGCTGGAATAGGAGGACAAAAGGCCAACAACATGGTTGGTGCCACCGCCTGACCAACCATACCCCGGCACCCCACGAGCTCCTAGTCGGTGCCGCCAAGGACACCATCGTGGTATAACTGGAGCTGTGGGACGATTATTCCAGACGCCAATGCGGCAGCCACCAAAACGTCACTACACACAAAGCCCGAATATATACACACCCCAGGCAGAGCACCGTGGTTTCACAACCCTCCTGTCGCCGGGCTGGCTGATGGAGGGGTAGAGAATCGACGAGCTCGCCCACGGCGGCGGTGCTAGGGACTGGAACCATTCCTCTCGCCTCTCTTGTTGACCGTAGCACGGGGAGGGGAGGGGTGAATTCCAGTGCTTGAGCGGATTTGGATGAGTTAGGGGCAGTCAAGGCTGAATGGGAGAGATGGGACTTAGAGGGGCTATCTGCAAATGAGTGACGTGAAGCAGGCGTCTTTTTGTAAAATTGCATAGATTGCTTTGTATTGTGTGTTAGATGCAGATCCAACGATCCAAAACGCAACATGGTAGGCACACCATCATCAACAACTCAGATTTTTATAGGAGTAGAAAAATGGACCTCCATTGGGCTTTGTCATGTGTCGCCTCAGGAACGAAGCATGTGGGCGGTTGTGTGCACGACACTTGTTCCAATAACTAGTTGACATGTGGCTCCCACGATGAATAGGATGTCGACATGTGGTGTATCAGTAGGAGGCCACGTCTTTAATGTGTATCGGATCTAAAACCCGCACCCGTTAGCTTAAAGGCGACCCATTACGGTAGTTGTCATGTGTCATGGAACTCACGATGAATAATTCCATGACGCATCATTTTCTACCATGGAAGAGCACACTTCCATGATGCAAAAGCAACTATTGTCATGGAACTCATCTATGACAACACAAGTATAATTATTTTGATGTTGTCATAAATGTCATGGATGTACTTGGATGACCAATAAGTGACCTTCTATGACAACATGTATCATCATGGACGTGCCTTTTTTTAGTGTTAGTCTCACTAACCACATTTTCGTCAAGACGAAAATATCATTTGAGATTACATGCACTTGCAGGGAGGATTCCATTACCTGGAAATTGATCGCAAACGGGGCATACTCTTATGTGTATGCCTATGCGGCCCCGTTCCACATCTCGCATCCCAAGCTTGGGACCTCCAACATGGACTATGCATGCATAGCCTAAATGCAAGTTTTTCATCTGGCTTGTCCTTCACGGTAAAATTCTCACGACGGATATTCTTGCTACGCGCAGATGGCCCCATGACCCTAGGTGCCAACTCTGCCTTCAAACGCCAGAAACTACGACCTATCTTCAATCTCTTCTTCGTCATTTGGAACATTGTAACTGCTTGTTCGGACGAGGATTTATAAGTGTGCAACTTTTACCGGAATTAGGTGATGTCTCAAATCTGGTGGGACGATGTCATTGATGGGAATTCCAAGAAGGCACTTAGATGTCGTAGTGGAGACCTTGTTTATGCCCTATGTAACATTTCAAAGGAGAGAAACATGCGTATTTTTACTGCCACATGGTTACCGCATTATGAGGTGGCTATGTTAGCCTATGAGGACATCAGGCGGTGCGAGATCGATTTTGTTGGGGTCATGCCCACGGAGAGCATCGATTAAATGTTCCTGTTATCTCAAGGTTTCACCGCATTTCATTCAAAAAGGTATGCCCACTCTACATATGTTTGACCTTATTTTCATCTATATGAAAAGCTAGTTGAAAGTGCTAGTTATCTACTAGAGGGGGAGGGGGGTGAATAGGCGATTTTTATGAATGTCTTCAAAACACGAGGTCTTTGAAGACAAACTGTTGGAATGAGCCTTTATGATATGCAGCGGAAGATGAACTACACTAGACAAGCCATAGTCAAATAACAGTATAGTGAAAGTACGAAGACTAACAACAGCTAGGTAGTACGGATCAGAATGGAAGACAATATGAAGCCAAACAGGTAATAGTCTTCACATAGTGAAGTCAAACAGATCAGGCAAGCAAGCAATAACTTCACGAAGACAAATTGAAATGTAAAGGAAGTAAGGGATAGAACCAGTAGCTTGGTGAAGACAAGGATTTGGTAGACCAGTTCCAGTTGCCGTGACAACTGTACGTCTGGTTAGGGAGGCTGAGATTGAACTCAGAAGACCGTGTCCTCACCTTATTCCCCTTGAGCTAAGGACACCCAGTCCTCACCCAATCACTCTGGTAAGTCTTCAAGGTAGACTTCCAAACCTTCACATACTTCGTTCACCGGCGATCCACAATGACTCTTTGATGCTCAGAACGCGACGCCTAACCGGCTGGAGGATTCACAGTCCTCAAGTGTAACAAGTCTTCAGGTCACGCGGACAAAAAGACTTTAGTGATGCCTAACACTCTTTGGCTCTGGGTGTTTTGGGCTTTGTCCTCGCAAGGATCTTTCTCTCAAAGGCTTCAGAGGTGGGTTGCTCTCAAACGACAAAACCCGTGCACTAACTCTGAGCAGCCACCAATTTATGGTGTAGGGGGTGGGCTATTTATAGCCAGGAGGCAACCCGACATGATATGTCCGAAATGACCCTGGGTCACTCAGGAACCAACACGTCTCCAACGGTCGGATTTCAAACACACGTTGCAGAATGGCTTGGGCTACAAGCAATGCTGACTCATCCAACTCTGGATATGATTTGTTCTCATTGTCTTCCCTCAAAGACATAGAGCATCACTTCAGTCATCTGACTTTGTTCACTTGGACCCCACTTAACAGTACGGTGGTTCCTATGACTCAAGAAATAAGAAAAGGAACTACGAAAGAAACTACGTCTTCGCACTCCATTGTCTTCAAGTGAATGTCTTCACAAGTCATTATCTTCAACGTGAATGTCTTCACGAACCACCATTGTCTTCAATGTCTTCATACATTTTTAGGGGTCATCTATGGTAGGTAAACCAAATCAATGAGGGACTAGTGCCTGTGTTATCCTGCAATTCTCACTAACACATTAGTCCCTCAACCATGTTTGTCGTCAATACTCCAAAACTAGATGCACTTACAATCTCCCCCTTTTTTGGTGATTGATGACAAACTCGTTGAAGTTTTCAGCGGGGATAAAAGTATGTGAAAGTTAAAGATCATAGGCATTGTATTCATAGGTTGGAAAAGGCTCCCCTTGAAGATGTGCATATAAGTAGTTTGCTTTTGAATGCAAATGCACATGGCATGTTTTTCTTTGTGGAGATCATCTTCAACACATGAAGACAATTCATCATGCATACATAAGAATAATGAAGATAATGAAATGCATAATGAGAAATGGGCGTCTACATAATGACTTCATGCGGAATTTATCATCGCATCACAGATTAGCAGAAAAAAGTGGCAGACGACCATCAAGTTTAAGTGTTACAACTCAAAAGCCAAAAGTTTCAAGAACGAGAGTTGTAAGACTTAGCAAAAATAGGCAACCGACCCATTATGGACCCGCTTGAAGACTATCAACTCATATGCTTCTCCCCCTTTTGTCAGTGAGGACCAAAAAGGTTTGAAGACATAGAGTGTCTACTCACTCTCAGGTGTTGAAGATGTTGGAGCAGCAGGGTCGATGTTGGTGTTGGGTGGTGCAGACGGGCCTGGTGCGGCATCGTGATGCAGTGAAGCCATCGCTGGTGAAGTGGCGTCGTCCTCTTCATCAATGACTCTGGCAACAACAGTTGCAGCCAAAGATGAATACTCTGTATCTTGAATGGAAGGAGTTGGATGCCAACTTGCAGACTGTGGAGGCCTGGAGTCAAACTTGAATCGCTCTGTGAAGCCATCTTCGCGAAGATCATCTTCAGAACAGAGCAGTGTGAGGCTCTTCCAGGACCGTCGACAGGATTCATGCGCAACAAATGAATTCTTGGTAGCCAGATCGCGAATGCGATTGACATCAACAAGAAGACTCTGCATTTGGCGCTTCAGCCAATCGTGATGCCTATCCTGCTTTTGATGAAGTGATACAAGAAGTTCTCTGTCATTGAGGACACGAGAACGCTTCTTTGTCCTTTGAGCAATAGTGCTGGTTGTGGCATCGGTGTTGGCACGATGCGACAGACGTAAATGACCAGCAAGAGGATCATCATGAGCAGGAGGATTTGGCACATGAATACCTTCAATTGGCTGAGTGAGGCTTTGATGTTCAACATTGTATTCATGGAGTAGCTTCTTGGCAGGCTCAGGGTAGATGGCTCCATATGACATATCAACCTCAGGCAGAAATACAACATGATTGCGTGCTGAAGGTTGATAGTTGACAGTTGCGTGAAGCTTAATCAAGCGCATGACCCATGGTGCAAAGAATTTGAGGCCAAACAGATCAATTCAAGAAGCTACAAGCTGGCGAATGAAGAAATCTTGAGTGTTGAACCTGATGCCGCTGATGATATAGAAGACCAATGTCTTCATGGTGCCTTCGAGTTTGGCATCAGGGGAGTTTCCTTTGATAGGCCACAGAGTACGCCTCAGAATATGATATACTATGCGGGGCAGGTACTCGAGGTCCTTGACAAAGAACTCCTTGGGATATTCCGCGTCATGGGGCAAAGGCTTCATCATGTTGAGCATCTGACTCATATTTGGCTCAGGCTTCTGGAAAATGCTCTGCAGTTCACTGGCATGAAGCTGACAACCTAGTTCATAGAGATCTCCAGGAGTGGGCAGGGAAGTTAGCTCGATGATATCCTGAGCTTTGGCTTCGCGATGGACATCGCCTGTCATCCACTCAAGGATCCATGTCTCCGGATCCCTGTTGTAGCCTTTGATATGTAATGTTGCATAGAACTGCAGCAGAAGCTCTACGTTCCAATGCTCCTTATCAGTCACAAACTGGAGTAGCCCAACTTCTCTGAAGTAATCAAGAGCCTCTTCAAGGAATGGAAGCCCAACAATGGCATCGCAATCGAGACGCTTATGAGGAAAAAATCCTGTCTTGATTGTATAATATGCAAGAATAATAGCTTCATCACTGATGGCTCCAGAACCTATCTGAGGGGATCTTTGGTTGCTTGTAGGGGTTCTTGGCGCTGTCGAAGAAAGTACTGTGCGTTCTGAAGCTTTGCACATTGAAAGAGCCTTGGGTAGTTGCAGCACTGGGAAGCCTGGGCAATCTGGGCGTCGGCTTCTGTGTTTGAGGCCTCTGCTCCACATGATAGTCATATTGTGGTCCTGGAGCAGTGGGTGGAATCAGAATGGGCCACCTTACAACAACAAGCTCACCAGCACGGTTGTAGGCACATTCCAGAATATGAGGCACTGGGGGAGGAACGACTACATCAGAAGTGGTTGGCTGCGCATTCTCTTCTGTGGCAGCATTGACTTCAGGCTCCACATTGTCTTCAGCCATGGCAATGTCATTGTCTTCATTAGTGTTGGTGGTGGCAACCTCATTAGCTTCAACCTCTATAGCTTCATGAGCAGGTGGGTCTGGCACAATCATATCTTCTTCTTCCACAAATGGATCACTGACAGGGGGAATAACATTGCTTTCTTCTTCTCTTTCTTCATCGGCTGATGCAGCCGGAATGTCTTCAGCCGCTTTAGCTTCAGATTCATGAGCATACTCGGAAGGGATGGCTTCAGGGAACACTTGACGTGCTACTGTGCTGGTGTGTTGCACATCCTCTTCAGGAATGCTTGACATGGATACCTAGGGCCTAGGGCCTCTGCGAAGCCTTCGAAACGGAGGCGCCGCCTGTGGTGAAGGGGTGGTCTTTTCCATGTCTTCATCAAGCACCAGAGTGGTGTCTTCAGCTAGTGGAGTACGAGGAATCACTTCATGTAGGGGGGAGTTCGGGTGTTGCTCTTCCCAAAATTCATCTTGAGGAATTGGTGTCGTGGAACCGTCAATGCTTATGAGTTCACTGCTCGTAGGAGCAGGCGATGATACCGGTTTGGGATCGAGCTGAGGAAGGACTTTATCATCTTCAACATGGTCTTCGTGACCCATGTCTTCAACTACGGTGGAGTCGCCAGCTGGAATCTCTTTAGACTCTGGAGCCTCTGTGGGAGCAGGCTCATGGACAACGAGATGGTGCTCGCGATTGGTTGAGGCAGGAAGTGCAATAGAGATGGGTTCAACATTGAGCGGCTCTTGGGCAGTAGCACGCTCTTTGCATGAAGACTTTTAAGACTTTGTCTTCATCTTCTTCTAGGAGGGAGCAACATCAGAGGTGTCATGGTGCTTCCTCTTTCTGGCTTCAGCCTCAACTTGCCGTGTCTTCTTCTGCTCTGAAGGTGCTGAAGAGACCTTTGGCTTCGTGCCAGTCATGCTGGCAGGGAAGACAATGCTTGGCCTTTCCTGCCTTGTAGCTTTGGGTTCGGCTTCAGCAGGCTTCTTCTTCTTCTTGGCAGCAAGCTTGGGGTCAATGCCTGGATGCCCAAGTGCCTTTCTCTTTTCAGCCTCATTGTGAGCTTGGACGCACTTCTGTGCATAATACTTCATGCGCTCACGAGAGCCTTTGGCTTCCTCACGCTTCTTCATGAACTGAGCTTTGAGGTCAATCATCATTTGCTTGAACTTTTGTACATCAGCAACACTGATCTTGGTCATGTGCTTCTTGAAATGGGCCTTCTCATAGTCAATCTTGTTCTTCAGCTCAATAATTTTCTGAGCAATAGCAAGCTCGTTGGCTATGACTCCTTGAAATGTGACGCTGATGTCCACGGGCAGCTGCAGATCATCAATGTTGATTGTGGGTCTTCAAACCATTCATCAATGAAGTGATTAAGAATGTCATCATCGAACAGAGGCAAATCCTTGAAGATTTTGGCCTCCTGTTTGCTCTTGATGAGCATCTCCAGTGCATCATCAGCAAGATCTTCATCGCTTGATAGATCAATAGCATTTTCTTCATTTCGAAGAATGCTTGCTGGGGTTAGGTCATGCCTTGAAATCTTCTTGGGCTTCTTGGTCTTCTTAGAGATGCGGGATTGATCTTCGGATTGCACACTGGATTCAGGAGGTGCAGATTTCAAGGGCTTCACTCTTGAAGCTTTGGACGCAGCAGAGGGCTTGGGAACTTTTGTATTCTTAGGCTTCGGGGGCTCAGGAGCATCTTCAGAGTCCGCTTCTTCAGCAAATTGTTCAACTATGGCCCTTTGTGCAACAATATGGGACAGAAGCTCATCGAAGCCATTAAAGGGACCAATGACATTCGGGTTGGCTTCATGAGTGCCATCAGGCCTTGGAGCAGCAGGACCGGGGTTGAAGTCAATCCCCAGGTCCTTCTTGTTCTGCATAGCAGAGGCTCTTGCAAGCTGAAGATTTTGCTCAAATAACTCATCGTCATGACACCATCTGAGACTAGAGGTGCAACAGGCTGAGGTCCTCTAACCATGCATGGATAGAAGCCTTGAGCAATGGCTTCAGCCTTCGTCTTGGGCATAAGCTTACTGTATACAATATTGGCCCAAGGTGGCCTCACATCATTCTTCTTAGCATACTCATTTGTGACAAAGTTGTACTTGAACCATTCCTCTGCCCAGTATCTCCGAACCCATTGGACTTAGGTCTTGCGTTGAGTGTATGATTCCTCTGGATCAGACTTGTATAGTTCATAGAGATCTGGTGGTAGGTCCATTGCAGTGTTGCCTCGGCGCTGCCTGCCACCCTTCTTTGCAGATTTGCTAGAAGCCATTGGACTCAAACAGAAAGGCTTCAAGACAGTGTTTGGCTTCAGACAACTGGTCAGACATGAACTAGCTTTAGGAGAATCAATATGATGCTGTAAGAATTCTGCAAATGAATGCAGACCATGAGAACCAAGGGATTCTCCCACAGACATGTACCTGTGACAGCATTAGAGATGCGAGGGAAGAGGAAGAGGTCATATGCATTCTCAGAAGATTTTGAAGATAAATCAGTTTGAAGATATTGACCTCATAGTGCGAAGACATTCACTTATTTGAAGTGAGTTGGTTCCAGATTTGTACAAATCCATGAGTAAGTACAAGTGAGGAATCTAACTAGTTGTGAGGCATAAGTGAATATACTTGCAAGTTATGAGATGCAGAAACAAAAAGAAGTAGATCTGGAAGTTCAGAAACTACTTTTGGAAGATGTTGACAGATTCATCGGATCAAACAGGCAGTAAAAAATGAGTTATATTTACCGCACGAAGAACTGCTAGACGACGTGAAGAGGATGACGAGCAGTATAATCTCTCGCGCCCTAACTTGGCGGCGGAAGACACCTACGGCGGCGGCGGAGAAGACGAGGTCCGCCGCCGGCGTGAAGACGACATCGAAGAGGTCGCAACAGCTAAGCGCTTCGTCTCCGGCGTCGACGACGAGGTGGGAGAAGAGAATATGACCGTGCGGGTTGGAGTATTTATAAGGTGAAGGGGCTGCACAGCGCAATTATGCAGGTGCCCCTGGCGGTTCACATCTGGTGGACACGTGGCATGCATGCAACTCATCGAGATTTGAGCCATGTTCTCACGCGCGCCTGGTTTGTCGGGTGGTCATTCCGACTTCTCCGGTATTCAGGCAAAAAGGATAAATGCATTAAAAGCGTTTTAAATGTGTGTCTCTGTATCTTCAGCTGACAAGGACACAGTGAAGACATTCAACACGTGATAACATAATGCATATGAAGAGACAGAGAGAATTTGAGAGAAAAGCATAGAAGGGGTTAGGGTCCGATCACATTCACTTAGCTCAGAAAATAGCAAAGTTCAAGATATAGCTATAAGTGAATTGCTATAGAGGACATAACACACACACACACACACACACACACACACACACACACACACACACACACACACACACACACACACACACACATATATACACACCAGTGAAGACCAAATCAACATTGTGAAGATAAACCTTGAAGTCAAATCAATGTTGAAGACAAACCAAGTATGAAGATAATTCAATCATGACGCCAAATGAAAACTTCAAGAAAGTTAGGTGGTGGCATTACCCACCGTATAGGAAGTATTAGACCCAGACACGTCGCACAACTATCGTGGCGCTCCGAAGTCAAATTCCACATTAATGTACTCACACTTAGAGTGTAAGTCTTCATGAATTGAAGATATATGTTACTTCGTGTGTTGCACAAGTCATCAACAAGCATAAGCGTTAGGATATGTGTCCATTCACAGGAAATTAGAGGACTCTAAGATATTTAGCTCACACCGTAGCTTGCAAAACCTTTTCTCATCCAAGGGCTGCGTGAAGATATCTGCCAATTGCTCTTCAGTGTTGACGTGAATGATATCAATGTCTTCCTTCATGACATGATCTCTGAGAAAGTGATGATGGATCTGAATGTGCTTTGTCTTCGAGTTCTGAACTGGATTGTTGGCAATCTTGATGGCGCTTTCATTGTCGTAGTAGAGTGGCACATGCTTCAGGTTGATGCCATAGTCCTTGAGAGTTTGCTTCATCCTGAGAAGCTGAGCGCAACAAGATCCAACATCAATGTATTCAGATTCAGCAGTGGAGAGTGATACACAGTTCTGCTTCTTTGAAGACCAACAGACAAGAGATCGTCCAAGAAAATGACATGTGCCTGATGTGGACCTGCGATCAACCTTGTCACCAGCTAGATCAAACTCTGAGCCCTTTGGATACTATAATCCTAGTGTTGGGGTGTGAGCCAAATATCTAAGGATTCGCTTCACAGCAAGGTGATGTGATTCCTTTGGTGCCGCTTGGAATCAGGCACACATGCAAATGCTAAGCATTATATCAGGCCTAGATGCACATAAGTACAACAAATAACCAATCATGGAGTGGTATACCTTTTGATCGAACTCTTTACCATTGTCATCGGGGCCCAATTGGCCTTTGGTTGGCATTGGCATCGTGTACCCTTTGCAGTCTTGCATTCCAAACTTCTTTAGGCAGTCTTTGACGTATTTCTCTTGTGATATGAAGATGTCATTTCTTTGTTGACGGATTTGAAGACCAAGGAAGAATTTCAACTCTCCCATCATGGACATATGATATTGCTCTTGCATCATATGCCCAAACTCATCACTGTATCTCTTGTCAGTGCAGCCGAAGATAATGTCATCCACATAAATTTGGCATACAAACAACTCACCATCATATGTCTTCGTGAAGAGAGAGAACCAGGTTTGAAGCCTTTGCTCTTCAGGAAGACTTTGAGCGTGTCATACCAGGCGCGAGGTGCTTGTTTGAGGCCATACAGTGCCTTGTTCAACTTGTACACCATATCAGGACGCTTTGGGTCTTCAAAACCAGGTGGTTGTGCGACATACACTTCTTATTCAATTTTTCCATTGAGGAAGACACTCTTTACATCCACTTGATACAGAAGAATGTCGTTGTGGTTGGCATAGGCTAACAATATGCGAATGGCTTCAAGCCTAGCCACAGGAGAAAAGGTTTCATCAAAGTCAATTCCTTCCACTTGTGTGTAACCTTGGGCAACAAGACGAGCCTTGTTTCTGACAACTTGACCATGCTCATCTTGTGTGTTGCGATAGATCCATTTTGTGCCAATGATACTATGCTTGCGAGGATCAGGACGCTTAACTAGCTCCTAGACATTATTCAGCTCAAACTGTTGAAGCTCTTCTTGCATAGCTTGAATCCATTCAGGTTCCATAAGGCTTCATCAACTTTCTTGAGTTCAGATATAGAGACAAATGCATAGTGCCCATAGAAGTTTGCTAACTGTGTTGCTCTTGAACGAGTGAGTGGACCAGGTGCATTAATACTATCAATTATCTTCTCAATCTGGACTTCATTTGTAACCCGAGGATGTACTGGACGAAGATTTTTCCCTCGCTGATTATTGTCTTCATCTTCAACATTGGCTTCAGGCTGAGCATTGTCTTCATGCTGATTAGGTGCAGAAATGATAATTTCTTCTTCAGCCCGTTCCTCGGTGGGTATGATTTCTCCAGTACCCATAAGCTTGATAGATTCACTTGGTGTAGCTTCATCTAGCACATTTGGCAGGTTCTCTCTTTGTGAGCCGTTAGTCTCATCGAACCGTACATCTACAATTTCAACCACTTTATAGTGAAAGAGGTTGAAGACTCTGTAGGTGTGCGAATCCTTACCGTAACCAAGCATAAAACCTTCATGTGCTTTCGGTGCAAATTTTTAAGTGTGATGTGGATCCTTGATCCAGCACGTAGCACCAAAGACTTTGAAATAGCTGACGTTTGGCTTCTTAGCAGTCAAAAGTTCATAGGATGTCTTCATGAAGAACTTATGAAGATAAACTCTGTTGATGATGTGGCAAGCAGTATCAATGGCTTCAAGCCAAAACTTCCTTGGAGTCTTGTACTCATCAAGCAACATACATGCCATCTCAATGAGGGTTTGGTTCTTGCGCTCCATGATGCCGTTCTGCTGAGGTGTATATGGAGCAGAGAACTCATGTGTGATGCCCAATGTATCAAGATAAGTGTCAAGGCCTGTGTTCTTGAATTCAGTGTCATTGTCACTTCTGATGTGCTTGATCTTGATGCCATAGTGTAATGACCCAGATACACCCGTCGGTGGTCATTACTCCTGGCGGGATCTAGACTAGCCCCACAGATCAATACTAGTCTTTTCTGCGCACTTTGTCCTCACTCGTGCACACCCGGGAGCAACTTCCTGGTCGGTCACCCATCCTGAAACTACTCCAAGATGAGCGCGCTTAACTTTGGAGTTCTGTCCAAATGGGCTCACGGAAAAGAAGGAATTCTTTATTGATATGAGTAGTCTATCATCCTAATAAGCCAGGCTATCACACATAGTTGGTCATGGCTCGATTGGCGAAGCGTCTGAAGACATCCTGCACTTCAGTCTTGTAAAGAATTATGTGCACCCAGGTATATCTTGAATAATCATCAACATAACGAAGCCATAAAGATGTGCAGTGGTAGTAAGGGTAGAGTAGTGAGTAGGGCCAAATAAGTCCATGTGTAGCAGCTCGAAGGGGCGTGTTGTAGTCATGATTTTCTTCGAGGGATGCTTGGCCCTAGTCATCTTCCCGGATTCACAAGAACCACATAGATGATCCTTCTTGAACTTGACGCCCTCGATGCCAATGATATGCTTCTTTTTTACGAGAGTGTGCAAGTTCCTCATGCCCGCATGTCCTAGCCTCCGATGCAAGAGCCAACACTCTGAAGATTTTGCTAGAAGACATACGGCCAGCTGTGGTCCTGTGGAGAAGTCTACCATATACAGATCATCTCTTTGATACCCTTCGAAGCCTAGAGATTTGTCAGATTCCATAAGCATAAGGCATTGATATTTTCCAAATATCACAATCATGTTCAGATCACAAAGCATTTAGACAGACATTAAGTTGAATCCAAGGGATTCAACAAGCATCACTTTATTCATGTGCTGATCCTTTGAGATTGCAACTCTACCTAAGCCCAATACCTTGCTTTTACCAGTGTCAGCGAATGTGATGTGACTTTTAGTAGATGGACGTAGGGTTGAATCCATGAGAAGACTTCGATCACCAGTCATGTGGTTAGTGCATCCACTGTCCACATGATCCACTCAGTAGCTTTTGGAGTCGTACCCTACAGTGCGGTTAGTGGGATAGGCTTCACCAAGAGTATTGTGAAGCACAAACATTTAACGAACAAGCATATTATCAAAGTTGAGACTCTTGTTAGGTAAGATAGGATGCGTGTCAAGAAAGCCTAGGACGAAATAAATGGTAAGACCATACTGGCATTTTATCTTGCGTCCCACAAGATGTTTTAGATCCCTAGCATTAGCAGCAGAAGACTTTGATTTTCGGCTGGAGACCTTTCCCTACAAGACAAAGTTAATTCTTCTTAACCACCCACATCTTCAGGGGTGGCTTAGAAGCAATGAGTCTGAGTGCAGCATCTGAGAACTTTGGCTTTGAAGCCCTAGCAAATAGCCTTGCAGGAGGTGAATAATACTCATAAGAATAAGCAAAAAAGTTCTTTGTTTTATGAACATAGCGGTTCGAAGAAACACGCTCATATTCATAAGTCTAAGTATGGTTTCCCTGCGAAACATTGACGTTAGGGTGGCCTTGTGAGGTCCTCTGTCTGTATGAAGCCTTTGGGCCATATGAAGACTTTGGTCTGGGGTTTGTCTTCTTCCCAGGTGGTGTCATGATGACATTCACGGGAAGCTTCTCAAGACAACTTTTGGGGACCCAGATCTTCTTCAAGGGTGGCCCGTTCCTGCAGTTAGTACCAATAAACCTGGCAAACACTTCACCATTCTGATTCTTAAACAACTTATAATTGGCGTCAAAGGATTCATCAATGATAATGGGTTAGCACAAGTGAAGCCAGATAAGGTGGATGGGTCCACTAAAGTGCCCTTCGCAGCAACCCATGAGGTTTTGGGGTACTGCTGAGGCTTCCAGTAAGAACCATCAGCATTCATTTTCCTCTCGAACCCAACACC
Organism: Aegilops longissima; assembly: GCA_021605205.1. Lineage (NCBI taxonomy): Eukaryota > Viridiplantae > Streptophyta > Magnoliopsida > Poales > Poaceae > Aegilops > Aegilops longissima. Next base: position 613,117,718 of record CM038677.1, on the reverse strand, counting down.
CTCTTTCCTAGGGTTTCGGTTAAGAATCTGTTTCTTGAGGACATCGCAGAATGCCTGATGCCCTTTGAGGCTTTTGTACATGCCTGTTTCAAGCAATGTCTTCAAACTGGCATTCTCATCAGCAATAGTAGTGGTATCTTCAGAAGAGGGGTTAGTTTCCACATCAGCATTTGAAGATATTGCAACATTAGAGGTAGTAGAACATTCAGCAATAGAGACAACGTTATCATCTCAAGACATTTTAAACATGGTGGCTCAAAATCCTCTTGAGCGGAACTGATCTGTTGGGCGAGTAGTGAATCGTTCTCTTTTTGAAGATCTTCATGAGACACTCTTAGTTTCTCTAGATCTTGATTCCTTTGAAAATAATCATAGGAAAGCTTCTCATATGTAGCTAAGAGTGTTTCATGACGACTTTCAAGTTCCTCGTACTTAACACGAAGATTTTTAATGTCTTCGATTAAGGACTGAGTTCGATTCATTTCCGCGTCCAACAGGTCATCGCTTTTGTCTAGCAAATTTTGAATATGTTCCATAGCAATTTGTTGTTCAGTTGCAATTTTAGCAAGTGTCTTATAGCTGGCTTTGGATTCACACTCAGAGTCATCTTCACTGGATGTTTGAAAGTAAGCATCGCGTGAGTTTACCTTGGCACCTAGTGCCATGAAGTAGTAGGTCGGAGCAGAGTCGTCCTCATCATCGGCTTTAGCGTTGGAGACGTGGCCATTGTCTTCAGTGTTGAAGATGGACTTGGCGATGAATGCCGAAGCTAAAGCTAGGCTTGCCACGCTTGAATCAGACTCCTCATCAGACTCCACCTCCACCTCCTCAGAAGTAGACTCCTCCTCTTAATCTATCTCCTTGCCAACGAATGCACGAGCCTTGCCAGATGAGCTCTTCTTGTGAGACGAAGACTTTGAAGACGACTTTGAGGATTTCTTCTTCTTCTTTTCATCAGAATCATATTCCTTGCTCTTCTTCTTCTTAGAATCCTTGTCCCATTGAGGACACTCAGAGATGTAGTGTCCCAGCTTCTTGCATTTGTGGCATGTTCTCTTCTTATGATCAAGAGAGGAAGCCTCATCGTTTCTTGAGCTGGATCTTGAAGACTTTCCGAAGCGATTCTTTTTGGAGAACTTTTGGAACTTTTCACGAGCATTGCTAGCTCTCTTCCAATGTCTTCAGGATCCTCAGAACTGTAGTCAGATTCTTCTTCAGAAGAGGAAACGACCTTTGCCTTCAAAGCACGAGTTCGGCCATAGTTGGGGCCATAGATGTCTCTTTTCTCAGATAGCTGGAACTCATGCGTGTTGATCCTCTCAAGTATGTTAGACGGATCGAGATCTCTGAAGTCAGGACGTTCTTGTATCATCATGGCCAAAGTGTCAAATGAGCTGTCAAGTGATCTCAGAAGGTTCTTCACGATTTCATGCTTGGTAATCTTAGTGGCGCCAAGTGCGCGAAGCTCATTAGTGATATCAGTGAGGCGATCGAACATGAGCTGGACATTTTCATTGTCATTCCTCTTGAAGTGGTTGAACAGATTGCGAAGAACATCAATCCTTGAGTCTCTCTGAGTTGAGACGCCTTCGTTGACCTTGGACAGCCAGTCCCAGACTACCTTCGCAGTTTCCAGTGCACTCACACGGCCATACTGTCCTTTGGTCAGATGACCACAGATGATGTTCTTGGCGGTTGTGTCCAGTTGCGTGAACCTCTTTACATCAGCAGTGGTGACACCTTCACCGACCTTGGGAACGCCTGGGCACGCAGCGGAGACCTTGATTATCCCTGCAGTCGACATAGCTAAAACTTCAGGTGCTTAAACCGAATCACACAGAACAAGGGAGCACCTTGCTCTAATACCAATTGAAAGTGCTAGTTATCGACTAGAGGGGGGGTGAATAGGCGATTTTTATGAAAGTCTTCAAAACACGAGGTCTTCGAAGAAAAACTGTTGGAATGAGCCTATATGATATGCAATGGAAGATGAACTACACTAGACAAGCCATAGTCAAATAACAGTATAGTGAAAGTACAAAGACTAAAAGCAGCTAGGTAGTATGGATCAGAATGGAAGGAATTATGAAGCCAAACATGTAATAGTCTTCACACAGTGAAGTCAAACAGATCAGGCAAGCAAGCAATGACTTCACGAAGACAAACTGAAATGTAAAGGAAGTAAAGGATAGAACCAGTAGCTTGGTGAAGACAAGGATTTGGTAGACCAGTTCCAGTTGCTGTGACAACTGTACGTCTGGTTAGGGAGGATGAGATTGAACTCAGAAGACCGCGTCTTCACCTTATTCCCCATGAGCTAAGGACACCCATTCCTCGCCCAATCACTCTGGTAAGTCTTCAAGGTAGACTTCCAAACCTTCACAGACTTTTTCATCGACGATCCACAATGACTCTTGGATGCTCAGAACGCGACGCCTAACCGGCTGGAGGATTCACAGTCCTCAAGTGTAACAAGTCTTCAGGTCACGCGGACAGAAAGACTTTAGTGATGCCTAGCTAACACTCTTTGGCTCTAGGTGTTTTCGGCTTTGTCCTTGCAAGGATCTCTCTCTCAAGGCTTCGGAGGTGGGTTGCTCTCAAACGAAAAAAGCCGTGCACTAACCCTGAGCAACCACCAATTTATGATGTAGGGGGTGGGCTATTTATAGCCAGGAGGCAACTCGACATGATATGTCCGAAATGACCCTGGATCACTCAGGAACCAACATGTGTCCAACGGTCAGATTTCAAACACACGCGACAACATGGCTTGGGCTACAAGCAATGCTGACTCATCCAACTCTGGATAAGATTTGCTCTCATCCAAGACATAGGATTTAGGTTGAGCATCACTTCAGTCATCTGACTTTGTTCACTTGGACCCCACTTAACAGTACGGTGGTTCCTATGACTCAAGAAAGAAGAAAAGGAACTACGAAAGAAACTATGTCTTCGCACTCCATTGTCTTCAAGTGAATGTTTTCACAGGTCATTATCTTCAACGTGAATGTCTTCACAAACCACCATTGTCTTCAATGTTTTCATACATTTTTAGGGGTCATCTCTGCTAGGTAAACCGAATCAATGAGGGACTACTACCTGTGTTATCCTGCAATTCTCACAAACACATTAGTCCCTCAACCACGTTTGTCGTCAATACTCCAAAACCAACTAGGGGTGGCACTAGATGCACTTACACTAGTGCTCCTGCCGGTTCCCTAAAGATGCACTTGAAAATTGTGCCAAAAAGTACATTTGAAGGGGGAAGTGTGTCCTACTCAACATGATTTGATTCATAGTTGGATACTCCTTGCACGCAGTAGCCCCAAATGTGTGTGTGTTGGGGGTGGGGGGTACATATTAATTGCAGGAAAAACCAATCATATAGGGCAGTGGTTTTGCACTTGAAAATTTTGCTAGTGGGTGCAAAATTGAAGAGTGTATTTGAAAGGAAAAGGTGGGCCCTAATGGCCTAATTTATATGATTTAGCTCATACTTGGACATTGATTATTTGCGGCAGTAGCTCCAAAACTAATTATTTTTCTGAACATCGTCAGGAGGTGATAGGTGGTGGCTCGATTTTTCGATAAGATGGTATCAATTTTGTTGTAGGAGACTTTTGAAGACTTGGTTACGACGAACACTTGGCATTGCACCTTAGCAAGCGTTGAACCAACTCCAACATGGTTATTGAAGGTGTTGGAAACATAATCAACCCGATCACGAAGACCAATCCCTCCATGCAACCGAAGAACAAACAATAACTTAAGATATGCAATCTGAATTGTGAATATAATATGAAGTAGTTGTTTAACATGGTGGGGTTCTAATGACACGTTGTCGTGGATATTTTCCTGACAATACATATAGGGGTGTCTATAGAGGAGCGTAGAGACTATCAGATGAATAGATGGGTACACATAGGGATATATTACCCAGGTTCGGGCTCCTGGCGGACATCTTTGATCTTTCAGAAATTGTGACTCTTCCTAGTCCATATATCATATGGTGTATTATCTATAGATCTTGACGGTATCGTGCTTAGTGTGAAGCAACTATTTATTGAGCATAACCCCAAAATGATACTGGTAGATCTGATTAGCTCATCACCGACCGAACCATATCCAACAAGGTTTGGTTACGATGTTCTGACACCCCATTTCTTTGGGATGTAGTTGGAGGCAAGGGTGTCAGTGTCGAAACTGGTCGATCTCGGGTAGGGGTCCCGAATTGTGTGTCTGAGGATCGAAGGTAATAGGAGACAAAGGGGACATGATGTTTACCTAGGTTCGGGCCCTCTTAATGGAGGTAATACCCTACTTCCTGCTTGATTGATCTTGATGAGTATAGGAGTTACAAGAGTTGATCTACCTCGAGATCGTAATGGCTAAACCCTAGATGTCTAGCTTGTATGAATTCTTATAGCCTCTACGGACTAAACCCTCCGGTTTATATAGACACCTGAGGGGCCTAGGGTTGTATAGGGTCGGTTTACAAAGAAAGGGAAGCACACATCCGGATGCCAATCGTGCCATCCATGCAAAGGAGAGTCCTATCCAGACAAGGGGGAAGGCCTTCTAACTTGTATCTTCACGGCCCATCAGTCCAGCCCATGTGACATAGCCCGGACACCCGAGGACTCCATAATCCAGGACTCCCTCAGTAGCCCCAGAACTAGTCTTTCGATGACGATGTGTTCGGCACGCAGATTGTCTTCGACATTGCAAGGAGGGTTCCTCGTCCGAATAGTTCAAAGTGGTCTTCTGAATAAGAGATCTGTATCTGGCTCTGCATAACAGCTACAACCCTCAACCACGAAGGCAATATACTCAATCAAAATAAGGCTTGTCAACTGAAAACTTTTTCGGCGAAACGTTACGTCTGGCCTCTTTATAATTTTGAACCATTTTTTAGCCTCTCGCTTTGTGTTTCGAGGCGCAGCCTCCATTGACACATCTTGTCAAAGCAGAGATCGTGTCCCCTTATTGCGGGATTCTCATCAATACGGGTTTGGGTAATCCAACCGTGCCATTCGCACGACCCCTTGGGAATAGGCGAGTTTTAAGGCTTGGGGGCGCTTGATATTCGCTGCCTATATAAGCGGATAAAGACCCATCTTTTTACCCCACGCCTTCTTCTTCCCTCTTCCTTCCAAGCCTCGAGCTCCAGCACCCAAGCTTTGATCTTTCCCACCGCCCAACCTCTCCTGCCATGGCCGGATCCAGCTCGCAGGGCAAGTGGATGACCTCCTCCGTCATGGAGAAGGACATCAAGGAACTCCGGGAAGCGGGGTACCTGGCTGCGAGTATCGCGCACAGGCTCCCTACCAAAAAGCAGATCATCCCTACTCCGGAGCCCGGCGAGAGAGTGGTGTTTATCCCCCACTTCCTCCGCGGACTAGGGTTTCCTCTCCAACCTTTTGTCCGCGGACTCATGTTCTATTACAGGCTATGTTGGGGATATAACTATTGGGTTAACCCGCCAAGGAGGGGCCGGGTTAAGGTCATGGCGGTTCATCAAGACAAAGCCCATGAAGATTCTTAAGACAGTAGTCCACTATGCAGACTCATCGAGGGCTTGAAGCCCAAAGACGGCTTAGGGCCCAAACAAGTGTAAACCTCCGTATATGTGTAACTTGTATTATAAGGCACGTACAGTTAGTCACCGAGCCGGACACGTTGTTCATGAGCCGGCCGGGACTCTGTAAGCCGCTGGGCATCGACCTGTGTATATAAAGGGACGACCCGGCGGCGACTTAGGGCAAGAGACAACAGATCGACAGCTAGGTTAAGCGTATTCGCTCCCTGGTAATCGAGACATAAGCAATACCACCTCAAACTGGATTAGGCCTTTACCTTCATCGCAAGGGGCTGAACCAGTATAAACTCCTTGTGTCCTTTGTCCCGTTTAACCCCTTTAAGCTAACCCTGTTGCGATGGATCCACGACTAAGTCCTCATAGTAGGACATCTGCCGTGACAAATCCATGACAGTTGGCGCCCATCGTGGGGCCAGTGCACGTGGTTTCGATTCTTAGAGGGCAACTTTGAAGGGATCAAAGGGTATGTTGTGGGCCAGATGACCAAGAGTCGTCGCGGCAAGATCTACATCGACGATGCAGGCTAGGGCCCCGAGGCCGGCTCAATCGAGTACGGGTACCGGGTCCCCTTCGGCGGGATTCACATTTTCATCGGCAAGATCGACAAACCGGGCCCTGAGCCGGACATCTGCACCGAGATTATCGAGGCGGCTCAGCGTGCACGACCCGCCCAGGTTCAACCCACCGTGAAGCACACCTTCGTGGGATTCATCCATGGGGCGGAATCTGAGGAAGGATCCGTGTCTGGTGGTGAGACGACCATCTATTCTGATGGTGAGTCGTCCACGGGCGAGACTACTTCATTGTATCAACTGCAAGATGGCAGGCTTGGGGGCTGTTTTGATGGCGATAGTATTCCGGACCCCTATGAGCAGCCGAATCGGGTTGCGATTTCCATGGCCGGTACACAGCCAGGGCAAAATTCTACGACCGCAGCTGCAATGATTTCCGTGTCAGCAACGGTGACGGCAGCCTAGGCAGGAGGCCCTGCGCGCCTGCTGGCTCAGGTCTTGTCCGACTTATTAGACACTTTGACAACATTGTTGACAGCAGAGGTTAATCCGACAAATCAAGCTCAGCATAACGCGGAACTTGCAAAACTGTGAGATGAGATAGCTCAGGCCAAGGGAGATCTGGTGGCTGAGGACGCGAGGATTACTGCGGAGCGAGCCGCTCTGGATGCTCAGGCACAATGGATCCAGGCTGACTCCTTCCGGCTCTCCTTGGATCGGAACGCTTCAAACGAAGTCATGCGGAGAAGGCACCGGAGTCGTATGCCTCCGATTTACAAGGCGAGGAACCTCTTCAACACACCTGGTGCAGGGACCAGTGACCCACCAGGGGTAAATCGGGTGGTAGCTGCGCCTGGGACTGGTACGCCGGCTCAACCACGCACAACGGATCCGCCTCTTCCGAATAATATCCCACCACAATATGTGCCAACGCCACCGGGTCATTATTCTAACCCTTTGGATAATATGATCGCTGCGGCGACACGATTGGCGGCTCTTCCAGTTGAAGGCGAGTCTCCAGCTGCGGTTGAAACGAGGAGGGCTAGAGAGCTTCTTCAGACAGCTTGGTGTAGCAGGAGGCGTATTCTTACAGTCGTGAAAGGATTCACTCAACCCCTCGCCCAAGCCGGAGTTATAGCAGACACATTGACTCATCGACCGTTTCAAGCAGTGACAGGCACCGTAACCAGCCTCGTGGGCATGACCCGGCGCGTGATGGTGCTCAAGATTTGGTGGACCAGGGCAGAGCACGTCGAGAGGCTAAGCTGGCGGCTCAGCGGGCGGTTCAGCAAGCGGCTCATCAGCCTTCTCCGGTTTATCCGACGACTTCGGTGGAGATAGGTGTAACCTCCAGAACCTTGGGAGTGCCATGTTTAGTGCCGGCTTTACGTAACGTGCGTTTACCCAAAGATTTCAAGGGTCCTCGTAAGGTACCTAACTACACAGCTGACTTACCCCCTGAGGCGTGGGTTGAGAGTTATGAGATGGTGATGGAGCTGTTGGACATTGACGATGCTGCGTGTGCTAAGTACTTCACCATGATGTTGGAAGGAACAACCCGTACTTGGTTGAAGGGGCTGCCAGCCAACTCCACTGGATCATGGGCTGAGTTAAAAGCCTGGTTTATCCAGAATTTTAAAGATACGTGCAAGCAACCTATGTCAATTGTGGATTTGGACGCCTGTGTCCAAGAAGAGGGCGAGTCAACAACCCATTGGGTGCACCGGGTCTCGGCTATCCTGCACTCATCGGATCAAATCAACACCGGCTCAGCAGTCTTAATGTTAGAGAAGAGTTGTCGTTTTATGCCCCTTAAGCAGAAACTTGGGCGGCTTAAGCGCCACTGCGATGATATGGGGGAGCTCATGGGGGCTCTTGTCAAATATGCTGACTCTGATAGTACCAAGGACCCCGAGTATGATGAGGAAATGCCGGGTAAGGGAAAAAAGAGTAGCGGTGTGAAAGGGCAGCAAGGTGTCAATGGTAAACGCAGAGCTGAGGGGAGTTTGGACTTGGTGGCTAACACTGGCGCGCGGAATTATAACCAGCGGTGCAAAGGAGGGCCGGCTCAGGCTGAAGGGTCAAACATCAACCTCGAAGCATTGATGAATCAGCCGTGTCTGAAGCACGGATCTCGTGAGAAGCCGTCCAAGCATCTATGGAAGGATTGCAATATCATGAAAGAATTCAGGAAATCCCATCATCTCCAGAACAATAATGGGCCAAATGGCGGCTCAGGTTTCGGCTCTCATGGTCCGGGTTATGGTGGCGGCGGTTCTAATTCCGGTTTTCAGGGTCACCCAAGCAGTCAAGGCAATCAGGGTAGTTATCATCAACAGTCTGGTCAGGGGAATCAACAACAACAGTCTGGGTATCAAAGTAATCCAAAGCAGTTGAATAGTGGGCAGTACCATGTCTTCACCACGAGTTTATGCAAGCGGGACCAGAAGCTCCGTAAAAGAGCTGTGAACGCCGTTGAGCCGGCGGTTCCCCGTTACTTACGATGATCTGAGCAGCCCATTGTGTGGAGTCGGGAGGATCACCCGCCCCGGGTTGATAATCCGGGTCAATTGGCTTTGGTGGTGGCACCTCAGGTTGGAGGGTACAAGTTCAATAAGGTACTCATGGATGGAGGCATCAGTATTAATATCCTTTACTACTCCCTCCGTCATAGTTTAGAAGGCACAGTTAAATTTGCGTGCGTTTCCACAATAGACAAGGTTTAGGACGCATTGCATTTATTTCCAGTAGCTAATTAGTACTCCGATATACTATTTCTATATGCATGCATAGTGTGAATGCTATTTTTTAGCCTATCTGACAACCAATAGATAACCACCTAGGTCCTAGAGAATTTCCAAGCGCGCCTTCTAAACCGTGACGGAGGGAGTATGATACTTACCATCGTATGGGATTAACTGACAAAAATCTTAAGCCGTCCAATACTGTTTTCCATGGAGTGGTGCCTGGTAAGTTGGCATATCCGGTAGGCAAGATCGCCTTGGAAGTGGCCTTTGGAGATGAACATGACTCTCGAGTTGAGACGCTAACATTTGAAGTAGTCAAGATTCAGAGTCCATATCACGCTCTGTTTAGACGGCCGGCTTATGCCAAGTTCATGGCACGGCCTTGTTATGTTTATCTGCAGCTCAAAATGTCGGGTTACAAGGGGACCATCATAGTACATGAAAGCCGGAATATAGCTCTGGAGTGTGAAGAAGGTGACGCTGCTTATGCTGAGTCTGTCTGCGCAACAGAAGAGTTGAAGTTCTACAAGGACAATGTTGACCCGGCAGATATGACGTCTTTGAAAATGCCAACTACAGAGCATGATCCGACGTTGAAGTTTAAATCAGCAGACGACACTAAGCTAGTTGATTTTGTTCCTGGCGATTCATCCAAACAGTTCAACATCAGTGCTAATTTGGATCCGAAATAGGAAAGCGCGCTCATCGAGTTCATCCGTGAGAACCGGGACATCTTTGCATGGAAACCTTCTGACATGCCAGGTGTACCGAGGGAACTCGCTGAGCACACTCTTAATATTGATCCGAAGTTTAAGCCGGTCAAGCAATTCCTTCGTCGTTTCTATGAAGAAAGGCGTAAGGCCATTGGTGAAGAAGTGGCCCGGCTCTTGGAGGCTGGGTCCATTGTTGAAGTTTTTCATCCTGAGTGGTCGGCTAACCCGGTGTTAGTACTTAAGAAGAATGGCACTTGGCGTATGTGTGTGGATTACACAGATTTAAACAAGGCTTGTCTGGCTGATCCTTTCGCTCTCCCCCGTATTGACCAGATTATTGATGCTATGGCAGGTTGTGAGCGTTTAAGTTTTTTGGATGCTTATTCTGGTTATCATCAGATCAAGATGGCAGTTAAGGATGAGGAGAAGACAACTTTCATCACTCCTTTTGGAGACTTCTGTTATGTGTCTATGCCTTTTGGGCTCAAGAGCGCCCAGGCGACTTACCAGCGGTGTGTGTAGAATTTCCTTCATAATCAGATCGGGCGTAATGTTCATGCTTATGTGGATGGCATTCTGGTGAAGTCCAGGAAAAAGGAGACCCTGATTGATGATTTGAAGGATACGTTTGACAATCTCCGGGTTTATAAGATGACGCTTAACCCGACCAAGTCTGTTTTTGGTGTGCCAGCAGGCAAGCTTTTGGGTTTTCTAGTTTCGGAACGAGGTATAGAAGCTAACCCGGAGAAGATAAAGGCTATCACCTCTCTGGCTAAACCGGCGTGTATCAATGATGTCCATCGTCTAGCGGGTCGTATTGCGGCCTTAAGCTGGTTCATAAGCCGATTGGGTGAGAAGGCTATTCCTCTTTACCAGATGACGAAGAAGACAGATCACTTTGTTTTGAGTGATGCTGCTAATCAAGCGTTTGAGGACTTGAAGAACCAGTTGGCTGAGCCGCCCGTTCTTGCTGCTCCCATTGACAAGGAGCCTTTGCTGTTATATGTGGTTGCCAATAGCTGAGCTGTTAGTGTAGCCATTGTGGTGGAGTGGGAGGAAGCAGGCAAAGAATACCCAGTTCAATGGCCGCTTTACTACATCAGTGAGGTCCTTATTGAGTCCAAACAAAGGTATCCGCATTGGCAAAAGCTTGTATATGGTGTTTTTATGGCTAGCCGGAAGCTTAAGCAGTATTTTCTGGGTCATCCTATCACTGTGGTTAGTTCTGCCCCTTTAGGGGATATCATTCAAAACAGAGAAGCCACGGGTCGGGTAGCCAAATGGGCCATTGAGCTTGGACCTCACGGTTTAAAGTATGTGCCCCATACATCCATCAAGTCTCAAGCACTTATGGATTTTATCAATGATTGGACAGAGTTGCAGATGCCTGAGGAGAATCCGGATAACACATATTGGACTATTCACTTTGATGGGTCCATGCAGTTGGAAGGCTCGGGGGCTGGAGTTGTATTGACTTCCCCACGAGGTGATAAATTTTCTTATGTTCTCCGATTGATGTTCCCTTGTACTAACAATGCCACTGAGTATGAGGCCCTGCTCCATGGTCTTCAGATGGCTAAGGAGATGAACTTAAGCTGGGTAAGGTGCTTCGGCGACTCAGATCTGGAAGCTCAACAAGTTTCTGGCACTTGGGATTCTAAGGATCCGCTCATGGCGGCTTATCGACGAGAGGTTGATGCTATTGCTGGGCACTTCAAGGGTTATCAAGTTGAACATGTTGATCGCAGGAAAAATGAGGCGGCTGATGCTTTAAGCCAGTTAGGATCTCAGCGTAAGCCGGTGCCACCTAACACTTTCCTGGATATTTTGCATAACCCTTCTGTCAAATTGCCTATAGAGGAGGATCTTGCTATTCCTGACCCGGAAGCACAACTGGTGGCGGCTCTTCATGCTATTCCTGATTGGACGGTTCCATATTTTGCTTATATGACCCGGGGTGAGTTACCTGAGGATGAAACTTTGGCCAGGCAGATAACCTGATGATCTAAGTCAATGACTATTGTCAATGGGGAGTTGCATCATCGCAGCGTCACAGGGGCGTTTCAACGTTGTGTTTCTCCTGAAGAAGGCCGTGAGATTCTATGAGAGATTCATGAAGGAGATTGTGGTCATCATGCCGGTTCTAAATCTCTCGTAGCCAAGGCTTTCCGTCATGGGTTTTATTGGCTGACGGCTCATACTGATGCTGAGGAACTAGTCAGTAAATGTGATGGTTGTCAGAAGTTCTCACGACAAGCTCATGTGTCGGCTCAAGAGTTGGGGATGATTCCAATTTCTTGGCCGTTTGCGACCTGGGGGCTTGATATGGTTGGGCCCTTCAAAAGGTCCAAGGATAAGAAGACCCACCTTTTGGTGGCACTTGACAACTTTACAAAGTGGGTTGAAGCAGAGCCGATTAGTAAGTGTGATGCGGCGACGGCGGTTCAGTTCATAAAAAAAAGGTGATTTTCCATTTTGGTTTTCCCCATAGCATCATCACTGATAACGACACTAATTTATCCAAGGGTGCTATGAAAGAATTTTGTCAACGTGAGCATATCCGGCTTGACGTATCATCAGTGGCTCACCCCCAATCTAATGGTCAAGCTGAGAGAGCTAATCAAGAGATATCGAGAGGCATCAAACCCCGGCTTATGGTTCCTTTGCAGAGGACACCGGGTTCTTGGGTGGAGGAGTTACCCTCAGTGTTATGGAGTATCAATACTACCCCCAACAGATCTACGGGTTACACGCCTTTCTTCATGGTTTACGGAGCGGAGACGGTTCTCCGTAGTGACATCCGTCACGACTCGCCCTGCGTGGCGGCTTATGTTGAAGCTGACAATGAAAAAGCACGCCAGGATGGACTTGGCCTGTTAGATGAGGAGCGTGACCTTGCGGCGGCTCGTTCGGCGATTTACCAACAAGATCTGCGCTGTTATCACATTCACCGGGTTAAAACCAGAACCTTTCAAGAAGGTGACTTGGTGCTCCGGCTTATCCAGGATCAATCTGATATGCACAAGCTATCCCCACCTTGGGAAGGGCCCTTTGTGGTCAGCAAGAACCTGCATAATGGGTCATATTATCTTATTGACGTTCGAGACCACAAGGACTCACGTAAATCAGAGGAGGAGACCCGACGGCCGTGGAATATTGCTCATGTTCGGCCTTACTACACTTGAGTCACCGGCTCTCGTGATGTACATATTTATATCAGTGTATATACTATGAGAAATATAATAAAATGAGCACCCCTAATAATTCAGGGCCTCTGTTGTCTTCAAATCTCAGAATCTGAGTCATTATTGTCATGACATATGATTAACTTCCGCGGCTTGACGCCCGGTTTACCGGGACCAAAGAGAGTTTTGTTGCACAACACAACTCAAACATAGGTACCCGGCGAGCACAGCTCACGAATATGTCACTTGGGGGCTTCCTGTTCAAACATAGGTGTATTCACCAAAGAGAACATAGCATTACTACCCTCTTAACGGGGTTATCTTATCCAAAGATAGGTGTATTCACCAAAGAGGACGTACCCTTTTCGGGTCATCCTGCCTATAGGTCAGCTACTTCTCCATCAGGTAATCCTGATTGACCCACCGAAATCTTAACAGTCAATCTTTTAAACAAGACCCTGAACTCGTTAAGGTTAAAACGCTGGATTGTCATGTGAGGGCACGGCTTACAGATAGCGAGGATGAACCCAGGCTACTAAGCCGCCTTCATCGAAACTTGGTTAAACCTGCCTGTTTGCTTGATGCTACTCCGACCTCGTGTACTCTCGATAAGTCAAATATGAACTTATAAAGGTTAAAACATCGATTGGGTCATGTGAGAGCCAACTTACAGAAAGCGAGGATACTCCAGTGGCTATCATGCTAGTTTCATTGAAGTTTTTATGTTGAGATTTGGTTTTGGAGATTTATAACAGCCTCGCTCTTTATGGGTTTTATTTATCTTGGATTTATGTTACTCCTTTTTATAATCATATGGTTTTCACAAATAGGGCCAAGCTGCCCTATCTGTCTCATATTTGAGCATCTTTGGGTTTTTATAACCCGTCATGATGGCAGACTATAGGTCGCCAGTATATGATACTTGGAAGCATTGTATTCTAAGTCTTGGGATATTACCCCTTGCTGCATAAGGCGCTGCAAACCGGCAGTATATGAAAATTAAACAAGGCATTATGTGTTTAATCTTTGGGTTGTCACCCTTACTGCACTGGTATGATAAGCCGGCAATGTGATCAAGTACCATAGGTATGATATTTTACTAACAATTATATAAAGATTCCAGTCCTACCAGCCTTGGTTATGGACTATTTGTCCCCAGTGGTTAATGCAGGGTATTGTGACCCGCCCCGCGGTAAACCGCCAAGGCACTTGTGATCTGTTTGTGTGCAGGGTATTGCTAAATCTGATCTGCATACGCCGACTCTATCATAAGCATAAAGTGGTCGTCTTTCAATTGGCGGATCAGCAGTTTGCGCAAAACAAAACATGCACAATGGCATGGCAGATCAAGAGTTTTAACTAGCCTATTACAAAGGCATCTGATGCCCCAAAGGAATAATTGTCTTAGCAGTTTTGCAGAAAATCAGATGCTAAGTTGGCCTACGGCTTATGACTCTTGGCCTTGCTGAGCTGAAGGTTGTGGATCGTCCAACGCCATCTCATCTTCCTCCTCTTCACCCAATGGCTGGAAGTCAGTGGTTGCCCAGTCAACCCCGGCTAAAGCTCTGAATACAGCTTCATCACTTATAAGAGTGGATGGGTCAACATCAGGGGCATAAGTGTGCCTACGGATCAGAGGAGTCAGGTCCGGAGCATCATGAGTTGGCGCCTTCACCTTCTTATTGTTGGCATCATAAACCGGTTGGTAATGTGTAAGATCAGTGTCTTTAGCCAGTTTGCTAGCCAAAGAACGCATCTCCCTGGTAAGGGCGGCAAAGTCATCTGCAGTGAAGGGTGACCCATCTTCTTTTATGCTTGGACAACCATTTGTCAAGTCTGCTGGTTCTAGATCAACTAGCCACGCTTTGGCCCGGGTTAGTGCGGTAAGGGCACCGGCTCTTGCAGCTGATTTCTTCAACTCTTTGATCCATGCAGGCAGCATAGATAGTTTATCCAACGTATCCTTGATAAGGGTTGGAGCTGGTTTATTGTGAGCAGCTGTGTAGATGACCCGTGGTGCGCCAGTATATAGCTGCTCTATGAGCATGTAAGCAGCTTTCAGTTTTTTCCGCGTGTCTGAGCCAAGGTGGGTAACCCGGGATCCTGTATCATTAAGGACGTTTGTAAGCTGGGAGCGCATTGGATAACATATGTTCAAAGATTAAGAGGAAGCTATTTTACCGAAAACGGCAGTAGTCATGGCATTAATTTGTTGTTTTAAGCCGGCAAGCTCTGCAGATACTTGCTCAAGGGCCGCTTTAGTATCCTCAGCCCTCTTCAGCAGGGCTGATTTCTCTGTATCCCAAACCGCTTGTTCAGCCTTGAAGCTTTCCTTCAATTTCTCCATCGCTGCTAAGGCACTAGTCAATTCATCCTTGGCCTTGGAGGTTTCTGCTTGTTGAGACTTGATGTTCTCCTGAAGGTCGGCGACTTGGGATTCTTTACTGCTAAGCTCCGTCTACAAAAAGTAAACAATACATGGCAATGAATTTATTTGAAGTCCCAATCATAATACAAGTATTATACTTGGCACTTGGGGGCTAATGTCTATTGCTTCTTAAAATATTGTGAAGTCCCAAGTACAATACAAGTATTATACTTGGCACTTGGGGGCTAATGCATATTGCTCTTCAAAACATGGCTTTATTTGCTAACCCGGATAAATGATGGTGATCTGGTTTACAAAGGCTATGAATGGGATTATGGGTTTTTGGAAGATGATTAGTTTCGACTTAACATATTTGTTAAGCCGACCCTTGGGGGCTACGGACGCAATGTTAATTCTAACTGAGTTAAAGTCCCGACTTAACATATTTGTTAAGCCGATCCTTGGGGGCTACAGATGCAAAGTTGAGGCGCTAGTATTACAAAGTCCCAGTTTATATTGCAAGTATAAACCGGTCCTTGGGGGCTACTGGAGTTGATCTATGCAGCTATTGAAGTTTACATCACATCTTATTCTAATCATGTCTAATAAACTTGGCGGCTAAGGGGAAGAATATTCATGTAACAAGGAATTGCAGTGTTTACCTCATAGCGCTCCTTCATGAGGTTCACTAAGCCGGCTTCAAAGTCACGGCTGGTGTACAGACGATTTAAGTAACCAGAATGGAGGTCTTGAGCACTGAAATGAGTATAGCTCTCCAAGTCAATTTTCCACTTGCCTTTATCCTCGTGAAATTTCTTCTTGGTTGCTGTGCTTAGATAAGGCGATTAGGTTGACCGGGCTGTGAATCAAAGCGGTGACAACAACGTCATCGGTCTTCTCCTCGGCAGGTTTATTGGGCTTGGCGGCTTAGAGATGGCCGGCTCAACGTCCATACGATGCATGGAAGCTTCATGATCTTCCGGAGGTGAGTTGTCAATGGTGGCTTCTGCAATTGGATGAGGAGACTCTGGTTGTTTCTCCGGCTCAGACAGATTGAGATCGTTGGCCGACTTAGTTAGCTTGGCCTTCTTGCTGGGTTTGGCTTGGCCCTTAAGAATAAGAAGTGTCAAGAGGTCAGTATAATTATCAAAATATAAGGTGTGAATGGTTAAAAAGTATCCTTACCCAGGTACAGTTTTGAAAGCTGGGATCTGTGTCCCTGATGACTCACCAGAGGAAGAATGAGAAGTCCCCTAATAGTTTGAATCAGACGGGTTAAGAGGTTGTCGGAAATGACCTGCCTTGGGATAAAATATATCAGAAATTTGAAGGACCTCTGGGCGGTGTGTGCGAACTGGCGTGTTTGGTAAGCCGGAAGAAGTGATCTGCCCACCACTATGCCGAGTGACTCGGCGAGCTTCGTGTTGCTGTTTCTTCAAAAGAAAGTTGGGATCCAAGTGAGCTAGAGAGTGAGAAAAGCTTACTTTCTGGCTTGCTTTTCGGGCTTTCTATGTTGGCAGAGGTTCTGAGCCGGAAGAAAGAGTAATTACCTCTGCATCACCTGCATGGCTGGCCTCTGCGTCGTCCTGATAACAATCATTGTCAATGAGATGTATAAAAATGGAGCCAAGAGAGTCAAGTTCTACCTCTGACTCATTATTCTCATTATCATCACCGAACTCAGTAGTCTTGTTGGTAGACTTCTTGGTGACCTTGGTTTTGACACTAGCCGGTTTTGCCGGTTTATCCTATGTTTTCCTCTTCCAAAATGGATCGTCAGCCTGTTAAGATTGAAAAGATCATAAGTAGGCATCAAAATATGGATTAAGCAGAAGATGTGCAATTCTTACAGCTGGCGGCTTGTTGAAAGTACAGAAAGGACTAAGCCCGGTTTTGCTGCACTCCTTCACAGGTTCATTCAGCAGTTTTTTGGTGGCTTCAGTGATTTTCGCATCAGACAGTTGAATGTTACAATGGCGCCGAGGATCTTTACGTCACCAGTGTATTCGCACATTAAGCCGGGGCGGCGGCTTAATGGCAAGATACTCCAAGATAGCCAGCACCAGAAAAAGTCGACGCCAGTTAAGCCATTGGCCATAAAGGCTGGTTTGTATTTGGCCTGTTCCCTTGCATTGAGCCGTTGGGGGAGTTGATGTGTGTTGCTAAGTCAGTGTTCACGGTAACCCGACAGAGGATTCTCACCGACCGGAGAGGTATCTTGACAATAGAACCAAGTTTGGTTCCAGTCTTTGGGGTGACTGTGGAGCTTGGCATGGGAAAAGCTGACTTCTTTCCTTTTTTGTATTGAGACTCCACGAAGTTCTTGGGATGGCCCGTCGACAAACTCTGTTTGGCAGTTTAAGTAATATAACTCCCTGAATAAATCAACTGTGGGCTCCTCTTGAAGATAAGCTTCACAGAATACTTGGAAGTTGGAGATGTTGGCCACGGAGTTGGGTCCAATGTCTTGGGGGTGCAGTTGCAAGAAATGAAGCACATCACGGAAAAACTTTGAGTCGGGGGGGCTGAACCCTCGGCCCAAGTGATTAGCAAAAACAATTACTTCTCCATCTTTTGGTTGAGGAGGAACTTCTTAACCAGGAGCTCTCCAATGGATGATCTCTTTCTTGGCTAAAGCGCCAGTGGCGGGGCTGAACCCTCGGCCCAAGTGATTAGCAAAAACAATTACTTCTCCATCTTTTGGTTGAGGAGGAACTTCTTCACCAGGAGCTCTCCAATGGATGATCTCTTTCTTGGCTAAAGCGCCAGTGGCGACAAAGTTGTTCAATTCTTCTTCGGTACCCCGGGATTTGACCCAATTGCAAGACGTGTATGTCTTAGCCATTTTATCAATGATCTGAAAGAAAGGTTGTGTCAGTTCAATATTACATGGTTAAGCCGGCTTATGGTTATAAGGAAAACATTAAAGAAACATGCATAGGTGTTAAGCCGGAGATTAACATTGCAAAGTTACAAGAAACCATTGGCGGCTTAAGAGGGGACTAATGATACCTGGCGGGTTACTATTTCTGAGTTAAGCCGCCCATACAGATATTGAAAGAACAAATTTGGGGGTGAAAAATCGCTAAGTATTGAGAAAAATAGGTTTCACAGATTGATGTTATGATTTCGGATCTACGGCACTTCAGTTAATGGAAAAATATTTTAACCTAAATATCAGTACTCGAGCAGCTCATGGGTTCAGATCGGTTTTTCTTATGCAATGGAGGTGTTTTAAATAGTAAAAAGGGGTGCTACAACTACCACGGCATAGGAGGGGTACCAAGTTCGAATCAAAATAGCAAACTGCAGTGGAAAGCGAGGATGGACTCTAACGAACTCGTCGAAACCCTAACAAATCTAGGAGAAGAGGAAGAAGGGGAACTAACCAGGGTTGTTGAACAGCGGAGGTGCGCGGTCGAAATCTGGTCAGTTCAGGTCGATGCAGCGGCCGTTGTTGGAGCAGAGGCGAAGGGCGATAGGACATGACAACATGAGTGGTTCTACATCACCGAACCCTGCGGCGCCACATGGGCGGCCACTCCTGAGTTTAAATCCGGACCCCCAATGTGGCTCGCGTCATGGATCAACAAGGGTCTGGATTGGGCGTCGTCCAACGAAGTGATGGTGCTGCAAAAGCGCATCAAAAATATGATAGAGAAGAACACCAGTCTCATCAGTGTGATTCAGGTGATGCTTTTCCGCCGGATCCTCCCATGCCAGCGCCGGCCTCTCCACATGTGGGAGTTCAATCCGGAAGGGCCGCAGACCCTGCAGCGATTCTTCGGCACAACGCACGAAGATATCTGGAAGCTGCTCTTCAAGGCCCAGAAGACGTGGCTGGAGACGACCGACGACATCGGCCTTGACAGCGCGCATCCGACCACCCCGGTAAGCATTTAGTTTCCGAACATAACTTCAGTTCGTAAATCAAAAGGTATGCTGAGCCTTCCATCCTTCAATCAGGGCTGGACAAACAAGGCAGAGCAGATCAAGTGTCCGGCTCCACTACCTGAAGACCCAGCCATTCCCCTTCTTGAGGATCTGGTCCGGCACCGTGTCGGTAGCGCCGGAGAAGAAACCAAGAAGAAGAGCAAGGAGGCCAAGGTGGCCTCTGCTGTAAAAGAATACTTGACGTGTGTAGGAGGACCAGCTCCCTCCTCCCATGAGGGAGATGAAGACGAAGAGGAGGAGGAGACAGAGAGAGATTCTCCCCTTAAGGGGAGGAAGAATAAGAGGGTGGCCTCCGTAGACCCAAAGTCGGGGACGTCCAAGAGAGGGAAATATCTCTCTCGGATGGCTCGGATTCGGATGCCGAATTCATCCCCGAGCGACGCCCCAGGATGAAGCCCCAGACTGCATCGTAAGTATCCGAGATGCCTTAAATATATCCGGTCTTTTATGATTGTAGGATAACATGTTATATTATGCATTTCAGTCCGGCCCGTGGCCTCCCCCAACTATCATCATCCTCGGGGAATTCTCTGGCGCTGGAGATGGTGGAGAGCGAGACGCCTCCACGAGCCTCCCCGCCACCCGCCGCGGATGACACCGAGGTGTTATCCCAAAGGACCTCTCCGGGCCACTGAGAGGTGCGGGAGGCCACCAAGACGGCGCCAAAGTGTAATGCCTCGGCTGCCGAGAACATGGAAGTACAACCCCATGGACAGCGACAGCGGGGCCACGACCATCGGCCCCGGCCGAACAACATTCGGAGACCCATGTGGCTCACGGAATCAGTGAAACAACCCCTTCAAAGGAGGGGGTCGCGCCAACTCCGGCGGCGACCTCCACTAATCCGGAGGCGCCGAAAACTCTGATGGAGGCACTGCAATGTGCTTCAATCATGGAGGAGCACCGCACCCTGATGGGTGTGGTGGTTGAGAAGGTTCAGTCCGCCAAGAGCGGGATGAACGAAGCCTTTACCAGCCTGCTAACAGGTTCGAGGTATGCGATGTAATTTTCTTAGTCGCTTTTCATATAAAAAATATGCCTGTGTATAGATAGTAGCCCCTGAGACTCTGTTTGGTTTTTAAAGAAACGGCCGAACAGAGGATTGAATAATAATCACAGGAGGTAACGTACTGGTCTATTGGTAAACAGGCTTCCCTATTGGCGGCAACTGCCTAGGCCGCTGAGGTTTCTGAACTCAAGCGGAAGCTGCAGCGGGCCGATGATGATATCGTCCGCATTAACAAGCGGTTTGACGAGGCGCAAGGTATGTTGTGAAAAATTGTTTACACACCTGAAGTAATATGCCAATGTGGAGTCTAAGCTCCTGTGTTTCCCTGATTGTTATTACAGTCTGCGGCGAGTCGAGATCTGAAGCGCCCTTGCCCAAGCCAAGGGCAGGCCCGGAGTGAATAGCGGCCGTTGACAATGCGGCCAGATTTAAAAGCTGAGCAGGTCGCCCGCCGCCCGTCTGAGGCGGGTGACGAAGTGTAACAAAGCTCAGGGCGCCCGGCAGCAAGTCACGAGGCCTTGGAAGAAGAATAAGGCCCAGCGGCCGATCTCACCAAAACTATCCGAGGGGCCAAGGAGGCCTGGGACTGAGTCTCGGGCAGCTCGCGAGGAGATCAAGCAGGCGAGCAGATGGCGGTGGTAAGCCCTTTCTTTCTGAGTAAATTTGGCGATCGAAATATGCCTTGCTCACTCGACTATGGAGTTCTCGGGCGCCTTTGCGGATCTTACGAGAGTCACGGCCGGCGTCGCACGATTCTTCGAGCTGGGAGGGCATCCGGAGGCTCTTACGGTCACGGTACCTAGTGCGGGCGTCGATCTGCTGAACAACCAGATGATGCAGCTCGCGGAGCTGCATAGGATGTCCGGTTTGGCCATGAAGGACGTCATAGTCTGTCTCTCGCCAACCGAACCCATTCCTAGCAGTTACTTCAGCCTGGTGAAGTGACTTGCCGACGCGCTGCCACGAATTGAAGCCATCAAGCGCTCGGTGTGCATCGAGGGTGCACGAATGGCCTTTGCCCGCGTCAAGATGCAATGGGCGAAGATGAAGGCCACCGTCGTGGTGACCGAGGGCCCACCCGAAGGCAAGGACCACCGCAAGTTGGAGCGGTATTTTAATGACATCCTAGAGGGTGCCCGGATAGTGGAGGGCCAATGCTCGAAGGATATCATGTTTGTATGAATGTGTCTGAGCTGTCCAGGTGTTGTTTTATGAACCAAGGCTTTGTAATAATGCCTTTATCTGAAATTATTTTCCTCCTGTGCGACCATTGTTATGCCTAAGAGTTTTCCAGTCGTCGGCTTCAACCCCCACGTAGATGCTACGGAGGTGTTCGGTATAGCGCACAACCACACTTGACCCAATGTCTTGGTCCGTAAAGGAGGTGTCTGCGCAGTGAACTAGGCAATCAGACTATGCGGCTTTATCGTTCTCACTTAGCCATAGAAGTTTGACAATTGGACTAGGAACTAGCCCCTGGTGCGTGTGCGGCTATCCGAACTTGGGTGCCTTGGGCGCCTGATTGGATGAAGGCCAGTCCTTCGTATAGTACGGAAGAAATCGCAAGAGATTTATGGTGAGTCGCCGAATCGCTGACCAGCTCTTGCCGTATCATGACAGTCAGTTTTCGGCTTTCTCTACTGAGGTGCTTGACCACACGAGCCAGAAACACAATCGCAGTAGTTCTCCCTTTAGCGCCTTAGCCGAACAAGCGTAACGTAAGGTGGCAACCACAGGAGTCGGGCAACCCAACTATTGACCAATGACATGATTCGGAGCCGATGCATATAATGCAATGTTCCGGATGCCGAAGTGTACATCTAAAAGTATTCGGACTTTTCTTTCTTGAATGTATGTGTGGCCGAATAGAGCCCCTGGTATTGAATCTGTACCAGAATGTATATGTGGCAATCTTAGCACAAACGAGGAATGCAGATTATGAAACAAACCTAGACCGAACGAGGGTTGGTGAAAACTTGTTTTCATTGTAATCTTTTTGATACGTCAAGACGTGCTATTACAGATAGTGCCAAGGCTATTTCACATGCCAAAATTTGTACACGAGGGAAAGTTGTATACGGGGCCTAAAAAAGAGATGGTCTTGAAGATCTCATTGATGCCCTGCCGCACGTCTGCGTCGTTTTCGTCCTTGTGGAAAAGATTCCTTGAGAGGAACAATCCACGGTCGTTACAAAAATGGGCCCAGAAAGAGTCCCTACACGGCCGTGATGTAGGTAGGCTTTAATGCACCTGTGGTATTTGAGAAGAAAAAAGATCAAAGGGAAAAAGGGTCAAGGTCACATAGGGTTGAGCCGTACTATGGACTTATCCGTATTGTGCCTCCGTCGTTGCCCAGGGTATTTTGAGTGCGTAATTATGCACATGAGGTACATATGCCGCAGATGTGTGTGGCGATCGAGGGAGGCAAAACTGCTAGTCTAGCTCTGGAGTCACTGAGCTGTCATCATGCATAGTAGACCGGATGCGTTTAACAGTGTCCGGGGGCTTGATGGCCGATGACGTGTTTGGCCTAGGGAGGCCGCTCTGCACTTCAGCCACGAGGGCCGTGAGGGAGTCCTGGACTAAGGGGTCCTCGGGCGTCCGGCCTATTAGCCATGGGCCGGACTGATGGGCTGTGAAGATACGAAGACCGAAGGCTGCACCCGCGTCTGGATGGGACTCTCCTTGGCATGGAAGGCAAGCTTGGCGATCAATTATGTAGATTTCCTTCTTTGTAACCGACCTTGTGTAACCCTAGATCCTCCCGGTGTCTATATAAACCGGAGGACCTAGTCCAGAGGAGAGACTCATTACCATAGTCATACAGGCTAGACTTTTAGGGTTTAGCCATTACGATCTCGCGGTAGATCAACTCTTATAATACTCATATTCATCAAGATCAATCAAGCAGGAAGTAGGGTATTACCTCCATAGAGAGGGCCCAAACCTGGGTAAACATCGTGTCCCCTGTCTCCTGTTACCATCAACCTAAGGCGCACAGATTCGGGACCCCCTACCGAGATCCGCGGTTTGACACCGACATTGGTGCTTTCATTGAGAGTTCCACTGTGCCGTCCCCAAAAGGTTTTTGATGGCCCCTTCAATCATCAACAAGGATGCTGTCCAAGGAGAAACTTTCCTCCCCGGACAGATCTTCATGTTCGGCGGCTTCGCACTATGGGCCAACTCGTTTGGCCATCAGGAGCAGATCGATAGCTACGCCCCTGGCCATCAGGTCAGATTTGGGAGCTTGAACTATGTCGCGGACATCCGTGGAGATTTGATCTTCGCCGGATTCAAGACCACGGCGACTGCTCTAGGTCACCTCGATGAACATGACCTAAATCTGTCATCGGACCGCATCCAGGAGATAGCTCCTGTAACTGCTTTGGCCTTAGATCCGGAGCATACCACGCTATCCAAGAACGGAAGGCTCAACCCCACCACGGAGGCCACAGATTCCACGGCGTTGGAGCCGCACATAGACTTAACCGCACACGACATCTGTGTCACCGGAACTCCGGACTTGTCTCCGGTTATAAGTTCCGAACCATTTGCATCCGCGGACGCCGAGCTTGATCAGTTATCGATCTTCAAATTCAGCGCCGCAGACATCTTCTAGCACTCGCCCTTGGGCGATGTGCTAAACTCATTAAAGAACCTGTCCTCGGCGGGGGATTCACAGCCGAACTATGTTCGGTTGGAACTGGAGGCTGACGATGGAGAATTTCTCTCCCCACCCGCCACCCACTTCATAGCCACGGACGAGGATTTAACCGACGTGCTTGATTACACCTTCGAAGACATCGACGGTATGGACGATGATGCCAACGAGGAGCAGGGCCAAAACCCGCCATTGTCACATCCCTAGTTCTGGTATGCTCTGAGCTAGCTAGTCATGTGTTGCATCATGTTTAAATTCTTTTGAATTTGAAATGGGGATTGATCAAACCCTAGCATAAGATCAAATCAAATAGGTTCAACATAAAATCATTTTCAATGAACCCAAAATGCCCTTCATAAATGTTCATCATTTTTGAATTGGTATAGAACCTCTGCCAAAAATGGTGCACACTTCTCTAGGAAACTCTGGATTTTTGAATTAAACCATAAGTATTTGAATTTGGACATTTAAATTCTATAAAATATTTTAAATGTCCAAATAATCTTGAAAGCATTTGAGGGCCGTTGAAAATAATTCTAAAGGTGCCCACAAATATTTTCAGGAGTTTTGTAAATGGATTAGTATTTTTACTAATTCAAACAGAGAAAAACGATTAGAAAACAGAAATAAAAGAGAGAGAGACAGAACCTACCTGGGTTACCTGGCAGCCCAGCTAACCAGTCCAACACTGTTGGCCCAGCCCACTGCAGTAGTGGCCTAGCCCAGCGCCGCCTCCTTCAACCTCGTGCCAGAAGGCATGAGGGCGTTTGCCCGCGGTGCGCCAGCACGCACACGGCCACCGACGGCCACCTCTTGCTTGCCACTTCGCCCTGGCCCTCCCTGGTGCATCCACGACACCTCCTCGACTCTCTCTCACTCTCCCAGTGCCTCTCCCCCTCCTTTGGTCCCTCTCCACCTCGCACCCGAGCGCAGCGCAGCGCGCCGACGAGCACCACCGCGGCCATCACCTCTCCCTCGTCCTCTCGAGCTGTCCAGAAGCTCCGTCGTGACGACCATGACCTCTACAACGAGTCACGCGCCTCGGGAAGCCCCGCTTCATCTTCACCGTTGTCGTCTTCAACCTGCGGCTGCCGAGATCGCCCCCGCCGCCCTTTTCGCTCCGGTCCTCTTCCGAGCTTGCTATCTGCACCACTTCAACCGCCGTGAGCCTCTCCCTCGAACCACCCTCTCCGTTGTCTCGTTTGCACGCCGTAGATGCTGCTTCATCGATGATCGAAACCCGCCGCCGCCCGTGCTTGCCGCCGACGATGCTCCGGTGACCATTTGGTCACGGGCACACGTCCATCCTGCTCGCCACATCACGTAGACGGCTTAGGTGCCACACACGCATCGCCTAGGCCACCGCAGCCGCGTTCCCGTGCATGCCCGGCCACCGGCCACCGCTACCGAGCTCGTAGCCGTCGCCTCCTGCCACCATAGGCCCTGCTGCCACCCCCCCTTTCAGCAGCGCCGCCAAAAGAAGCACTCCAACGCCCCCCCAGCGGCTCGAACCGTGCCCCGTAGCGCAATCCCGAGCCCCACCTCCGTCTCTGGCCACGCCGGCGACGTGTCGCGGGTTAAATCCGGCGAGTTTGACCCGGGTTGACCCAATTTGACTCCCCCAGAGCCACTGACATGCGGGCCCCGCCCGGCTAATTAAGTTAGGTTAGTATTAACTAAGCTAGGTTAGTTTAGTTAGACACTGACACTCGGGACCCACTGGTCAGTTTGACCTGGGCCGCCCGTTGACCTGCTGATGTCACAGTGACGTAGTGCTAAGGCACTAAAGAATTTTTTGGATTTAATTTAATTCAGAAAATTCCAGAAAATAGTGCTAACTTCTAAAAATCATAGAACTTAATGTGTAACTCCAAATACAAAGATTTATATATGAAAAATGATCAAAAAAATCCAATCTATCCATCTGTACTGGTTTCATGCATGTTAAAGCAACTTAACCCTGCTGTTTATATCGAAACATGATAAGGCACTATTTAAATTCATAATTTGAATTTGGGGTTTAACCTTTGGTTCAAAATGACCCAAACCCTTCTGGTTTTAGTTGCATTAGCTCAAAACACAGCATATTGACATGTCATGATCATGCATCATATTGTGCATTGCATTGATTGTGTTTTCCTTCTCTGTTGCCGGTATTTGTCGCCTCTCAATAGACGTGCTTCCGATGACGAGTTCGATGACACCGATGAAGAGCTATTACTATCTTCGGAAGTGCCAGGCAAGCAAAACCCCCTTGTTCATTCCGATACAATCCCACTCTCTCGCTCCTGCTATCTTTTACTGCATTGGGACAACAACGATTCAACTATTACATGCTGCGGTAGTTGAACCCCTTTTCCTCTGCATGATCTGTCATTGCCACAGTAAATAGATGTAACCCACTAGCATGAGTAGGAGTTGTTTGAGCCCTGATGTGCCTACTCATTCATGCTTGTTTGTCATGCACCTTGCTTTGCTTAGAGTTGAGTCGAGTTACGATTCATCGGGGATGAATTGGAATGGTGATGAACATGTCCTATTGTGTGTGAGCTAAGTGTGTGAACACGATTTGGTAAAAGTAGCGGTGAGAGGCCATGTAGGAGTACATGGTGGGTTGTCTCATTGAAACCGTCCTTAAGCATTGAGATCTGTATGTATGATTTAAGATTCAGCTACTACCATGCATTGGGCCCTGAAATATGACCCCGCTCGACTTATTGACCGCCCTTGTCCTCTATCCAGGGTTGCAAGTAGTTTACGGTGTTTGTAGTATCTTTGGAGGCCATGCACTGGCCCGACCCTCGGGGTGGACTGTGATCACGGTAGAAATGCGTGTGAGGAGTCTGGATTAGGGGTCCTCGGACAGCGGACTATATCCTTTGGCGGACTGTTGGACTATGAAGATACAAGATTGAAGACTTTGTCCCGTGTCCGGATGGGACTCTCCTTGGCGTGGAAGGCAAGCTTGGCAATCTGGGATATGTAGATCTCCTCCTTGTAACCGACTCGGTGTAACCCTAGCCCCTCCGGTGTCCATATAAACCGGAGGTTTAGTCCGTGGGACAACAACAATCATACCATAGGCTAGCTTCTAGGGTTTTAGCCTCTATGATCTCGTGGTAGATCAACTCTTGTAATACTCATATCATCAAGATCAATCAAGCGGGAAGTAGGGTATTACCTCCATCGATAGGGCCCGAACACAGGTAAACATCGTGTCTCCCGCCTCCTGTTACCATCCGCCTTAGACGCACAGTTCGGGACCCCCCTACCCGAGATCCGCCGGTTTTGACACCGACAACTTGGCCGGGTATGCCGGGCGCCCGTTTGGTATCTCGGGAACCCTGTACACATCGTTTGGGGCCGTGGAGGACACCCCGGCCGGATTTCCTTGCGGATGGAACCCGAATAGGCGATAAACCTGTACTAGAGACTTGTGTGGTTAGTCAGGTCGTGGTCTACACCCACATCGGCTTTCGCTTGAAGTCTGCCGAGCACATGTCGTGTGCAGACGCTAAGTGGTGGAAACATGTGTGAAGAAGTACGCTCCTACAGGGTTAACATCATCTATTCGAATAGCCACATCCGCAGTAAAGGACTACTGGGTTGCCTATACAGTTCATAGACAAGTGAAAGTGGATACTCTAAAATGCGCAAGATAAGCGTGAGTGCTATGGATGGCGTTCGTGAGGGAGAAGGAGCAGATCCATAGTGGTGTATTGATATGGTGAATATGTGGACTCGTGTGCATCACTTGGAAGAGTTACTTGCGTTCGTAGTTTAGGATAGCCACCGAGTCAAAGCTGGCTTCTGCGGTTAAACTCCACCACCCCTTTGTTGATACCGATGCATATGTAGCTAGTTACGATGTATGTCTTCTTTGGTACATTTGTACTCACGTTGTAATTTATGTTTTGCGAAAGACTTGAGGTCTAGCTAGTAGTTCCGTGGACTTGACGTTTAGCTTGTTACCTCGGCTACAATCTTGTGCCCTCGGCAGGGCCTTGTAGATAGTCAGGCTTCTCAACCTTTTTCATTTTTAGATGTCTGTACTCAGACATGTTAAGCTTCCGGATGTGCTTTGACTTGTATGCTATGAATATTGGGTCATGAGACCCATGTTTGTAATATCTCGCTCCTCGGAGCCTATTGAATGAATACTTGAGTTGTAGAGTCATGTTGTGATTCCATGTTGTATTTGCACATGTCGAGCATATTGCGTGTATGTTGTTGAAATGCTTGGTATGTGTGGGATCCAACAACCTAGTTGTCTATCCTTGGTAGCCTCTCTTATGGGGAAATGTAGTCTAGTGCTTCCACTGAGCCATGGTAGTCTGCTACAGCTCGGTTTACCGGAGTCCTGTTAGCCCGATTACTCTTGCTCGGAACACTTAGGTGGCCGACATGTGTCCTTCTTCAATCTGTGTACATCCCTTGAAAATGTCACACGGTGTCTTCCGGAGTCCTGTTAGCCTGCTATAGCTCGGATTCCCGGAGTCCTGCTAGCCCAATTGCTACAGCCTGAATTCACTCACTGATGACTGACATGTTCGTTGTTGGGTCATGTATGCCTGTCCCTGTAAGTTAGTGCCACTTTGGGTTTATGACTAGTCATGTTGGCCCGGGTTCTTTGTCATATGGAAGCTAGCGACACTATCATATACGTGAGCCAAAAGGCGCAAACGGTCCCGGGCCAGGTAAGGTGGCACCCGTAGGAATACCGTGCGTGAGGCCGCAAAGTGATATGATGCGTTACATGCTAGATTGATGTGGCTTAGGATCGGGGTCGTGATAGCTTTGGTATCAGAGCCTGACTGCCTGTAGGATTACCATGCCAAAGTGGTCGAAGTTGAGTCTATAAATTCTTTAGTTATGTAAGGGAGTTGATTGTGGATGGGAACGTAAGGCTCTTTTTACTCCTTTACCTTATGCCCTTCTGATCTGAGTCATCCTCTTCTCTTCTACGGGGATTAAGAACTAGGCTTCTCATCTTCTATCAGAATCACGTGTTACTAATCCGTAGACTCTTAGGATTGTTGGTTTCAAGTCTCAGTTCAGTTTCTACTACTTCCGTATATTCATAGCTGGCCTCAGAACCTTGATATTATGATGTTGAGTGGTCATGCCACTATTTTGTAGGATGTCTCAAATATTTTTGAGCATTTACAGCTGTTATGCTGTCCGAGTCATCCCAGGTTTCTAAACAGTCTGATGCATTTGCAACTTCCTTCTTTCTGTTCCCGATGTTCTTTTGGGCTAGATTAAGCACACTAATCGGTGAGTTGAGGTACTCTATTGCCTCGACATATATATTGGAGCTATTCTTATGACCCTACGTGTCTTAGGGAGTCACTTAGTAATCTAGACATGTTTTGTGTTCCCAGTGTGATGATTCTGGCCGTCATTCTCGAAAGCATCCCGTGATGCCATTTAATTAGTAGGCATTCCACTCCTGGGTTCTTGAACCCGAGATTCACTCTAAGCCTCCTATTGATAGTGTTTGCTAGTTCCTTTAGGATAGTAGTAACCTTTACGATAGTCCTGGAGGTTTGTGGTATTTCCTTCTTCCAATACCATGAACCAGCCAAGGCAGACGTTCTCTGAACGGAACGATCACGACAAGAGTGCTCCTAATGAGTTCTCCATTTGTGTTCGTGACTCTGTCAGTCCTACCTTTCTGCATGGGTTATCCGGAAGAAATATGTTGAACTTGTTCGACATACTAATCTATGCGTCCACAACTCAGAAAATTATATGTTCCTTTGAGTTGTTCTCTTTAGTTGTATTCTTACCTTCATCTATCAATTGATAGTTAGGGGTAGTAGTGCATTCGTGTTCATCGATGCCTATTATTCTTGTGGTCCGTCGAGCCATTCTATTCTGGAATGACTAGGAGAAACAAACTCCAGTACCTTGTCCATTTCTAGGATTGGGTCAAAGCAGTTGTATTCCGCAGATCAAATGCCAATCCAGCTTTTGTTCTGTTCTACCCTGGAGTATTACCCTCTTTATGTCAAGAATGTCATAGGAATTGCACACCATCTTATGAATTCTTGGTGCAGTGATACTTCTCGCCATCATTATTCATTCGTCGGTCTCCGTGTTGTTGTGACCGGAATACCGGCAAGTGAGCCATGACGTGTGAAATCAATACTCCTAGCAACTCTGTTGCTTGGTAGTTAATGGACAACAATCTCATTCTTAGTGTGTTGGTTATTCAATCATCATCCTGAGATTGATCGTGTTACCTAGTCCATTTTTCCTGGTGCACTCCTCGATCAATGAGTTAGGATTGTGTCAATCCCTCGCTCTTTTTATTATATCGTCTTGCCTTGAAAAGCAAGATTGTTTTCGAGCTTCATAACATATTGGTGGTTCGTGATTTACCGAATATCTTCTCGGAGGTATCACTAGGTTGTTCCCTGGCCGTTATGTTGAGTTTGTGATCAAGATGGGTTTTCCCTAAACCACCCCTTCTCCAAGAATCTGTGTTGGATACCCTGAACTAGTTGGTTAAGCTAAACAATAACTTGGAGAGTTAGAAGATAAAAGCTTTCCCTAACTTAGTTCGTTCTGGAGGGATATCTTTGCGTTTGTGTGTGTTGAAGTAAGACACTATCTTCATCGATTGGTCCTCGTGATCAGTTGTTGGACCT
Source organism: Aegilops longissima (assembly GCA_021605205.1). NCBI lineage: Eukaryota > Viridiplantae > Streptophyta > Magnoliopsida > Poales > Poaceae > Aegilops > Aegilops longissima. The sequence goes on along the minus strand of CM038677.1, from coordinate 613,087,311 downwards.
ATTGTCTTATCCAATCTTTGATTTGACTGTGGGCTATCGTCAAATCAAATCAGAACCAATGATGTTCGTAATGTTGTCTTACCCGTGGTTGTTTCCTCGGGCATACACCATTATATCTTTTGGTCTGACCAATACTATCACATTGTTCACATAATGGTGGAATGCAAGTGATATGGAAATTCCGATGAATTGTTGTTGATCCCATCGACAACATTCCTATCTTCTCCATGATTATGTTGGACATTAAGCTAGTGTTGGAAACTTTGAAAGCATTTCTTCATGCTAGCTCATGAAACGTATGTTTGGATGAAAGAAGTGACTTCCTCTAATTCATGTGCAGTTGACGCAAGTTGCCGCCGTGAATTCGAGAAAGCTTGTTTTTGCTTCCTCTGGAATCGTCCCAAGTTAGTCACGCATGTGCGAAGTACTCTATGGTTTGATAGGTTGGCCGCCTCCATTCCATATGTGTTTCCTAGCACACAAAGCCACTGATTGATTTGTTCAAGGTGAATAAGCTCCTTCTTAAGAGCTAACCCGGGCTTATAGAAGGACTTCGATATCCTCAATGATGGTTCCCTACCAGAACTCGGTAGTGTTTTATTATAAGACTACAACATGGTCATGCTTGTCTGGGACAGCGTGTTCACATGTGTGTGGCAGAACCGGCTCATCTTTTGGAGCTTACTACCGTAGTCCGTTTCTTGAGAATCTCGCAATGTCATCTCGTCGATTTGTGTTGCGAACTTTCCTTCTAGACATCCTGAGTCTGGAATATCCTAACACCAACCAGATCTGAATCTTAGGCAGATATGATGGTTGGGACGTGTCGGTGTACTAGAGTAGGGGTACCCTAGTATCCCGAACTCGTGCACGGGCAGTCGCAGCACCCCGCGGCAAGGCTTGCCTAGTGACCGCCAAGATCCTCCGTGGTTCCTTTGGAGCCATTCAAGAACAAAGTGTTTAACTAAGGAAACAAGGCCCGGCAAGAGGAGCTTGCCGGAAGATACTCAAGGCACGCGAAGACAAGACCCGGCAAGAGGAGCTTGCCGGGAAGGCTCGGAGGCGACAAGATCCCGGCGCGACAAGGAGTTAGCAGCGGCGAGCAACCTCTCTTCATCTCGCTCCAGCTCATCTATCAGCGTGTAGCCATGGGGCCGTCCCGAGCGTGCGTGTCAAGAGGTCTGTGCAGCCATGCGGAGAAACAGCGATGGCGGCGACGAAGCGCCATCGTGGCGAGCAGTGGCGTCCCCTAACGATCCTTTCCGCACCGTTCGAGCGACATGGGCGGGCATTTATTACGTTGTCCCTTGCTGCGAGTTAGGTAGAATCCACTTGTACAAGGTAGCTGTACCAACCGCAGCTCATTTTCCCATTTGCCCTTGTTCACGTTTCCACCTGGTGACCCCTTGAACCTATAAAGGAGGCCCATATGCAGCGTAGAAAGGGTTCGGTTTCATTCACAGATTCGACTCATTCGAGACTAGACACTCTCAAGCTAGGTTTTGTAGCTCTCGCCGCTCCCTAGCAAGAGCACAAATAATCGGACAAGCAGCGGTAGGAGTATTATCTCTCGGAGAGCTCGAAGCTGGGTAAAACTGCTCGTGTGCATCGCCTCGATCTGCTCTTCGTGCGATCTCACTTCCCCATCGAACCAAAAGGATTCGGTCCCATAGGTGTCTGTGGGTCACGATCAGCTTCCCCGACATCTTTGGCGCGCCAGGTAGGGGGCGTCGAGGCTGTGTGAACCTAATCCGGCGTTCACACGAGCAACATCTTCATCATCTTCATTGACATGCCACCGAAGAAGAAGGCTTCGGCGGCAGCAGAGCCGTCGCGTCAAACCCACCACCACGGAGCTGGCGAGTGGTGGGGAAGGCAATGGCGGAGGAACCGGCATCGTCGAAGGAGCCTGACGCTGCCAAGTCCAAGGACAAGCGGCGCAAACCCGGCGTCCGGATCGTGCGCGTTCATCTCGGGAGGCGCGGGACCGACAGCGTCATGGTGCTCGCAGCGCCATGCGTTCGTTGAGCCAAGATCGAGCTGGTGGATCGGGGGCGCTCGAGAGCAGCTCGGCGTGCCAGCAGGCTGATACGGCGGGACACGGTCGCTGGGCGGGATGCTGCTCCTTCTAACATATTTAGAAGTCCGAGCATATCCGCTCCTTGCACCGTTCGCCATTGCGCCCACCACTCAGCGGAAGCTTTGGCGCGAGCTCAAGCTGCTCTGGACTACCCTCAGCGGTGACAAGGTCGGCGAATGGAGGCCACCTTTCAAAGTCTCATCGGCTTTGCCAGCAGCGACACTCCGGCAACCAACTGCATCCTTGCCGGCGAGCGACAAAGGCACGAGCGGTGGCGGCAGACCTATGGAGGTGCGACCACCATGCACTCTCCATCCGAGAAGGCCAAGATCGCCGACTCGTCGGATCCACCTCGACAATGACTCCACTGCGTCGTCGGATCCATGAGCTCGTCGCGACCAGCGCCAAGTTCTTCAAACGGCAAGAAGAAGGCCTTCGAACTTCGCGCCGGCTGAAGAAAGCGCGCGTCAATCCGACCAGCAGCTGGGCCCCTGTCGACATGCAAGCGCCGAGAGGAACCGGTGACTTGCCGTCTGCGGTGGGTTGCCCTGCGTTCACTCGTGAGCTGCCGCCAAGTCCGATGGCCCGGCAAGAAGAATTTCAAGCGGGCGTGCGAGAGAAGTATGATGGCGGGGCGCATCCGTCGGAGTTCCTCAACATCTACACCATTGCGGTGCAAGCTGCGGGGGGGACGAGGCGACAAGATCCTCGCCAACTACTTCCAGCTGGTACTCAAGCCAAATGTCGAGATCTTGGCTCATGCACTTGCCGGACAGTTCCATATCCTCTTGGGCGGATCTGTGCCATCGGTTTGTCGGCGCCTTCACGGTGACCACAAACCTCATGGCCAAAAGTGACCTTCACCTGCTTTCGCCCGAAGGAAGGAGAGTCCTGCGCAAGTTCATCGGAGATTCAGCCGTGTGCATTACAACATCCCGGATGTCCACCTGCGCGGTGATCAGCGCGTTCCATCGAGCGTGCGAGCTGCGGATGAGGAGGAGATGGCGATGTGCTGAGTCAAGGACGTCGGCGAGCTATCATACAGCCGACAAGTGTGCGCGTCTTTGAGGAAGGAGGAGACTCGGAGAGAATGTTGAAGCAGGATCGGCGGTGAGGAGACCGCCCGGCAAGGAAGAGCGGCGGCGGAACAACGAAAGAAGAAGAACAAAGAAGTACTAGTTGTCGAGCGGTCCGAAGCAGCGGAGGTGGCGTCAACAAGGCTAAGGTTGGTGGCTCCGGCAAGGAGGTTGCAGCTGACAACGACCGCCAAGCTGTGGCGGCCGCCGACAAGCGAGGACAGCTCCAACAAACGATCTTGCAAGATTCACCGTACCAAGGGCCATGACCTCCAGGCTGCAAGAAAGTCGAGCAGCTTGTTGAACTGAGAAGGCTGAAATCTGGCGGTAGCGACAAGGAGAAGGCCCGGAGGTCTTTGGGACAGGTGGCAAGAAGCGACCGGCCGGGGAGGGCGCAGCAACAAGGCCAAACAGCGACAAGGAGACAGACCTCCAGCGGCGCGACAAGGATGAAGAGGATGATGACGATGAAGATATGGAGGATGTGAAGCTGATGAGCAAGAGTTTGAGAGCGTGACAGAGGTCCTCTGCGTTGTGGTGGTGCTTCTCTGCATACCTCGCACGCCAACTCAAGCGGTGGATCACGAGAGGTTAATGCAGCGAGAACCATCCGTGAGTCGCGCAAGCCTCGAAGTGGTCCGGCGCATATCACCTTTGATATTGAGGACCACCACAGTCGCATAACTGCGGTCGGTGCTTGCCGATGTTGGTCTCACCAACTATCCATAACCTCAAGGTCACCAAGATGCTAGTTGGCGGCGGGGCGGCTTAAACTTGATCTCCTCCGCGGTGCTCGAAGCTTCAAATCCGACAGCGAGCTCGAAGAGGCAGCGCGTTCAAGAATCAACCGAGGAAGGAGCAAGCGAAAGGGAAGATCACGTTGCCAGTAACATTTGGCAGCGAGCTAAACTTCAGGACTGGGAGGGTCACGTTCGACGTCGCTGATTTCCCATTGCCCTACAATGGGATACTTGGCCGTCCAGCACTCGCCAAGTTCATGGCAGCCTCTCATTATGCATACAACCTGCTCAAGATGCCCGGCCCGATAAGCGTCATTTCTGTTCATGGCGACAAGAAAGATGCTCTTATCTGCGCCGACAAGATTTACCGGGAAGCATCAGCTGCGACAGATAGCACATCACTTGCATTGAAGCTCCGGGGAAGAAGAAGACCAATCGGCAAGAGCTCGATGCCCACTTGACAAGCGCACCTCTTGGTGCTGCGCTACCGTCGAGGGCGCTTTCATCGAGTTCCACCGGCAAGTGCAAGAAGATGATGGCAGCTCCGCCGAAGACCAAGAAGGTGTCCGCCAAGGAGGACGGCACTGGTGGTACCTTCACCATCAGTGCCACTCTCGACCCTAAATAGGAAGGCGAGCTCGTTGCTTTCCTGCGGGCGAATGTCGATGTGTTTGCATGGCAACCGTCTGACATCCCCGGTGTTCCCAGGAAAGTAATTGAGCACCACCTAGCTGTCTGTCCTCATGCGCGGCCCGTCAAGCAAAAAGTCGAAAGCGAGCGGTGGGCGCCAAGAGTTCATTGCGAAGAGATCAAGAAGTTGGAAGCGGCGGGCCTTGTCGGGAGGTGCTCCATCCCGTGGTTGGCCAATCCGGTAGTTGTGCGCCAAGGCTAATGGGAAATGGATACTTTGTATTGACTTCACGGATGTTAATAAAGCTTGTCCCAAAGACCCATTTCCTTTGCAGCGCATCGACCAGATTGTTGACTCCGCGGCTGGATGTGATTTGCTTTCATTTCTTGATGCATATTCAGGATATCATCGGATCTTCATGGCGAGAAGAGGATGAGGAAAACGCATTCATTACTCCATGTGGCACATCTTTGTTTCATCGGATGCCTTTCGGTTTGAAGAATGCTGGTTCAACGTTCGCAAGAGTGGTCCATGGCGCTTTTGTGCCGCAAATGCCGAAATGTAAAGCCTACATGGATGACATAGTGGTCAAGAGCAAGGACAAAGCAACTCTGGTTCAAGATTTGGATGAGACCTTTGCAAATCTGTGCAAGATCAACCTCAAGCTCAACCCCGAGAAGTGAGTGTTTGGAGTCCCTTCCGGCAAGCTTCTCGGGTTCTTTGTGTCTCAGCGGGGAATTGAGGCCAATCCCGACAAGATCAAGGCCATTGAGCAGATTGAAGCACCAAAGCGCGTCAAGGATGTACGAAGACTTGCGGTTGCGTGGCTGCTCTCGGCAGATTTATCTCGAAGTCTGCTGAACGCTCCCTGCCATTTTCAAAATTTTGAAAAAGCAGGTCAATGAAATGGACTCCGAAGCGGAGGCTGCGCTGCCGCGACTTGAAGAGGTACCTGTCCTCCACTCCAATACTTGTCGCACCTAGGCCACAAGAGAAGTTGCTGCTATATATAGCGGCAACCAATCAAGTGGTTAGTGCTGCGTTAGTAGCGGAGAGGAGGCGGATGATGAGCCGCAACCAAGGCGAGATGCATCCAGCGACAAGCGAGGGGCTTCACCGTCAAGCTCTGGTCCCGACAAGGACGGATCTGCTTGAGATTGCGAGAAGATTCAGAAAAGGATGGTGCAGCGCCCAGTGTACCGTCAGTTCCCTTCTGCGGGGGCTAGGTCAAGGTACTACGGTGTGCGAAACTGCTTTTCGGCCTCCTCATGGCCTCGAAAGCTGCGCCATTACTTCAAGCACATGAGATAACAGTTGTCACTCGCTTTCCGGCTGAAGAGGATATTGCAAAACCGAAGCAACAGGCAGGATTGTCGGTGAGCCTTTGGAACTGTCAAGCTTTGGCCTCAAGTTTGAAAGCACTTGACTATCCAAAGCGAGCATTGGCGAGTTTATAGCAGAATGGGCCTTGACGCAAGATGAAGAAATTCGAGGCGAGCATCCCCATCAAAGAGGCAAGTAAAGAGTGGCTGATGTACTTTGATGGAGCTTTCTCGCTGCAAAGGCGCCCGGTGCGGCGTGTTGCTTATCGCACCACGGAGAGCACCTCAAGTACATAGTCAAATGCACTTTCCCAAGGAGCAAGCAACAAACAATCTGCAGAGTATGAAGGTTTGCTTGTCGGTCTTAGGATCATGATGAACCTTGGGATCAAGAAGCTCATTATCGGGGTGACTCGCAACTTGTCGTCGCCAAGTAAACAAAGATTATCGAGTCCGTTGATGGAAGCCTACGTCGATGAAGTGAGAAAGCTAGAAGAGCACTTTGAAGGCTGCAAATGGAACATGTTCAAGAGCTCGAACGATATTGCTGATGGCTGTCAAAGTGCACGCCTCAAGTTACACAATGGAACCAGGGATCTTCGTGCTCAAGCTGACTCGACCAACCATAACACCATCAAGGGCAGAACAAGAAGAGAAGTTGATTTCGGTGACTACTTCCGGCGAGCTACCGAAGCCGCCGCAGCGAGTCCCCAAGATCAACACCAAGAGTCTTTGAGGCGATGCTGCTCCGACAAGCCCCATGGTTTGTTTCGTTGAAGCGGGCGCTCCCGACAAGTTTTGCTCCGGCAAGCTTGCGGGAACATCAAGCTCGGCGAGCGCGAGTTCTTGCCGTAGAAGCGGATGTTCCCGGCAGCGAATGTGCCTTTAGTCCTTGTTGTCCGAGCCCCAAGCTCCGGCATGGGCACACGAGATCGTCCATTTCCTTGAGACATGAGAACTTCCGAAGAGCAAGAAGAAGCGGAAAGAGTAGCCCGGCAGTCAAGTATGTACCAGTTTGTTGACAACACTTCGTACATAAGAAGACTCAACGGTGTGAAATTGAAGTGTATTTGCGGGAAGATGGATGAGAAACTGTTGGCGGAGATACATGGAGGCATATGTGGTCACCACATTGGCGCAAAGCACTTGCCGGCAAAGCTTTCCGGCAAGGTTTCTTCGGCCGACAGCCCTCCGGATGCAACTGCACAAGTAACCAAGTGTGAAGCGTGCGGTTCCATTCCAAGCAGATACACCGCCAGCTCAAGCTCTCGGGGCGATCCCTTTATCCTGGCCATTTTTGGTGCAGGGCTCGACATCCTCGGCCCCTTTCCCGAGCTGTCGGGGCTTTGAGTACTTATGCGTTGCGATCGACAAGTTCACAAAGTGGCGGAAGTGGAAGCGATGAGGAAGGTGACAGCACAACGTGATCAAGTTCTTGAGTCAATTGTTTGCCGTTTTGGGATTCCTAACGGGATCATCACCGACAACGGCACACAATTCTGACGAGCCGCACCTTCATGCGATGCGTCCAAGATCTTGGCGCCAAGATCTGCTTTATTCATTGCTCATCCGAGAAGCAGCGGTCAAGCGAGAGAGGCAAGCGGCTGAAGTGCTGCGGGGACTCAAGATCAGAACTTTCGACGGGCTGCACAAGTCGCGGAAGAAAGCTGGATTGAGGAGCTGCGGTGGTTCTTTGGTCGATCGGGACGACGCCAAATCGAGCCAGCGGCGGACACCTTCGCTCTAGTCTATGGGCGAAGCAGTTCTCCCCACGGAACTTCGTATCACGGGTCACCTCGAGTGCTCGCTTATGATGAGCTCGAGCAAGAGCAGCTGCGACAAGATGACGCGCTGCTCCTTGAGGAAGATCGTCTTCGAGCATTGTCTGAGCTGCTCGTTACCCGGCAAGGTTTGCGTCGCTACCACAGCCGCAAAGTTAGTGCGGAAGCTTCGAGGAAGGCGACCTTGTTCTTTGGCGCGTTCAATCCGCCAAGAATTCCAACAAGTTGGCCTTGAAGTGGGAAGGGCCTTATCGGGTGAAACGAGTCACTAGGCCCGCGCTGTCATATGAGACCGAAGATGGCATTCGGTGAGCAACTCACGGAACATCGAGCATCTTCGTAAGTTTTACCCATAGAGGCGCGGTTGCGGAACCTGTTCGGCAACCACCTTTATACAAGTCTTGCCGATGTTGCATGTAATCCTTTGTACAAAGCGAGCAGACCCGTGCATCGATAAAGCTCATGTGTTGCGCGCAACTTGTCAATTTCATGCTTTCATAACCTATTTGCATGCGCTATCTGACATTTTGTGCAGCATCCACACCCAGTAAGCAATAACGAGCCACGAGACTCCATAACTTTATTTTCTCTTCTTTCTTCTCAAAGAAAGGAAGGTTCATCCACCCACAAGTTAACCGGGGGGGAGGAGAAGGTAATGGCGTGGGCCACCAAGCGTCGCTCGAGGAAGCATCGCCTTGCCGGGAAGCAAACGACAGAAAAGCTAAGTTGCCAAAGTTTGAGCAATCAGTTTTTAAATTTTTAAGTTATCTTCCTCGAACGATAGTACTTTGTATGGAAAACCGTGCGCGGAGGAACCAACTCATAGCTAGTTTAGCCCTTACTTTGTTTGAGTCCGCTCAACAACTTAAGTGAGCTGCAACTTGTTGCGACAAGGTTGCTTGTCGGAGCGGCACTTTGCCGGCGAGGCTGTTGACGTTCCGCTTTCGGCCTTCATGACAAAGGTGCCCGCACCGACAAGTTCCCTAAAAGCGTAGGGCAAAAACATACAAAGGAAGGAATCAAGTAAAGGAAATAACATTGCAATCGATTGCCTAAGATAGAGTATATTACAAAATAACTTGTCGCTGATCTAACAAATTGTTCTCCTAAACATGATCTGCAGCGACAAGGGAAAGATAAATTGGCGGCCTAGTCTCTGCGGTGGCCATCAACCTCTTGATCTTGCCAACCCTGTTCACAATGGAGTGCGACAAGGGCTTTGGCGCCTCCACATCCGGCGTTTGGCGGCAAGGACTTGAGGACTCCGTCGAGGTTGAGGCCCGGATTGCGGAAGGCCACCTTCATCAACACCTTCTGGAGGGCTCCTGCGCAGATCTGGCGCGATTCCTCGGCCAGCTGCTTCGGGATCTCTTCCCGGAGTCGCTGGATACCCGTCACCACGCCCTTGAGGAACAGGCTGAGCTTGGCGCTGGGCTGGAGGCGCTCGTCGGTAGAGTACCCAAGATCCACCATCCCCAGCTCCGTCAGCTCCTTGTCAATGGCGGCGGCGGTATCCACAAGACCCTTCGTCCAGTGCATCACGTTCTCTCTGAAGGTGTCCTGGGCGGTCGTGGCATTCGCCAACAGCTCCTCGTTGGCCTTGATCTTCTCTAACAGGGCCACCTCCCGCTCCTTGGCACCGTCCAGCGTCTCCATCAGGGTGGTCAGCTTCAGCTCAAGGTCTGCCTTGGAGTCCTTGGCGGCATCAAGCTCTTTGATCCTTTCGGTGAGGCAGCCTGCAACTCGCCAAGAGTGTAGGCGTCCTTCTCGCTCGTGCTTCAGCGGCAATCTCCTCGCCCGCTCTTGAAGGTTGGACTCGGCTGAGTCACCTTCGTCTCCAACTCCTTCTTGGCGGCCTCGGCAGCCAGCGCAGCGTCCTTTGATTCTGGAGAGCTCCATGAAGTGATTGCTCGCTGCAAGCTCTTCTTCATAGCTGTCGAGGTCGATCTTCCGCTGCGCCAGATCGCCCTCTTGCTTGCAGATAGCTTCGCCGGCAAGCCTTTGCTGCTCCTCGACCTCAACCTTCTCAAGAATGAAGGCTGTGCGCTCTTGGTAGTAGCTCCGCTCTTCGCTACATTCAGGAGAGCTTCTCGATTGGCGGCCCGAGCTCTTCAAGCGCTTCTCCATATCTGCTCCGTCCTCGCGACAAGTGCCTCCTGGACTCCAACTTGGCTTGTCGGGCGCGGTAGAGCGGCAACAACTCTTCAGCAGCTCCTCCTCAGACTTCGCGCTGCTGCTGCTTGGCGTGTCAACCAGCGACAGCCCCCGGAGGCGAGCAGCTCTCCGTCGAAGGTCTCCCCTCGACCGGTGCCTGAGCTTCGGCGCCCGGGGAGCTTGATGAAGATACCTTCGCCGGCCTTGGTAGGCGCGGACCGGGCTCTTGAACCCGGCGCTGCATCGGTGGCGGAGGATCGGCCCGGTCGATGTGGCGCTGGCGCTCCTGCTGACCTCGAGGTCGTCGATCGCGATCGCCCGACCCCTCGCCAGCCTTTGCGGCGGCAGCCTTTGTCGGCCCCTACGCGGCCGGACCCATCGACGCCAACCTCTTCCTCCATGGGGGCGGCGTCGTCAATGTTGCCGCGCGCGTCCTCCTCGCCGGCAACCTCAGTCTCCATCGGCTCTGCAGCAGATGGATCTGACGATCAGTCAAAGAAAAAGAAAGAACAGTCAAGCAAATGTTTGAAAAGAAAAACAGAAGAATAACCCAAGGGAAGCTTTCGGTCTAAAAAGGGATTACCTGCGATGGGATCAGTGGCCGCGGTCTCAACCACCGGAGGATCACCGGCGCTGCCCCTTGTCGGAGAAGCATCCTTGCGGGGAAGCGCTCCTTGCTTGAAATTCTCCCTTGGCGTAGTTGAAGCAGATGGAATCTCGGGAGCGACTTCAGGACCCTCCCGATGAGGCTGCTCGCTCCTACATAAATCAACAAGTCGGATATCGGCATAGAAGAAGCACCCATGCCGCCCGCGGTAACAAGTGAACCAAATACTTACCACAGGGGCTGTCTTTGGGGCTGCTTTCGAAGGAAGGGTTGCGGGTCCGACAAAGGAGTCTCGGAGCGCTCCTCCACAGCCGCCACGGGGGTCGTCTTCGATGATAACCACCGGCGTCTTGGCTCTCTTGACGCCCTCGAGCCAGCGTCTGAAAAGGAAAGAGTTCAAAATGAAGCAAGTCGAGATACAAGGCGGCAACCAAACCGAAGAAATAAAAGCAAAGCATAGAGACTTACTCTTCTTCTTCTTACGCCTAAATCGGAGCTGGCGCGAAAGATCAAATTCAGCTCGCCCGGTGCGAAGAAGCGGAGAGGGCTCTCTTGATCGCTAAGCGGGGTGACGATGGTGGCACGAGAGGATCCGCCTCGATTGTTGCCGCAGATGTGGGCGCCTCCTTGTGCAACATGCTTGCCTGATGGAAGCCTTGTCGCCTGGCGCTGCCTGCTGTTAGCCCGTCTGCCGCCCGTCGCTTCCCGGCCTTGCGGACCACGCCTTCTTGGCGGGGCTGCGGGCTCCTTCATGACAAGCTACTGAAAGGTGTGGAGGAGGCCTCGGCGGACTCGCTGGCTCGGCTTCGGCTCGGCCTGCTCCTCCTCGCCGCAAGCTCCTCTCGATCGGCAAGGCTTGCCGCCTCGGCTGCCTCTGCCTCCTCTCAAAGATGGCCCAAACACGCCAGCGCAGCAACCTGCCGCCTCCTCCAACCTTGTGGCAATACGCGCCATCTCTTGCTCGGTGGTGTCGCGGGTGAGCAACCTCTGCTTTCGTCGGCCGGATCGGCACTTCTTCCAAGCTATCGAAGAACCGCCGCGACGATGTCGTCGGAGGGCTCTTGCCAGGTTGGAGCGATCCCATGAGAGTCACACAATGGCATCATGGCGCGGATGCGGTCAGCGAAGAGTTGTTGCACAAAGGAACTACCCCTCGGCAACATGAACCATTCGGGTGGTCGTGGTCATGCTTGAACAACTCCAAAGACATTGCATCCAGCTCCAAGGCGGTGAAGTTCCAGTTGAGGCCTGGGCGCAACCTCATGATATCTGCCGGGTTTGGAACTCCCAAGCTGGCCTCCTCTGTCTTGCAAGGGAAGCGATCTGTGGCGAAGGAAGTCTCGCCAACTGCGCCTCTGATGAGTCCGGCAAGCCTGAGGCGCAAGATCCGGGTCACAGCTATCTTCAACCTATCATCCTCCAGCGCCAAGTTGCTCCAATCATTGTCGCGCACTATGGGAGTTTGGCGCTGGTCAGTGAAGGGCTGCGGGTTCTCCTCTACGATCCAACACCAATCGGCTCTCCACTCCTCCCACTTGCTGCGAGCTCTCCTTCAAGATAGGATTCTTTCTTGCCGATCCACGAGACCCAAGCAATCCCTCCGGCAAGTGGCTCTCTCTCTCTCGCTGGGCATGAAGAAGTGGCGGAAAAGGGCTACATTTGGGTGGACTCCGACAAAGTTCTCGCAGAGGTGTGCGAAACCGCCATGGTGAGGACAGCGTTGGGGTGAAATCAAGGAGGCGGAACCGTGGGTATTCATGACATCACGAAGAATTCGGAAAAGGCGGCAGAGCCCAAAGAGAAGAAAAGCGAAGAAGGGATAGCCGACGAAACCTTCTCGATGCAGGCGGAGATCACCCTCGTCGCTGGTGCGCCCTGCGTCTCCGTCGACGAAGAGGTAGTACCCTCCGCAGCTCCTTTGCGCCGAGTGGGGTCAAAGAGGGCGCTCCTTGCGCATGGCGCCCATGAAGCCGCTGCGCCTCGGCCGACTTCACGCCCTTCCCCTTGTCGCCTTTCGGAGCCATGGCGGAGGCGGTGGAGGAGGCCGACGGCGTTGATGGCGCTGGTGGCGATGGGGGCGAAGCTTTGCTCTCTTCTGACCAGAGAAGAAGGGGGGAGCGAAGGTGGTTTTTGAGATTTGACAGCAATGGCGAGGTGGGCGACCTGCCCCTGATTCCTTTGTTTATAAGGAGGGAGAGGGGGCGGATGTTCCGCTTTTCCCATTAAAGAAAGCCCCCACGATCTCTCCCACGACGCCACGTCCGGCGCGTGCCGTTCGTGGGGGACGTGGTGGGACCGGAGCGAGTAACGGCGCGATCTAGGCCGCGCGCGTGCCCGTGCACTGTTTTGGGCCTGGCCCAACAGCGCTCGGCACCGTGTATGGCCCAGGCCCGGGGGCTCCTGTCGGTGTACTAGAGTAGGGGTACCCTAGTATCCCGAACTCGTGCACGGGCAGTCGCAGCACCCCGCGGCAAGGCTTGCCTAGTGACCGCCAAGATCCTCCGTGGTTCCTTTGGAGCCATTCAAGAACAAAGTGTTTGACTAAGGAAACAAGGCCCCGGCAAGAGGAGCTTGCCGGGAAGGCCACTCAAGGCACGCAGAAGACAAGACCCCGGCAAGAGGAGCTTGCCGGGAAGGCTCGGAGAGCGACAAGATCCCGAAGCGACAAGGAGTTAGCGCGCAAAGGCGCTTGCCGCGCAGAGCAACCTCTCTTCATCTCCGCTCCAGCTCATCTATCAACGTGTCGCCATGGGGCCGCCCCAGCGTCGCGTGTCAAGAGGTCAGGCAGCCAGCGGAGAGCAGCGATGGCGGCGCCGACAGGGCGCCATCGTGGCGAACGGTGGCGTCCCTAACGGTCCCTTTCCGCACTGTTCAGGCGACATGGATGGGCATTTATTACGTTTGTCCCTTGCTGCCAGAGTTAGGTAGAATCCACTGTACAAGGTAGCTGTACCAACCGCAGCTCATTTTCCCATTTTGCCCTTGTTCACGTTGCCACCTGTGGTGACCCCTTCGAACCTATAAAAGGAGGCCCATATACAACGTAGAAAGGGTTCGGTTTCATTCGCAGATTCGACTCATTCGAGACTAGACACTCTCAAGCTAGGTTTTGTAGCTCTCATCGCTCCCTAGCAAGAGCACAAATAATCAGACAAGCAGCAGTAGGAGTATTATCTCTCCGGAGAGCTCCGAAGCTGGGTAAAACTGCTCGTGTGCATCGCCTCGATCTGCTCTTCGTGCGATCTCAGCCCCCCATTGAACCAAAAGGGACTCGGTCCCATAGGTGTCCGTGGGTCACGATCAGCTTCCCCGACAGGACGTTCCCAAGAATTACAATATTGGTCTTTTGAACCGTTAAGTGGATGTCATGGCCAACACACTTATCCGGGAGATCTATTAATGTAGTATCTTGATTTAGCAATTTTGCCATTCTTCCATGAAGAGTTGGTATGACTTAGTCTATAAGTTTTTCCTCATGGGTTCTTTGTGCTCCCGAAGTCCGACCTTCACTTGATGGCCATGTTGAGCTTTTAAGCATGACAGTGGTAGCTAGAACATCAAGGAGAACATTAGAAACAGAGTGCTAAATGTCTCTCGGTCGATCATCCAGATTTCGTTCCCTTGGCCTCGCTAAGGTGAAATATGAGAAAGTGTTGTCTTCCTTTGCATCTGCATTGTCCATCACTATTCATCATGGCAGTAAGATGTGTTTCCAGGATCCTCGGCACGAATGTTGGTAAGACCTTGATGAGTATGGAAATGCTCAAGTTCTTGAGAGCATACTCAGTCACTAGGTTATATCCTCGGTGTCAATTGGGATGTGCCTTCCATTTGCTGAGTTGTTCTACAACCGTAGTTTCCTTTCCAAACTAAGTATGCCATTCTTTTGAATTCTTTCAAACGATCAATTGTGAATCGCCTCAGGCTGGTATGAAGAGTTCCAATGATCTATGGATCAAAAGTAATTCTTTATGCCACTTAAGGGAATAATTCCAATGAGTCACCTCTTCTAAGGTGCCCCGTTATGGAATCACGGCAATTATCTCCTTGCTACTTTGAAACCATGCACCATCTTACTCAAGCGTGGAATTGTTGCCTACCAAATTGAACCCTTATCATTTGCTTCTTTCCATTGCCCATGATGTGTTTTTCGTGTCTCAGCTCAAGAGATGTTTCTACGTCTCATTCCGTGAGTTGATCTTGTGATCATTAAGATGATCCTAAGTTGCTCAAACCTCAAGAAGATCGATTCTCTAAAATTCTCCCTTTCTTCTCGTTGTCATGTTGGATGTAGTTCTCAAAGCAAGACGTCGAGATCAAGGTGGTGCAATGAATCAACATCCTCGAGAAGGTCAGTTGGATCGAGAAGTTTGTGATAGTTTTGTGACCCCTTTCCCCTTACCTCACGCCTTGAATCTTGGGACAAGATTCTTGTTTAGTGGGGATGACTTGTCACATCCCTAGTTCTGGTATGCTCTGAGCTAGCTAGTCATGTGTTGCATCATGTTTAAATTCTTTTGAATTTGAAATGGGGATTGATCAAACCCTAGCACCAGATCAAATCAAATAGGTTCAACATAAAATCATTTTCAATGAACCCAAAATGCCCTTCATAAATGTTCATCATATTTGAATTGGTGTAGAACCTCTGCCAAAAATGGTGCACACTTCTCTAGGACACTCTGGATTTTTGAATTAAACCATAAGTATTTGAATTTGGACATTTAAATTCTATAAAATATTTTAAATGTCCAAATAATCTTGAAAGCATTTGAGGGCTGTTGAAAATAATTCTAAAGGTGCCCACAAATATTTTCAGGAGTTTTGTAAATGGATTAGTATTTTTACTAATTCAAACAGAGCAAAACAATTAGAAAACAGAAATGAAAGAGAGAGACAGAACCTACCTGGGTTACGTGGCAGCCCAGCTAACCAGTCCAACACTGTTGGCCCAGCCCACTGTTGTAGTGGCCCAGCCCAGCGCCGCCTCCTTCAACCTCGTGCCAGAAGGCATGAGGGTGTGTGCCCGCGGTGCACCAGCACACGCACGGCCACCGACGGCCACCTCCTGCTTGCCACTTCACCCTGGCCCTCCCTGGTGCAGCCACGCCACCACCTCGACCCTCTCTCACTCTCACATTGCCTCTCCCCTCCTCTGGTCCCTCTCCACCTCGCACCCGAGCGCAGCGCAGCGCGCCGACGAGCACCACCGCGGCCATCGCCTCTCCCTCGTCCTCTCGAGCGGTCTAGAAGCTCGGCCGTGACGACCACGACCTCTAAAACAAGTCACATGCCTCGGGAAGCCCCACTTCGTCTTCACCGTCGTCGTCTTCAACCTGCGGCTGCCGAGATCGCCTCCACCACCCTGTTCGCTCCGGTCCTCCTCCAAGCTCATTGTCTGCACCACTGCAACCGCAGTGAGCCTCTCCCTCGAACCACCCTCTCTGTTGTCTCGTTTGCACGCCGTAGCTGCCGCTTCGTCGACGACCGAAACCTGCCGTGCCCGTGCTTGCCGCCGACGATGCTCCGGTGACCATTTGGTCCCCGGCGCACGTCCATCTAGCTCACCACATCACGTAGACAGCTTAGGTGTAGTGCACGCATCGCCTAGGCCACCGCAGCCGCGTTCCCGCGCATGCCCGGATGCCGGCCGCCGCTGCCGAGCTCGTAGCCGTCGCCTCCGGCCACCACAGGCCCTGCTGCCACCCCCTTTCAACACGCGCCAGCAAGGG
Organism: Aegilops longissima; assembly: GCA_021605205.1. Lineage (NCBI taxonomy): Eukaryota > Viridiplantae > Streptophyta > Magnoliopsida > Poales > Poaceae > Aegilops > Aegilops longissima. The sequence continues at coordinate 613,071,188 of CM038677.1, read as the reverse complement.
CACTCCAACGCGCCCAGTCGTGGCTCGAACCGTGCCCCGTAGCGCAATCCTAAGCCCCACCTCCGTCTCTGGCCTCGCCGGCGACGTGTTGCGGGTCAACTCCGGTGAGTATGACCTGGGTTGACCCAGTTTGACTCCCCCAGAGCCATTGACATGTGGCCCCGCCCGGCTAATTAAGTTAGGTTAGTATTAACTAAGCTAGGTTAGTTTAGTTAGACACTGACACTCGAGACCCACTGGTTAGTTTGACCTGGGCCGCCCGTTGACCTGCTAACGTCACAGTGACGTAGTGCTGACGCAGTAAAGAATTTTCTGGATTTAATTTAATTCAGAAAATTCCAGAAAATAGTGCTAACATCTAAAAATCATAGAAATTAATCTGTAACTCCAAATACAAAGATTTATATATGAAAAATGATCAAAAAAAAATCCAATATATCTATCTGTACTGATTTCATACATGTTAAAGCAACTTAACCCTGCTGTTTATATCAAAACATGATAAGGCACTATTTAAATTCATAATTTGAATTTGGGGTTGAACCTTTGGTTGAAAATGACCCAAACCCTTCTGGTTTTAGTTGCATTAGCTCAAAACACAGCATATTGACATGTCATGATCATGCATCATATTGTGCATTGCATTGATTGTGTTTTCCTTCTCTGTTGCCGGTATTTGTCCCCTCTCGATAGACATGCTTCCGACGATGAGTTCGATGACACCGATGAAGAGCTATTACTATCTGCGGAAGTGCCAGGCAAGCAAAACCCCCTTGTTCATTCCGATACAATCCCACTCTCTCGCTCCTGCTCTCTTTTACTACATTAGGAAAACAACGATTCAACTGTTACATGCTGCGGTAGTTGAACCCCTTTTCCTCTGCATGACCTGTCATTGCCACAGTAAATAGATGTAACCCACTAGCATGAGTAGGAGTTGTTTGAGCCCTGATGTGCCTACTCATTCATGCTTGTTTGTCATGCCTACTACTGCTTAGAGTTGAGTCTTCTGATTCATCGGGGATGAATTGGAACGGTGATGAACATGCCCTACTGTGTGTGAGCTAAGTGTGTGAACACGATTTGGTAAAGGTAGCGGTGAGAGGCCATGTAGGAGTACATGGTGGGTTGTCTCATGGAAACCCTCCATAAGCACTGAGATCTGTATGTGCGATTTAAGATTCTGCTACTACCATGCATTGGGCCCTGAAATATTACCCCGCTCGACTTATTGACCGCCCTTGTGCTCTGTCCAGGAGTTGCAAGTAGTTTCTGGTGTTTGTACTATACTGGAGGCCGTGCACATCGCTGACCCTCGGGGTGGGCTGTGATGCGGTAGGTATGTGGCCGGGTATGCCGGGCGCCTGTTTGGTGTCTCGGAAACCCTGTACACATCGTTTGGGCCTTTGAGGACACCCCGGCCGGATTTCCTTGCGGATGGAACCCGAATAGGCGATAAACCTGGACTAGAGACTTGTGTGGTTAGACAGGTCGTGGTCTACACCCACGTCGTCTTTCGCTTGAAGTCTGTCGAGCACATGTCGTGTGCAGACGCTAAGTGGTGGGAACATGCATGAAGAAGTACACCCCTGCAGGGTTAACATCATCTATTCGAATAGCCGCGTCCGCGGTAAAGGACTACTTGGTTGCCTATACAGTTCATAGACAAGTGAAAGTGGATACTATAAAATGCGCAAGATAAGCATGAGTGCTATGGATAGCGTTCTCGTAGGGAGAGGGGAGCGGATCCATAGTGGTGTATTGATATGGTGAATATGTGGACTCATGTGCGCCACTTCAAAAGAGTTACTTGCAGCCGTAGTTTAGGATAGCCACCGAGTCAAAGCTGGCTTGCTGCAGTTAAACTTCACCACCCCCTTTGTTGATACCGATGCATATGTAGCTAGTTCTGATTGTAAGTCTTCCTGGGTACATTTGTACTCACGTTTGCTTAATTTATGTTTCGCAGAGAGACTTCAGTCTCGTTAGTAGTTCCGCGTGGACTTCGACGTTTACCTTGTTACCTCAGCTACGATCTTGTGCCCTCGGCAGGGTCTTGTAGATAGTCAGGCTTCTCAGCCTTTTTCATTTGTAGATGTCTGTACTCAGACATGTTAAGCTTCTGCATGTGCTTCGACTTGTATGCTCTGAATGTTGGGTCATGAGACCCATGTTTGTAATATCTCGCTCCTCGGAGCCTACTGAATGAATACTTGAGTTGTAGAGTCATGTTGTGATGCCATGTTGTATTTGCACATATCGAGCATATTGCGTGTATGTTGTTGAAATGCTTGGTATGTGTGGGATCCGACAACCTAGTTGTCTATCCTTGGTAGCCTCTCTTATGGGGAAATGTAGTCTAGTGCTTCCACTGAGCCATGGTAGTCTGCTACAGCTCGGTTTACCGGAGTCCTGTTAGCCCAATTACTACTGATCCGGAACACTTAGACTGGCCGGCATGTGTCCTTCTTCGATCCTGTGTCTGTCCCTTCGAGGAAATGTCACGCTGGTGTCTTTCGGAGTCCTGTTAGCCTCCTACAGCCCGGATTCCCGGAGTTCTGCTAGCCCATTTGCTACAGCCCGAATTCACTCGCTGATGACCCACACGTTCGTTGTTGGGTCATGTATGCATGTCCCTGTAAGTTAGTGTGACTTTGGGTTTATGACTGGTCATGTTGGCCCGGGTTCTTTGTCATATGGAAGCTAGCGACACTATCATATACGTGAGCCAAAAGGCGCAAACGGTCCCGGGCCAGGTAAGGTGGCACCCGTGGGAATACCGTGTGTGAGGCCGCAAAGTGATATGATGTGTTACATGCTAGATCGATGTGGCTTAGGATCGGGGTCCTGACAGCTTTGGTATCAGCTCCAAATCATGTCTTGGGTCAATGGTTGGGTTGCCCGGCTCCTGTGCTTGCTACCTTATGTTCCGCTCTATCGGCTAGGGTAGTAAAGGGAGAACTACTGCGATTTGCTTCCGGTTAACCTCGTTAAGCACCTCAGTAGAGAAAGCAAAAAACTGACTGTCATGATGCGGCGAGAGCTGGTCAACCACTCGATGACTTATTGGAATCTTTCGCGATTCCCTCCGTGTCACACGAAGGACCTCTTTCCGGTCAACTATGTAAATGCATCGTATTAGACTAAGCCGCGTACATACCAGGGGCTATATCGTAGACCCACCATAAAACTCCTATGGCTAAGTGAAAGTGTTAACGCCCTATAGTCTGGTTGCCTGGTTCGCCGCATTGACACCTCCTTCACGGACCAAGACGTTGGGTCAAGAGTGATCAGATGCCTTGCCGAACACCCCCGTATTTCCTACGAGGGGGCTGAAGCCGACGATTGGAAAACTTTTAGATCATATACACACGGCCGCACAGGAGGAACAAAAGCCTTTAGGCAAAACTAAAACATAGTCTGATTATAAAAATTGTCTTTTACAATTCGCATACACTTCACTAGAATATTATGCCTTTCGAACATTGACCCTCTATCAAGCGGGCAGCCTCTAAGACATCTTAAAAATAATGCTCTGGTGCGTGACGGTCTGCCCTGGGGCGGACTCTTCGTCGCAACATCGATGGCCTTCATCTTTCCCCAGTATGTCTTGACACGGGCAAAGGCCATCCGTGCACCTTCAATGCATGCCGACCACTTAACGGCATCGATATGTGGCGCTGCATCAACAAGCCGCTGCACCAAGCCGAAGTAGCTATTCAGAATAGGCTCAGTTGGCCACAGCCAGATTATGACGTTCTTCATGGCAGCACCGGATATCCTGTGAAGCTCGGCCCATTGGGACATCTGCTCATTTAGCAGCAGAGGGCGCTTCGATGCGCCAAACTGTGACCAGAAAAGCTTCTCCATTGCATATCCCTCTTGCGCTTGGTAAAACTGCGCTGCATCGGAAGAACTCTTCGGCAAGTCCAAAAACACATCTGGAGAACTCCACACTTGGTTAAGCCGAGCATAGTTCGGATCTCTGAACTTAGTCTGTAGTAAAAAGTGTTGGAAATATGCCCTAGAGGCAATAATAAATTAGTTGTTATTATTATATTTCCTTGTTCATGATAATCGTTTATTATCCATACTATAATTGTATTGATAGGAAACTCAGATACATGTGTGGATACATAGACAACACCATGTCCCTAGTAAGCCTCTAGTTGACTAGCTCGTTGATCAATAGATGGTTACAGCTTCGACCATGGACATTGGATGTCGTTGATAACGGGATCACATCATTAGCGTAATGATGTGATGGACAAGACCCAATCCTAAGCCTAGCACAAAGATCGTAGTTCGTATGCTAATGCTTTTCTAATGTCAAGTATCATTTCCTTAGACCATGAGATTGTGCAACTCCGGATACCGTAGGAATGCTTTGGGTGTACCAAATGTCACAACGAATCGGGTGGCTATAAAGGTGCATTACGGTATCTCCGAAAGTGTCTGCTGGGTTGGCACGAATCGAGATCGGATTTGTCACTCCGTAAACGGAGAGGTATCTCTGGGCCCACTCGGTAGGACATCATCATAATGTGCACAATGTGACCAAGAGGTTGATCACGGGATGATGTGTTACGGAACGAGTAAAGAGACTTGCCGATAACGAGATTGAACAAGGTATCGGGATACCGACGATCGAATCTCGGGCAAGTACAATGCCGCTAGACAAAGGGAATTGTATACGGGATCGATTGAGTCCTTGACATCGTGGTTCATCCGATGAGATCATCGTGGAACATGTGGGAGCCAACATGGGTATCCAGATCCCGCTGTTGGCTATTGACCGGAGAACGTCTCGGTCATGTCTGCATGTCTCCCGAACCCGTAGGGTCTACACACTTAAGGTTCGGTGACGCTAGGGTTGTATGAATATGAGTATGCAGCAAACCTAATGTTGTTCAGAGTCCCGGATGAGATCCCGGATGTCACGAGGAGTTCCGGAATGGTCCGGAGGTAAAGATTTATATATGGGAAGTCTTATTTTGGTCGCCGGAAAAGTTTCGCACTTTATCGGTATTGTACCGGGAGTGCCGAAAGGGGTCCGGGGGTCCACCGGGGTCCACCTGCCTGGGGCCACATGGGCTGTAGGGGGTGTGCCTTGGCCTATATGGGCCAAGGGCACCAGCCCCAAGAGGCCCATGCGCCAAGGAGACTTGGGAGGAGAGTCCTAAAGGGGGAAGGCACCTCCGAGGTGCCTTGGGGAGGATGGACTCCTCCCCCTCTTGGCCGCACCCCTTCCTTGGAGGAAGGGGCAAGGCTGCGCCCCCCCTCTCTTGCACCTATATAAAGGGAGGGAGGGAAGGGCAGCAACACCACAGCCCTTGGCGCCTCCCTCTCTGCTACACCTCCTCCTCCTCCCGTGGTTGCTTAGCGAAGCCTGCGCCGAGTTCTCGCTGCATCCACCACCACGCCGTCGTGCTGCTGGATCATCATCAACCTCTCCTTCCCCTTGCTGGATCAAGAAGGAGGAGACGTCATCCGCTCTGCGTGCGTGTGTTGAACGTGGAGGTGCTGTCCGCTCGCACTAGGTCATCGGTGATCTGAATCACGGCGAGTACGACTCCATCATCCCTGCTCCATTGAACGCTTCCGCACACGATCTACAAGTGGTATGTAGATGCAATCACTCTCCCATGACTCGTTGCTTAGATGAACTCATAGATGGATCTTGGTGAAACCATAGGAAAATTTTAATTTTCTCGCAACGCTCCCCAACAAAGGCATCATGAGCTAGGTCTATGCGTAGTTCTCTATTGCACGAGTAGAACACAATTTGTTGTGGGCGAGATGTTTTCAACTTTCTTGCCGCTACTAGTCTTATCTTGCTTCAGCGGTATTGTGGGATGAAGCAGCCCGGACCGACCTTACACGTACGCTTACGTGAGACTGGTTCCACCGTCCGACATGCACTAGTTGCATAAGGCGGCTAGCGGGTGTCTGTCTCTCCCACTTTAGTTGGAGCGGATTCGATGAAAAGGGTCCTTATGAAGGGTAAATAGAAATTGACAAATCACATTGTGGCTTTCACGTAGGTAAGAAAACGTTCTTGCTAGAACCCTATTGCAGCCACGTAAAACTTGCAACAACAATTAGAGGACGTCTAACTTGTTTTTGCAGCAAGTGTTTTGTGATATGATATGGCCAAAGTTGTGATGAATGATGAATGATATATGTGATGTATGAGATCATGTTCTTGTAATAGGAATCACGACTTGCATGTCGATGAGTATGACAACGGCAGGAGCCATAGGAGTTGTCTTTATTTTTGTATGACCTGCGTGTCATTGAAGAACGCCATGTAAATTACTTTACTTTATTGCTAAACGCGTTAGCCATAGAAGTAGAAGTAGTCGTTGGCGTGACAACTTCATGAAGACACGATGATGGAGATCATGATGATGGAGATCATGGTGTCATGCGGTGATAAGATGATCATGGAGCCCGAAGATGGAGATCAAAGGAGCTATATGATATTGGCCATATCATGTCACTACTATATAATTGCATGTGATGTTTATTATGTTTATGCATCTTGTTTACTTAGAACGACGGTAGTAAATAAGATGATCCCTCATAACAATTTCAAGAAAGTGTTCTCCCTAACTGTGCACCGTTGCTAAAGTTCGTCGTTTCGAAGCACCACGTGATGATCGGGTGTGATAGATTCTTACGTTCACATACAACGGGTGTAAGCCAGATTTACACACGCAGAACATTTAGGTTAACTTGACGAGCCTAGCATGTACAGACATGGCCTCGGAACACAAGAGACCGAAAGGTCAAGCATGAGTCGTATAGTAGATACGATCAACATGAAGATGTTCACCGATGATGACTAGTCCGTCTCACGTGATGATCGGACACGACATAATTGACTCGGATCATGTAATCACTTAGATGACTAGAGGGATGTCTATCTAAGTGGGAGTTCATGAGATGAACTTAATTATCCTTAATATAGTCAAAAGATCTTTGCAAATTATGTCGTAAGCTCGCGTTTTTAGTTCCACGGTTTAGATATGTTCCTAGAAAAATATAGTTGAAAGTTGACAGTAGCGATTATGCGGACAATAGAAAGCTTATGTCCTTAATGCACCGCTCAGTGTGCTGAACCCCAAACATCGTTTGTGGATGTTACGAACATCGGACATACACGTTTTGATAACTACATGATAGTTCAGTTGAACGGTTTAGAGTTGAGGCACCAAAGACGTTTTTGAACGTCATGAACATATGAGATGTTTCGAGGGCTGAAATTGGGATTTCAGGCTCGTGCTCACGCCAAGAGGTATAAGACCTCCGACGATTTTCTTAGCCTGCAAACTAAGGGAGAAAAGCTCAATTGTTGAGCTTGTGCTCGATTGTCCGAGTGCAACAATCACTTGAATCGAGTGGGAGTTGATCTTCCGGATGAGATAGTGATGTTTCTCCAAAGTCATTGCCACCAAGCTGCTAGAGCTTCGTGATGAACTATAACATGTCGTGGATAGATATGATGATCCTTGAGGTATTCACGATGTTTGACACCGAAAGTAGAAATCAAGAAGGAGCATCAATTGTTGATGGTTGGTGAAACCACTAGTTTCAAGAAGGGCAAGGGCAAGAAGGACACTTCATGAAACGGCAAATCAGTTGCTGCTCGAAGGAAGAAACCCAAGGTTGAACCCAAACCCGAGACTAAGTGCTTCGTAATAAGGGAACAGCCATTTGGAGCAGAATTACCCTAGATACTTGGTAGATAAGAAGGTGGCAAGGTCGATAGAAGTATATTGATATACATTATGTTAATGTGTACTTTACTAGTACTCCTAGTAGCACCAGGTATTAGATACCGGTTCGGTTGCTAAGTGTTAGTAACTCAAACAAAAGCTACGGAATAAACGGAGACTAGCTAAAGGTGAGTGACGATACGTGTTGGAAGTGTTTCCAAGGTTGATATGATCAAGCATCGCACGCTCCCTCTACCATCGAGATTGGTGTTAAACCTAAATAATTGCTATTTGGTGTTTGCGTTGAGCATAGACATGATTGGATTAGGTCTGTCGCAATACGGTTATTCATTTAAGGAGAATAATGGTTACTCTGTTAATTCGAATAATACCTTCAATGGTCTAGCACCTAAAAGGAATGGTTTATTGAATCTCGATCGTAGTGATACACATTTTCATGCCAAAAGATATAAGATAGTAATGATAGTACCACATACTTGTGGCACTGCCATGTAAGTCATATTGGTATAAAACGCATGAAGAAGCTCCATGTTGATGGATCTTTGGACTCACTCGTTTTTGAAAAGTTTGAGACATGCAAACCATGTCTATTGGTGTATACGCATGAAGAAACTCCATGCAGATGGATCGTTTGGACTCACTTGATTTTGAATCACTTGAGATATGCAAATCATACCACATGGGCAAGATGACCAAAAGCCTTGGCTTCAGAAGATGGAACAAGGTAGCAACTTGTTGGAAGTAACACATTTTGATGTGTGCAGTCCAATGAGTGCCGAGGCATGCAAAGAATATCGTTATGTTCGACTTCACGAGATGATTCGAGTAGATGTTGAGTATATTTACTTGATGAAACACAAAGTCTGAATTATTGAATGGTTCAAGTAATTTCAGAGGAAGTTAAAGATCATTGTGACAAGAGGATAAAAATGTCTATGATATGATCATAGAGATGAGTATCTGAGTTACGAGCTTTGGCACGCAATTAAGACACTGTGGAAATTGTTTCACAATTAATACCGCCTGGAACACCAAAGTGTGATGGTGTGTCCGAACATCATAGTTGCACCCTATTAAATATGGTGCGTACCATGATGTCTCTTATCGAATTACCACTATCGTTCATGGGTTGGGCATTAGAGACAACCGCACTCACTATAATAGGGCACCACGTAATTCTGTTGAAACGACACCGTTTGAACTATGGTTTGGAGAAACCTAAGTTGTCGTTTCTTAAAAGTTTGGGGCTGCGACGCCTATGTGAAAAGTTTCATCGTGATAAGCTCGAACCCAAAACGGATAAATACATCTTCATAGGATACCCAAAATGGTTGGGTATACCTCCTATCTCAGATCCGGAAGCAAAAGTAATTGTTTCTAGAAACGGGTCCTTTCTCGAGGAAAAGTTTCTCTCGAAAGAATTGAGTGGGAGGATGGTGAAGACTTGATGAGGTTATTGAACCGTCACTTCAACTAGTGTGTAGCAGGGCACATGAAGTTGTTCCCGTGGCACCTACACCAATTGAAGTAGAACCTTATGATAGTGATCATGAAGTTTCGGATCAAGTCACTAACGTACCTCGTAGGGTGACAAGGATGCGTACTACTTCAGAGTGGTACGCAATCCTGTCTTAGAGGTCATGTTGCTAGACGACAATGAACCTACGAGCTATGGAGAAGCGATGGTGGGCCCGGATTCCGACGAATGGCTCGAGGCCATAAAATCCGAGAACGGATCCATGACTTTGGAAGAAATACTTGATGGTCGTAAGGCCATTGGGTACGGATGGATTTTGAAAGGAAGACAGACAATGATGGTAAGAATTACCATTAAGAAAGCTCGACTTGTCGTTAAGATGTTTTCCGACAAGTTCAAGGAGTTGACTGCGATGAGACTTTCTCATTCGTAGCGATGCTAAGAGTCTGTTGGAATTGGATTAGCAGTTACTGCATTATTTATGAAATCTTGCATATAGGATGTCAAAAACATTGTTTCCTCGACGATTTTCTTGAGGAAAGGTTGTATGTAATACAACTAGAAGGTTTTGACAAATCCTGAAAGACGCTAACAAGTATGCAGAGCTCCAGCAATCCTTCTAAGGACTGTAGTAAGCATCTCGGAGTTGGAATGTACGCTTTGATGAGATGATCAAAGATTTTGGGTTTATACAAAGTTTATGAGAAACTTGTATTTCCAAAGAAGTGAGTGGGAGCACTATAGAATTTCTGATAAGTATATGTTGTTGACATATTGTTGATCAGAAATGATGTAGAATTTCTAGAAAGCATATAGGGTTATTTGAAAAGTGTTTTTCAATAGAAAACCTGAATTAAGCTGCTTGAACATTGAGCATCAAGATCTATGAGGATAGATAAAAAACGCTAAATGGTACTTTCAAATGAGCACATACCTTGACATGATCTTGAAGGTGTTCAAGATGGATCAGTCAAAGAAGGAGTTCTTGCCTGAGTTGTAAGGTATGAAGTTAAGAGTTAAAGCTCGACCACGGCAGAAGAGGTAGAAAGGACGAAGGTCGCCCCTATGCTTCGTATATAGGCTCAGAGTATGCTATGCCGTGTACCGCCTTTGAAGTGTGCCTTGCCATGAGTCCGGCAAGGGGTACAAGAGTGATCCAGAATGGATCATTGGACAGCGGTCAAGATTGTCCTTGGAGTAAATAAGGACATGTTTCTCGATTATGGAGGTGATAAAGAGTTCGCCGTAAAGGGTTACGTCGATGCAAGCTTTAACACCTATCCGAGTGACTCTGAGTAGCAAACCGGATACGTATAGTGGAGCAACCATTTGGAATAGCTCCAAGTGGAGCGTGGAAGCAGCATTTACAATATGACATAGAGATTTGCGAAGTACATATGGATCTGAATGTTGCGGACCGCTGACTAAAACCTCTCTCACAAGCAAAACATGATCAAACCCCAGAACTCATTGAGTCTTAATCACATGATGATGTGAACTAGTTTAGTGACACTAGTAAACTCTTGGGTGTTGGTCACATGGCGATGTGACCTGTGAGTGTTAATCACATGGCGATGTGAAGTAGATTATTGACTCTAGTGCAAGTGGGAGACTGTTGGAAATATGCCCTAGAGGCAATAATAAATTAGTTGTTATTATTATATTTCCTTGTTCATGATAATCGTTTATTATCCATACTATAATTGTATTGATAGGAAACTCAGATACATGTGTGGATACATAGACAACACCATGTCCCTAGTAAGCCTCTAGTTGACTAGCTCGTTGATCAATAGATGGTTACAGCTTCCGACCATGGACATTGGATGTCGTTGATAACGGGATCACATCATTAGCGTAATGATGTGATGGACAAGACCCAATCCTAAGCCTAGCACAAAGATCGTAGTTCGTATGCTAATGCTTTTCTAATGTCAAGTATCATTTCCTTAGACCATGAGATTGTGCAACTCCGGATACCGTAGGAATGCTTTGGGTGTACCAAACGTCACAACGTAATCGGGTGGCTATAAAGGTGCAATACAGGTATCTCCGAAAGTGTCTGCTTGGGTTGTACGAATCGACACTGGATTTGTCACCCGTAAACGGAGAGGTATCTCTGGGCCCACTCGGTAGGACATCATCATAATGTGCACAATGTGACCAAGAGGTTGATCACGGATGATGTGTTACGGAACGAGTAAAGAGACTTGCCGTAACGAGATTGAACAAGGTATCGGGATACCGACGATCGAATCTCGGGCAAGTACAATGCCGCTAGACAAAGGGAATTGTATACGGGATCGATTGAGTCCTTGACATCGTGGTTCATCCGATGAGATCATCGTGGAACATGTGGGAGCCAACATGGGTATCCAGATCCCGCTGTTGGTTATTGACCGGAGAACGTCTCGGTCATGTTCAGATGTCTCCGAACCCGTAGGGTCTACACTTAAGGTTCGGTGACGCTAGGGTTGTATGAATATGAGTATGCAGCAAACCGAATGTTGTTCGGAGTCCCGGATGAGATCCCGGACATCACGAGGAGTTCCATAATGGTCCGGAGGTAAAGATTTATATATGGGAAGTCTTATTTTGGTCGGCGGAAAAGTTTCGCACTTTATCGGTATTGTACCGGGAGTGCCGAAAGGGTCTGCGGGTCCACCGGGGGGGTCCACCTGCCCCGGGGAGCCACATGGGCTGTAGGGGGTGCGCCTTGGCCTATATGGGCCAAGGGCACCAGCCCAATAGGCCCATGCACCAAGGAGACTTGGGGAGGGGAGAGTCCTAAAGGGGGAAGGCACCTCCGAGGTGCCTTGGGGAGGATGGACTCCTCCCCCCCTCTTGGCCGCACCCTTCCTTGGAGGAAGGGGCAGGCTGCCTCCCCTCTCTTGCACCTATATAAAGGGAGGGAAGGGAAGGGGCAGCAACACCCTGAAGCCCTTGGCGCCTCCCCTCTCTGCTACACCTCCTCCTCCTCCTCCCGTAGTTGCTTAGCGAAGCCCTGCCGGAGTTCTGCTGCATCCACCACCACGCCGTCGTGCTACTGGATCATCATCAACCTCTCCTTCCCCTTGCTGGATCAAGAAGGAGGGGACGGCCTCCTTTTCGTTACGTGTGTTGAACGCGGAGGTGCTGTCCGTTCGGCACTAGGTCATCGGTGATCTGAATCACGGCGAGTACGACTCCATCATCCCCGTTCCATTGAACGCTTCCGCACGCGATCTACAAGTGGTATGTAGATGCAATCACTCTCCCATGACTCGTTGCTTAGATGAACTCATAGATGGATCTTGGTGAAACCGTAGGAAAAATTTTAATTTTCTGCAACGTTCCCCAACAAAAAGGGCTTACCGACCGCAATCTCCCCAGCTTGCCGGATCTCCTCACGGGCTGCTCTAGATTCGGACCGCGCTTCTCTCGCCTCTCGCAAGGCCTTCTCAAGATCAGCCGTTTTGGATTTATTCTCCTTCTCAAGGAATTCACAGCGGCTAGCAGCATTTTTTAGTTCGAGCGCCATTGTGGATATTTTCTCCTTGTCTTGGTGCCGAGCAGCCTGTTCGGCATTCAAGTCAGCCGACGCCTTTTCAGCAGCTGCATCACTAAACCGGGCCTGCTCCTTGGCCCGGGCTAGCTCCGATCGAAGAATCTCAACGGCGGCGGCACCATCTGCAGCCATGCATATCCCAGTATACAATTTTCAGCACCATGCTTATCTTACAAACATGTATGTGCATCAACTACTCCGAATACATACCTTGCGACTCGTCAAGACGCCTATTGATTAACGCAATATCATCCCCTGCCACATCAAGCTTCCGCTGCAGCTCGGTAATATCCGTAGTCCAGGCAGTCGTCAGGGGAGAAACAACCCGTGCTACAATTAACCAGATTATTCCCTGAGCATACCTTCTTGATCCTCAGATTACCTCCCATGGGAAGCCAACCCGAGTCTCAGGGGCTACTACCTATACATAGGTGCATTTTGCAAATAAAATACAGTTGAAAGTATTACATCACAAACCTCGAAGCCTCTTAGCAGGCTCATGAAGGCTTCATTCAATCCACTCTTCACGGACAGAATCCTCTCAACCACCGTACCCATCAAGGTACGTTGTTCCTCCGAGGCAGATGCTTTTCGCAGCATATCCCTCAGCATATCTGGCGCCGCCGGGTCTCCGGAAGCCGCTGTAGGAGTACGGCCATCCTTTGAAGGAACCTGTTCACTCTTCTCCAGAGTCATCGCTGGTTGAAAACCGGATAGTCCGGGGCCTTCATTGTTGGCCCCCGAATCCCGGACGATCGGGGGTTCGCCTTCGGGTAATGCCTCCTTCATCCCTCCCGTTGCTAGTTGATCAAGGAAAACCCTTCGAGACGACACTTCGGAGTCGTCCTCCTTATTGGGCGAGGAAGTCGGGGAGGTGTCTCGCTTTCCATCATCTCTGGGAGAAGATCTCCCAAAGAAGAGGATTGCTCAGGAAAACTCTGCGCCGAACTGTAAAGATACACATGTACGTTACATGTCACTTCAGTAACAGGAAAGGAACGGGATGTGATTTAAGCACCCCGGATTCACTTACGGTTTGGTCGAAGTCCTGCCCTCACGGCGGAGCTGTGCAACGGCGTCGCCTCCCAATCCCGAGCCGCCCGAAGATGGCATCTTACCTCTCTTGGGGGTCGGCTCCTCCCAACCTTCAGAGGCGGCCCTTTTGTTCCTATATGGAGAAGGGATGCTTGCTTCTCCTTCGCCTTTGTCTTCGGGCGAAGAAATGTCGATTTCTCCGGACCCGGTGTCTAATTTACCTCCCGAACGAAGGCCATCCCTGGTCTTCCCGCTCTCCACTTTGCCCTCCTCCACCGGCGCCTGGTACGATGCCGGTGCCAGCATCCTTGTTAGCATAGGATCCGTTGAGTCTTCGGGAAGGGGGGCGGGACACCTAATCCGTTCTGCTTTCTTTATCCAGCCCTGGAAAGAGATGGTTTGCTCAGTGTCTTAACACGGGATACCTAATTAGGAAGTGTTCGGCGGACGGGAACTTACCGTGGTATCCGGATGGTTGCAGTCAAGGCTGATGTCTTCAGTAGTATCCGGCCACTGTTTTCGTTTCCCAAAAAATAATTTCCACATCCCTTTGTGTGTAGTGTCGAAGAAGTGTTGAAGTGTCCGTGGCCCTTCAGGATTAAACTCCCACATGCGGAGAGGTCGCCTCTGGCACAGCAAAGTCCGACAAACCAGCATTACTTGAATAACGTTGATAAGATCAACGTCCCTCTCGAGGAGGCTCCGGATGCGGCTCTGTAGAGTCTGTACCTCATCAATTGATCCCCAGTCCAACCCCTTATTAATCCATGATGCGAGCTAAGTCGGAGGGTTGGGTCGAAACGCAGGCGCGGCCGCCCACTTGGAGCCACGGGGCTCGGTGATATAGAACCACTCCCGTTGCCATAAGTCATAGGACTCGGTGAAGGATCCTTTTAGCCAAAGAGCGCTATTAATCTTGCTCACGGTGGCGCCACCACACTCCGCCTGCTTCCCCCCTATCAGCTGCGGCTTCACATTGAAGGTCTTGAGCCACAAGACGAAGTGTGGAGGGATTCGAAGGAAGGCCTCACACGTGACGATAAACACCGAGATAAGAAGAACAGAGTTCAGGGCCAGATCGTGAAAATCCAGCCCGTAGTAGAACATGAGCCCTCGGACAAAAGGATTAAGGGCAAAGCCTAACCCTCGGAGGAAGTGGGATACGAACACGACCCTCTCGCCGGATCTGGGGGTAGGGATAACCTGCCCTTCGGCAGGCAGCCGATGGAGAATTTCTGCGGTCAGATATCTCGCCGCCCTAAGCTTCACAATATCCTCCTCTGTAACACAAGAAGCCACCCATCGACCGGGAAGGCTGGATCCAGACATGACTAAGACTTGTGGTGATCGAAACTTGGGTTTTAGAACTCGATATAGCAAGGGTTGAGGAAGAAGCGAACGTGGAAGAGAGAGAGAGACGGGCGTGTACCCCTTTATAAAGGTTGTGAATATTTAAACGCCTACTCCTGGGCCTTGAAACTTGCCTGTTTCCAAGGAGTCATACCCCAGAGACGGTTGGGTTACCCACATCCGTGTTGATAAGAATCCCTTAATAAGTGGGACACGATCTCGACTTGGATAAGACGTGCCTGTAAGGCCGTGCCTCGAAACCCGGGGCTGCAGGCTAACGACGGGTTTAAAATAATGTCCCGACGGTGACGTGGCGTCATGCTATGAACAGTTGTCGGTAGGTTGGACT
Organism: Aegilops longissima; assembly: GCA_021605205.1. Lineage (NCBI taxonomy): Eukaryota > Viridiplantae > Streptophyta > Magnoliopsida > Poales > Poaceae > Aegilops > Aegilops longissima. Next base: position 613,055,688 of record CM038677.1, on the reverse strand, counting down.
TATAAATTATTGTGCCCTCAGTAGAAGTATACAAAGCTTATGTTACAGGTCCGGACACGTTCAGTACGTCCGAAGACTATCTTGGAGTTTGGAAGGAGGAACCCGCCTTGCAATGCCAAAGATAGATCTATGCGCCGGATACCTTGTCATTGAAGCCAGGTTCAGGGGCTACTGAGGGAGTCCTGGACTAAGGGGTCCTCGGGCGTCCGGCACATTAGCCATGGGCGGATCGATGGGCTGTGAAGATATGAAGACCGAAGACTGCACCCGTGTCCGGATGGGACTCTCCTTGGCGTGGAAGGCAAGCTTGGCGATCAATTATGTAGATTCCCTTATTTGTAACCGACCTTGTGTAACCCTAGATCCTCCCGGTGTCTATATAAACTGGAGGACTTAGTCCGGAGGAGAGCTCATTACCATAGTCATACAGGCTAGACTTTTAGGGTTTAGCCATTACGATCTCGCGGTAGATCAACTCTTGTAATACTCATATTCATCAAGATCAATCAAGCAAGAAGTAGGGTATTACCTCCATATAGAGGGCCCGAACCTGGGTAAACATCGTGTCCCCTGTCTCCTGTTACCATCAACCTAAGACGCACAGTTCGGGACCCCCTACCGAGATCCGCCGGTTTTGACACCAACAGGCCGCGGTGTGCTCCTCAGTTCGGAGGGAGCGCTCCATGTTTCCATTAACTGTGATAACGCCATGGGGTCTGGGCATTTTGAGCTTTAAGTAAGCATAATGCGGGACCGCATTGAAGCGGGCGAAGGAAGTTTGTCCGAGCAGTGCATGATAACCACTGCGGAAGGGGACGATGTCGAAGATCAAGTCTTCGCTTCGGAAGTTATCCGATGAACTGAAGACTACTTCCAATGTTATTGAGCCCGTGCAACGGGCTTCTACACCGGGTATCACTCCTTTAAAGGTGGTGTTAGTAGGCTTGATTCTTGATGGGTCGATACCCATTTTGCAGACCGTGTCTTGACAAATCAAGTTAAGACTGCTGCCGCCGTCCATGAGGACTCTAGTGAGATGGTATCCGTCGATGATTGGATCGACGACCAGAGCTGTCGAACCTCCATGATGGATACTGGTCCGGTGGTTCCTACGACCAAAGGTGATCAGACAAGCCGACCACGGATTGAATTTAGGGGCGACAGGCTCTACAGCATAGACGTACCTTAGCGAGCGTTTGCGCTCCCTCTTGGGGATATGCGTTACGTAGATCATGTTCACTGTTTTCACCTCAGTGGGAAATTTGTTTTGCCCCCCTGTGTTCGGTGGGCGGGGATCTTCATCGTCCTCGCTTGGCGGTCCTTTCCCCTTATGTTTGGTGTTTAACATACTGGCTTGTTTAAAGACCCAACAATTTCTGTTGGAGTGGTTGGCAGGCTTATCAGGGGTGCCATGAATCTGGCAAGGCTGATCGAGTATTTTGTCCAAGCTGGATGGACCATCTTTATTTCCTTTAAATAGCTTCTTCCGCTGACTGGATTTAGCGCCACTGAATCCGGCGTTGACCGCCGTGTCTTCGGTATCTTCATTGTTGCTTCGACACTTGTGTTTGTTGCGTCGTGGCCTGCCGTTGCCGTCTCTGGCTTCGGAGGTTCCTGGGTCGCTGGTACTATTGCTTCTACGAGCTAACCAGTTGTCTTCTCCCGCGCAAAAGTGGGTCATTAGTGCGGTAAGGGCTGCCATGGACTTCGGTTTTCTTGGCCGAGGTGTCAGGCGAGCCATTTGTCACGGACGCTATGTTTAAAGGCTGTGAAGGCTTCGGCATCCGGATAGTCGATAATTTGGTTCTTTTTAATTAAGAACCTAGTCCAGAGTTTACGGGCTGACTCTCCGGGTTGCTGGTGTTGGGGAACGTAGTAATTTCAAAAAATTCCTATGCACACGCAAGATCATGGTGATGCATAGCAACGAGAGGGGAGAGTGTTGTCCACGTACTCTCGGACCGAAAGCGGAAGCGTTAGCACAACACTGTTGATGTAGTCGTATGTCTTCACGATTCGACCGATCCAAAACCGAACATACGACACCTCCGAGTTCAACACACGTTTAACTCGATGACGTCCCGCGAACTCTGATCCAGCAGAGCTTCATGAGAGAGTTCCGTCAGCACGATGGCGTGATGACGGTGATGATGTTTCTACCGACGCAGGGCTTCGCCTAAGCACCGCTACGACATGACCGAGGTGAAATATGGTGGAGGGGGGCACCGCACACGGCTGGGAGAGATCAACAGGTCAACTTGTGTGTCTAGAGGTGCCCATGCCCTCGTATATAAAGGAGCAAGAGGGAGGCCGGCCGGCCCCTTGTGGGCGCGCCAGGAGGAGGAGTCCTCCTCCTACTAGGAGTAGGACTCCCCTCTTTCCTACTCCTACTACGAGGGGGAAAGGAAGGGGGAAAAGGGAGAAGGAAAGGGGGGCACCGCCCCCCTCTCCTAGTCCAATTCGGACCAGAGGGGGAGGGGCGCGCGGCTGATGTCTACTACACAACCTTCTTCTTGTAGACGTTGTTGGGCCTCCAAGTGCAGAGGTTTGTAGGACAGTAGAAAATTTCCCTCAAGTGGATGACCTAAGGTTTATCAATCCGTGGGAGGCGTAGGATGAAGATGGTCTCTCTCAAGCAACCCTGCAACCAAATAACAAAGAGTCTCTTGTGTCCCCAACACACTCAATACAATGGTAAATTGTATATGTGCACTAGTTCGGCGAAGAGATGGTGATACAAGTGCAATATGGATGGTAGATATAGGTTTTTGTAGTCTGAAAAAATAAAAACAGCAAGGTAACTAAAGATAAAAGTGAGCGTAAACGGTATTGCAATGCTAGGAAACAAGGCCTAGGGTTCATACTTTCACTAGTGCAAGTTCTCTCAACAATAATAAAATAGATAGATCATATAACAAGCCCTCAACATGCAACAAAGAGTCACTCCAAAGCCACTAATAGCGGAGAAAAAACGTAGAGATTATGGTAGGCTACGAAACCACCTCAAAGTTATTCTCTCGGATCGATCTATTAAAGAGTTCGTACTAGAATAACAAGTTAAGACACAAATCAACCGAAACCCTAATGTCACCTAGATACTCCATTGTCACCTCAAGTATCCGTGGGCATGATTATACGATATGCATCACACAATCTCAATTCATCTACTCAAACCAACACATAGAACCTCAAAGAGTGTCCCAAAGTTTCTACCGGAGAATCACGACGAAAACGTGTGCCAACCCCTATGCATAGGTTCATGGGTGGAACCCGCAAGTTGATCACCAAAACATACATCAAGTGGCACGTGATATCCCATTGTCACCACAGATACGCACGGCAAGACATACATCAAGTGTTCTCAAATCTTTATAGACTCAATCCGATAAGATTACTTCAAGGGGAAAACTCAATTCATTACAAGAGAGTAGAGGGGGAGAAGAAACATAAGATCCGACTATAATAGCAAAGCTCGTGATACATCAAGATCGTGCCAAATCAAGAACACGAGAGAGAGAGGTCAAACACATAGCTACTGGTACATACCCTCAGCCTCGAGGGTGAACTACTCCCTCCTCGTCATGGAGAGCGCTGGGATGATGAAGATGGCCACCGGTGAGGGTTCCCCCCTCCGGCAGGGTGCCGGAACAGGGTCTCGATTGGTTTTTGGTGGCTCTGGAGGTTTTGCGGCGGCAGAACTCCCGATCTAATCTCTGTTCTGGAAGTTTTACGATACGTAGGTATATATGGGTGCAGGGGGTACGTCGGTGGAGCTTCGGGGGGCCCACGAGGCGGGGCGCGCCTAGGGGGTGGGCGCCCCCACCCTCGTGGCCAGCTCCCGTATCTTCGACGTAGAGTCCAAGTCTATCCGGTGGCTTTCCTTCCAAAATAACTTCTCCAGCTTGATTTCGCCCGTTTCAACTCCGTCGATATTCCTTTTCCTCAAACACTGAAATAGGCATAAAACAACAAATCAGGGCTGGGCCTCCGGTTAATAGGTTAGTCCCAAAAGTAATATAAAAGTGGAAAATAAAGCCCAATATTGCCCAAAACAGTAGATAATATAGCATGGAGCAATCAAAAATTATAGATACGTTGGAGACGTATCAAGCATCCCCAAGCTTAATTCCTGCTCGTCCTCGAGTAGGTAAATGATAAAAAAGATAATTTTTGATGTGGAATGCTAGTTAGCATAATTTCAATGTAATTCTTCTTACTTGTGATATGAATATTCAGATCCGAAAGATTCAAGACAAAAGTTCATATTGACATAAAAATAATAATACTTCAAGCATACTAACAAAGCAATTATGTCTTCTCAAAATAACATGGCCAAAGAAAGTTATCCCTACAAAATCATATAGTCTGGCTATGCTCTATCTTCACCACACAAAGTATTTAAATCATGCACAACCCCGATGACAAGCCAAGCAATTGTTTCATACTTTAACATTTTCAAAACTTTTTCGATCTTCACGCAATACATGAGCGTGAGCCATGGATATAGCACTAAATGTGGAATAGAATGGTGGTTGTGGAGAAGACAAAAAGAGGGGAAGATAGTCTCACGTCAACTAGGCGTATCAATGGGCTATGGAGATGCCCATCAATAGATATCAATGTGAGTGAGTAGGGATTGCCATGCGACGGATGCACTAGAGCTATAAGCATATGAAAGCTCAACAAAATAAACTAAGTGGGTGTGCATCCAACTCGCTTGCTCATGCAGACCTAGGGCATTTTGAGGAAGCCCATCATTAGAATATACAAGACAAGTTCTATAATGAAAAATTCCCACTAGTATATGAAAGTGACAAAATGAGAGACTCTCTATCATGAAGATCATGGTGCTACTTTGAAGCACAAGTGTGGTAGAAGGATAGTAACATTGTTCCTTCTCTCTTTTTCTCTCATTTTTTTTATTTTTTTTATTTGGGCCTTTTCTCTTTTTTTATGGCCCCTTTTCTCTCTCTTTTTTTATTTTATTTTTATTTTTTTCGTCCAGAGTCTCATCCCGACTTGTGGGGGAATCATAGTCTCCATCATCCTTTCCTCACTGGGACAATGCTCTAATGATGATGATCATCACACTTTTATTTACTTACAACTCAAGAATTAAAACTCGATACTTAGAACAAAATATGACTCTATATGAATGCCTCCGTCGGTGTACCGGGATGTGCAATGACTCATGAGTGACATGTACGAAAGAATTATGAACGGTGGCTTTGCCACAAATACAATGTCAACTACATGATCATGCTAGCAATATGACAATGATGGAGCGTGTCATAATAAACGGAACGGTGGAAAGTTGCATGGCAATATATCTCGGAATGGCTATGGAAATGCCATGATAGGTAGGTATGGTGGCTGTTTTGAGGAAGGTATATGGTGGGTGTATGATACCGGCGAAAGGTGCGCGGTATTAGAGAGGCTAGCAATGGTGGAAGGCCGAGAGTGCGTATAATCCATGGACTCAATATTAGTCATAAATAACTCATATACTTATTGCAAAAATCTAGAAGTTATCAAAGCAAAGTATTACACGCATGCTCCTAGGGGGATAGATTGATAGGAAAAGACCATCGCTCATCCCCGACCGCCACTCATAAGGAAGACAATCAATAAATAAATCATGCTCCGACTTCATCACATAACGGTTCACCATACGTGCATGCTATGGGAATCACAAACTTTAACGTAAGTATTTCTCAAATTCACAACTACTCAACTAGCATGACTTTGATATTATCACCTCCATATCTCACAACAATTGTCAAGCATCAAACTTCTCTTAGTATTCAACACACTCATAAGAAAGTTTTTACTAGTCTTGAATACCTAGCATATTAGGATTAAGCACATTACCATGCTATTTAAGACTCTCAAAATAATATAAGTGAAGCATGAGAGTTCATATATTTCTTCAAAATATAACCACCGCCGTGCTCTAAAATATATAAGTGAAGTACTAGAGCAAATGACAAACTACTCCAAAAGATATAAGTGAAGATCAATGAGTAGTCGAATAATTATGCAACTATGTGAAGACTCTTTAACATTAAGGAGTTTCAGATCTTGGTATTTTATTCAAACATCAAGAAAAGCTAAAAAAATGACATTGCAAGGATAGCACAACTCATGTGAAGAAGCAAAAACTTAGGCTCAACCGATACTAACCGATAGTTGTTGAAGAAGAAAGGTGGGATGCCTAACGGGGCATCCCCAAGCTTAGATGCTTGAGACTTCTTGAAATATTATCTTGAACTTTTGTGTCTCCTTAGTTCCTCTCATATCATGGTTTCTCTTATTTCTCAAAAGCTTCATCCACAACAAACTCAACAAGAACTCGTGAGATAGGTTAGTATAAACCAACGCAAAACATTATCATTTTATACTGTAAAAAATCACTAAAAATTATTATTCAACATTGAATACTAAATGCATCTGCATATTTAATACTCCTATCCTCAAATAGAATCCTTAAACAAGCAAACATATGCAAACAATGCAACAATAACAGCAATCTGCCAAAACAGTATAGTCTGAAAAAGAATGCAAGATTAATCATACTTCCCTAACTCCAAATATTATGAACTAAAATTCCCACTGTAATAAATTTATCAGAGCTTCTTATGCAAAAGGTTTCAACATTTTATCACATTCTGACTTTTCTAAGGAATTTTTTCAACAGCGGTAAACTTTCTGTTTTCAAACAGCAACATGCATACTTGCAAAATAAGCATGGCAAAGGCTATCCTTGACATTTTTATTGAAACTAGATATGCAAAACATTATTCTAAGTAAAAGCAAGCAAATACTAACAAAATAAAATGACGCTCCAAGCAAAACACATATCATGTGGCGAATAAAAATATAGCTCCAAGTAAAGTTACCGTTGAACGAAGACGAAAGAGGGGATGCCATCCGGGGCATCCCCAAGCTTAGGCTCTTGGTTATCCTTGAATATTACCTTGGGGTGCCTTGGGCATCCCCAGGCTTAGGCTCTTGTCACTCCTTATTCCATAGTCCATCGAATCTTTACCCAAAACTTGAAAACTTCACAACACAAAACTTAACAGAAAACTCGTGAGCTCCGTTAGCGAAAGAAAACAAAACACAACTTCAAGGTACTGTAATGAACTCATTATTTATTTATATTGGTGTTTAACCTACTGTATTCCAACTTCTCTATGGCTTATTATCTATTTTACTAGCCATAGATTCATCAAAATAAGCAAACAACACAATGAAAACAGAATCTGTCAAAAACAGAACAGTCTGTAGTAATCTGTAACTAACGCAAACTTCTGGAACTCCAAAAATTCTAAAATAAATTGTTAGACATGAGGAATTTGTCTAGTAATCATCTTCAAGAAGAATCAACTAAATAGCACTCTCCAGTAAAAAGTTTTAGCTAATCTCGTGAGCGCTAAAGTTTCTGTTTTTTACAGCATGATCATAAAGACTTCACCCAAGTCTTCCCAAAGGTTCTACTTGGCACAAACACTAATTAAAACATAAAACCACATCTAAACAGAAGCTAGATGGATTATTTATTACTAAACAGAACCAAAGAGCAAGAAACTAAAATAAAATTGGGTTGCCTCCCAACAAGCGCTATCGTTTAACGCCCCTAGCTAGGCATGATGATTTCAATGATGCTCACATAAAAGATAAGAATTGAAACATAAAGAGAGCATCATGAAGAATATGACTAGCACATTTAAGTCTAACCCACTTCCTATGCATAGGGATTTTGTGATCAAATAACTTATGGGAACAATAATCAACTTGCATAGGAAGGTAAAACAAGCATAACTTCAAAACTTTAAGCGCATAGAGAGGAAACTTGATATTATTGCAATTCCTACAAGCATATGTTCCTCCCTCATAATAATTTTCAGTAGCATAATGAATGAATTCAACAATATAACCAGCACCTAAAGCATTATTTTCATGATCTACAAGCATAGAAATTTTACTACTCTCCACATAAGCAAAATTCTTCTCATGAATGATAGTGGGAGCAAACTCAACAAAATTGCTATCATGTGATTGAAAATTAAGATCAAGATGACAAGTTTCATGGTTATCATTATTCTTTATAGCATACGTGTCATCACAATAATCATCATAGATAGGAGGGATGCTTTCATCATAGTAAATTTGCTCATCGAAGCTTGGGGGACGAAAAATATCATCTTCATCAAACATAGCTTCCCCAAGATTGTGGCTTTGCATATCATTAGCATCATGGATATTCAAGGAATTCATACTAACAACATTGCAATCATGCTCATCATTCACATATTTAGTGCAAAATATTTTAATGCATTCTTCTTCTAACACTTTGGCACAATTTTCCTTCCCATCATACTCACGAAAGATATTAAAAAGGTGAAGCGTATGAGACAAACTTAATTCCATTTTTTTGTAATTTTCTTTTATAAACTAGACTAGTGCTAAAACAAGAAACAAAAAGTTTCGATTGCAAGATCTAAAGATATACCTTCACTTACCTAGCCTCCCCGACAACGGCGCCAGAAAAGAGCTTGATGTCTACTACACAACCTTCTTCTTGTAGACGTTGTTGGGCCTCCAAGTGCAGAGGTTTGTAGGACAGTAGCAAATTTCCCTCAAGTGGATGACTAAGGTTTATCAATCTGTGGGAGGCGTAGGATGAAGATGGTCTCTCTCAAGCAACCCTGCAACCAAATAACAAAGAGTCTCTTGTGTCCCCAACACACCCAATACAATGGTAAATTGTATAGGTGCACTAGTTCGGCGAAGATATGGTGATACAAGTGAAATATGGATGGTAGATATAGGTTTTTGTAATCTGAAAATATAAAAACAGCAAGGTAACTAAAGATAAAAGTGAGCGTAAACGGTATTGCAATGCTAGGAAACAAGGCCTAGGGTTCATACTTTCACTAGTGCAAGTTCTCTCAACAATAATAACATAGATAGATCATATAACAAGCCCTCAACATGCAACAAAGAGTCACTCCAAAGCCACTAATAGCGGAGAACAAACGTAGAGATTATGGTAGGGTACGAAACCACCTCAAAGTTATTCTTTCGGATCGATCTATTAAAGAGTTCGTACTAGAATAACACCTTAAGACACAAATCAACCAAAACCCTAATGTCACCTAGATACTCCATTGTCACGTCAAGTATCCGTGGGCATGATTATACGATATGCATCACACAATCTCAATTCATCTACTCAAACCAACACATAGAACCTCAAAGAGTGTCCCAAAGTTTCTACCGGATAATCACGACGAGAACGTGTGCCAACCCCTATGCATAGGTTCATGGGTGGAACCCGCAAGTTGATCACCAAAACATACATCAAGTGGCACGTGATATCCCATTGTCACCACAGATACGCACGGCAAGACATACATCAAGTGTTCTCAAATCTTTAAAGACTCAATCCGATAAGATTACTTCAAGGGGAAAACTCAATTCATTACAAGAGAGTAGAGGGGGAGAAGAAACATAAGATCCGACTATAATAACAAAGCTCGCGATACATCAAGATCGTGCCAAATCAAGAACACGAGAGAGAGAGGTCAAACACATAGCTACTGGTACATACCCTCAGCCCCGAGGGTGAACTACTCCCTCCTCGTCATGGAGAGTGCCGGGATGATGAATATGGCCACCGGTGAGGGTTCCCCTCTCCGGCAGGGTGCCGGAACAGGGTCCCGATTGGTTTTTGGTGGCTCTGGAGGTTTTGCGGCGGCGAAACTCCCGATCTAATCTCTGTTCTGGAAGTTTTAAGATACGTAGGTATATATGGGTGCAGGGGTACGTCGGTGGAGCTTCGGGGGCCCCACGAGGCAGGGGGCGCGCCCTAGGGGGGTGGGCGCGCCCCCCACCCTCGTGGCCAGCTCCTGTATCTTCTGACGTAGAGTCCAAGTCTATCCGGTGGCTTTCCTTCCAAAAATAACTTCTCCAGTTGATTTCGTTCCGTTTCAACTCCGTCTAATATTCCTTTTCCTCGAAACACTAAAATAGGCATAAAACAGCAAATCTGGGATGGGCCTCCGGTTAGTAGGTTAGTCCCAAAAGTAATATAAAAGTGGAAAATAAAGCCCAATATTGCCCAAAACAGTAGATAATATAGCATGGAGCAATCAAAAATTATAGATACGTTGGAGACGTATTAGCGGCCTGCCCTAGGCCAGCCCTCTCTCTCTCAACTAAGGCCCATAAGGCCCATTATTTCTCCCGGAGGGGGGGGGGGGTGGTTCCGGTGACCCTCCGGCACTCCGGTTTTCTCCGAAACCACTCGGAACACTTCCGGTGTCCGAATATAGTCGTCCAATATATCGATCTTTACGTCTCGACCATTTCAAGACTCCTCGTCATGTCCCTGATCTCATCCGGGACTCCAAACTACCTTCGGTACATCAAAACACATAAACTCATAATATCGATCGTCACCGAACGTTAAGCGTGCGGACCCTACGGGTTCGAGAACTATGTAGACATGACTGAGACACATTTCCGGTCAATAACCAATGGCAGAACCTGGATGCTCATATTGTTCCCACATATTCTTCAAAGATCTTTATCGGTCAAATTGCATAACAACATACGTTGTTCCCTTTGTCATCGGTATGTTACTTGCCCGAGATTCGATCGTCGGTATCTCAATACCTAGCTCAATCTCGTTACCGGCAAGTCTCTTTACTCATTCTTTAATGCATCATCCCGCAACTAACTCATTAGTCACATTGCTTACAAGGCTTATAGTGATGTGCATTACCGAGAGGGTCCAGAGATACCTCTCCGACAATCGGAGTGACAAATCCTAACTCGATCTATGCCAACTTAACAAGTACCATCAGAGACACCTGTAGAGCACCTTTATAATCACCCAGTTACGTTGTGACGTTTGGTAGCACACAAAGTGTTCTTCCGGTAATCGGGAGTTGCGTATCTCATAGTCATAGGAACATGTATAAGTCATGAAGAAAGCAATAGCAGTAAACTAAAACGATCAAGTGCTAAGCTAACAGAATGGGACAAGTCAATCACATCATTCTCCTAATGATGTGATCCCGTTTATCAAATGACAACTCATGTCTATGGTTAGGAAACTTAACCATCTTTGATCAACGAGCTAGTCAAGTAGAGGCATACTAGTGACACTCCGTTTGTCTATGTATTCACACATGTATTATGTTTCCGGTTAATACAGTTCTAGCATGAATAATAAACATTTATCATGAAATAAGGAAATAAATAATAACTTTATTATTGCCTCTAGGGCATATTTCCTTCAGTCTCCCACTTGCACTAGAGTCAATAATCTAGTTCATATCGCCATGTGATTTAACACCCATAGTTCACATCACCATGTGATTAATATCCATAGTTCACATCGTTATGTGACCAACACCCAAAGGGTTTACTAGAGTCAATAATCTAGTTCACATCGCCATGTGATTTAACACCCAAAGAGTACTAAGGTGTGATCATGTTTTGCTTGTGAGAGAAGTTTAGTCAACGGGTCTGCCAAATTCAGATCCGTATGTATTTTGCAAATTTCTATGTCAACAATGCTCTGCACAGAGCTGCTCTAGCTAATTGCTCCCACTTTCAATATGTATCCAGATTGAGATTTAGAGTCATCCGGATCAGTGCCAAAACTTGCATCGACGTAACCCTTTACGATGAACCTTTTTGTCACCTCCATAACCGAGAAACATATCCTTATTCCACTAAGGATAATTTTGACCAATGTCCAGTGATCTACTCTTAGATCACTATTGTACTCCCTTGCCAAACTCAGGGTAGGGTATACAATAGGTCTGGTACACAGCATGGCATACTTTAGAGAACCTATGGCTGAGGCATAGGGAATGACTTTCATTCTCTCTCTATCTTCTGCCGCGGTCGGGTTTTGAGTCTTACTCAACTTCACACCTTGCAACACAACCAAGAACTCTTTCTTTGACTATTCCATTTTGAACTACTTCAAAAACTTGTCAAGGTATGTACTCATTGAAAAAACTTATCAAGCATTCTTGATCTATCTCTATATATCTTGATGCTCAATGTGTAAGCAGCTTCATCGAGGTCTTTCTTTGAAAAACTCCTTCCAAACACTCCTTTTATGCTTTCCAGAAAAATTCTACATCATTTCCGATCAACAATATGTCATTCACATATACTTATCAGAAAGGCTGTAGTGCTCCCACTCACTTTCTTGTAAATACAGGCTTCACCGCAAGTCTGTATAAAACTATATGCTTTGATCAACTCATCAAAGCGTATATTCCAACTCCGAGATGCTTGCACCAGTCCATAGATGGATCGCTGGAGCTTGCACATTTTATTAGCACCTTTAGGATTGACAAAACCTTCTGGTTGCATCATATACAACTCTTCTTTAATAAATCCATTAAGGATTGCTGTTTTGTTATCCATTTGCCAGATTTCATAAAATGCGGCAGTTGCTAACATGATTCGGACAGACTTAAGCATCGATATGAGTGAGAAAATCTCATCGTAGACAACACCTTGAACTTGTCAAAAACCTTTTGCGACAATCGAGCTTTGTAGATAGTAACACTACTATCAACATCCGTCTTCCTCTTGAAGATCCATTTATTCTTAATGGCTCACCGATCATCGGGCAAGTCAATCAAAGTCCATACTTTGTTCTCATACATGGATCCTATCTCAGATTTCATGGCCTCAAGCCATTTTGCAGAATCTGGGCTCACCATCGCTTCTTCATAGTTCGTAGGTTCGCCTTGGTCTAGTAACATGACCTCCAGAATAGGATTACCGTACCACTCTGGTGCGGATCTTACTCTGATTGACCTACGAGGTTCGGTAGTAACTTGATCTGAAGTTATATGATCATCATTAGCTTCCTCACTAATTGGTGTAGGAGTCACAGAAACAGATTTCGTGATGAACTACTTTCAATAAGGGAGCAGGTACAGCTTACCTCATCAAGTTCTACTTTCCTCCCACTCACTTCTTTCGAGAGAAACTCCTTCTCTAGAAAGGATCCATTCTTAGCAACGAATGTCTTGCCTTCCGATTTGTGATAGAAGGTGTACCCAACAGTTTCCTTTGGGTATCCTATGAAGACACATTTCTCTGATTTGGGTTCGAGCTTATCAGGTTGAAGCTTTTTCACATAAGCATCGCAGCCCCAAACTTTAAGAAACGACAACTTTGGTTTCTTGCCAAACCATAGTTCATAAGGCGTCGCCTCAACAGATTTCGATGGTGCCCTATTTAACGTGAATGCAGCCATCTCTAAAGCATAACCCCAAAATGATAGCGGTAAATCAGTAAGAGACATCATAGATCGCACTATATCTAGTAAAGTACGACTACGGCGTTCGGACACACCATTACACTGTGGTGTTCCGGGTGGCGTGAGTTGCGAAACTATTCCGCATTGTTTCAAATGTAGACCAAACTCGTAACTCAAATATTCTCCTCCACGATCAGATCGTAGAAACTTTATTTTCTTGTTACGATGATTTTCCACTTCACTCTGAAATTCTTTGAACTTTTCAAATGTTTCAAACTTATGTTTCATTAAGTAGATATACCCATATCTGCTTAAATCATCTGTGAAGGTGAGAAAATAATGATACCCGCTGCGAGCCTCAATATTCATCGGACCACATACATCAGTATGTATGATTTCCAACAAATCTGTTGCTCGCTCCATTGTTCCGGAGAACGGCGTTTTAGTCATCTTGCCCATAAGGCATGGTTCGCAAGTATCAAGTGATTCCAAAAGTCCATCAGTATGGAGTTTCTTCATGCGCTTTACACCAATATGACCCAAACGGCAGTGCCACAAATAAGTTGCACTATCATTATCAACTCTACATCTTTTGGCTTCAACATTATGAATATGTGTATCACTACTATCGAGATTTAACAAAAATAGACCACTCTTCAAGGGTGCATGACCATAAAAGATATTACTCATATAAATAGAACAACCATTATTATCAGATTTAAATGAATAACCGTCTTGCATCAAACAAGATCCAGATATAATGTTCATGCTCAACGCTGGCACCAAATAACAATTATTTAGGTCTAAAACTAATCCCGAAGGTAGATCTAGAGGTAGCGTGCCTACGGCGATCACATCGACTTTGGAACCATTTCCCACGCCGCATCTTACCTCGTCCTTAGCCGATCTTAAGCTAATCTGTAGTCCCTGCTTTGAGTTGCAAATATTAGCAATGTAACCAGATATCAAATACCAGTGCTCTGCGAGCTCTAGTAAGGTACACATCAATAACATGTATATCACATATACCTTTGTTCACCTTGCCATCCTTCTTATCCACCAAATACTTGGGGTAGTTCCGCTTCCAGTGACCAGTCTGCTTGCAGTAGAAGCACTCAGTTTCAGGCTTAGGTCCAGACTTGGGTTTCTTCTCTTGAGCAGCAACTTGTTTGCCGTTCTTCTTGAAGTTCTGCTTCTTCTTCCCTTTACCCTTTTTCTTGAAACTGGTGGTCTTGTTGACCATCAACACTTGATGCTCCTTCTTGATTTCTACATCCACAGCCTTTAGCATTGCGAAGAGCTCGGGAATTGTCTTATCCATCCCTTGCATATTATAGTTCATCACAAAGCTCTTGTAGCTTGGTGGCAGTGATTGAAAAATTCTGTCAATGACACTATCATCCGAAAGATTAACTCCCAGTTGAATCAAGTGATTGTTATACCCAGACATTTTGAGTATATGTTCACCGACAGAACTATTCTCCTCCATTTTGCAGCTGTATAACTTATTGGAGACTTCATATCTCTCAATCCGGGCATTTGCTTGAAATATTAACTTCAACTCCTGGAACATCTCATATGCTCCATGATGTTCAAAACGTTGTTGAAGTCCCGGCTCTAAGTCGTAAAGCATGGCATACTGAACTATCGAGTAGTCATCAGCTTTGCTCTGCCAGACGTTCTTAACGTCGTCAGTTGCATCTGCAGCAGGCCTGGCACCCAGCGGTGCTTCCAGGACATAATTCTTCTATGCAGCAATGAGGATAATCCTCAAGTTACGGACCCAGTCCGTGTAATTGCTACTAACATCTTTCAACTTATATTTCTCTAGGAACATATAAAAAATAAACGGGGAGCTACATCGCGAGCTATTGATCTACAACATAGTTATGCAAATACTATCAGGACTAAGTACATGATAAATTAAAGTTCAATTAATCATATTACTTAAGAACTCCCACTTAGATAGACATCTCTCTTATCATCTAAGTGATCACGTGATCCAAATCAACTAAACCATAACCGATCATCACATGAAATTGAGTAGTTTTCAATGGTGAACATCACTATGTTGATCATATCTACTATATGATTCACGCTCGACCTTTCGGTCTCCGGTGTTCCGAGGCCATATCTGCATATGCTAGTGAAAGTGCGTTATATCGACTAGAGGGGGGTGAATAGGCGATTTTATGAATTCTTCAACGAGGAATTTGCGGTGAGGAAATTCCTTAGCTAAGAACTACTTGCAGCGAATAAGTACTCGAAGTAAGCATAACAGAATACACGCATAGTTATCATGATGAAATGAAAACAATCACAGAGTACGTAAAGCGTAATCACAGGATAACACAAGATGAAGACAAACAGATCAAGAAATTGAACTGAGGAATTGAGAAAGTCTTCACCAAAGTCTTCAAACACAGATATGAACAAACACTCAACACAAGAATGAGGAAATGGAAGGGTTGAGGAATTAGAACCAGTTAGGTTGGTGAAGACAATGATTTGGTAGACCAGTTCCAACTGCTGTCTCGGTTGTACGTCTGTTGGAGCGGCCGAGTATTTAAACTCGAGGACACACAGTCCGGACACCCGATCATCGAAAGCACGCAGCTCAGGACACCAAGTCCTCACCGTATTCTCCTTGAACTAAGGTCACACAGACCTCGTCCAATCACTCGTGGTAAGTCTTCAGGCGACTTCCAAACCTTCACAGACTAGGTCACTCGGCGATCCACAATTCCTCTTGGATGCTCTAGACCATGACGCCTAACCGTCTGGAAGAAGCACAGTCTTCAAAGGTAACAAGCGTCGGATCCACGCAGGATCAATTTCTTCAGTGATGCTCAATCACTTTGGGTTTGTAGGGGTTTGGTTTTTGGGTTGTTCCTCACTTGATGATTTTCGCTCAAAGTCCTCAGAGGATGGGTTGCTCTCAAATGACAAGTGTCAAGTTCTCTCGGAGCAGCCAACCAGCTAGTGGTTGTAGGGGGTGGCTATTTATAGCCTAGGGAGCAGCCCGACATGATAAGACATAAATTCCCTTCAATGATATGACCGTTAGGTGGATAAGAGATTTTGGGACAGGTGGCCAAGAAGACAAGAACGGTCGGAAATTTGAATATCAAATTCCTCGGGGCTATCATGTTCCTCATCGTAGGCAATCCGATGGCGAATTCCTAACTCCTCGGTCGAAACAAATTCTCGGCGACTAGAAGAACTTCGTCTCATCACATCAAGAAATTGACTGAAGCTGTATGAGATTTCCAAAGGCTTCACTCAAGGATTGGTAGGTGTAGGATTTTGAGTTGAGCATCACATGGAAATTTTTCCTTAGTATTTCCTCGACCCCTTTAACAATGACGGTGTTTCCTATGACTCAAGAAAGAGAAAACGAAACTACGAAAACAAAAGTCTTCACGCTTCATGTTCCTCGAATGAATACCAAGTCTTCAAGGTCACACCAATTTCTTCACTTTCAAAGTCTTCAGAATATCAAAGTCTTCAGTCGAAGAACTTCATTTTAAGGGGTCGACTTTCTCTGTAAATATCAAACTCCTCATAGACTTATAGACCTGTGTACACTCACAAACACATTAGTTCCTTAACCTATAAGTCTTCAATCCACCAAAATCACTAAGGGGCACTAGATGCACTTACAATCTCCCCCTTTTTGGTGATTGATGACAATATAGGTTAAGTTTTCAACGGGGATAAACATATGAAGTGTAAATACTGATATTGAGGAATTTGATTTGCAAGATATAGAAGAACTCCCCCTGAAAATGTGCATAGTGAGGAATTTGCTTTTGAGGCAATGCACATTTGAAGAATTGAATCATGGAGATCTCCCCCTATATCTTGTAATTCATACACGCATTTGACATATAATATGAAGAATTTGAAATGCATGATGAAATATGGTGCTTGATGTTATGCAAAGTAACGCATCAAGAGTATCAGAGCCCAAATCAATTTGCTATGAAGATTTTCAAGGAGCTTAAGAGAATCAGAGCATAGTGCAGAGCATAATGCATCAAAAGTATCAAAGCACCATCGGGTTTAAGATTACAACTCGATCCAATAAAAGGTTCAGAAGAACGAGAGTTGTAACTTAACAAGAATAAAATTAATGTATATAGACAATAAACTAGACCCGCTTGAAGACTAACTCAAATTTCTCCCCCTTTGTCATCAAATGACCAAAAGGATCGAAACTGAGGACTAACGCTCCTGAAGAATTTCAAGTTGAAGACGGAGCGCCAGCATTGTTGGGGTTGTTTGTTGAAGTAGGACCAGCCGCGGTGTCTTCCAAGTCTTCATTTTCATCAGTGTCGCGAGATGAAGAATAGGAGCTGGCCATCAAGGAAGGAACTTTGACCTTCTTGAATTTCTTCGGAGGAGGTGCAGACCAGTCAAATTCTTCCTTGAGTCCTATGGACGCCGATTCTTCTTCACTTGTGAGACACGTGAAAGAATAGCCAGTGCGCTTGAAGGTTTCATGGAGGTAGTAGTGGTTTTTCCTCACTACATTGTGTGTTGAGGTCATGTTGTGAAGAAAAGTGCCAAACTGACGTTTGACCCATTTATGATTACGATCAACCTTCTAATGAAGACTGAGGAGTAACTCACGATCACCATCACCACAGGTGCGATAGCTTGAGGACTTTGCTTGACCGAGGTATTTGCGGTGAGTCATGTGTGGCGAGTCATCATTGGTGGAGTAGGATGCTGCTTGCTAAACTGTCCATCCATGGACGAATGCCTTCATCGATCACAGCAGTAGCCTTGCCCTTGTCATCATCTGAGGTAAATGTCCGCTTGAGGACTTCAATCGGAGGCAAGTAGCTGCGATGGTTCAAAGTATCAGCCTTGTAATTGAGTGAAGACCTTGACCTGATGAGTCTCATAATCCAAGGCGCATAAGGCTTCAGCTCAAATGGTGACATAGCTATGTTTGCCAGAGTCCTCATGAAGAAATCATGGAAGTTGACGGGAACGCCATGGATGATGTTGAAAAGCATATTCTTCATGATGCCAACGACTTCTTCATCGTTCGAGTCGTGGCCTTTGATAGGACTCATTGTCTTCGTCAGAATCCGATAGACAGTCCGAGGCACATATAATAATTCCTTGACGAGGAATTTGGTTCTTGGGGCCTGCCTTGGCTTCAAAGGCTTCATCAGCACTTGCATATAGTGATTTGAAAGTTCTTTTTCGTCGTAGATACGACGTGCACCATCAAGTGGAGGATCGAGTGGTAGGGCACGAAGCAATTCATTGTTTGGTGCCTTGTAGTGAGTATTTTCAGTCATCCAATCTAAGACCCATGAGTTCACGCCTTCAAAGATCTCCGGTGATGTGCAGCGTTGCATAAAATCAAGAATTAGTTCTTCATTCCAATACGATATCGGTGCAGAAATTTAGAAGTCCCGCGTCGTGAAGAACACCGAGGATCGGCTCAAAGCTCGGCAGCGACTCCATATCCACATGAGGAATATGAGCATGATCAAGATTTTATCCTTGTTGAAGAGCACCGAGGAATAGAAGTTGGCTTGGTGGCAGTCCGTAAACGCCTCTTCCTAATGCGAGCGAATCATATGGATTATAATCAGTGAAGAACACGTGCTCGGCAAAGAAATCTTCAGCCTTGAACTTTTGCTTGCTTGAGAACGGATTCTTTTGCTTGGGCAGAGGGGTGTCAGTGAGTTGCATCACCACCTCAGGAATCGTAAGTTCAGGTTCTTCAGGCTGAGGAATTTCTTGTTCCTCAACAGTGCGATCGAGGATCAAGCAGAAGCAGCTTCATCAAGACTAGTGGCTGGAATTTCTTCATGTCTGTAACCAATGGGTTGATTTTCTTGAGTCCACTTGGACTGTTTGTGTAGGGACTGAGGAATCTATTGGAGCGGGGTGAAGAGAGGAGTATTGGGATGCTTGACTTTCCCAAAAGTCATCATTGATCACCGTGTGGTGCATCCAATATCCACATCTTCATCTTCACTTCTCAAGACCAGCCTCTTCACCGTGGACCGAGGCATAGGTGAGGAAATGATCGGGTTGAAGGGATTGCATCCACTTAAATTTCTTCATCGATCTGCTCGACGAAGCAGCGAATGATGTTCTTCATCGATCCGATTGGGATCTCATAGTCTTCTCAAAAGGAACAACGTCCTTTGATGGTATGGAGGAAATTGGAACAGCATCAATTGGATTTTCGTATGAGCTGGTCATAGGCCTCATTTTCTTCGCAGTCAAGAATCTGACGCAGCTGATGCTTTCCTTTTCTTCACAGCTGCTCGCTCAGAGCCTTGGTTTTATTCACATCGAGGCGATGGAAGAATTGGAGTTGGAGTTGGCGCAGAGGAGCCGAGGAATGTGGTTCGTTTCTTGGTATGGCGCAATCGATGCGCTTGCCTGCCTTGAGCAGTTTCTTCAGCGCACCACTAGTGGGTGCCCTGGCAATTTCTTCAGCGGCTGGAATGGGATCATCAGCCTTGGAACTAGCATTTTCATCAGCAGGCTGAACGTCATCAGCGGTGCTGGCATGTTCTTCAGTGGGTTGGGCTGATGCTTCAGCTTGAGGAATTTCATGTTGCACTGGGGCTGCAACATTTGTGAATTTCTTCGTCAGGTTCACAAATCTGACCTTGGCTCCTTGCCAATCAGCATAATATGAATCAAGTTTTTGCCGAGGTCTTGAATTTCCGCTTGGACCTTGAGAAGCTCCTCGGTGTCATCTTGACAACATTTTCTTCGTGAACTTCTCCTTCCTGTATTGAGCCTTTTGATTTCCCTTGCCTTCTCAAACTTCCATTTTCTTCAGCGATGAAGTGAGTCAACATATGACTTTGTCCAGTGTCGATGAAGGTCGCATAGGGGTATTGGGATCCTTGTGCGAGATCAATATAGTCGAGGATTTTCTTGGATCCAACAGCGAGGGCACAAATGTGCCTTTGGCTCTAGCGGCCTTTTCTTGACGGTCTCGATGATTTCCGCAAGTTCATCATCGATGCCTCATCATCGAAGGCACATGGAATGCAACCTGTTTCTTCCTTGGGCTAGGCCGAGGACCTCGCCCAATTGTTGCTTTGGTCTTCAAATGAGTCGGACCAGCTTGAAGAAATGGGAGCTCTTGAGGAACTTGCGTAAACGCTGAGGCAATTGAGAAACCAGCAGTCCTTTGACATGTAGCCAGTGCACAGAACTCAAGACTTTGACGGAGCTGTTGAGGACTTTGGTGGAGTGGCAGCAGAGTGAGGAATTTGCTTGGAGGGTGCTGCTGAGGAACTTGGCCGTGAGGGCGCAGATGAGGAAGCACTTGGCTTATGAGCAGGCTTCTTTGCATGGATTTCCTCGGTTTGACCGAGACCTCTGTGGCAATAGCAGCGGCGAATCCTCATTGAATTTCTTCACCGCCTCCTTTGCTTGCTTTGCCAATTTTGCTTGGCGCTTAGCCCATTCATCGTGAAAGTCCTCACCTCGCTTGATGCTTGTGGGATCAGCTACTTGGCCAGTGCCAAAGGAGCTCTTGGGCATGGAGGATTTAGAGCGAATTTCTTCATGTACTTAGGAGTTACATATCTGTATTCCTCCATTCCCGTGCCCATCTCCGCTCAATCTTCCGAATACGCACTTTTGCGTTGATTTTTGTTTTCTTCATCCGGTGTGCGATGAGTCAGCATAGATTTCCTCGTGGATTTCAAACGCAGTCATAACCTCAGGTTTCTTTCCTCCTTTCCGTGGCTTCTTACCGTCGCCATTTTCTTCGCTTGAGGAATTTGAACAATAGAGTTCTCTCAAGAAGTGTGCAGTTTTTCTTCGAGGAACGCTGCAAATGAGTTAAGTTGATGAGAACCTAGGGATTCAGCAGAATGACATGTGTACCGTGAACAGAGTATAGTTGCGAGGAATTTGGAGAGGTCATATGCGTTCTCGTAAGGTTTTCAAAAAGAACAGGTTTTGAGGATTTTGACCAGATGAGCCTTGAGGAATTTCACTAAGCGTTCTTTGTCTTAGGTTCCAGAGTTGTATAGATCGAGGATCCACACAATTGAGGAATCTTGAAGAAAATCATTGCTTAGAGAAATGAATCAAGAGATTTGAGGTGTTCATATGTGTGAAGATTTGAAGAATAAACACCTTTGAAGATTTTGAAGAAGATTTGAGAATCAAAGCGAGTAATAAAAGTAACTTTTAATTACCCGAAGTGAAGAACACGACGAACTGAGAAGAACAGTGGAAGTTCGTCCGTTCAGATCTTCCACGCCCTAACTTGGCGGAGGAAGACAGCTACGGCGGCGGCGGAGTGAGGATTTCCGCGGTCGGCGCGAGTACGTCGGCGACGAGGTCGAGGCAAGAAGCTTTTCCTCACCGGCTGACGATGGAGTAGCGGCGCTTAGGGTTTGAGGAGCTCGAACGGGAGAGAGAGGTCGAGCGGGTAAAAGAAGTGAGGAAGGGAGAGGGTATATATAGAGACGGTGAAAACGGATCGCCCAAGATTTAGGGACTAACATGCCCCGACCATTTCCTTCTCACGACATGTGTCACCCACGTCTTGTGTAGTGGAGATCGTACGATCGTGGGTGATTAGAATAATGCATCGTGGGATGCGGAACGGTTTGAGCGGCAAAACGAAAGTTTGGATAAGATCAGTTTTAACGTTCGCTGCAATTTCTTCAGCTGTCAAGGACACGGTGAAGATTTTGAACGAGTTTCAAAATATAACGCATATGAAGAATTTGTGAATGGATTGGGTTGAGTATAGCATAGAGGGAAGGGTCCATCACATTCACTTAGCAGAAAAAAACGACTTGAAGAAATAGCCATAAGTGAATGTTGTAGAGGACATAAACCCATATATATATATATATATATATATATATATATATATATATATATATATATATATATATATATATATATATATATATATATATATATATATATATATATATATATATATATATATATATATATATATATAGCCAATGAAGAAAGACGAAGGAAACAGTGAAGATTTTGCAAAGTTGAAGAATTTGAAAACTCAAGAATTTCAAAACGAGGAAAACTCAAATTGAAGATTTTCAACTTTGGTGGTGGCGTGACCCATCAGATAAGAAAGATGATTTCAGACACCGCGTATAATTGTCGAGGGTTCTCGAGAATCAAATTCTTCATTTATTTCTTCACACTAAGAGTGTTATTCTTCATTGATTGAAGAAAACGTTTCTTCATGTGTTGCACATCTAAGTCATCAATTTTGCATAAGTGTTAGGATGTGTGCCTTTTCAAAGAACGCTCAAGATTCTAAGATATTTAGCTCACACCGCAACTTGCTAAATCTCTTCTCATCCAAGGGCTTAGTGAAGATATCAGCTAGCTGTTCTTCGCCTTCACGTGCTCGATGGAGATGTCGCCTTCAACACATGATCACGAAGAAAATGATGACGAATTTGAATGTGCTTTGTCTTCGAGTGCTGAACTGGGTTGTGAGCAATCTTGATGGCACTCTCATTGTCACAAGAGAGAGGCACATTCTTCACGTTGATGCCGTAGTCCTTGAGAGTTTGCTTTATCCATAGCAATTGAGCACAACACGAGCCAGCAGCAATATATTCAACTTCCGCAGAGAGCGGTGATACGCAGTTCTGCTTTCTTCGAGGACCAACAGCACCAAAGATCGTCCGAGGAAATGACAAGTACCAGATGTTGACTTGCGGTCCACACGATCACCAAAGATAGTCGAGTCGAATATCCAATGAGATCAAAAGTAGAGCCCTTGGGGTACCATAATCCTAGTGTTGGTGTGTGAGCTAGATATCAAGAATATGCTTCACAGCCTTATGGTGTGATTCCTTCTGTAGCTTGAAATCGAGCACACATGCAAACACTAAGCATTATATCTGGCCTAGATGCACATAAGTACAATAAAGAACCAATCATGGAGCGGTATACCTTGTGATCAAGTCAATACCATTTTCATCGATTGCATAGATGGCCATTTGTGGGCATAGGAATTTTGACACCTTTGCAATCTTGCATGCCAATTTCTTCGTGACATCTTTGAGGTATTTCTCTGAGATATGAATATGCCATTGTGTTGTTGATTTAATTTGAAGACCTAAGAAGAATTTCAACTCTCCCATCATAGACATTTGATATTCTTCACTCATCATGTAGGCAAATTCATCACTATAATGTTGGTCAAGACAGCCAAAGATAATATCATCAACATATATTTGGCACACAAACAGTTCACCATCATAAGATTTAGTAAAGAGAGTAGGGTCGAGTGAACGGGTGTGAAGCCATTCTTCACGAAGAATTCCTTCAATGTATCATACCACGCCGAGGGCTTGCTTGAGGCCATAGAGGGCCTTATTGAGTCTGAAGACTTTGTCGATTCTTTGGATCTTCAAAACCTGGGGTTGAGCAACATATACTTCTTCCTCAAGCTTACCATTGAGGAATGCACTTTTCACATCCATTTGATATAAAGTGATATTGTGATGGTTAGCATAGGCGAGTAATATGCTAATAGACTCAAGTCTAGCAACAGGTGCAAAAGTTTCATCGAAATCAATTCCTTCAACCTGCGTGTAGCCTTGAGCTACTAGTCGTGCCTTATTCCTCACCACAAGACCATTTTCATCTTGCTTGTTGCGATAGATCCACTTTGTGCCAATGATATTATGCTTGCGAGGATCTGGACGTTTGACCAGTTCCCGACATTGTTGAGCTCGAATCGATGTAATTCTTCTTGCATGGCCTGAATCCACTCCGGCTCCAGAAATGCTTCATCTACCTTAGTGGGCTCTGTGATAGAGACAAAAGCATAGTGCCCACAAAAGTTAGATAAATGTGAAGCTTTTGAGCATGTGAGAGGACCTGGCGCTTTAATGTCATCGATGATCTTCTCCACTTGCACTTCTTTTGCAACGCGAGGATGAGCTGGTTGTCGTCGAGGAATTTGATCATTTTCCTCAGACCATTTTCTTCAAGATTATCTTCAGTGCATCACTCGGCGTTCTTCAGCGACTGAGAATGAATTCTTCAGCAGTTTCTTGAAGAGGAATGACATCCTCGCTTGCCTTGAACTTGATAGAATCCTCGGTGCTGGTTCGCTAACACAGAAGGTAGGTGCTCTCTTTGCGAGCCATTAGTTTCATCGAACCGCACATCTACAAGGTCAACAATCTTGTGTAGAGTGATGTTGAAGACTCAGAGGTGTGCGAGTCCTTTCCGTAACCAAGCATAAAACCTTCATGTGCTTTTGGTGCAAATTTAGAGTTGTGGTGAGGATTCTAATCCAGCATTTAGCAATCAAGACTTTGAAATAACTTACATTAGGTTTCTTGTCGTTGAGGAGTTCATAGGCAGTCTTCTTGAAGAATTTGTGAAGATATACTGTTGATGATGTGGCACGCAGATGTCAATTGCTTCAATCCGAAAACGACTAGGCGTTTTGTATTCATCAAGCATAGTGCGAGCCATCTCAACAAGAGTTCTGTTCTTGCGCTCCACGACGCCATTTTGCCGAGGAGTATAAGGAGCGATAACTCATGAGTAATACCAAGTTCATCAAGATAGTCATCAAGACCGAATTCTTGAACTCAGTTCCATTGTCACTCCCGATGTGCTTGATCTTCACACCAAAGTTAGTTGAAGCCCTCGAGGAAAATCGCTTGAAGACTTCCTGCACTTGATTTTTGTAAGTAACAATGTGTACCCATGTGTAACGAGAGTAATCATCAACAATAACAAAGCCATATAGTGATGCTTCATTAATGACAGCTGAGTAATGATTGGGACCAAAGAGGTCCATGTGAAGCAATTCAAGGACGAGTAGTGGTCATGATAGTCTTCACCGGATGCTTGGCCTTGGTCATTTTTCCAGCTTCACGGGCTCCACATAAATGGTCCTTGAGGAATTTGACATTCTCAATGCCAATGACATGCTTCTTCTTCGCAAGCGTGCAAATTCCTCATGCCTGCGTGACCAAGTCGTCGATGCCATAGCCAGCCTTCGAAGCTTTTGCAAGTAGACACACGGCTGGTTGTGGTCCCGTGGAGAAGTCAACAATATACAAGTCTCCTCTCCTAAAGCCTTCAAGACTTTGGAATTGTCACTTCCATAATCACAACACAACGATACTTGCCAAAGATAACAACCATATCAAGATCACAAAGCATTGAGATCGACATGAGGTTGTATCCTAAGGACTCAACAAGCATGACTTTGTCCATGTGCATGTCCTTAGAAATAGCAACCTTACCAAGACCCAATACCGACTTTTGCCTTTGTCAAGAAAGATGATATGCTTCAGATGTGACGGTGATAAGGAGCATCCATCAATAGATTCTTGTCACCAATCATGTGATTTGTACATCCACTATCGAGAACCCACTCGGTGGCTTTGGGTTGATCATCCTGCAGATGAATTAGTACAACTTACGATCTCATATACTTCATCGGTGAAGAATATGATATCAAGTTCATCGATTAATTTCATCGACCAAGATTCAGATAAGCAAGATGAGGACGTGTGAAATGAAAGTTCATTTCATCATGATTAGCTGCGTCCTTTCGTGCAATTTGTCGTGCCCCAAGAAATTCTTCAGACGTTAAGGCACGCCTGAGACCTGACCCTGCAGAAGAGATTAGTTCTTTTCTTTACCACCCACATCTCAAGGGGTGGCAAAGAGTTCATCACTCTGAAAGCACCATATGAGAATGGTGGCATAGAAGCCAAACCATTTCGCTTCACATAAGAGGGGTTAGGTAAGCATATGAATAAGCGGAGAAATTCTTCGAGGACTTATGAACATATTGGTTTGAAGAATAATGCACATGTTCATAGCCCTTAGCTCTACCCTGCGAAACAGAGTCGTTAGCACGATGATGATCATATGAGGACTTTGATCCTTTTGAGGAGTTTGATCCACGTGAGGAATTTGGTCCGTATGAGGACTTGGATCCATATGAAGAATTTGGTCCATATGAAGAATTTGATCTGGGGTTCCTATTCTTTACAGGTGGTGTCATGAGGACATTCACCTGAAGACTTTCAAGGCACTTCTTGGGAACCCAGATTTTCTTCATAGGGGAACCGCTCTGCAGATTAGTGCCAACATATCTAGCAAATACTTCACCATTCTGATTTTTGAACAGTTTATAGTTTGAGTCAAATGACTCATCGCCAGAATGAGGAAATTCGCACGTAAAGTCAGATAAGGTAGATGGATCAATCTGAGGTCCCTTTGCAGAACCCATGAGGTTTTGGGATACCGCTCAGGCTTCCAATATGTTCCATCAAGATTGAGTTTCCTCTCAAAGGCAATACCCTCTTTCCTAGGGTTCCTATTGAGGATCTGCTTTTAAGCACATCACAAAGAGTCGATGCCCTTTGAGGCTTTTGTACATGCTCGTCATGTACAATTCCTTCAACCTGCATCGTCAAGGATACTAGCAATGTCCTCGGATGAGGAATTAGTGATAGCAGAGGCAGGTGAAGAATTTGTAACAGTTGAAGCATTTGAACATTCTGTGAAGAATTAGCGATTCACGCTCAATGCACTTTAAGCATGGAGGAACAAATTCTTCTTGAGAAGCGCTGATTTGTTGAGCAAGTAATGAATCGCGCTCCTTCAAGATCTTCATAACTCACTCTTAGCTTCTCAAGATCTTGCTTTCTTTGAAGAAATTCATAAGAAAGTTTCTCATGATCGATAAGAGAGTGTTATGATGACCTTGAAGGTTGTCAAGCCTAGACCAAGTCTCTGAAGATTTTCAATCGGGGCTTTAGTGCGATCCATTTCTTCACCCAACATATCATCACTTTTGTCTAGCATGTTTTGAACCTTTTCAAAAGCCCTTTGTTGTTTTATAGCAATCTTAGCAAGTTTAGAGTAGCTGGGCTTGAGATCCTCATCAGATTCATTTTCACTAGATTCAGAGGAGGTGAAATTTAGTACCTTGGCACCTTTTGCCATGAAGCAATAGGTGGGAGCGTAGTCATCATTTTCCTCATCAGGCTTGTCGACGGAGTCAGTTTCTTCAGTGTTGAAGATGGACTTGCTAACAAAAGCAGTAGCAAGAGCCAGACTAGCCACACCAGATTCGGATTCTTCAGACTCCTCCTCTTCCTCATGTTCCTCAGATTCAGCTTCAAAGTTCATTTCCTTGCCAATGAATGCCCGAGCCTTTCTGGAGCTGCTCTTCTTGTGAGAAGAAGGCTTTGAGGATTTTGATGATGAAGATTTTGATGATTTCTTCTTCTTCTTCGAGTCATTAGAACTGTAATCCTTGTGTTTCTTCTTCTTTAATTCCTTTTCCCACTGAGGACAATCTTGGATGTAGTGACCAGGTTTCTTGCATTTATGACAAAGTCTTCTCTTATAGTCACTAGATGAGGAATCACTGCTTCTTGAGGATTTTCCAAAGCGACCACGTCTTGAGAATTTCTGGAATTTCTTCACGAGCAGTGCTAGCTCCTGGCCTAATTCTTCAGGATCTCCAAGGCTACTACCAGAGTCTTCACACTCAGATTCGGACACAGCCTTGGCCTTCAGGGCACGTGTTTTTCCATAGGCAGAACCATAGAGATCTCTCTTTTGCAAGTCGAACTCGTGAGTATTTAGCCTTCGAGGATATCGGCAGGATCAAGAGACTTGTAGTCAGCTCGTTCTTGAATCATCAGTGCCAGAGTGTCAAATGAAGAATCAAGCGATCTTAACAATTTCTTCACCACCTCATGATCGGTGATGTCAGTGGCGCCAAGTGCTTGAAGCTCATTTGAGATGTCAGTGAGGCAATCGAAGGTTTGTTGAACATTTTCGTTGTCGAGTCTTTTGAAGCGGTTGAAGAGATTCCAAGAACATCAACTCGAGAGTCACGCTGAGTTGAGACACCTTCATTTACTTTGGACAGCCTGTCCCGGATGAGCTTGGCAGATTCCAAAGCACTCACTCTTCCATATTGACCTTTGCTCGGATGGCCACATATGATATTCTTCGCTTGAGAATCGAGTTGCTTGAATATCTTCACATCAGCAACATTCGTGGAAGGTGTGACCGAGGAACACCATTTTCCACAACATACCGTAGATCGTTGTCAATTGCTTCAAGATGCATTCGCATTTTGTTCTTCCAAAGAGGGTAGTCCGTCCCATCAAAGGTAGGACACCTGCTGAGACCTTAATCATACCTGCGGTCGACATAACTAAAACTCCGTGGTTAAACTAAATCACACGTAACAAGGAGTACCTTGCTCGATACCAATTGAAAGTGCGTTATATCGACTAGAGGGGGTGAATAGGCGATTTTATGAATTCTTCATCGAGGAATTTGCGGTGAGGAAATTCCTTAGCGAAGAACTACTTGCAGCGGAATAAGTACTCGAAGTAAGCATAACAGAATACACGCATAGTTATCATGATGAAATGAAAACAATCACAGAGTACAGAAAGCGTAATCACAGGATAACACAAGATGAAGACAAACAGACTAAAGAAATTGAACTGAGGAAATTGAGAAAGTCTTCAGTCAAAGTCTTCAAACACAGATATGAACAAACACTCAACACAGTAATGAGGAAATGGAAGGGTTGAGGAATTAGAACCAGTTAGGTTGGTGAAGACAATGATTTGGTAGACCAGTTCCAACTGCTGTCTCGGTTGTACGTCTGTTGGAGCGGCCGAGTATTTAAACTCGAGGACACACAGTCCGGACACCCGATCACCGAGCACGCAGCTCGGACACCAAGTCCTCACCGTATTCTCCTTGAACTAAGGTCACACAGACCTCGTCCAATCACTCGTGGTAAGTCTTCAGGCGACTTCCAAACCTTCACAGACTAGGTCACTCGGCGATCCACAATTCCTCTTGGATGTTCTAGACCATGACGCCTAACCGTCTGGAAGAAGCACAGTCTTCAAAGGTAACGGCGCCGGATCCACGCAGGATCAATTTCTTCATGATGCTCAATCACTTTGGGTTTGTAGGGGTTTGGTTTTTGGGTTGTTCCTCACTTGATGATTTTCGCTCAAAGTCCTCAGAGGATGGGTTGCTCTCAAATGACAAGTGTCAAGTTCTCTCGGCGCAGCCAACCAGCTAGTGGTTGTAGGGGGCGGCTATTTATAGCCTAGGGAGCAGCCCGACATGATAAGACATAAATGCCCTTCAGTGATATGACCGTTAGGTGGATAAGAGATTTTGGGACAGTCATGGCGCAAGAAGACAAGAACGGTCGAAATTTGAATATCAAATTCCTCGGGGCTATCATGTTCCTCATTTGTGTAGGCAATCCGACCGGCGAATTCCTAACTCCTCGGTCGAACAAATTCCAATGACTAGAAGAACTTCGCTCTCACATCAAGAAATTGACTGAACTGTATGAGATTTCCAAAGGCTTCACTCAAGGGATTGGTAGGTGTAGGATTTTGAGTTGAGCATCACATGGAAATTTTTCCTTAGTATTTCCTCGACCCCTTTAACGAAGACGGTGTTTCCTATGACTCAAGAAAGAGAAAAACGAAACTACGAAAACAAAAGTCTTCACGCTTCATGTTCCTCGAATGAATACCAAGTCTTCAAGGTCACACCAATTTCTTCACTTTCAAAGTCTTCAGAAAGTCTTCAGAATATCAAAGTCTTCAGTCGAAGAACTTCATTTTTAGGGGTCGACTTTCTCTGTAAATATCAAACTCCTCATAGACTTATAGACTTGTGTACACTCACAAACACATTAGTTCCTTAACCTATAAGTCTTCAATCCACCAAAATCACTAAGGGGCACTAGATGCACTTACAGCTAGGCTCGTCAAGTTTAACCCGAGTATTCTAGTGTGCAAAACTGGCTTGCACCCATTGTATGTGAACGTAGAACTTATCACACCCGATCATCACGTGGTGTCTCGGCACGGCGAACTTTGGCAACAGTGCATACTCAGGGAGAACACTTGTACCTTGAGATTTAGTGAGAGATCATCTTATAATGCTACCGTCAATCAAAGCAGAATAAGATTCATAAAGGGTAAACATCACGTGCAATCAATATAAGTGATATGATATGGACATCATCATCTTGTGCCTTTGATCTCCATCTCCAAAGCACCGTCATGATCACCATCGTCACCGGCGCGACACCTTGATCTCCATTGTAGCATCGTTGTCGTCTCGCCAACTATTGCTTCTACGACTATCGCTACCGCTTAGTGATAGAGTAAAGCAATTACAGGGCGATTGCATTGCATACAATAAAGCGACAACCATATGGCTCTTGCCAGTTGCCGATAACTCTGTTACAAAACATGATCATCTCATACAATAAAATATAGCATCATGTCCTGACCATATCACATCACAACATGCCCTGCAAAAACAAGTTAGACGTCCTCTACTTTGTTGTTGCAAGTTTTACGTGCCTGCTACGGGCTGAGCAAGAACCGTTCTTACCTACGCATCAAAACCACAACGATAGTTCGTCAAGTTAGTGTTGTTTTAACCTTCTCAAGGACCGGGCGTAGCTACACCTCGGTTCAACTAAAGTTGGATAAACCGACACCCGCCAGCCACACGTGTGCAAAGCAGGTCGGTAGAACCAGTCTCGCGTAAGCGTCTGCAGTAATGTCGGTCCGGGCCGCTTCATCCAACAATACCGCCAACCAAAGTATGACATCTTTGGTAAGCAGATGACTTGTATCGCCCACAACTCACTTGTGTTCTACCCGTGCATATATCATCTACGATAAAACATGGCTCGGATACCACTTGTTGGGGAACGAGTAATTTCAAAAATTTCCTCGCACACGCAAGATCATGGTGATGCATAGCAACGAGAGGGAGAGTGTTGTCCACGCACCCTCGTGAGACCGAAAGCGAAGCGTTAGCTGCAACGCGTTTGATGTAGTTGTACGTCTTCACGATCCGACCGATCCAAGTACCGAACGTACGACACCTCCGAGTTCAGCACACGTTCAGCTCGATGACGTCCCGTGAACTCTGATCCAGCAGAGCTTCACGAGAGAGTTCTGTCAGCACGATGGCGTGATGACAGTGATGATGTTTCTACCGACGCAGGGCTTTGCCTAAGCACCGCTATGATATGACCGAGGTGGAATATGGTGGAGGGGGGCACCGCACATGGCTGGGAGAGATCAACAGATCAACTTGTGTGTCTAGAGGTGCCCCCTGCCCCCGTATATAAAGGATCAAGGGGAGGCCGGTCGGCCCCTTGTGGGCGCGCCAGGAGGAGGAGTCCTCCTCCTAGTAGGAGTAGGACTCCCTCTTTCCTACTCCTACTAGGAGGGAAAGGAAGGGAAGAGGGAGAAGGAAGGGGCGCCGCCCCCCTCCTAGTCCTATTCGGACCAGAGGGGGAGGGGCGCGCGGCCTGCCCTAGGCCAGCTCTCTCTCTCTCTCTCTCTCTCTCTCTCTCTCCACTAAGTCCCATAAGGCCCATTATTTCTCCCGGGCGGGGGTTGGGTAATCCTCCCAAGACTCCGGTTTTCTCCAAACCACTCGGAACACTTCCGGTGTCCGAATATAGTCGTCCAATATATCGATCTTTACGTCTCGACCATTTCGAGACTCCTCGTCATGTCCCCGATCTCATCCGGGACTCCGAACTGCCTTCGGTACATCAAAACACATAAACTCATAATACCGATCGTCACTGAACGTTAAGCGTGCGGACCCTACGGGTTAGAGAACTATGTAGACATGACTGAGACACATTTCCGGTCAATAACCAATGGCGGAACCTGGATGCTCATATTGGCTCCCACATATTCTTCGAAGATCTTTATCGGTCAAACCGCATAACAACATACGTTGTTCCCTTTGTCATCGGTATGTTACTTGCCCGAGATTCGATCGTCGGTATCTCAATACCTAGCTCAATCTCGTTACCGGCAAGTCTCTTTACTTGTTTCGTAATGCATCATCCCGCAACTAACTCATTATTCACATTGCTTGCAAGGCTTATAGTGATGTGCATTAACGAGAGGGCCCAGAGATACCTCTCCGACCATCGGAGTGACAAATCCTAATCTCGATCTATGCCAACTCAACAAGTACCATCGGAGACACCAGAGAGCACCTTTATAATCACCCGATTATTGTAGACGTTTGGTAGAACACAAAGTGTTCTTCCGTGTCGGAGTTGCATAATCTCATAGTCATAGGAACATGTATAAGTCATGAAGAAAGCAATAGCAGTAAACTAAAACGATCAAGTGCTAAGCTAACAGAATGGGTCAAGTCAATCACATCATTCTCCTAATGATGTGATCCCGTTTATCAAATGACAACTCATGTCTATGGTTAGGAAACTTAACCATCTTTGATCAACGAGCTAGTCAAGTAGAGGCATACTAGTGACACTCTGTTTGTCTATGTATTCACATATGTATTATGTTTCCGGTTAATACAATTCTAGCATGAATAATAAACATTTATCATGAAATAAGGAAACAAATAATAACTTTATTATTGCCTCTAGGGCATATTTCCTTCAGCTGGACTATATGACTGAGGTCATCGGCGTCCGGAGGCCGGTAATAGGTGCCTTGGAAGTTTTCTCTAAAGGCATCCTCCAGATCTTCCCAGCTACCAATGGAGTTCTCTGGGAGGCTGTTTAACCAGTGTCGTGCAGGTCCTTTAAGTTTTAAGGGGAGGTATTTGATGGTGTGGAGATCATCGTCGCGAGTCATGTGAATATGGAGAAGAGAAGTCTTCAATCCTTACCGCGGGATCAGTCGTTCCATCGTATGCTTCAATGTTTACGGATTAAAACCCTTCTGGGAACTGGTGCTGCATTACCTCATCAGTAAAGCATAAGGGGTGTGCGGCGCCTTTGTAACGGGCAATGTCGCGACGGAGTTCGGATGACATTCGTATCCGGTTTTCGGCCCGGGTGAGGTTATGCCTATCGCGCAAGGCTTGATGGCCATCGTCTCGCGTTGGGGAATGCCCCCTTGATACATAGATTGATCTTGCCTGACCGGCTCTATTGTCCAAGTCCTGGCATAAGTCATAGGTATAGCCCGCAGCTGCTACCTCTTTGCCTCGATGGCGAGGTGGTAAGGGCTGGTTTTCGGCATAAGTAGCCGCTTTATCTCGCCCACGTGGTGGTCGGTCTGGTTCATCAGCACAGTCGTATCTCGATGGTATTGGCTCAAGGGCTCGTCGTCGAATTGTGGTAGTAGCCGACGCTTCGGATAACTCTTTTTTGGGCGCTCGAGGCCGTATTCTTCGGCAGCTAGGACTTGGGTCCATCTGTCGTTGAGGGTATCATGTTCGGCATGGAGCTGATGCTGCTTCTTCTTTAGGCTTCACGCAATTGAGATTAGTTGACGCTTAAAACGCTCTTGCTCGAGGGGTTCCTCTGGCACGATGAAGTCTTCGTTGCCGAGGCTGACATCATCCTCGGAGATCGGTAGATAGTTACTATCTTCCGATCCTCATTCCCGACTGGCTGGTCGGGGTTGACTTGTCCCTCCTCCCAATCATCATGTTCGGACGTAAGCTCGACGGGGTCTTCGGGATCCTCGGCATTGTCCGGAGTGTTATTGTCTCCGGTGCCGGTATTACTGTCCTTTTCGCGACGCGATTTTGAGCGGCGTTGCTGACGTCGACCTTTTGGTGGTGCGTCCGCGGGCTTGTCCTCACTCGGATCTTTCCTGCCTTTGTCGTCATCCTCTTTGGGTGTATCCACCATATATACATCATATGTGGAGGTAGCCGTCCAGCGTCCGGTGAATGGCGGGTCTTGGCTTTGTTTGCCTCCGGCATCGTCGTCCATACCGTCAATGTCTTCGGAGGTGTAATCTAGCATGTCGGTCAAATCCTCGACAGCAGCTATTAAGTGGGTGGTGGGTGGGACGTAAAATTCCCCGCTCTTAGCCCCTAGTCCGGGCTGGGCGTAGTTCAGAGGTGATGCTTCCGTAATGGCGAGGGATCACAATAAGTCCAAGGCGTCGTTTAAGAGCGAAGGCCGGACGGGGGACCTGCAGGGCTAGGCACAGCAGATTCCGGGTTGTGCTCACCAGATGCGGTCCTCGAGAGTTCGGAGTTTGCATCCTAAGGCGGGTTCGGCTGTCCGATGACCAGGAGAGTCCTGTTTGACTCCAGGCTCGCCGAAGACACAGCTGCCTCCCGGTCTCCGGAGAAAATTTTCATAGTAGGAGAGGGTCCGGTGGGTTTTAGATACCCATCTTCGGAAGTAGTCTGCCTTGGATCTAAGGCCAGGGCAGGGATGATAGTTGGTCCTTGAGCGGTGCCTGATGACGAGTCCGATGAGTTTCCCTCTTGGAACAGAGGAACAATGGTCGAGGCCGTGGACCCTTCGAAGATCAAGTCTCCTCGGACGTCGGCGACGTAATTCAGGCTCCTGAATCTGATCTGATGACCAGGGGCATAGCTGTCGATATGTTCGAGGCGACCAATCGAATTGGCGCGCAGTGTGAAGCCACCGAACACAAAAAGTTGACCGGGGAGAAAGGTTTCCCCCGGAAACAACATCGTTGTTGATGATTGAACGAGCCATCGAACCTTTTGCTGACGACACAGTGGAAATCTCAATGAAAGCACCAATGTCGGTGTCAAAACCGGCCGATCTCGGGTAGCGGGTCCCGAACTGTGCGTGTGAGGATCGAAGGTAACAGGAGACAAAGGGGACACGATGTTTACCCAGGTTCAGGCCCTCTTAATGGAGGTAATACCCTACTTCCTGCTTGATTGATCTTGATGAGTATAGGGCTTACAAGAGTTGATCTACCTCGAGATCGTAATGGCTAAACCCTAGATGTCTAGCCTGTATGAATTCTGATAGCCTCTACGGACTAAACCCTCCGGTTTATATAGACACCGGAGGGGCCTAGGGTTGTACAGGGTCGGTTTACAGAGAAAGGAAAGTACACATCCGGACGCCAATCATGCCATCCACGCAAAGGAGAGTCCTATCCGGACACGGGGGAAGGCCTTCTACCTTGTATCTTCACAGCCCATCAGTCCGGCCCATGTCACATAGCCCGGACATCGAGGACCCCATAATCCAGGACTCCCTCAAGGGGCAAGGCTAGGATTGGGTAGGGCCCAGGCCTTGGGTGCCTTGGGTGCTACAGTCAACAAAGGATTTTGAGGCCACAACCCGAGCCTAGGCTTTGGGTGCCTTGGGCATGTCTCCGCCACTGCCCAGAGGCATGAGTTGTGGACCTATCCCTTGAGATGTTCATTGAATTTGTGACTCAAAATACTCACTTTCACGATTAGATTATAGAAATTTGATCTTTTTTGTCATGTTGAGTTTGTGCTTCATTATGGAATTCTTTTCACTTTTAAAATATTTCAGACTAACGCTTCATCAAGGGGACCTATACATTTCTACTAAATTCATGAGTCAAAGTTATGAGTACTCATAACCTCCTTTAGCAGTCGTGCTCATAGTGCCACATACATCATTATGTATGAGTTCCAATGTCTTGGAAGTCCCTCGTTATGACCAGCGAAAGATGTCGTGTTCATTTTTCTAAGTAAGCAAGCCTCACACATCTCAAATGATTCAAAATCAAACAACTTTAGAAGAATCACAGCATGGTCATTTTTCTTCTGATGGGGAGATTGCCTAAAACTGATGCCTCAATTTAGTCATGGCATCTTGTCACTTACAAAATGGTGCATCCATTATGCTTTCAAACGATGCCTAGTCATGCATGGATTTTCAACTCCCATTACCTCACCTAGTATTAGTAACATATGCCAAATCTAAGAACATATTACTATTACATGATGTTTGGTGGATCTGTAAGAACATATCACTATTACATGATGTTTGGTGGATCTCTTTCACCTTCCTCTACTACTTCAGGCCTTTCAAGAGTTGCGACAACTTCACCAATCACCATCGCTTGCAGATGCAAAACCCATCATAGGACCATGATTCATGGACTCCTCCGTGCGGGCCTTCTTATTCTGTCTGAAAAGCATATCAGATTTCAATGGGCAGCTCAAACTCTATGCGACTTTCAAATGGCTGTGGCACTCCTGTTGTCAGAAGGAACACAATGTGTTCTTTTGGCTAATTCTTCGAAACGAACTCGGTACTAGGGCTATGATTCAGAGGACATCTTTTTTGCTTGCCATATTACACTTGTCATGTAGGGATAGAGTGCTAGAGACAAAAAACAATTTTAAAGACAGCAAGTTCATTGTGGCCTGTCGAAACACAACGAACCACAACCATTAGTATTCTAGAGAAAAAACACAATAATTACCATGTAATTTAATACTAGCTCGGTCGACAAGCGCATACAGTTAGTTTTCAGTCGGAGGTAAGAGACACGAGGTTCGCATCACACCACTTGTTCTCACCTTTTTTTTCTGTTAAAAAGAACAGAATTGTTTCTTGTGTTAAATTGAAATTCTAGAAATGAATTCTTCGACTATATTGATTTTATAGGTGGAAGACACCACCAGATAAAACAGCATTGCGTCCTTCTTCTACGTGATATTTGTGATATGGTTGTATAATGGAGTACTTTACACTAAAAACACAATACACCATCTATGTCACAACCTATGCGCAGTAAAGTCCTGTTGAGCTCTCAAAATCGGCAGCAGCTGAAGGCAGCTTCATCATCATTTTTCAATCTGATGTCGGAAGCAGGACGAGGCTGTTTCAGCACTGACACGAAGCTTCTTGTTGCTCTGCTGATTATATCAACCTAGAGAGAAAGATTTCTTGTCACCCTGTATTAGATGCTGTGTATCTTCAAGCTCGATCTCGCCACCTCCTTTCCATTCCTTGCCACCTTCAAACATTATCTCAATTTGCTCCAGAGTTTTCCCTTTAGTTTCTGGCACACAGAAGTACACAAACGCAACGGAGACGGTCGAGATCGCTGCAAAGACGAAGAACATTCCCCCCACGGATATAGCCCGGGCCATGGAGAGGAATGACATGGAAACCAAACCACTGCCCACTCTGCCACCTACTTGACCAAGTGCTGATGCCTGAGCTCGCAATCTTATAGGAAATATCTCTGAAGATAACACCCAGCATATCGGTCCCATCCCGATCGAGAAGAATGCCACATTCCCGCAAACTGCAAAGATTGCCATATCAATCCCAAGATTTGGAGAAATAAGCCCCTCAGCATGCTTTCGCAATGTAAGTGCAGTCCCCAAGGCAAATAAGCAGACCGTCATGCCAATGGTGCTGACATACAGAAGCGGTTTGCGCCCAACTTTATCAATGAGGAAAATGGCAACCAATATGAAAATCGTTTTAGTAAATCCAACAGCGACTGTTGCTGCAAGAAGCTCCTGGTCAGACTTGATTCCAGCATCCCTGAAAATTGTTGGGCTGTAATAGACAGTAGCATCAATTCCAGTGATCTGCTGGAACAACTGAATACCACAGCCTGCATACAGCATCCGACGAACAGCCGGAGAAGGGTTCAGTAGCTCCCTCCACACGGCCTTGTCCTCAGAATTAACGGACTTCATGATATTTGCAGCTTCCTCAATCTCAGCCAGCCTTTCTTCAACCTCAGCTTCCGATTCACTTATCTGCAGCAACACCGCCCTTGCCTCTGGAACTCTCTTCTCCATCATCAGCCACCTAGGGGACTCCGGGATCACAAAAAGCGCGACACCGATGAAGACAGATGGGAGGATGCCGACACCAAGCATAACCCTCCAACTGATGTGCTCGGAAAGGCCCGAGAAAGCATAATTGGAAACATAGCCGAGGAGGATCCCCAAGTTGATGCAGATCTCGGGGAGGGATGTGAGAGTCCCCCGGGCAGCCGCGGGGGAGATCTCGGCAATGTAGACGGCAGATATCATGGCGCCAAAGCCGATGCCCACCCCGGCGAGAAGCCTCCCTATCATGAGCACGGTGAACGAAGGAGCGAATGTCATGATGGCTGCACCGGTCTGGAAGATGATCGCACCAAGGCCCATTGTCCATTTCCTGCCGATGGCATCGGATGTTCTTCCTCCTGACAGGCTTCCCAAGAGTGAGATCACACTAAGGCAACCAACTAGGATCTCTTCCTGAAACTCGGTGATGTGGAGATCTTTCTGGATGTAGATGATTGCGCCACTCATGACACCGACATCTGCAGATAGCAGCATGAGTCTTGGGTTATGATAAGTGTTAGACAACAGTGGAACATCAATCCCTTAGAAGGTAGCGACAAAAACTAACTAAGTTAGTCATGTTTCGTATGCTGATTTCCACGCTCAGGAAAGCAGGGATGAACATCTCAGGCGTTAATCATCTACATAAGCAAATAACTGTAGGTTGCATCAAGATAAAATCGTATTAATTAACTTCAGGTTGCAGTTTCGAAGTTTTCTCTTCAGTCTGCTATGGTGTTCGTTCAGAATGAAATCAAGATTCACTCGTGAAGGGCAGTTGCGAATTTCTATCGCTATCAAAAGCATGTCACGATTCCAATCACGGGGGCGCGCAGCAACGCGCCATTTCCATTCGTAGACTCGGATCCCAGTGTCGCGCACCGGCTGCGGCATCGCGAGAGGACTCACCGTAGCCGAGGAGGATGGCGTTAAGGGAGGCGAAGATGGCGCAGGCGTACACGAACCTCTCCTTGCTCCTCCTCTCGGACGCCGAGGGCCCCCTCCGGCTTACCGCCGCCGCGTCCAGCTCCTGCCCGTCGGCCGGATGGAGGGCCGCGTACTTGCTCCCCCTGCCGTCGGCCGCGCCCGCCATCGCCTCGCTCCGCGCTGCCGGCGACGCTGCTGTTGACTGTTGCCGCGGAGTGGCGTCCGATTTGGAGGTCATTAACGGCGAACGAGGCGCGAGGCGAGGCGGGGATGGTGGGGGATGTCGACGTGCTTCCGCTTCGCCGCTGGCCTGTCTCTTTCCTACTGGTCTGGGCGCCGTAGTACGTTTCCTTTTCAAGTGAAAACATTTCCAGAAACTCTTGCGAGTTGGCTGGCTCTGGTCTCTGGGGCTAGAGTTCGGTTTGGAGAATTGTTTGGGCTGCATTTGGCGATTTTGTCTGGGTCATGGTCATCAGGTCATGTACTCCTACTGGGTCTTGGCATGGAAAATTTATGGAAGCTGGACCTGGACTCGCGCGCCCTTGCCGGCAAACAGGACCGCGACTATTACTGAGTCAGACTGTTACCGTGTTCTTGGATTGCGGAGTAATTCGCACGGTGTAGAACTATGTGGTCAGCTATTTCAAGTTTTTTTTGTGGGGAAGCTATTTCAAGTTGATGTAGATTGTTTCCTGTTAGAAAAGATTTCTGGCAGTATTTGATAGTGGAGAACTCCCAAAAAAAAAGGTAAAGGCCAGATGGCCGTGTGAAAAATGCGATTTGCAATTCGGCCGAAGAGACAGAGCTGTACTACGTACTAGTTTCAGGGCAGATGCCACTTTTCTACAAGTTTAAGCAAACGCCATGGTGGTTTGGACTGACCAGTCCTCTAGCGCTGCAAACCAACGATCCATCTCAGAAAGTTCCATCCCCGCTCCCCGGTCCCCTCTTCGTCAGAGGCTTCCACACCTACCAACCTCAATCTGCCAAACACGACGATGTTCTCTACCCCGATCCTCAGTGCAACAGTTTCTTGCTAAGCTACAGCAACGCCGCGTGCTTTGTGCCGGCCCGCCGATGGTCGCGTGACGTGCTCAGCAACATTCGAACCCCGTCGTGCAAACAAGGTTGCGATGCAGTGCATTCTCCCCGAGCAGGAAACTAAGGCTGGATTGGATCCCTGGAGAAACGTAGCCGAGGAGAAGCATCATAGGGAATGAAAGAAGAGAAGATGACTGACCGTAGCCGAGGAGGATGGCGTTGAGCGAGGCGAAGAGCGCGCAGGTGAAGACGTACCGCTCGGCCGTCTTGCGCCGGCGGCTCCCCGCCTCGGCCTTGCGCGCCCACTCCGCCCCGTCCAGCTCCTCCTCCTCCTCCGGCTCCACCCTCCGGTACTCGCTGCCGCCCTTCGCCGGCCTCGCCTTCACCGACTCCATCATCCCCGTCATCTCCGGGTCCGATGTTACCACGCTCAAGGAGTAGTCTACAACAGCAGGCTACTGTGATGCCGCATGCTTGCTTCTCTTCAGATCTAGCGCAGCGCAGGAGCTCAAATGGATCAACTGCTGGCTTCCTTTGCAGCTTCGTTTTGGCTTGGTTGTATATATCACGACCGCTGCGATTGGTCTTTGGTCTCCCCCCTCCCTCCCACGTTCACGGCAGCACCGCAGGAGCTCGGTGTTTTCTATGGTGCAAGTGGTACTCTTATATTACATGGGAATCACTATCAAGATTCCGGTCTAGGCGTTAAAGTGGTTTTAGAATTCCAGATCCATTCCGGTTGCGCGTGAGGATGGACTAGTCTAGACTAATAGCAAGTGGTGCAGACTGCAAAGCAACCGGAAGCCAACGACTCTTTCTAACTCAAGAACCGGATGGCTTCTTGGGTCCAAAAAAGCACCGATGGCTTCAGAAGCACTGGATGTTTTATCAAGTTTTAGGCAGAGCTGCATTAGTTTACAGACAGACCGGGAACCCCATTGTTGCAGAATTTCACAAGATTGATGATTCAGAAAGAGAGGACACGAAATTCAGAAAGAGAGGAAAAGAATCACTGGAATCATGCTTCGCAACCGCAGGTTACCTCGAGATAGAGAATGCTAGTGGGTAATTAAGATTAACAAGTACTACCATCCTTGCA
Organism: Aegilops longissima; assembly: GCA_021605205.1. NCBI lineage: Eukaryota > Viridiplantae > Streptophyta > Magnoliopsida > Poales > Poaceae > Aegilops > Aegilops longissima. Next base: position 613,014,667 of record CM038677.1, on the reverse strand, counting down.
TTCCATTTGAAGGGTCAAAGGATTGCCTGCTGTGCATCAGAAGCGTCAAACAAGGGAAAGCGGCTACAAGCATTGTGTTTCAAAACTCCTTGTCCCTGTAACGGTATGCTCTGCGCTCCTGATGACCCTCACTGGTCGACCGGAATTTGAGGATCTTGTGGACGCTCGTGAGATGTTTCACCTCCTTGGACGGTGCTTCCTTGATGTTTCTGCCTTGCTTGTCCTTGTTTTCTTTGGGAGGTGCCGGCTCTTCGTGAACGGGCTTTGGTGGAGCATCTGAAAAGGAAGGAACGCATTTAAAACAGCAAATGGATACACTGTAAAAAAATGAACTAGGGTGAGCGGAAGGAGTAGCAAGGTTCCTCATGAATGGCAATGTTATCCTGCCTTCCCGACAAGTTAGATAAATACATGCTATGTGTGAACAAGGCGCCATCTCATACGAAAAAACCATGGAAATCTCAAGGAAACAGCATCATCGTATTCACAGGGTATCAGGTTAATGTACGAAACTCGTCATGGGATTTAACAGGACGTGCGAAATGTTTGCTGCAAAGAAAGAGGGATGCAAACACTTACCACTTTCTGAAAATAAATAGCATGTGCCAACCGTTTCTTCGTATTCTCCAATCTGCCATTAAACAAGGCATCAGCTACCAGCTCACTCGGCAACTAGGTTAACTAGAAGCCCTAAAGTAGAGATTCCAATATTTTCAACAGTAGAAGAAAAAAAGGGGAAGGAAAACCAATGAAGTTAAGTGGTACAGGTAACATCAGCTAGCGCAGTGCTTATTAGTGCTAAAGCTATCATAAATAATTATGGAGTTCACATGAACCTTAGTTCCATCTATGTATTCACTATAACAGACACAAAGAACAGCTCACAAAATTTTCTCAATATATTCTCCAGACAGTCTCCTATTATGAAAAAGTTTTAACATATCCAGATAAATGGGTGTATCCTGATATCGTTCTAAAATATTAACCCCAAGTAAAGTTCCTTTTTGGAGGCGATCGAACTTTATTCAATAATTAAACAAATTACATCAGCACCCAAAGTAAAGTTCTAACAGTGATACATTACTTGTACATTCATACAGTTATAATTCACTCCATGTCTCAAAGATAAAGTTTATTATAGATGGCAGCCATATAGAACATCAGTGCCAAAAGTTCAATAAGATAAACTTCAAACAACCATAGAATAGTGCCCTTTAACTCCCCGCCAAAAAAAAAAGAATAATGCCCCTTAACTTAGCAAGTAAACGTCTTCAAAAGCGAACATAACATGAATAATACTCACCATCTTCAGGCCATCACCTACTACCAAGGTAGGAGTCAATGTATCCAAACCCTGAAAAAAGAAGATTACAAATAAATTAGCGAACTACACATAAAGGCGGTAAGCAAAATTATACAGGTAGCTCATATAAGCCAACAAGAGAATCACTAAACGCATAATACTACCTAGATTGCCGCCGTGAATCTACGAAACAGGCATAGACACAACCTGAACAGGAATTTGTATCTGATAACGGTATCCATTGACTATGGCAACAAAACAAATCTGAAGGAAGGTTGCTCCAAACACAAGAAACATATATAGCCCTTTCATGTAAGAAGTGGCACATACTAATGGCAAGAACTCTCTTAGATAAACAGCACATAACCTACTGCTTCATGCTAGTGCAAACAATAAAATAATTTTCTGGGACTCTATTCGCCATTTAAACATTTCTGATATAATCAAATCTAAAGTGAACTCTTTCTTGATATATATCAATAACACAGAGATGGCAAAAGTGCTTAAGGAAAATTTAGAGACACCACATCTTCCTAATTACATTTACAACAGAGTCTAATGTCCTTTTGTACCAGTAAGCTGCAGACTGGGAGATTAAACCAACTTACAGAGAGTGTATAAGGCGCATTTGGTTGTATGCAGGAATAATGAACATCGTCTAACTCTAGCAAGACATACTCTTCTTCTTCCTCCTCCTCCTCCTCCTCAGCAATTTGTTTATCTTTCTCAGCTTCCTTTGCCATCCCCAACAAGAATTTGCACTTATACAGCAGTAAATCCTGCACTTCACCAACCAGATACCTACAGAGTTCAGAAGCAAGAACTGAGTGCACAAGATACAACTACAACTATCCAGGAAATGTTTGCAATAGGCGAAATACACAACTAGCATTGCCTGGCAAAAAAGTAAGTCCTTTCAGTCCCTTTGTATTTTGTGCTAAACAGCTAGCAAATTAATCAAGTTACCAAAGATCGGGACTATATACGATACAACAACTTTTAAGGGAGAGTGGATTTTACATGCCCCAACTGTTTACAACAAATACCCTCATGTGAAATAACCTAAGCTGCCCACGATGTATTCCACCTCAGCACACAGGCCGCTGCCGGTCAGAGATGGAGCCCTCTCTCTATCTGTTAGCTTCCATTCGCCAAACAATTGCAACAGAGGGAACAAAGGAAAGAGAAAGAACGAAGCATTACCTGGTGGTGGCGGTGGAGGTGGAGGCCGCCGCCGGCGCTTCACATATGAAGGTTGGCGTCGGGGAGGGGGCGCGGCTTCAGTTGAGGGGCGATTAGGGGGCTTGTAGTTGGCGCGGTTCCAGAGGGAGAAGCGCGTTGGCGCAGACGGCGAGCGGCGGGTCCTCGGAGGACGGCGGCGGCGGCGGCGCCCACGGCGCGAACTATAGAGTCGCAGAGGACGCCGTGGCTGGGCCGGGATGGGCTGGATTGGCGCACGAAGGTTATGCTGGGCCTGGCTATGTACTTTAATTAGGTCTTGTGACACCTGAAACGGGTATCTTTTCTCAGAAAACAAAAAACTGAGACAGACACCAACGCATCACATGCAAAAAAAAAATTTATCTAGCATTACCACACAATTTTAGTTCAAAACACAATAGATTAGAAGAGGAACAAAAACGATAAATTATATATGAAATAGTAGCTTTGCTTCTTGTGCAACTATTTATCATGGGACTTCTTACTCTCATATCTCGTTGTGTGTATAGACCTGAAATTTTATGCCATGGTACATACATCTTGTTACAATGCTACATTTTATATTTTTCGTAAAAAAGTGATAGCACTGTCATGTGTTGGTAGCACTAGTATGGTTGCAGCACAAAGGGGCACGTACTTCTCTCTATAAACTACGGGGAACCACTGAGGCCTTGTTTGGCACAAGTGGTTTTCAAGCCCCCAAGGGGGTGGGGATTTCAGGGGATTCGGTGAATCCCCCTCTTCCACCCAATCCCCTCAAATCCCCTTGAATCCCCAAACCCTCCATCCACAACCCCTTTGTATAAAATTTATGTTTGGTAGGCAGGGTTACCATATTGACATAAGATGGTGCAAAACATCTAAAATCCAACCTTTCCAATGTAACTAACTCCCTTATATCCTTTGATTATGCTGATCAGATATTTTGTGGAGCAAAAGCAGCAATGTAACCAACTGATATATATATGTATGTCTAACCCTATCAGGTATTAATGAATCACCACGAGAATCATGTCACGAAGCACTAGGGCATATAAAGAGACAAAATTAAAAGCATACAGGGACATAATGCTCTCACTGAAAATACTTACTTCTATAATTAAGCTCATTACAGAGAGATGGCAATATAAGCAAAGAACATACAACTGGGATAGGCCATGAACATAAGCATATATGAGTACATCAAAGGCAAGTAAGTAACTCTTATGATCTATTTCAGTTGAAAATATAGCTGGAAATTACAAACCATGACAAGTCGAATGGTAGAGGAAGAGACCAGCGGTCACGCATAACAGTGAAGTGAGATGATCTAAATCTTACACAAAATAATTCTGTGGCTGAATGTTAACAAATAACTCTGCAGTTCTATGCTCATTCACAAATGTGGTTCAGCGAAGCACCTCCGACCATTATTCATCAACAAAACAAACTCATCATTCACAAATATTCTAGGATTTTAGAGTTATTCTTTTTCTTGGAGATGTAAAAGTATTTAATCATGTGGGATAGTTTAAACTGAAGCAATATTAGTACAATGAAAAGTTGACATTCTCGACTCTATGTAGCTCTTTTCGAACAGAAAAATCACTGTAACTTTAATTTCACTATTTCCTTTGCTTGCTGAACATTGAACAATACACAACACCAGTCGTACTACGATTTTAGGTATACAACGAGTAACTAATAAACCATGTTTATGTACCAGTGCACCATAATTTATGAAAATACGAAGCAGAGAACGTCCAATTTTGTAGTTGAGCACATTTTGTGAGGAGTGCTCCCAACGTTTTGTGTGCCCACGACACATTATGAACCAATCGCCATGTTCATGTTCGTTCTACTTATGAGGTAGGAATGCCAGCCACTTTGGCGTTCCTCTCAATCAGAACATAAATATCATTTAGCCAAATATGTAACACTGGTATCATTTTCTCTATTTAAACTTTACCACCTTACAGTGACCAAACTAAGATAGAACTGAATCACTCTTCTTGGCCATAATCAGAACAAAACTGGAGCCAACCTGAACACTGATTGCAGAAAATAACTGATCAAACATGCAAGCTGCTCTGAGCAATGTGACCAGATTAGTAAATCAAATGTGGTGCTTGGAGTAGATTAAAATCATCAGAAACATTTGGTTACTGAAGGCACACACCAATGAACATGACATGAAATTCAGAAGGATTCAGATGCTCTTAGTCCTATCAAACACCACAAAACTATCGTACAGTTTGCTCAAATCCTGAACTAAAAAGAGTGGATTGCCCTCAGCCACAAATAAGCTAACTAGCCACAAGTTTCCCCAATAAATTATGAATCGCACCAGACCCGTACCTTGGACATTAACAGTGGCGAAAGCATTGGGCGCATCAACAACTGACCAAGAACCTTACCTAAAAACGAAGGGCGGGGAGAGGGGAGGAGGAGAACGACGGAGGGGCACGGAGTCGTTCGTTCTGGCATCCATCGCCCTCGATCTCGCTGGGATCGATCTTGCCGCCGCCGCCGTCACTTTGGTGTCTCGACTCACGGGAGGGGTGAGTGGAGTATGTTGTGCCTATATGGAGTAGAGGAAGGGGCGTTGAGGATTACCTCCGGGGATAAGTCCGGCTTCTTTGGATGAGGGACGCCTTGGCCGAGGCGTCGAGGCCCGTGGGCAGCGCCGCCTTGTTTCCGCCTCACCCAGTTACATGCGTGCCACCAAGTTCCACGAGTCCCCCTCGATGCTTCAAAACCCGTGGATCGGCGGGATTTTGGTGGTTCAAGCGGGGTTTGTCCATGGCAAACCCTGTACCAAATGAACCCATGGGGAATTTTGGGGTTTTCGCCTTGTGGTTAATCCTCGAAACCCCTTCGACCCCCTTGTGCCAAACGAGGCCTGATTAATTTTATGGTGTGTTTTTCCCATGTCATACATGTGGGTTTCTGACCACAATATCTTGATGAGAAAGGCGGTCTCATACATAATAAATGTCTCACGGCTCTATTCCCTTTCACATGTGGAGCCATGCCTTCAGCCAGTGTTTGGTTTTAGGGGAAAAGGAAGCTTTAAATAGTTTATTAAATATTTATCTTATTTCATATGTTCGGGTAATCACATTTTGTCGAGCATTTTGAAACAAGTATCGGTTTTGAGTAATATTCATGCAAGATCAGAAGATGTTTCTTTTAATAGGTTTTTGGTTCTCTATGTTATTGTAATTTTGTTTTCTTTAATATATTATCAGTATTAGAGATCAAGGTCCTACAACAATGCAAGTACTGAGAAGAGAAAATGTACTTTGGAAGGATGAGGCATAAGGCGTTGTTCTTCAAAACGTTCTCATGGTTGCTCAAGCCCCTAATGTAGTACTCCCTCCGTCCCGTAATATAAGAGTGCTTTTAATACTAGTGCAGTGTCAAAAATGCTCTTATATTATGGAACAGAGGGAGTAAGTTGTAATACATTAGAGATGAACATGAATTTACCTCCATTTCATCAGTTGCATTAGTCTTCATTATGAGTTTCTCGCCTAGGACAACCATGGACAACAATAAAAGGCAACATGCAACAGGTATCATGGGTATCAATCGTTGGTGCATGGACATGCGGTGACCGGAGGCACCAACATCCAGTTGAAGTGATAAGAGGCCACATTTAGAGTATGGCACACTGAGAAAGAACACCGTGGGCGGAAAAGACCCGGAGGAAGAAATTGATGCGGTTGCGGGTCAAGTGGACTTGGCACTTCAAAAATAAATATGGTATGACTCCAATCAACGACATGCACGATGCGGACAGAAAATAAGGAAATCTTACATTTTTAAGAAGTTGATCCCCACTATAGCAATTCTCTCTACATGCACACTGTCCACATCACCATATTTACCACATCAGTCTTCAGTTGCAAACACCAACCAATCATCTGCTTTGTCTCTCTCTCAGCGCACTTGCTGTGCCACCTCAGCAATTTTCTATCCACCCAGCCCGCATGCAACAGTCATCAATATAGGATCGCTAAATTGACAGGAACATGCAATGGTTCTGCGGGCAGCCTTCAATATAGGATCGCATGCAAATACTCCTGTACCTATTAACACGGAAGGAAGGTGGGGAAACAGATTTAATTCTGATGGGAGTATTAACACCGGGGGGGTTAAAGTTATTTGACCTTTCATCCCGACTAATGACCTGGGGTGTTATCTTGTGACCTTTCATCCTGGAAGTTCCTTCATCTCCCTCACCGGATAAATCTCCACCGATTCGCTCAAAAAATCGCCATGGATTCTTCTCTCTCCCTCTCTCAGCAGAAGGTCAGAATACTGCCCGCGGTGGCGGATGCCTCATCTCAACAGAAGGCCAGAATACTGCCCGCGGTGGCGGTGAACCCTTATTGGCGCCGGCGCGTCTCGACTGTGCTCCACTCACCTTCAGCACCACGCAGCAGGCAATGGTGGTTCAGCTGAGTGCAGCCCGTGATGGCGCTCCCATCCCGTGTGTATCACTCCCATTGCTGGACCAATTGTTCACCTTATATGAATCCAGGCAGACGCCTTCAAGGATGACGAGGCTATGAGCCCACGATGCTAGGTGAGTTCTGTCTAGCCCTGATGATAAAATCAGCGGTCGCCAGCTTTTGCCGTGGCAAGATCTATAGCCTTGATGCCTCAGTGAGTCCATTCTCTCTTCAATTCCTTCCATCAGAATATAGACAATATTATTATTTCCTAATGAATTTCTTCTTTTACTTTATTCCAATTATCCCCAGTCATGTTTTGTTATTTTACTCTATCCTCATTGCAAGATTTGATCTAAAATTTTTTGTTGATGTGGAATCATGGGCATTTGACGTTTGATAAGGTTACAGATCCTGCTGTTGTTTCTGAACAGGTTCTGTCCAAACAATTCACCATGAGATTTTGGATTTGCGCCATCTCTTCTTTGTTATTTTGGACGATGTAGACATGAAATAGCAACGATTGTAGTTTTTTCCCAGGACTAAATGGACCAAGAATCCAGAACATGTTAGACCATCAGAGTTATTCATAAGAACATAAATATAGTTGATATTGTCAAGTTTACATGTCAGACCATCAGAGTTATTCATAAGAGCATGCTTGCCGTTTACTAATGAGAAGTGAAACGGAGATTACTAATCAGAAGTTAAAAGGAGATTATGGCTGGCAGTATAGGGCGATATAGACATTTTGTTTAATTATGGTCAATTTGCCTCAGGACATATGCTCGGTAATTATTCATCATAACACTTATATTATTGTGATATGATTATGAAAGTATGAGTTGTACGCCAGCCATTTATTTGGTATCTAAAACTTTCAATATCATCATATTATATAACTCTGTGGTTTACACTTATTTTCTTAACATCATGTGTTACAAATTCCCGCCGCAACGCGCGGGGCATCATCTAGTTAATAATAAGTATTAAACATCAAAACTGACCGAGAAGGTATGTGTGGTAAGTTTGAAAGAGCAAAACTTGGAATGTAAGTATAAACACAGTACAGACATGGACACTTCTATATATGCATATACACTCATTCCTATGAATGCATGCACCCACACCCTGTCCATATGAGCATCTCCGAGAGACTGAGCCGGCACATCATCTTGAGATTGACGAAGTTGTAACAAATGCCTTCATAGTCGGCGGGAACGTATCCTCCTACTGAACACACATCCCCAAAAGGCCTGAAATAAATCCTGAAAAATGCAAGCACCAGTGTCAAATTTAAGACTAGATTTTGATGGGTTGGATATAACACGGTGCTCCTAACCATCCAACCAAAGATTAGTTAAGTTTGGCCGAACATAACTTAACAGTTCAAGAGTAAGTTGGAAAATAGAGTAAGGGCATCTCCAACGTTATCCCTAAAACGAACACAATATTTATACGTGGACTGGACCGCACTAGTCCACGAGCATTGATACGGGAGTCGGTCATCCAACCATGTCCCCCGGGCGTGGCCGGGCAGTGGGAGTGAGATGTGGGCGGCGATTTGGCTGTCACGCGAGGCGCCAGGCAGGGAATCTCGTCAGGTGGGCGTGACGCGAGGAGGAAGCCGGGGCGGCCGCCCCGGGCTGGAAGCCATGGCGTTTTGGCCGTGGTGACGTGTGCGCTCGCTTCTCATTCACAGCTTGAGGTGCTGCTGCTGAGGGTGCTGCGCGGTGAAGCTTGGTGGTCGGAGTTGGAGAGTGCAAGGCGCAACAAGAACGACTCCAATGATCTCCACGCTTCTGGGTGGATCAGATCTGCAGGCCTCCATAGGGATGTGTGTGTTCCGGGAGAAAGCCTTGACCCGACCATGTCGGTGCCGTCGACGGCGGCGGTTTCGAGCGTCGTTTCCCTCCTTGGAGGCGTCGTTGTGGAACTCATCTTCTTCTACGTGGGGCTCGGGCTCTTCGGGTGAAAACCTAAGCTCCAGATTTTCCAGAGCGGGCAACGGCGGCGTCTTCGTCATTTCCCTCTTGGGGGCGTTGCTTGGGAGAGTTAGCTTGTGCTTGGTGCGTTTGGTTTTCTCCTACGTCGGGTTTGGTGGATGCCGGGGTAGCGACCCCGGACGGCTGATGTGCGCCGAGGTGGCGGCCCTGGAAAGTGATGCGCGGGGCGGCAACTCGGCCTTCGCTTGGGTGGCAATCTTGGGCCACTTGGGTGGTGGGCTTGTCGGTCCGGTCGACGCGTTCCAGGGGCGGTCTGACTTTGCATCGGGGCGGCGGCCCCGGATGTGGTGCGACGTTCGTGGTCTGCGAGCGGTTGCCCTGAGCAGCATGGGCTGCGGGCAGCTGGGTCGTCTTGGCGTTGCTTTGCGGCGGGCGGTGATGCAGCGGGCGGCGGCCCCGGAAAGTGGTGCTGGTTGATTGCGTTGGGCACGACGGAGCGGTGGATGTCGGGGCGGCGGGCCCGAGAGAATCACTGTGGCGTCCAGACTTCTGTGGCAACGATGATGATGGGAGCGATGTCGGCGACGCGGCAATGGTTGCGATAGTCGGCTCTTCTCCGGGGTGTCCGTGGTATTGCCTCGGTTTGTTTGTTGCTGTGGAGTCGAAGCTGCGGCGGCGAGGCCCTGTGGTGTACGATGACTGGCTGCAGGTGGCCTTTCGGCGATCTTCCGTAGCGCCAACCGTGCCTGGTTTCGTTCTTCTGAGTTCTCCGTCAGAATCGGAGTTGCGTTGTCTGTCGCAGGTCGACATGTCGTCGAGGAGGGTGGGCTTTGCCCTGTGTGTTTCAGTCTATGGGAGTGGGCTCGGCCCTTGTTGTTCCGGTTTTTGCCTGGTTTTCCGTAATTAACTGGGCAATTCTCTTCTGCTTAATTAATAGATGAGGCAATCTTTGCCTCTATTCTGAAAAAAAAACGTTTGTCCTTACTTTTTTCCTTTTATCCGTGACACTCAAAATAATGATAGAAATATCACAATTCATTCAAAAATAACCTGCAAAAATTTCTAGTACAACAATAGTTTAAATATAAATATTACATAAAAAATAATCAGATGTTCAACAAGTTCTTCAAATTCATCAATTCCAAATTCAATGATACTCGAGTTAGTCAGAATCGACACAAGTCATCCCACGCACTGTTGCCCTTGAGCTTGATCCAAGAGCGTATGAATGTAAATTACCCGCCCCCAGTCCTATAGTACAACACAACAGTGCGTCGGGGCTATACAACATGATGATTATCAAGTTGGAACACTGAGTGAATCAGTGAAACTGACCAACATGTTAGGCAACAAGAAGCAAAACTTACGATCTCCATGGTTGACAAGCCCAATGGCCACATTGTCTCCACTCGTGCAACTGGACCGCACAAGTTTATGACGGCATTGTAGATGGTATACCACCGATGGGCTAGCCACTTCAAATTGCGATCACGGATCATGTGTGTGTCGTAGGGTGTGAAGTGCTTTTTCCCAAGAAAAGAAGCATGCACATTTTGCCAAAATAGCGTTCCGCCTTGCATCATGCCTACAAAGGCTCCACATATGACCTTCCACGCGTCACACGACAACTCATGGTTCATCACCGAGTACTCGCCATCATGCTTACTCTAGAAAACAATGAGAAGTTCAATAAGAAAATTCTATGACAGTTGATCGAACATCTATTGGGCGTGGTGTCCATGATGGACGACGCCGGTAGGGGCGGAGGGTACCCGGCTATGGACGGATCCTCGATGGACGGCGACATAGTTCAGGCGGGAAGGCACTTGGGTGGGGGTTGCAGACGTCCGAGAATGCCTGTGCGGCGGCCGAAGAAGTACAGTGGCAGCGGCAGACGAGGAGGGTGCAGATGCAAAGCAAGGGGGAAACAGGGTTGGAGTGGAAGAAAAGTGGACCAGGAGGGGGATTTGAGTGAGTCGGGGGTGTCGGAGTCCTACGTGAGGGCGGTCTGGACTCCAGCAAAGCCCTCCCCCTAGTTTGCATCTGGTTTGCAAGAATTCAAACAACCGGACTGGTCCACGAACATATGATGTACCGCGTTGCACTGGCGGAGCTACGTTGAAGCAAAATGGGCCATGGCCTGCCCAGTTTTGCTGCAACAAACTGGGCCTAATGGTAAATTTGGGTCAAGATTATCAAAAAATTAGGCCTCTTTTCAAACTGGCCCGCCCAAGCTTTTGAGTGTAGCTCCGCCACTGCCGCGTTGGATGGTAAATTGCATCCGTACAGCTCGGTCCGGACGAATGCAGACGTTTTGAGGGTCCGCGTTGGGGATGCCCTAAACACAAGTTTCATAGAACATAATTCAAAAAACAAGATACACAATAAGAATGAAATCACGTGCCAGAAGAATCATTGCATTTCAAACAATGGAAGCATAATGCGATTTGTAAGGAAAAATGAATGGAAAAGGGAACACGTTGAAGATGGCATAATGTGTTGTAGGCGAATAAGGACGTGACATAGAGTGATGAATTGAAAACTCTATGACAGTTTGACATGAGAAAAAGGATGGCATTAATTTGGATTTTGACAATGTATGAGGGACATAGCATGAGAGAGTGATGAATTGAGAACATGAAGAGGAAGATAGGTGGATGGACGTAAAACGAATCGAGAAAGAAATGATGAAATGGTCAAAAGGAAAAACAGTGATCAAGCGAAAGGCAAGACTAGTCAAAGGTGACAGTGAAACGGGTACAGCGAGAAAGAAAAAGATGAACAATAACAATGGATGGAACACAATTAAAAAGAAGAGCCGGTTGAAGAAATAAAAAGGAAATGAACATGACTGCGACGCAGATAGGACGTACAGGAGCAAGGAGAAGGAACGTAGAAAAAGAACGGTTGGACAAAGTATCAGTAGAAGATGAACATGCATATTGTGTCGTATTGACAGGCTTCAGAAATTTCATCTGTGTTCTAGGTAGTTTCTACCGAAATGACTCTCTGAATCACGTCGTAGATGAACGACCAGAACCTGGGTGCAGTGGCGAAACTAGCACGAGGTTATACCTAGGGCTAAGCTATCTTGAGGTGATGCATTTTAGTGATTTTCCATACATTGTAATAAGCAATTACAAAGGATATTATCACTAGGTGTAGGGCTGTAGCCCCAGCTGCCCTAGGCTTGTTTCCGCCACTGCCTGGGTGGTAGTGATACTGGCGCCTGGAGGCGCAGGCGGCTCGGAGAGACACTTTTTTTTTTAAATGGAGGCAAAAGAATTGCCTCGTCGATTAATTAAGAAGAAGAGAATTGCCCGATTAATATACAGAAAACTGGACTAAAACAGATACAATCAGACTATAATTGGGTTACTCATCAATCATGACCCCACAAGCACTCGTGCAACCCGCCAAACCCTCCTAACACGCAATAACTCCTCACGCTTGTACACCACAATTTTGAACCCGACAAGAACATCCCAACAAAAGATAGTGGACCACACCGAAACCACATATGACGACCCAAACCATGAGGATGAGCCGAGGAACCGGGAATCATCCATTAAGCAGCTGCGGGCGCGGCGCCACTCTTTTTGCCTTTGCACCTTGGTGACTTCTCCTTCACTATACCAGACCGAGGGCAATCACTCACCTTCTTGTATTTGCCCTTGAATGTCATTCCCGTCAGGAGGCAAGCAATCGCCCTTCCAGTTTCAGGGCTAACAGTCTCCACGTTAGTGAGCAAGTCACAAAGCTCTTTTGCAAAGAGAGCATTGGAATTATCTGTCGGCGGGAGTGGAATGGGTGTAGAAGCCACATGTGAGTGCGCAGGCGAGTTCACCTCACTCGACTCACATGTCAAGGTTGAATCATGTCCCTCACACGTGGTTGCCTGCGTGTCCACCATCATATGCTCCACTGATAGAGGCGAATCGGAGCTCGCACATAACACTTGAAGCTCGGGCATCACCTGCAGCACCGGAGGCACAACCACGAAAATGGTCCCGCCCTCAACGATAGACATCACAGTGGGCAAGACAGACATCGATGATGAGTTGTCCATACCTATAGGGGAGAAACAACCATAGAGCTCCCCAACTCTGTTCTCCACTGAGCCACCAACATCAACCTCATTAGGAGGATGTGGTGCAGGAGCGGATTGCAACACAGCCGGCACAAGAGAGAGCTTTCCCAGAGCAGCCTTCGCTCGCTCCAGAAAGCTCCCAACGCGCACCAGGAGTTCAGCCTGGGCAGCTAGAGTGGACTGGAGCAGCATATCAGATGGGGTTACCGACTCAGCATGAGAGGAAACGACCGATGCCCAGGACATTCATGTGTTCACACAAACGCGTGGTACGTACGTACATTCGTTTCACGTGAAGGTCTATTGGTTTTGACAAGCTCACACGGAAAGGCTCCGCGAGGGCTGGCGGAATGCACGCATGTCCTTCAGCAGAACCTAGTTCGTCCCTGGTCGTGCCGTCGAATCATGTAGACCGGTGCTACAATCCTCATCATCACCTAAGACGAACCGTGTCTGACACCAACGAGCAAGTTGAGCACTCTAATCCGGCACACGCGGCATTACCGATCGACGTGCTGCTTGTGAGATCTGCTCTTCTGAAACAGTGTTTCTGCTCGTGCGCTCTCTGCTTCCTGCCGGCGCAAAACGGCAACGGCCAAGCCAACTCACCAACCGACCGCACGGCGGGACGATCACGTCCAACGGTCTGCCGTCCGCGCAACGCCGCTTCCGTGATCTCTCCTCGCCCGCCAAAGCTGGATCCGCACCCGCACTCTGTGCGATGGCCAGGCCAGGCGAGGCGGAGGGCGACAAAAGGGTGGGGATGAAAAGCGTGTCCATGCTTCATTTTGTTTCTCTCTCAGCGAAGCTCATTACGGCTTAGCCATGAAAAATATAAGTTCTCTCTCCTTTTCAGATCCCGCACACACACTCTCTCTCGTTGCAAAAGTCATGGCCACCCATCAAAGGCAATGAAGGCTCCCACACCCCATCAACACACTGGTCACCGTGCTGGGCACCCACACGTAGAGACTAGAGAGTGGTGGCCTCAACAGTAGCCCGACTAGTTGTAGTAGTAGTGCTCAACAGTGAGTGACACACATCTCCGTTCCCCTCGCGACTATAAACCAGGCCACCACCCTGGTGCTACACGCCCAGTGCCCACTCCCCTGTCCGTCCCGCGTTGCCATTTGTGCAGCGCAGTCAGCCCGGCAAGGAAGCCTCTCTGACCGTCGGGGCTCGGGATTTCTCGAAGCCATAAAAGAGACGGAGAGGCCCCAAAAGGAGGGAGGCTACCAACACTCCCGTCCAAGCAGCCGCAGAGCCCGCCTCTAGTACCGCAGAGGAAAGGAGGGGAAAGGAACCCGTTGCCCCCAATGGCTTCCTCGCGCGCCGCCGCCGCCCCCTTCGCGCTCTGCATTCTGCTTCTCGCGTCCCCCGCCGTCTCCGCCACATTCTTGTTCGACGACGCGAAGTCGGCGGCCAAGGGAAAAAGCAAGGGCAAGGCGGCGGTCGACGTGGAGTGGCGGCCGGCCACCGCGACGTGGTACGGCGACGCCGAGGGCGACGGCAGCACCGGTAAGAGCTCTCAACCCGCCTCCGCTGACCGTCGTAGAGATAAGCTAGCTCCCGCATTGTTACAGCCCCTTGATTACTCCGGCGTCTGTTACTCTTGTTCTACTAGCGGGTTAAGATTAGTGCCTGGGCAGTGGTGGGTTGCAGCATCAGTACCTGGGCGAAGCAGAGCTCATCTGCCTTCTTTTTTTTACCGGCTTCATGACTAGGATTGTTGCTCCCAAAATACAGTACGCCTGGTACACATATCTGCTGTACAAAAATTATTGCTATCTGAGCCGTCCTATTCGCACCAGAGCTCTTTCTTTCTTTTTTACGCCGTCAGACGGTCTAGGTTTTTTTACCCTCTGTTGACATAGGAGTGTTGTTTTGGTAAAAAAAAAAGGATCGATTAGCTCTTCCCGTTGCGGCATTTCTGGCGCGACGTCTGCATATCCCGTGAGATCCGGCAGGGAATTTCCGTGGGGCCCCACCGGACCCCCCCACACGAGTCAAGCGCAGAGGAGCTCCGCCGCTTTACGATTCGTGCCGCCGGGCTTTCGGGGCGGCGACCGGCGAAGACGACCGTGCCAGGCTTCCCAATAACTTCTTTGCTCTGCTGGGGTACTACCGTATGGCGAAAATCTTGGCGATAAATGCCCTCTGCGCCTCCGTTCACGCGCTCCACCGACACCCCTGGTAACTTTGATGCTGCGTCCGTAACCCAGTGATCCATCGTACTCTACTGTTAGCTGCATTTACACTCTGAAGTCAGAGCACCGCAGTAACTGTATCGCAGTAGATTATCTCAGTTCTAAATTCTAATGGTGAATGGGCGTTTTTTCTTTTCTTCAGGGGGAGCGTGCGGGTACGGGACGCTGGTGGACGTGGTGCCGATGAAGGCGCGGGTGGGGTCGGTGAGCCCGGTGCTGTTCAAGGGCGGCGAGGGGTGCGGCGCCTGCTACAAGGTCCGGTGCCTCGACCACGGCATCTGCTCGCGCCGCGCCGTCACCGTCATCGTCACCGACGAGTGCCCCGGCGGCGGCCCCTGCGGCGGCGGCAACACGCACTTCGACCTCAGCGGCGCCGCCTTCAGCAGGATGGCCATCGCCGGCGCCGGGGCGCACCTGCGCGACCGTGGACAGCTCAAGGTGATCTACCGAAGGTGAGCGAGCAGCACTCACACTTTGTTGGAGTCTTTTTAAGTGCATTGTCAGACTGTTAGTAGTAGTAGCAACTGGTTAAACTAATCAGCCTGGGCGCATGCCACAGTGGACAAGTAGCTCAAGGACAAAACCTCTCACTACCTGAAGCTATTAGCAGACTAAAAAAATGGTTAGATGGGTCAGTCAGTGGACCGTTGTCGAAACACTGCAGCTAACTGCTACTGTGGATCTGTGATTTTGGCCGTCGTATCTTGAAGCGCAGTGGGAAATAAATTGTCCAGGGCACAGCTTACAGCTGTCTTAACTTGGATCTATCTGCTGCTGCCGAGTTACTCATGCCTCTGCGTGATGCAACTCGGGCAGAGGCGCAGATGGATACCTGTCCCGTGGCATGTAACTCTTGTCAAGATTCCTGGTCAATTCTCCCAGCTCCGTTCATTAACCTATCTGACCATGGAAAAGCTGTCGTCTCTATCTATGTAATCTACTGCTGCACTGCATGTGTGCATCCGTGAGATTTGGTGTTTCGTTTGTTCTTTAAGAAACTGAACGGGGCAGCGTGTGTGTGTTCATCAGGACGGCGTGCAAGTACGGCGGGAAGAACATCGCGTTCCATGTGAACGAGGGGTCGACGAGCTTCTGGCTCTCGCTGCTCGTCGAGTTCGAGGACGGCGAGGGCGACATCGGGTCCATGCAGCTGAAGCAGGTACCCATCCTCTTCTTGTCAAGCTTATTTACTTTCGTGCACTGCCTTTTTTCTTGACATTGACAAAGCGAGTGGGGGGTAAATCGAGCTATCTTTTGAGCCCTCCATTGCCTTTGGTGGTGGGAACAAGCTGGGTGGGTTGCATACTTGCATTGGACAAATGCTTTATGTGAGTGCAAATGTGCAAGAGGACCCGGCGCATATTCTTCCCTTTGGGAAAATGCGTGCATGTGAGTTCGTCCTCCCACTTTGATGTGGTCGGAGACATATTGCACTGTTGCCTGCTTTTGCCCTCGTGCCTCTGCTGGCTAGCTAGCATTTGTACTGTCGTTGGCTAGGCATTTAGGCCCATGTCGTGTCTTCTAGAACGAAACTTTTCACACAGACTGGTAACAGAGCAGTATTACAGCAAGTGAAACCAAATGTAGCAGATATCTAAGCTTCGCAAATAAGTACTACTGTATTGTTTGCCCGAAACTAAGCTTTATAAACATGCCAAATGAACTGCCGACATACGACACTGGAAATCAGCCAAGAAAGCATGCCGCTACTTTCTTGCATTGTCGACCGCACAATGTCACACACACTATAGTCAAACCCTTGAGTGAAGATACCCTACATGATTGTCTTTGGCCATATGATTCCCATTTGGCGCATACAAAGTATCCGATGCTTTTTTTTTTGGACAAATGTAAAGTATCCAATGTAGGCGGCAGCACCGAAAGATGAAGCGTGAACCCTGTCCCCGAAACTCCACTGCCCTGCTTCCTCAAAAAAAAAAAAAAACTCCACTGCCCTGCGCTTGCCCAATGATGCTGCCGCTTTACCTCGGTCTCGCTCACTGTCAAGTAGGGCTAAAGGCCAAAGAGGCCGGGCATGCGGCTCTGCCACTGGCTCTTGGACCTGCTAATGCTTTCATCTCGTGGTTGTTTTACCCTGACACCCCATCCTGCGCACCGCGGCACGCCCTTGACCGTGCGTCTGCTCGCGCGGCCTCGTGGACTCTCGGCATCCAAAGATTCTGGAGCCCAGCCCAGTGTTTGCGACGATGATGTTGGGCTGTAAAGCTAGATTCAGTCTCTGCTAATGCTCGTTTTGCTCTGTGTAGCTGTCGGACTTATCAGTGTTCATTATGTTAGTGCTTATGATGTGTGTGCTTTGCTCACGTGGTGCGTGCGTGCGTGTGTGGATGCAGGCGAACTCGGCGAAATGGCTGGACATGAAGCACGTGTGGGGCGCCACGTGGTGCCTCTACGGGGGCCCCACGGCCGGCCCCTTCTCCGTGAGGCTGACGACGCTGTCCGCCCCCAAGACGCTCACGGCCCGGGACGTCATCCCCAGGAACTGGACGCCCAAGGGCACCTACTCCTCCCGCCTCAACTTCGAGGTCTCTCTCTGATGCCCGATCTCTCACCATGGCGGAGGGGCCGGGCCACGTTTTATCGGCCCGGGATGGAGCAAAGGCAGCAGGCCCACATGGCGTTCTGTTGGAGTTGGACGTACGTAGATTGTGTTTTGCTGCAGCTTAAGTGGTCTAATGATGATCGCCTAGTCGTAAGCTAGTGGTGTGGTGTGAGTAGTTTTGGATCAGGAGGTGAGTGATCTGGGTGCGGAGCAGCCGTCCTCTCCAAAATGGAGAGAGAACGTATGCTGCTGGGAATCCGATGCGGAAGCCGACTGGGAGGGTTTTGGACCCCTCTTGGTCGCCGCTTCACTCCAGCTGGCGTGTGCCGTTTTTATCTTTATCTTTTTCCTGTTGTGTTTGCGTGCTTGTTTGCCCTGGTTGGTTGAATTGAAGGGCTCGTGACAAATGTGTTTCGTTTCCTGCTCGTTCGCGTTTCTCTCTTCTTATTATGGACACGCGTGTTCGTTTGGAGTATTCAGAGAAGACGCCTTCCGAGTGAATGTTCACCTCTCCATTTCTTTGTTCCGTCCTGCTAAGTCTCAGCCGACTGAGGCCAACTCTACAGCGACCCTATTCTGTCCATGCGTGTCCGTTTGGGGTAAAACGAACGAACCCGACGGCCCAGCGCGCGGACGCAAACGGACTTTTGTCCGTTTTATGTCCGCTTTCGACCCATCCCCACCCAAATTTGTGCCGTTTTTGGGTGAAACGGACAGCACACGGATGCGCGGGCCGTCTGCGCCTGTCCTTCCCTGGCCCGCCCGTCGGTGGCACAGGGGCGCCTTTTTTTATCCGCCCCCGCCCTCCCTCCGGCCGCACGCCTTCCATTCTTCTCCACTCTTCCCGCGCCGCCGCCGCCGCCATTATTATGTAATCGGCTTCGGACGCGCCTGCCTTGCCCCGCCTCGGCGCCCCGAAACTACCCAACCACGACCACTTGTTTTGCGCACCGCGCCGGATTTAGGCGGATCCGGTCGATCTTGAGCTCGCCCATTGTGGGAGGCAGCGCCGCCATGGGTCGGCAGCGCCCGGCCGAAAAGCCATGGCGAGGCCGCAAGGCCACATCTGCACGATGGCTCCTCCTCTAGCCGCTCGGATCTACACCGTCGGTGGTCCGCCAGCAGATACACGAATGGCGGTCGGCCGGGCTCGGTGCTAGCCCAAAAGCTCGTCGGCGCACCGTTGCGGCTCATTAAGTGCGACCACTTCCTAAAGAAGGTCGTGTGCCGCGTGTCTATAACGCCGGAACATCCGGGATGGGTGTTCATCAAGTGCTTAAACGATCGGGTATGTGCTCTTTTTAGCTTTGGTTTGTGTTGAGAAACGTAGTAATTTAAAAAAAAAATCCTACACACACGCAAGATCATGGTGATGCATAGCAACGAGAGGGGAGAGTGTCGTCTACATACCTTCGTAGACCGTAAGCGGAAGCATTATGACAACGCGGTTGATGTAGTCATACGTCTTCACGATCGACAAATCCTCAGTACCGAACGTATGGCATCCTCCGCGTTCAGCACACGTTCAGCTCGGTGACGTCCCGCGAACTCACGATCCAGTAGAGCTTCAGGGAAGAGCTTCGTCAGCACGACGGTGTGGTGACGGTGTTGATGAAGCTACCGACGCGAGGCTTCGCCTAAGCACCACTCGATGTGGTGAGGTGGATTATGGTGGAGGGGCACCGACACGGCTAAGAGAGATCAATGATCAACTTGTGTGTCCTAGGGTGCCCCCGCCTCGTATATAAAGGAGCAGGGGGAGGCGGCCGGCCCTTACAGGCGCGCCAGAGGAGTCCTCCTCCTAGTAGGAGTAGGACTCCCTTTCCTACTCCTACTAGGAGGGGAAAGGAAGGAGGAGAGGAGAAGGAAAGGGGGGCCCCCTTCCCTAGTCCAATTCGGACCAGAGGGGGAGGGGCATGCGGCCTGCCCTGGTCGGCCCTCTCTCTCTCCACTAAGTCCCATGTGGCCCATTACTTCTCCGGGGGGGGGGGGGGTCCGGTAACCCTTCGACACTCCGGTTTTCTTCGAAATCACCCGGAACAGTTCCGGTATCCGAATATAGTCGTCCAATATATCAATCTTTATGTCTCGACCATTTCGAGACTCCTCGTCATGTACGTGATCACATCCGGACTCCGAACTACCTTCGGTACATCAAAACACAAAACTCATAATACCGATCGTCACAGAACTTTAAGCATGCGGACCCTACGGGTTTGAGAACTATGTAGACATGACCGAGACACGTCTCCGGTCAATAACCAATAGCGAAACCTGGATGCTCATATTGGTTCCTACATATTCTACGAAGATCTCTATCGGTCAAACGGCATAACAACGTATGTTGTTCCCTTTGTCATCGGTATGTTACTTGCCTGAGATTCGATCGTCGGTATCTCAATACCTAGCTCAATCTCGTTACCGGCAAGTCTCTTTACTCATTCCGTAATGCATCATCCCGTAACTAACTCATTATTCACATTGCTTGCAAGGCTTATAGTGATGTGCATTACCGAGAGGGCCCAGAGATACCTCTCCGACAATCGGAGTGACAAGTCCTATTCTCGATCTATGCCAACTCAACGAACACCATCGGAGACACCTGTAGAGCACCTTTATAATCACCCAGTTACGTTGTGCCGTTTGGTAGCACTAAAAGTGTTCCTCTGGTATTCGGGAGTTGCACAGTCTCATAGTCATAGGAACATGTATAAGTCATGGAGAAAGCAATAGCAGTAAACTAAACGATCAAGTGCTAAGTTAACGAAATGGGTCAAGTCAATCACATCATTCGTAATGATGTGATCATGTTAATAAAATGACAACTTATGTCTATGGCTAGGAAAATCAACCATCTTTGATCAACGAGCTAGTCAAGTAGACGCATACTAGTGACACTATGTTTGTCTATGTATTCACACATGTATTATATTTCCGGTTAATACAATTCTAGCATGAATAATAAACATTTATCATGAAATAAGGAAATAAATAATAACTTTATTATTGCCTCTAGGGCATATTTCCTTCAGTCTCCCACTTGCACTAGAGTCAATAATCTAGATTACACATTAATGATTCTAACACCCATGGAGCCTTGGTGCTGATCATGTTTTGCTCGTGAGAGAGGCTTAGTCAACGGGTCTGCAACATTCAGATCCGTATGTATCTTGCAAATCTCTATGTCTCCCACCTGGAATTGATCGCGGATGGAATTGAAGCGTCTCTTGATGTGTTTGGTTCTCTTGTGAAATCTGGATTCCTTTGCCAAGGCAATTGCACCAGTATTGTCACAAAAGATTTTCATTGGACCCGATGTACTAGGTATGACACTGTGACGCCCGGATATTTACGCTACAATAATTCCCTGTTAATGTTGCCACGTCACCACGATTACTGTTGATAATCTCACGATGATTCAAAACTTGTTCAAATTCAAATTTAAATAAAGTCAAACTAGAAAAGTTTTTCAGAAACCAAAACTAAAATGTTCTAAATGTAGCAAGTAATTCATAATAAATATTGGTGGAGAAATCACACTTTTATAAAGTAGTTAAATGCACTATAATAAATAAAATAGCGGTAAAACTATTAATTAAATGCTCGTAAATTAATAAACAAATGCAAACTACTTTCTAAAATGTGCTAAGTTGTTTGTGGCTGTGACATAAATTGTAAGATCGATTTGGGTGCCACTTTAGTATTTTTACTAAAACTAAAATTAAAAGAAAACTAAAAAAGAAACAAAGGGAAATAAAAACAAAAATAAAAGAAAGAAGAAAGGACCCCCCTTGGCCAACTGGGCCAGACGGCCCAGCCGGCCAGGCCGCCAACCGGCCCAACCCCCCCCCCCCTCCATAACCCCACCAGGGGGAAACCCTAACCGACACCTCCCACTCACCCCCCCGCTCACCCACGTCTCCTTCCCCACTCCTCTCGATCCCATCTGGATCGGGGAGGGGTTCGATCCACCTCCCCCTCCTCTGCCCCCGATTGGATCGGGGGGATCGATCCCCGCCGCTAGACGCGCGACGCCGCCGTGCCTCTAACGCCGCTGGACCTTGCCGAACCTCTCCATCGGACTGCTTCCTCTCCGTCCCCGTCGTCTCCATCTCCTCCCCACGCCCCGCTGCCTTGTCCCTGCATCGAACGGTGAGGCCCCGGCCTCCTCCCTCCCTCGTCCCGCATCCTCTTGTGGCCACACCGGAGCTCTGCTCCTGTGCGCGCACTCGCACCGCGCCGCCACATCGTCCACCCCGCACGCCCCAGTACGGGCCCTCACGCACGCGCGCACGCGAGCGGCCGCACCCCCGTTCAGCCGCTAGCCTCGTGCATCACCGCCGCACGCGCATACGCACATTGCACCGGCCCTCGCTCTAGTCCAGCTCGCTGGCCTCGCCCCGCTCGTCGATCGCCCCGCCTGCCGTCACCACTGCGGGCCGCGCCCAAGGCCGTGGCCGTCTCCGCCCGCACCCACCTCTGGCCTTCCATGGCCTCGCAACTGCCGCCTCGGTCCGCCACTGCTGGCCGCACCTCTCCCCCTCTCCCCTGCCCGCCTATGCTCAACGCGCCGCGTGTGCGTCACGCCCTGCAGAACCGCGCACCATCTCATGGCGCCCTACCACCCTCCACGCCGACTCGTCCCTTGCAGCCACCTGCTCGCTCGCCGCGCCCTTTCGCCGTCGGCTTCGCGCCGGCCGTCGCCGCCCTCGCGACCAACTCCGCGCCCACAGCGCCTCGGCGGCCGTCGCTCGTTCGCCGGGTTAGCCTGTCGGGCGCCCAGCATCCGTTACCGATGGCGCTTCGCCCGGTTGGCCCCTAGGGCCAATGACAGGAGGGCCCTGCCTCCAAAACGGTTTTATAAATAATAATAATAATAATTAAAAAATTAATTAATTAATTAATTAATTAGAGAATTAATTAACTTAATTAATTATGTATTAGTTTAACCTAAACATTTTAGTTAACTAATTAAGCCTAAACCCTAATTAAGCCTAAACAGTGTATGACAAGTGGGTCCCACACGTCAGTTTGACCAGTCAACACCTCTGTTGACTACCGACGTCATGATGACGTCAGCAAACACTGTTCTGGATAATGTTGAATTAAAATATTTAAATTAATCCTAAAATTGATTTAAATCTTTTACAATTAATATAAAATAAACCGTAGCTCAGATGGAAAAACTTTGTACATGAAAGTTGCTCAGAACGATGAGACGATTCCGGATACGCAGCCCGTTCGTCCGCCACACATCCCTAGCATAGAAAACTCGCAACTTTTCCCCTCCGATTCATCTGTCCGAAAACGCGAAACACCGGGAATACTTTCCCGGATGTCCCCCCCCCCCTTCGCCGGTATCACCTACTACCGCGATTGGGCATGCCTAGCATCACGCTTTGCTTTGTCATGCATCGTTATGCATCTGTTTGCATTGTATTTATTGTTTCTTCCCCCTCTTCTCTCGCTAGACACCGAGACCGACCCGCTGCTACCCAAAGACGACTACGGTGTTGGCGACCCTCCTTCTTGGCTGAGCTTCGAGCAAGCCCCCCCCGATCACCAGATATCGCCTATTCTTCTCTATCTTGCTTGCATTAGAGTATTGTAGCATGTTCTTGTTTTCCGTTAATCCTATCCCGATGCATAGCTTTGTCCTTGCTACTCTTTTGTTACCTTTACCGCAATCCTACATGCTTAGTATAGGATGCTAGTGTTTCATTAGTGGCCCTACATTCTTGTCCGTCTGCCATGCTATACTATCGGGCCGTGATCACTAGGGAGACGGATTGGGGGCTGAAAGGACCTTTGTCGCAACGGCCCTCTGTGTGGATCTTTGTGGCGGAGGCGGCAGGCGAGTTGAGACCGCCTAGGTGAGAGGTGGGCACTGGCCCTGTCGGTGTTCGGGGTTACATCCTTAACACGCTTAACGAGATCTTGGTATTTGATCCGAGTCGGCCATTTGGTCTATCGTGTCGGCGTTACTCGGGAGCAGGGGTACCTGACTTGCTGCTGCGGCTGCTGGCGTGGCTCAAGGGTGCCCAGCCGACGCCCATCTTCATCGACACAAGATCAAGACCCTCGCGAGGGGCAAGCCTCATGGGCGGACGACAGGAAGCTTCCTCAGGCGCGGCCTCGTCAGGCTGGCTCGCGAGAAGGCGGAGAGATCAAGGCGGGGTACCTCACGAGGTGCCTATGACGCAAACCATGACGACCAAGGGCGCCATCCCGCGCAGTGTCCTCCTTTCCTCTTTGGTGCAAAGGGAGCAAGCGCAAGCAAGTGTATCAAGCAAAGGCATCCGTTTCAGTGCAACAAGACCAAGACCGTCGCAACGGCAGGAAGGAAGTCACCGTGGAGCCCAAGCCGGCGTCACCACCAGAGCCTTTGACAGGCGAGGACCAACTTTAGTCAGGATAAGTGTACTAGATGTTCCCCTTCAAAATGGCCAATTGTTGGCGCCCTTCCCGCTCAATATTTGGGAAGAGGCCCAGGGCCTTTGCCTATAAATAGGACTAGCCACCCACAAGGTAGAGAGGGATCGAGCACGTTGAATCAGCAGAGAGAGAGAGAGCGACTGAACTCCCCCTAGCAGTTCATCGCACCAGCCAAGAACAGACCCTCGCGTGGCTGTTCTTCCTTGTATTGTTCATCATCATCCCAAGAGGCAATCCACCACACCACAAACTAGAGTAGGGTATTACACCACAATGGTGGCCCGAACTAGTATAAACTCTGTGTCTCTTGTGTTGTTCTTTTCATAGTTTAGATCCTAGCGAGGCGGCGAGGTGCAGGTAGGTAGAGGGCGAGATCTCCGCGCGCACCCTAGTGTTCGAACCTAGAGGGTCTGCCGGAACCCGAAATCCAACATTTGGCGCGCTAGGTAGGGGTGCGCCGGAGCTTTCCCTTCCGCCGACCCGCTCTCCGCCGACACTGCGACTCGCCCTGCGATGAGCAGCGCGCCGCCCGCTCGATGCATAACGCCAGCTGTGAGGGCAGGTGGCTCGAGCCTTGGCCCGGCCTTGGCGAGTGTAGTGGCGGACAAGTTCAAGCTGGAGACACCGCCCGCTTCTACAGCACAACTGATCCGCTGGCCTTCCTGGCTGGCGTCTGAGAGGCCATCCTCGGCGGGAGGCGACGAGGGTCATGGCTAGCCGGCTGCCCATGGCCCTCACCGGCGCCCAGCATGTGGCTGCTCCACCTACCGGGCGGCTTCAGTGGCCTCTTGGGAAGAGCTGCACAAGCTCTTCCTCGCCAAAGACTGCTGCGCCCCGATCGTCGCGGCTCTCTGGGCGGCTCGCAGCGCCACCTTCAGCCGCCACGTCAAGCCATTCATCCGCCAGTCGGCGCTGCCTCCAGCGGCGAGGCTCCCAGTCGGTCGGCGCCCAAGGCCGATCGGCCTTCACTGGAGGACCACCCCTCCAACTCAACCTGCTCGGGCACGCTCCCAATGCTGTGCACCCCCACCATCTGCCAGGTGGCCGTCACCAGGACTCTCATCGACGGCGGCGCGGGCCTCAGCGTGCTCTCGATCGAAGCCTTCAGCCTCCTCCACATGTGTGTCGACTTCACCAACCTCAACAAAGCCTGCCCGCAAGATCCGTTTCCGCTCCCTCGCATCGATCAGATCGTCGATTCCACCGCCAATCGACTGTTATGTTTCTTGGATGCCTTCTCTGGGTATCACCAGATCAAGATGGTGGTAGAATATGTGGAAAAAAGCGGCTTTCCGACCCGTGTGGGGTGTCTTGCTACACATGCATGCCGTTCGGGCTGCATAACGCAGGGCAACCTTCGGTGGTGATGCACATCACCTTGGGCCCGCAGCTCGGGAAGAATGTTGAGGCTTCGTCGATGACATTGTGGTGAAGTCTCATGAGGCCAAGACCACGATACAAGACACGGAGGAAACCTTGCGAGCCTCAACGCAGTGAACCTGCAGCTCAACCGGAGAAGTGTGTGTTTGGGGTCCCCTCGGGCAAGCTCTTGGGCTTCCTCGTGTCCCACCGAGGCATCGAGCCTAACCCGAGAGAAGGTCAAGGCGGTCGAGGACATGAGCCCGCCAAAACCCTCGGAGAAATGCTGAAGCTCACTCGGGCGTGACCGCACTAGGGCGCTCATCTCCAAGTTGGGGAAGAGCGCTGCCTTTCTTCGGTGATGAAGAAAAAGGGCCCTTTGAATGGACCAAGAGGCCGACAAGGCGTTCCAAGATCTCAAGAGGTACCTAACCAGCCCTCCGATAATGGTGGCCCCGCACCCTCAGGAACCCCTAGTACTCTACCTTGCGGCCACTCCCTACTCCGCCAGCGCAGCCCTGGTGGCGGTTAGGGAGGAGCGTCGGACCAAAGCCGCGGCAGCTGCCCGGGTCAAGGCGAAGCAGGATCAAGGAATACCCACAGAGACCACTACCACAACCAAGAAGGATCAGCCGCCGCAGGGGAACGCACTCGGGACAGAAGAGACCCCTCCCCCTGGCGACCAGCCTCTGGAGGCTCCACTGCCTCAGGAGGCGCCATGGTCTCCGGAGGGTGCCATCGACACCAGCACTCCAAACCTCGTTGAACACCCTGTGTACTTCATCAACACGGTGTTGCGGGACGCGAGGGCGCGGTACCCCATGCCTCAGAAACTCCTCCTCCCGCTATTGGTGGCCTCGCGCAAGCTGCGGCATTATTTTCAGGGCCACCCCATCAAGGTTGTCTCATCGTACCCCTTGGAAAGGGTGCTCAGGAGCCCTAACTCAGCTGGAAGAGTCGCTGAGTGGAACATTGAACTGCAAGCGTTTCAGCTAGAATTCAGCACAACCAGAGTCATCAAGGGGGCCGCGTTAGCGGATTTTGTGGCAGAATGGACGGAGGCGCCGGGCCTCAAGGCTGATGAGGATCGATCCCTCTCCCTGGGAAGCGAGGCGCCGGAAGGTTGGGTCATGTACTTTGATGGGGCATTCTCCAGGCACGGCGCGGGGGCTGGGGCAGTGCTCATATCTCCTACTAAGGACAAGCTCTACTACGCCGTGCAGCTCTGTTTCCAACACAGAGAAAAGGTCTCCAACAACATAGCAGAATATGAAGGCCTAATAGCAGGCCTGAAGGCCGCAGCTGCCCTAGGAGTGAAGCGCCTTACCATCAAGGGTGATTCACAACTCCTCATCAACTTCTCCAACAAGGTATACGACCGAGGGATGAGCACATGGAAGCCTACCTTGCGGAGGTCCGCAGGATGGAGAAGCGATTACAGGGCTGGAGTTGCGGCATGTGCCCGTGGCACCAATCGGGAGGCCGGCGACATCGCCAAACGAGCATCCAGGCGGCTACCTCGGGGCTGGTGTCTTGAGGAGCGGCTCTTCAAGCCCTCGGCCACGCCATCACTGTCAGCGCGGTGCAGCCTGGGAGGCTCCCCGGCCACCAGCCTCGGGGCCCGGTGCGTGGCCCGGCCTCGAGGCCTTTGCTCTTGTGATGGAGCCTCGGGAGGGTGCTGGATCACAGAGCTCCGGAGCTACTTGGCGCAAGGGACCTTGCGGAGAAGGAGGAGGAAGCGGAGCGTGTGCGCTGACAAGCCACAACATCTTGCATCGAGGATGGAGAGCTCTACGAAGCGACCAAATGATGTGTCCCTGTTGCATCTCCGGGGAGCAAGGGAAGGAACTGCCGCGATATATACAGTGGAGACTGTGGGCATCATTCATCATCGCGGACCCTCGTTGGCAAGGCGTTCCACAGCAGTTTCTATTGGCCTACTGCGCTCAATGATGCCGTCGAACTGGTGAAGGCTTGCGTGGCCTGCCAATTCCATGCCAAACAGATCCATCAGCCGGCGGGAGGTCTGCAAACTATACCCCTCTCGTGGCCATTCGCAGTCTGGGGGCTGGATATCCTGGTCCCGCTCCCTCGGGCGCCAGGGGGCTATCGCTACCTCTACGTCGCCGTGGACAAGTTCACCAAGTGGGCTGAAGTGGAAGCCGTCCGCACCATCCCTGTAGGTTCTGCGGTCAAGTTCATCAAGGGCATCGTGAGCCGGTTCGGGGTGCCAAACCGCATCATCACCGACAACGGTTCACAGTTCACCAGTAACCTTTTCAAAACATATTGTGCTAACCTTGGGACGCAGATATGCTACGCCTCGGTAGCGCACCCACGAACAACGGTCGGCCGAAGCGGGCCAATCGAGAGGTCTGAGGGCCTCAAAACCGGGGCGTTCAAGAAGAAGTTGGAGGCCTGCGCGGAGGCTGATACGATGAGCTTCGATTCGTATTGTGGTCCATCCGCACAACCGCGACCAAGCCGATTGCCGAGACCCGTTCTTCCCGGTCTATGGGTTGAAGCAGTCCTCCCTCACGAGTCGGGCGTCGTTCCACACGGGTCTGGCGTTCGACGAGGCGCAGCAGGACGCCATGCGGGGGACAGACCTCGTGCTGGGGGAGGAGCATCGATGGGAAGCCGCGCTACGAGCGGCAAGGTACCAACAAGCGCTGTGGCGATACCACTGCCGCAACATCTGCCCCAGGACTCTCGAGGTAGGAGACCTCGTGCTCAGGCGGGTTCTCTCCAGGGAAGGGCTGCATAAGCTCTCTCCCATGTGGGAGGGCCCATTCAAGGTTGTTCATGTTTCCAGGCCCGGCTCCGCATGCTTGGAGACTCAGGAGGGGGTGCTCGTCCAGAACGCGTGGAACATCCAGCACCTAAGGAGGTTTTACCCCTAAAAAGGCCCAGAGCGTGTGAAGAAGGCAAACGCCTGTGAAGCGTTGCGTTTTGGAAAAGGCCCAGAGCCTGTGAAGAAGGCAAACGCCTGTGAAGCGTTGCGTTTGGGAAAAGGCCCAGAGCCTGTGAAGAAGGCGAACGCCTGTGAAGCATTGCATTTTGGAAAAGGCCCGGTGCCTGTGAAGAAGGCAAACGCCTGTGAAGTGTATCTTTTTGAGAAAGGCCCGGAGCCTGTGGAGAAGGCCAACGCCTGTGAAGCTCGCCGCCCGTGACACTCTCACGTAATAATGAGTTGGGGTTGTACACGCCCCGAGTCTCGAGGCGCCCGGCCTCGGGCCACAGGGCTCCCTCCACGCCCGATGGCAGCACTTAGCTCCGTGCTGGTGAGAAGACGTCGAAGACTAGATTAGGTGTCGGACGCGGCTTTTCTCATTTGCTTTCTGCAGTTGGCTTGTTCATTCCCATTCGAGGTTTTATTGAAGTTGTTGCCGTCTTTGGCTTGTGACTCCTTGCCTTTTCGCTCTCCTGCCTCGATTTCTCTCGCACAAGTCTCAGAGGGAGCGACGCGGGCACCCTCGCGAGTGTTTTTCTGCCCTTATCATTTGAGGCTTCCCTACCCAGGTCCACTACAGGAGCACCCCTCCAGTCCGTGCCCCACGGGCACCGCGACACCTGAACACAGACTGGGTGGTCGCCTCCTGGCCGAGGCGGGAGCTACCTCTCGAGACTAACCTTCGCGGGACATGAAGCGCGTTCGGCGAGGCCTCGGCCTCGGGAAACAAAAACCGACAGGCGCCCGAGCTAAGTAATTTCTCGCACAGCATGTGGCACAAAGGCACAATACGAAATAGCGAAAGCAGACGATAATTAACAGCAATAGTCCAAGCACGCCCCAAGGCCCTACCTCTTGTCTCTTTGCGCAGAAAAGGAAAAAAAGAACAAAACAGCGCGACTCGCCCGACACCAACTTCATGGGGAGACTCGAACTGCCTCCGGAGCTCAGGCGGACTCCTCTCGCTTCACCGGGCGAGGCAGTAGGCGGACCGCTACCTCCCTCCAAAGCGGCGCGCAGCGGAGGCTGGTCGCGCCACCGCTGGAGGAGCCGCTGCCGAAGAAGAGTCGTCAAAGCTCGGCGGCGCCGGCGCCGCCGGCCCAGCTGCTGTCTTCTTCATCATTCTTTGGGCTGGGCCCGCGTCCATGATCGCCGTTCTCGTGGCAGCATCCTCTGCGGCGACCGTCTTCCCGAACACCCTCACGTAGAGGTGGCATCGCCACAAACTTGAAGTGCAGGGTGCACGCCGGCTCGAGACCAGCGGCAAAAGCGTTTGCCACCAGGTGCAAACCACGCTCCCGACTGCGAGACCTCCAGTGAAGCCAGGAGGCCTGGCTGCAGCAACCATCCGCTGAAGCGAGGCCGCCCGGGCACCGGCCGGAAGCTCACCTAGGAGGCGAGGAAGGCTGGAGCCGAGTCTTTGGTCGGCTCGCCCGACCACACCACGAACTCCGGCAGCACCTCTGCCGAATGGGCGTGGCCTAGGGGTCATGCGGCCGTGGTCGCCCCCCGAGCGCTGCCGCCCATCACCGCGGGAGATCACCTCCACGACCGCAAGGAGCCACCATGGGAGCCACAGGGTGTTTGCGAGGACGGCCTCGACCGTGCTTGGGTGGGGGAGAGTCAGGCTCCACCTGGCGAGCCTTTCCCTTCTCCGCGGCCGAGAACCTCTTCGGCGGAGCCATGAAGAAGAAGAAGAAGCAAGTGGGGATGGACTAGAAGGGCAGGCACCGTCCCGTACTTATAGTCGGGGAAGGCCAACCACCGGCCTCCACGATCGCACGTAATCATGACCCGCTTTGCATGCAGGGACTTGTCAATTCGTGTAGTCGCCGAGGCATCGTGGGGGAGCAGGGCCGCCCACGTCCAATCAACCGCCATGCGGCGCCCAAGGCCGCAGGCTGTTAGGGCCCGCGGTGCTTCGGACTTGCCCCTTCGCTTCTCTGCTCAGCCAAGTCCGTGCGCGCCTTGGGCCTGGGCTATCTGTCGGCGTTCGGGAGCAGGGTACCCAGACTTGCACGCCTCGGCCTGCGGCGTGGCTCAAGGGGTGGCCCAGCACGGCCCATCTTCATCAGCACAAGCTCAAGACCCTCGCGAGGGGCCAAGCCTCGTGGGGCGGACGACAGGAAGCTTCCTCAAGCGCGGCCTCATCAGGCTGGCTCGCGAGGAGGCGGAGAGATCAAGGCGGGGTACCTCACGAGGGGCCTATGACGCAAGCCATGACGACCAAGGGCGCCAGGCGGGCGCCAGCCCGCGCAATGTCCTCCTTTCCTCTTTGGTGCAAAGGGAGCAAGCACAGGCAAGGGTATCAAGCAAAGGCATCCATTTTGGTGCAACAAGACCAAGACCGTCGCAACGGCAGGAAGGAAGTCACCGTGGAGCCCAAGCCGGCGTCACCACCAGAGTCTTTGACAATCGAGGACCAACTTTAGTCAGGATAAGTGTACTAGATGTTCCCCTTCAAATGGCCAATTGTTGGCGCCCTTCCCGCTCAATATTTGGGAAGAGGCCTAGGGCCTTTGCCTATAAATAGGACTAGCCACCCACAAGGTAGAGAGGGATCGAGCACCTTGAATCAGCAGAGAGAGAGAGCGACTGAACTCCCCCTAGCAGTTCATCACACCAGCCAAGAACCGACCCTCGCGAGGCTGTTCTTCCTTGTATTGTTCATCATCAGCCCAAGAGGCAATCCACCACACCACAAACTAGAGTAGGGTATTACACCAGAATGGTGGCCCGAACTAGTATAAACCCTGTGTCTCTTGTGTTGTTCTTTTCATAGTTTAGATCCTAGCGAGGCAGTGAGGTGCAGGTAGGTAGAGGGCGAGATCTCCGCGCGCACCCCAGTGTTCGAACCTAGAGGGTCTGCCGGAACCCGAAATCCGACAATACGCACTAACCAACTACGTGGGAAAGATATGGGCACTCGACGTCGTGGTATCAGCCGAAGCCTTCGTGACGTCAGCGACTGAGTGGCGTGCGCCAGATTGGACTGCGTAACGTGACTTACTTTGTAATGGAGGTAGCAAGGTCTGCTTCCGGCCGCCCACGCAACATGCAGGTGTGCTAAGGGCGATGGGCCCAGACCCCTGTGCGCTTAGGTTTAGACCGGCGTGCTGACCTCTCCGTTGGCCTAGGTGGGGCTGCGACGTGTTGATCTTCCGAGGCCGAGCATGACCCAGAAAAGTGTGTCCGGCCAAATGGGATCGAGCGTGTTGGGTTATGTGGTGCCCCCCTGCAGGGAAGTTTATCTATTGGAATAGCCGTGATCTTCGGTAACAGGACAACTTGGAGTTGTACCTTGACCTTATGACAACTAGAACCGGATACTTAATAAAACACACCTGAGGGAGTCCTGGATTAGGGGGTGTCCGGATAGCCGAAGTATCACCGTTGGCCGGACTCCTGGACTATGAAGATACAAGATTGAAGACTTCGTCCCGTGTCCGGATGGGACTTTCCTTGGCGTGGAAGGCAAGCTTGGTGATACGGATATGTAGATCTCCTACCGTTGTAAACCGACTCTGTGTAAACCTAACCCTATCCGGTGTCTATATAAACCGGAGGGTTTTAGTCCGTAGGACGAACAACAATCATACCATAGGCTAGCTTCTAGGGTTTAGCCTCTCTGATCTCGTGGTAGATCCACTCTTGTACTACCCATATCATCAATATTAATCAAGCAGGAGTAGGGTTTTACCTCCATCGAGAGGGCCCCACCTGGGTAAAAACATCGTGTCCTTGTCTCCTGTTACCATCCGCCTAGACGCACAGCTCGGGACCCCCTACCGAGATCCGCGGTTTGACACCGACATTGGTGCTTTCATTGAGAGTTCCTCTGTGTCATCATCCTTAGGCCTGATGGCTCCTTCGATCATCAACAACGACGCGGTCCAGGGTGAGACTTTTCTCCCCGGACAGATCTTCATATTCGGCGGCTTTGCACTGCGGGCCAATTCACTTTGCCATCTGGAGCAGATCGAAAGCTACGGCCCTGGCCATTAGGTCAGATTTGGGAGTTTGAACTACACGGCCGACATCCGCAGAGACTTGATCTTCGTCGGATTCGAGCCATAGCCAAGCGCGCCACACTGTCTCGATGGGCACGATCTAGCTCTGCCGCCGAACAGTGCCCTGGAGGCTGCACCAGCGTCCGCTCCAACCCTTAGCTCGGAGCCGACTCCGCCGATCGAGGACGAGTGGCTGGACACCGCCTCGGGGGCTACGATCTCTACGGCGATTGAGCCGAACACCATCCCTGTCCTGCGAATCCGTGACTCCAAGGTGCGGACTCCTCTCCGGACTTGAACCTCCAGCGCCCGGCCAATCGAATCCGATTGGGCGCCGGTCATGGAGTTCACTGCCGCGACATCTTTCAAGACTCGCCCTTTGGCGCCATCCTGAATTCACTAAAGTCTCTCTCTTTGTCGGAGAGCCTGGCGGACTATGGCGGGAAGGTTGGGATGCGACGACGAAGAAATTCAACGCCCCCACCACCCACTTTGTAGCCACCGTCGATGATTTGACCGACATGCTCGACTTGATCAAGAAGACATCGGCGGTATGGGCGGCGATCTTTGGAGATGACCAAGATCCAGCGCCTACTGAAGAGCTGGAAGGCCACCTCGTCATCGACATATACATGGTGGACATCCCAAAAGATGGGAATGGCGATGGAAGAGCGGAGGATGACCCCTCCAAGAAACAGCCCAAGCGCCAGCGTCAGCGGCGCCGCTCTAAATCCTGCCACAGCAAAAACGGTGATAACGGCACGGGAGATAATAACACCCCGGACAGTGCCGAAGATAACCTCCTCCAGCAGGATTTAGCACAGGAGGAGGGAGAAGCCAGCCCTCATGATAGAGCGGCAGATAGGGAGGTGGAGGACAATAATTATATGCCTCCCTCCGAAGATGAGGCGAGCCTCGACGACGACGAATTTGTCGTGCCTGAGGATCCCGCCGAACAGGAGCGTTTCAAATGCAGGCTTATGGCCACGGCAAGCACCCTCAAGAAAAAGCAGCAGCAGCTTAGAGCTGACCAAGACTTGCTAGCTGATAGATGGACTGAAGTACTTGCAGCCGAAGAGTACGAACTCGAACGCCCCTCCAAGAGATACCCAAAACGCAGGCTGCTACCCCAATTAGAGGAGGAAGCACCCAAACCTACATCACCGGCGCATGATCGGCCAACCGCCACCCGTGGCAGCGACGGAGAGCCTCTAGGCCCTCCATTCAAGCCGCACCCGGCGTTGCTCGAAACGTACCAAGGCACGGGAAACGCGCCCGGACCTGCGAGACATATTGGAGGACAAGGCAAGGCAAACAAGATCGATCTACGGATCGCGTGGGCGCCGACGACGTGATGATAACCGCCACGCGGATACGTAAATTCGGCCGGGCGAACACGATGAACAAAGCTCATTAGAGCTGCGTCATGATATAGCTCAATCTGAGGCGCCAGACACCCACTATGCTTCACGTATCGAAGTGATGGATCATCAAATCCCGAGGGTTTCAAACCCGTAAACATCGAATCATATGATGGCACAACAGATCCAGCGGTTTGGATTGAGGACTACCTCCTCCATATCCACATGGCCCAAGGTGATGATCTACGCCATAAAATACCTCCCACTCAAGCTTAAAGGACCAGCTCGGCATTGGCTTAACAGCTTGCCGCGAGAATCAATTGGTTGTTGGGAGGACACGGAAGCCGCATTCCTTGATAACTTCCGGGGCACATATGTGCGACCACCAGACGCCGATGACCTCAGCCACATAATTCAGCAGCTAGAAGAAACGGCCAAACAATTCTGGACACGGTTCCTAACCAAGAAAAATCAAATCGTTGATTGTCCGGATGCAGAGGCCCTTGCAGCCTTCAAACATAACATCCGCGATGAATGGCTTGCCCGACACCTAGGATAGGAAAAGCCGAAATCCATGGCAGCCCTCACAACACTCATGACCCGCTTTTGCGCGGGAGAGGACAACTGGCTAGCTCGTAGTAACAACTTGACCAAAAACCCTGGTCGTTCGGATACCAAGGACATCAATGGCAGGCAGCGTCGCAGCAAGCACAAGCGCCGCGTGCGGCAATAATGCTGAAGATCGACGATCAATGCGGATTCAGAGGCTCAAACCGGTCAGTGGAAAAAGCCGTTCAAAAGAAATACTCGGGGCCCGTCCAATCTCGACCGAATACTCGATCGCTCGTGCCAAATACATGGCACCCCGAAAAACCAGCCAACCACACCAACAGGATTGTTGGGTCTTCAAACAGCGAGCAAGTTAAATGCGAACTCAATGACAAGGGCTGCATAGCGATGACGAGGAGGAGCCCGGCCGCCCGAACAATAGAGGACGAAGGGCTTCCCCACAAGTGCGAGACGGTGAACATGATATCTGCGACCCACATACCCAAAAGGGAGTGGAAGCGTGCACTAAGGGACGTATATGCGATGGATCCAGTCGCCCCAAAGTTCAACCCATGGTCCTCCTGCCCGATCACCTTTGATCGAAAGGACCACCCCACTAGCATCCGCCACGGCGGATTCGCCGCATTGGTTCTTGACCCAATCATCGACGGATTTCACCTCACTAGTGTCCTGATGGGCGGTGGTAGCAGCCTGAACCTGCTCTATCGGGATACAAGTCGCAAAATGGGCATAGACCCTCAAGGATTAAACCCACAAAGACGACCTTTAAAGGCGTCATACCAGGTGTAGAGGCCAATTATGCGGGCTCGCCACACTCGAAGTGGTCTTGGATCCCGGATAACTTCCGGCGAAGAGTTAATCTTCGACATAGTCCCGTTCATGGCGGCTATCACGCCTTTGCTTGGGCGAACCGCATTTGCAAAGTTCAACGCGTGCCGCACTCACGCGTACCTCAAGCTCAAGATGCCAGGCCCTCGAGGAGTAATCACGGTCAATGGAAACACGAGCGCTCTCTCGAGCGGAGGAGCATCTGGCGGCCCTCGCGGCGGAGGTGCAAAGCAGCCTCTCACAGCAATTCTTGAGTCCGGCTATTAAATGTCCGGACACCGTCAAGCGCCGGGAGTAACCTACAACAAGACCGCTGGCACGATCCGAAACGCAGCGTAGCAATCCGGCCCCAACCCCAGCCCTCGCGAAATTGCGAAGCCAGTACTACGCGTACATAACTATGCTCTAGAGATACCATGGGCATAAGGGGAGGGGCACGACCACGGCACGCCCAGAATGCGGCTCAACCGCACCAGGGGCTCCCAATTGTGTCATTCTTTTTCTTTCTTCCTTTCTCTTACTTTCAGGACTCCGTTTTCCAGAAGCCCTGTCCGACACTAGAATTGCCGAACTCATGATGCAACAACCAGGGAAGCAGAAATCTACGTCGAGTGTCCAGGTGGTCTCTACTACGAGCATAATACCTGTTTACATACCATCCCGCAGCTTACCCCTGGAGGGGGACATGTTAAATAGTCCCATCCCTTGCTTATCGCACTATTTGTATCGTTCTGCTTTCATTGCAGTACCTTTTTGAATAAACAATACATAGCTTTTGCCTATTATTGCACTCCTTTCTTAATCTATATATATGTTCATTCATGACACGTTGCACCCGTACACTTTGGTACGGCCAATACACCAGGGGCTTAAGTACCCCAAAGATATGGTGTGATAAGTCCGAACACTTTCACAAGTGCGTCACCTCGAACTTATAGCATTATATGCATCGGCTCCGAATCATGTCTTGGGTCAATAGTTGGGTTTGCCCGGCTCCCATGTTTTGGTACCTTACGTTCCGTTATATCGGCTAAGGTAGCACTGGGAGAACCACTGTGATTGTGCCCCGGTTGAGCTGAGTTGAGCACCTCAGTGGAGAAAGCTAAAATTGACCGTCATGATAGGGCGAGAGACGGTCGCTGTTCGAGAGGTTTTTTCGGGTCCCTAAAGAATTATGCCGCTTAGAGCGAGGAGTCGGCATTGTCCGGCCAAAGGCGTGGATAGCGCCCGAACTCGGTCTTCGAATACTAGGGGCTTCACCAAATTTAAAATTATAGAATTCTATGGCTAAGTGAGAGTGTTCAAGCATTATAGTCCGGTTGCCTTGTTAGATTGCGTTGGCGCCTCCCTCGAAGGACCCAAGAATGGGAACAAGAGCGCTCAAGTTTATCCGAACACCCCAAACTTTCATGGCATGGGGGCTGAAGCCAACGACTTGCCATCTCTCAAATTTGATAAGCGGCCGCCTGAAGGTAATATTTTAAATTCTGGCGTTGCTTAGCGCATATGAACAAGTTTTCAGCGTCTGAGGATAACAAAAGCGAGTCTATTCAAAATTACATCTTTGGAGCATTCACCGCTATAAAGGCGGGCACCTTCAGACGCCCTCATAGTACATTTCGGACTTGCGATGCTCCTTGCCGGCGGTGGCCCGTCCGTCACAAGCTTCTCGGCATCCATCTTGCCCGAGTGCACTTTAGCACGGGCAAGGGCCCGACGGGCACCTTCAATGCAGGCGGAGCGCTTGATAACTTCAATCCATGGACAGGCATCCACCAGCCACCGCACTAGCCCGAAGTAGCTCCTGTGCATGGCTTCCTTAGGCCACGGCCAAATTTTGAGGCCCTTCATGGCCTGTTCGGCGACCTTGTGGAGCTCGACCAGCTGCTTTAGCTGGTCGCTCGAAACACTGGATGTCCGCCTCAAATCTATCGAGACCAGAACACCTTTTCCGTCGAGCTCCCCTCCTCGGCGCGGTAGAACGCGGCAGCATCAGACACACTACGGGGCAGATTTGCGAATGCTCCTGGAGAGCTCCGGATTCGGGTAAGTAATAGATAATTCACTTTCACATGCTTGCTTTGCATAAAGAATGCCTTACCCGCCGCTATCTTCTTTAATGATTCAATTTCCTGGAGGGCTTTTTGGGCTTCGGCCTTAGCGGTTTTGGCACTCTCAAGAGCCGAGGCGAGCTCGGACTCTCGAGTCTTCGAGTCACGCTCCAAACTCTCGTGTTTTTTCACGAGAGCCTGGAGCTCTTGCCGCACCTCCGCCACCCCGAGCCTCCTGCTTCTCTCGCTCAGTGCACTCCGCCGCCGCTTTGCTTTCGGCCGTGGACACCGCTTCCTTCAGGGTTATGACCTCGTTCATGGCCCCTACAATACCCACGTTAGTCCTGTCATTTTTGCAACCAAATCCTTTCTGTAAGGTATTACTTTAAGAAGGTATTACTTACGTTCCTTGTCCTCGAGCTGCTTCTTGGCAAGGCCGAGCTCGTTCTCGGACCACTCGAGGCTCTGCTTCAATGCATTGACCTTCGCAGTCAGTGCGGCAGAGGTCAGCAGCGCAACCTGAATTCCCATATTAACATACTTATGTTAGACTCCTGCTTATATCTTTTTAGATCCTCAATCCGGTTTTTCTTTTCGAACACCGAACTAAGCATCAGGGGATACTGTCTATGCGGTAATATTTTTACATATTCTAAACTTACCTCAAAGTCTGTTAGAAGGTTGGTACAAGCTTCAGTCAGCCCGCTCTTGGCGGACTGAACTTTCTGGATCACCACACTCATAACAGTGCGGTGCTCCTCATCGATGGAGGCGCGGCGCCTCCATCAAGCTATCCGGTGCCTCCGGATTGACGGAGGTCACCGGTGTCGCAGTCTTGCCCTTCTTACGAAGGGGCCGCTTGCCGGACTTCGGAACCACTGAAGGTTCCGGTACGGAGTCCGGCAAAGGGCCGGACTTAGAGCCCTCTAGGGTTTCGCCCCCTTTGCACCCGGAGTCCGGGAGGTCGCCTGGCGGCGCCTCCAGGACCACCTGCTCCTGGCTGGGCCCCTTTTGGGACTCCACCGCGGTGTCGTTGAAGGAAATATGCCCTAGAGGCAATAATAAAGTTATTATTTATTTCCTTATATCATGATAAATGTTTATTATTCATGCTAGAATTGTATTAACCGGAAACATAATACATGTGTGAATATATAGACAAACAGTATGTCACTAGTATGCCTCTACTTGACTAGCTTGTTAATCAAAGATGGTTATGTTTCCTAACCATGAACAAGGAGTTGTTATTTGATTAACAAGGTCACATCATTAGTTGAATGATCTGATTGACATGACCCATTCCGTTAGCTTAACACTTGATCGTTTGGTATGTTAATGCTTTATTCATGACCCATACATGTTCCTATAACTATGAGATTATGCAACTCCGTTTACGGAGGAACACTTTGGGTACTACCAAACGTCTGGCAATGGCTGGGTGATTATAAAGGAGTACTACAGGTGTCTCCAAAGGTACTTGTTGGGTTGGCGTATTTGAGATTAGGTTTTGTCCTCCGATTGTCGGAGAGGTATCTCGAGCCTTCTCGGTAATGCACATCACTTAAGCCTTGCAAGCATTACAACTAATGAGTTAGTTGTGAGATGATGTATTACGGAACGAGTAAAGAGACTTACCGTAACGAGATTGAACTAGGTATTGGATACCGACGATCGAATCTCGGGTAAGTAACATACCGATGACAAAGGAACAACGTATGTCGTTATGCGGTTTGACCGATAAAGATCTTCGTAGAATATGTAGGAACCAATATGGGCATCCAGGTTCCACTATTGGTTATTGACCGAGAATAGTTCTAGGTCATGTCTACATAGTTCTCGAACCCGTAGGGTCCGCACGCTTAAGGTTTCGATGATGTTATATTATGAGTTTATGAGTTTTGATGTACCAAGGAGTTCGAGTCCGGATGAGATCGGGGACATGACGAGGAGTCTCGAAATGGTCGAGACATAAAGATCGATATATTGGACGACTATATTCGAGTTCGGAAAGGTTCGAATGATTTGGGTATTTTGAGTACCGGAGAGTTACGGAATTCGCCGGGAGAAGTATTGGGCCTTATTGGGCCTGGAAAGAGAGAGGGGCTGCCTAGGGCAGGCCGCGCGCCCCCCCATGGCCTAGTCCGAATTGGACTAGGGGAAGGGGCCGCACCCCTTCTCTCTTCCCCCTTCCCCAAGTCCTAGTCCAACTAGGAAAGAGGGGGAGTCCTACTCCCGGTGGGAGTAGGACTCCTCCTTGCTGCGCCTCCCCCTTGGCCGGCCACCTCCCCCTTGTCTCCTTTATATATGGGGGCAGGGGGGCACCCCATGACACACAAGTTGATCTACGGATCGTTCCTTAGCCGTGTCACGGTGCCCCTCCACCATATTCCACTTGGTCATATCGTCGCGAGCTTAAGTGAAGCCTGCGCGGAGAAGTCATATCGTCGCGGAGCTTAGGCGAAGCCCTGCGTCGGTGGAGCATCAACATCGTCCCACGCCGTCGTCTTGTGGAACTCATCCCGACACTTTGCTGGATCGGAGTCCGGGATCGTCATCGAGCTGACCGTGTGCAGAACTCGGAGGTGCCGTCGTTCGGTGCTTGGATCGGTCGGATCGTGAAGACGTCGACTACATCAACAGCGTTGTTATAACGCTTCGCTTTCGGTCTCACGAGGGCGTGGGACGGACCTCTTCCTCTCGTTGCTATGCCATCACCATGGTCTTGCGTGATCGTGGGAAATTTTTGAAATTACTACGTTCCCCAACAGTGGCATCCGAGCCTGGTTTTATGCGTTGATGTCATATGCACGAGTAGAACACAAGTGAGTTGTGGGCGATACAAGTCATACTACCTACCAGCATGTCATACTTTGGTTCAGCGGTATTGTGAGATGAAGCGGCCCGGACCGACATTACGCGTACGCTTACGCGAGACTGGTTTCACCGCTGTGAGCACTCGTTGCTTAAAGGTGACCAGCGGGTGTCTGTCTCTCTCACTTTAGTTGAACTGAGTGTGGCTACGCCGGTCCTTGAGAAGGTTAAACGCGAGTCTATTTGACGAAGTATCGTTGTGGTTTTGATGCGTAGGTAAGAACGGTTCTTGCTCAGCCCGTAGCAGCCACGTAAAACTTGCAACAACAAAGTAGAGGACGTCTAACTTGTTTTTGCAGGGCATGTTGTGATGTGATATGGTCAAGGCGTGATGCTATATTTTATTGTATGAGATGATCATGTTTTGTAACCGAGTTATC
The DNA here is from genome assembly GCA_021605205.1 of Aegilops longissima. Lineage (NCBI taxonomy): Eukaryota > Viridiplantae > Streptophyta > Magnoliopsida > Poales > Poaceae > Aegilops > Aegilops longissima. The sequence continues at coordinate 612,974,080 of CM038677.1, read as the reverse complement.
GGCAATGGCAGGAGCCATATGGTTGTCGCTTTATTGTATGAAATGCAACGCCATGTAATTGCTTTACTTTATCACTAAGCGGTAGCGATAGTCGAGAAGCAATAGTTGGCGAGGCGACAACGATGCTACGATGGAGATCAAGGTGTCGGCGCCGGTGGCGATGGTGATCATGACGGTGCTTGGAGATGGAATCACAAGCACAAGATGATGATGGCCATATCATATCACTTATATTGATTGCATGTGATGTTTATCCTTTATGCATCTTATCTTGCTTTGATTGACGGTAGCATTATAAGATGATCTCTCACTAAAATTATCAAGTAGTGTTCTCCACGAGTATGCACCGTTGCCAAAGTTCGTCGTGCCGAGACACCACGTGATGATCGGGTGTGATAAGCTCTCGTCCATCTACAACGGGTGTAAGCCAGTTTTGCACACGCAGAATACTCAGGTTATACTTGACGAGCCTAGCATATGCAGATATGGCCTCGGAACACGGAGACCGAAAGGTCGAGCGTGAATCATATAGTAGATATGATCAACATAAGATGTTCACCATTGAAACTACTCCATCTCACGTGATGATCGGTTATGGTTTAGTTGATTTGGATCACGTGATCACTTAGATGACTAGAGAGATGTCTGTCTAAGTGGGAGTTCTTAAGTAATATGATTAATTGAACTTTAATTTATCATGAACTTAGTCTGGTAGTATTTTGCAGATTATGTTGTAGATCAATAGCTCGCGTTGTTGCTTCCCTGTGTTTTTATATGTGTTCCTAGAAAATTGTATTGAAAGATGTTAGTAGCAATGATGCGGATTGGATCCGTGATCTGAGGTTTATCCTCATTGCTGCGTGAAAGAATTATGTCCTTAATGCACCGCTAGGTGACAGACCTATTGCAGGAGCGGATGCGAGGCGTTATGAGCGTTTGGCTAGCTCAATATGATGACTACTTGATAGTTTAGTGCACCATGCTTAACGGCTTAGAATCGGGACTTCAAAGGCGTTTTGAGCGTCATGGACCATATGAGATGTTCCAGGAATTGAAGTTAATATTTCAAGCAAATACCCGAGTTGAGAGATATGAAGTCTCCAACAAGTTCTATAGCTAAAAGATGGAGGAGAATCGCTCAACTAGTGAGCATGTGCTCAGATTGTCTGAGTACTTCAATCGCTTGAATCAAGTGGGAGTTAATCTTCCAGATAAGATAGTGATTGACAGAATTCTCTAGTCACCATCACTAAAGTTACTAGAACTTCGTGATGAACTATAATATGCAAGGGATGACGAAAACAATTCCCAAGCTCTTCGCGATGCTAAAATCGGCGAAGGTAGAAATCAAGAAAAACATCAAGTGTTGATGGTTGACAAGACCACTAGTCTCAAGGAAAAGGGCAAAGGAAGAAGGGAACTTCAAGAAGAGCGGCAAGCAAGTTGCTGCTCGAGTGAAGAAGCCCAAGTCTGGATCTAAGCACGAGACTAAGTGCTTTTGCTACAATGGAACTGGTCACCGAAGCGGAACTACCCCAAGTATTTGGCGGATAAGAAGGATGGCAAAGTGAACAAAGGTATATTTGATATACAAATTATTGATGTGTATTTTACTAGTGTTCGTAGTAAACCCTCGGTATTTGATCTGGTTCGGTTGCTAAGAGTAGTAACTCAAGCAGGAGTTGCGAATAAACAGAGACTAGTTGAAGGGAAGTGACGATGAGTGTTGGAAGTAGTTCCAAGATTGATATGATCATCATCGCACACTCCCTATACTTTCGGGATTAGTGTGGAACCTAAATAAGTGTTATTTGGTGTTGAGCATAAATATGATTTGATCATGTTTATTGCAATACGGTTATTCATTTAAGTAAGAGAATAAATTGTTGTTCTGCTTACATGAATAAAACCTTATATGGTTACACACCCAATGAAAATGGTTCATTGGATCTCGATCATAGTGATACACATATTCATAATATTGAAACCAAAAGATGCAAAGTTAATAATGATAGTGCAACTTATTTGTGGCAATCGCCGTTTAGGTCATATTGGTGTAAAGCGCATGAAGAAAACTCCATGCTGATGGACTTTTGGAATCACTTGATTATGAATCATTTGATGCTTATAACCGTGCCTTTTGGGCAAGATGACTAAAACTCCGTTCTCGAACAATGGAACAAGCTACTTGACTTATTGGAAATAATACATACCGATGTATGCGATCCAATGAATGTTGATGCTCGTGGCAAGTATCGTTATTTTCCGACCTTCACAAGATGATTTGAGTAGATATGGGTATATCTACTTGATGAAACATAAGTCTGAAATAGTTGAAAGGTTCAAAGAATTTCAGAGTGAAGTGGAAAATCATCGCAACAAGAAAATAAAGTTTCTGCGATCTGATCGTGGAGATGAATATTTGAGTTACAAGTTTGGTCTTCAATGAAAACAATGTGGAATAGTTTCACAGCTCACGCCACCGAACACCACAACGTTATGGTGTGTCCGAGCGTCAGAACCGTACTTTATTTTGATATGGTGCGATCTATGATGTATCTTACCGATTTACCACTATCGTTTTGGGGTTATGCATTAGAGACAGCTGCATTCACGTTTAATAGGGCACCATCTAAATCCGTTGAGATGACACCGTATGAACTATGGTTTAGCGATAAACCTAAGCTATCGTTTCTTAAAGTTTGGAGTTGTGATGCTTATGTGAAAAGTTTTCACCGATAAGCTCGAACCCAAATCGAGAAATGCGCTTCATAGAATACCCAAAGGTAACTATTGGGTACACCTTCTATCACAGATCCGAAAGCAAGATATTTGTTGCTAAGATGGATCCTTTCTAGAGAAGAAGTTTCTCTCGAAAGAAGTGAGTGGGAGGAAAGTAGAACTTGATGAGGTAATTGTACCTTCTCCTTATTGGAAAGTAGTTCATCACAGAAATCAGTTCGATGATTCCTACACCAATTAGTGAGGAAGTTAATGATGATGATCATGAAACTTCAGATCAAGTTGCTACCAAACCTCGTGGGTCTTCCAGAGTAAGATCCGCACTGAGTGGTACGGTAATCATGTTCGAAGTCATGTTACTAGACCATGATGAACCTACGAACTATGAGGAAGCGATGATGAGCCCAGATTCCGCGAAATGGTTTGAGACCATGAAATCTGAGATGGGATCCATATATGAGAACAAAGTATGGACTTTGATGGAGTTGCCCGATGATCGGCAAGCCATATTATATAAATGGATCTTCAAGAGGAAGACAGATGCTGATAGTAGTATTACTATCTACAAAGCTCGACTTGTCGCAAAAAAGGTTTTTGACAAGTTCAAGGTGTTGACTACAATGAGATTTTCTCAACTGTAGCGATGCTTATGTCTGTCCGAATCATGTTAGCAATCGCCACATTTTATGAAATCTGGCAAATGGATGTCAAAACTACATTCTTTAATGGATTTATTAAAGAAGAGTTGTATATGATGCAACCAGAAGGTTTTGTCAATCCTAAAGGAGCTAACAAAATGTGCAAGCTCCAATGATCCATCTATGGACTGTGCAAGCATCTCGAGTTGGAATAAACGCTTTGATAGTGTGATCAAAGCATATGGTTTTATCTGAGACTTTTGGAGAAGCTTCAGATTTACAAGAAAGTGAGTGGGAGCACTACAACATTTCGATAAGTATATGTGAATGACATATTGTTGATCGGAAATAATGTAGAATTATTCGCAAAGCATAAAGGAGTGTTTGAAAGGAGTTTTTCAAAGAAAGACCTCGGTGAAGCTGCTTACATATTGAGCATCAAGATCTATAGAGATAGATCAAGACGCTTGATAAGTTTTTCAATGAATACATACCTTGACAAGATTTTGAAGTAGTTCAAAATGGAACAGTCAAAGAAAGAGTTCTTGCCTGTGTTACAAGGTGTGAGATTGAGTAAGACTCAAAACCCGACCACGGCAGAAGATAGAAAGAGAATGAAAGTCATTCCCTATGCATCAGCCATAGGTTCTATAAAGTATGTCATGCTGTGTACCAGATCTATTGTATACCCTGCACTGAGTTTGGCAAGGGAGTACAATAGTAATCTAGGAATAGATCACTGGACAGCGGTCAAAATTATCCTTAATGGAATAAGGATATGTTTCTCGATTATGGAAGTGATAAAAGGTTAAATCGTAAAGGGTTACGTCGATGCAAGTTTTGACACCGATCTGGATGACTTTAAGTCTCGATCTAGATACATATTGATAGTGGGAGCAATTAGCTAGAGTAGCTCCGTGCGAGCATTGTTGACATAGAGATTTGCAAAATACATACGGATCTGAATGTGATGAGACCCGTTGACTAAGATTCTCTCACAAAGCAAAACATGATCACACCTTAGTACTCTTTGGGTGTTAATCACATAGCGATGTGAACTAGATTACTGAATCTAGTAAACCCTTTGGGTCTTGGTCACATGGCGATGTGAATTATGGGTGTTAATCACATGATGATGTGAACTATCGATGTTAATCACATGGTGATGTGATCTAGATTATTGACTCTAGTGCAAGTGGGAGACTGAAGGAAATATGCCCTAGAGGCAATAATAAAGTTATTATTTATTTCCTTATATCATGATAAATGTTTATTATTCATGCTAGAATTGTATTAACCGGAAACATAATACATGTGTGAATATATAGACAAACAGTATGTCACTAGTATGCCTCTACTTGACTAGCTTGTTAATCAAAGATGGTTATGTTTCCTAACCATGAACAAGGAGTTGTTATTTGATTAACAAGGTCACATCATTAGTTGAATGATCTGATTGACATGACCCATTCCGTTAGCTTAACACTTGATCGTTTAGTATGTTAATGCTTTCTTCATGACCCATACATGTTCCTATAACTATGAGATTATGCAACTCCCGTTTACCGGAGGAACACTTTGGTACTACCAAGCGTCACAACGTGCGGGTGATTATAAAGGAGTACTACAGGTGTCTCCAAAGGTACTTGTTGGGTTGGCGTATTTGAGATTAGGTTTTGTCACTCCGATTGTCGGAGAGGTATCTCAGGCCTTCTCGGTAATGCACATCACTTAAGCCTTGCAAGCATTACAACTAATGAGTTAGTTGTGAGATGATGTATTACGGACGAGTAAAGAGACTTACCGTAACGAGATTGAACTAGGTATTGGATACCGACGATCGAATCTCGGGTAAGTAACATACCGATGACAAAGGAACAACGTATGTTGTTATGCGGTTTGACCGATAAAGATCTTCAGAGAATATGTAGGAACCAATATGGGCATCCAGGTTCGCTATTGGTTATTGACCGAGAATAGTTCTAGGTCATGTCTACATAGTTCTCGAACCCGTAGGGTCCATGCGCAAGGTTTCGATGACAGGTTATATTATGAGTTTATGAGTTTTGATGTACCGAAGGAGTTGAGTCCGGATGAGATCGGGGACATGACGAGGAGTCTCGAAATGGTCGAGGCGTAAAGATCGATATATTGGACGACTATATTCGGAGTTCGGAAGGTTCGAATGATTGGGTATTTTCGGATCTGGGAGAGTTACGGGAATTCGCGGGGAGAAGTATTGGGCCTTATTGGGCCCTGAGAGAGGGCTGCCTAGGGCAGGCGCGCGCCCCATGGCCTAGTCCGAATGGACTAGGGGAGGCCGCACCCCTTCTCTCTCTCCCCTTCCCCAAGTCCTAGTCCAACTAGGAAGAGGGGGGAGTCCTACTCCCGGGGAGTAGGACTCCTCCTTGTCGCGCCTCCCCTTGGCGGCCACCTCCTTGTCTCCTTTATATATGGGGCAGGGGCACCCCATGACACACAAGTTGATCTACGGATCGTTCCTTAGCCGTGTCGGTGCCCCCTCCACCATATTCCACTTCGGTCATATCGTCGCGGGCTTAGGCGAAGCCTGCGCGGAGAAGTCATATCGTCGCGGAGCTTAGGCGAAGCCCTGCGTCGGTGGAGCATCAACATCGTCCTGCGCCGTCGTCTTGTGGAACTCATCCCGACACTTTGCTGGATCGAGTCCGGGATCGTCATCGAGCTGAGCGTGTGCGAGAACTCGGAGGTGCCGTCGTTCGGTGCTTGGATCGGTCGGATCGTGAAGGCGTCGACTACATCAACAGCGTTGTTATAACGCGCTTCGCTTTCGGTCTCACGAGTGCGTGGGCGGACACTCTTCCCTCTCGTTGCTATGCCATCACCATGGTCTTGCGTGATCGTAGGAAATTTTTTGAAATTACTACGTTCCCCAACAGTCGTCTGCGTCACGAGGAGAGGAGGCGGTCGGAAGTGAAGTACTATTCACATCCAACGAATCCAGGGAGCCGCTCGACGAAGCGGCGAGCTCGTCCTTGGGCGGGCTACATGGTTATATTCGGCGTTAGAAGACACTATGCGACAAATAAGAAGTCATGAGCTATTCCGGAGTCCGGACACTTACGATCCCGCCAAGGGCTTGGCCCTTGGTGGCCATTCCTCCTCGTCGTTGTCGTTGTTGGTGGAGAAGTCCGGAGGAAGGGTCCTTCCTTTCTTGGACCCTCCGGCCTCCCCAGTCGGGGCAGCCTTCCTTTTCTTCTCTCCCCCCGCTGGGGGAGAGGCTTCTTTTTCCTCCTCGTCCTCAGGGGAGGATTCTGCCTCGAGTCGTCGGACGATGAGTCCCTCACACACTTGGCGCCGGGGCTCCTTCGAGTTCCGTGGCCTTCTTCTCCGGCACCACGTGAGGTCTTTGGCCAGCAACCCCGTCAATCGAGCGTCTGCTGGAGTCTTCGGCAAGGGGCGGACGGTCAATCTGTCCGACGTCTTCGACCAGTCCTATCAAAGGTTAGGGAGTTTTAGATCCCGACAGAGTCAAACTATGAAAAATGAGTCCCATAAAGGGTAAAATAACTTACCTCGCTGGCTTGGCGCTGCGAGCTGAATCATGATCTTGGTGGCGGATCACGGGAGCTTCAGCGCCTTGAACATCACCTTCTAGGCATCTTAAATGCGTAGTGTCGAAGAGCCGGCTCAAGAACCGATGATGTGCGGATCAAACTCCCACAACGAAGGCCCGTTCTTTGGCATGGGAGAATCCGGCGGATGAGCATCACACGGATTACGTTGACAAGCTTGAGATTCTTGTACACCAGGTTTGGACGCGGGTTTGGAGTCGGACAGCTCTTGAATCACCTCACGTCAGGGCCGTCTCTTTCCATGATGTGAGCCATGTGGGAAGCGGATCGAATTCGGGGCCGCCGCCCATTAAGAGTCGTGGCGGCTCGGTGATGTAGAACCACCCGATTGCCACCTTTCACGGTCTCCACAAAGGCCCTCGAGCCATAGGACTTTGGCCATCTTGCCAACCATGGCACCTCCGCCTCCGCTTGGCGGCCGCCCTACCTTGACTTGACATTGAAGGTCTTCAGCCATAAGCGAAGTGGGGCTGGATCTGAAGAAAGGCCTCGCACCTGACGATAAACGCCGAGATGTTGAGGATGAAGTTCGGGGCCAGATCATGGAAATCAGGCCGTAGTAGAATATGAGCCCTGGACAAATGGGTGAAGTGGAAAACCCTAGTCCACGGAGGAAGTGGGTGAGAACACCACCCTCTCATGGGGCCTAGGGGTGGGAATGAGCTGCTCCTCGTCGGGGGAGCCGGTCTTGCGATATCGCTGGACAAGTATCCGGCCTTCCACAACTTTTGACTTGTCCCTCCGTGACGGAGGAGACCATCCACTGCCGCCCGCCTGGACATGGCGGGAGAAGGTTGAGGAGGGATGTGCGGACTTGGTAGCTGGAGCTTCGAGTGCGGAAATGGATGAGAAAAGGAGGAAGAAGGCGTGGGTTAAAGGTGGATCCTTATCCTTATATGGGCGAGACGAAGCTATCGTCCCCTGCCAGACTGGTAAAACTAAGCTTATCTCCCAAGCGCCGTAATCAATGGCGCGGTTGGGTTCTACGTCCGTATTGATGGGAATCCGGAATAAGGGGCACGATCTCGCTTTGATAAGGCGTGCCAAGGAAACCGCCTCGCTAAACGCGCTGAGGTGGAATAGTAAAAACAATTTGTATAAAGGCCTGGCCGTGGTGTGATGTCACGCCGCGGAATACGTCAGCAGATCTGTGAAAAGGTTATTCTCTCTACGGTGGTATGTGGAACTTGTTTTGCAGAGCCGGACACAATCCTTGTGTTCAAAATCTTCCATGAAGTATTCGGAGGAGGAACCCGCCTTGCAATGCCGAAGACAATATGCGCGCCGGACTCATCGTCATTGAAGCCTGGTTTAGGGGCTACTAAGGGAGTCCTGGATTAGGGGGTGTCCGGATAGCCGAACTATCACCGTTGGCCGGACTCCTGGACTATGATGATACAAGATTGAAGACTTCGTCCCGTGTCCGGATGGGACTTTCCTTGGAGTGGAAGGCAAGCTTGGCGATACGGATATGTAGATCTCCTACCGTTGTAAACCGACTCTGTGTAACCCTAACCCTATCCAATGTCTATATAAACCGGAGGGTTTTAGTCCGTAGGACGAACAACAATCATACCATGGGCTAGCTTCTAGGGTTTAGCCTCTCTGATCTCGTGGTAGATCCACTCTTGTACTACCCATATCATCAATATTAATCAAGCGGGGTAGGGTTTTACCTCCATCGAGAGGGCCCGAACACTGGTAAAAACATCGTGTCCTTTGTCTCCTGTTACCATCCGCCCTAGGCCTTGCAGTTGGGACCCCCTACCCAAGATCCGCGGTTTGACACCGACAACACCCTTCAAGTGCAGATACAACCGGTGATCACTCTCTAACAGGCTGACGAGGAGGGATCGCCGTGTAGGTTTACGCTATCACGATGATACTTAGTGAACTTACCATCTACTCTCTTCTACATGCTTTGCAAGATGGAGGTGGCCGAAGCATAATCTTGACGGGATTAGCTATCCCCCTCTTATTACGGCATTACGATTCAGGTCCACCGATATGGCCCTTTACATATACCCATGCATATGTAGTGTAGCTCCTTGCTTGCAAGTACTTTGGATGAGTACTCATGGTTGCTTTCCCCCCTCTTTTCCCCCTTTTCTTTCCTCTCGGTTGTCGCAACCTTGATCTTGGAGCCAGGGCAGGGCGCCACCGTCGACGGCGACTCCTACTACACCAGAGGTGCCTACTACTACGTGCAGCCCATTGCCGAAGCGACCGAGTAGTTAGGAGGATCCCGAGGCGGGAGGCTGCGCCTCTTCGTCTGTATCCCGGTTGTGCTAGCCTTCTTAAGGCAAACTTGTTTAACTTATATACGTACTCAGATATTGTTGGTTCCGCTGACTCTTCTATGATCGAGCACTTGTATTCGAGCCCTCGAGGCCCCTGGCTTGTATTATTATGCTTGTATGACTTACTTTATTTTTAGAGTTGTGTTGTGATATCTTCCCATGAGTCCCTAATCTTGATCGTACACGTTTGCGTGTATGATTAGTGTATGATTGAATCGGGGGCGTCACAAGTTGGTATCAGAGCCGATTGCCTGTAGGAATCCCCCTTCCACACTCCTTGGCCGAAGTCAAGTCTAGACATTGCAAAAACTTTTTACTAACATGGCTGTGTGTCTTACGGGCCCACGTCGCCATTGGATGGTATTAGGATCTTTTACTCCTCGATCTTTACTCTGGGACTCTGATCTCTCTTCTATTCGGGTTAAAATGACTTTGCTAACTCTAACTCTAGGTTCTCGTAATTACTTTCTCCCGGAGAGCCCATCACTCCAGATGATTGCTTGGCGCACCGTAGGGTTCCGAAGATACTCTCGGATGTTCTTCCGAGAACTTGTGCGCATCTTGTTTGCAACCCTACCACCGAGACATCCCTCTGGATAACTACTTATACTTGCCACCCTTACCTTCATTCTTGATTACTTTTGTTACTACAAGATACCCTGAACTACTTCCCGCTATTCCAAGAATCCTTTGTGCTTGCTGCCTTGCAGCTCTTTTCTGCAGGATTACACCGACGCATAAATTCTCACACTTATCGAGGATTTCTTCATTCCTAGTTGTTTTTGTGTTTCACTAAATTCTTCAAGATACTATTCGGTTTCTAAAATCCTTAGGAGCCTATTGCTCCAGAATTCCTTATATACGGTACTATGGTTAAATTCAATATTTTAGCAATCTCCATTGACATCCTTTATCGTTATCATTTCAATCCCTTGATTCATTATTTTGTGAATGCTACATGATCCTCAATCAGATCATAGAATTCATCCTTCCGGCTCAAATGTCATTTTAAACATGAGCTGGTTCTTGACCAATCAAATTGTCGTCGATTGTACCCCTAAGACTGTTGAACTTATCCATTCTTAATCAGAGCATCTGCTTCTGATCCTCTGTTTTGGAAATCATAATTCCTTTGTTATCTAAGCATCGAATTATTCAGATGTTCTATAATCAGATGCCCTTGCATTGTTTCTTTATCTGATTGTGTGCCGATGCTCACATCAGCTCTGCTATGGACCGTCAGATCCTTTGTTGGATTTTATCCAACAACGTCCTTCATATTCAATAACCTTGTGCGCCTTCCCTCAGATACATAATGCCTTTGATAAATTGTATCCTCTGGTTTCTCAACCATGCTTGCTTTCGAGCTTGTATAAATTACTCCTGAAGTTTGTGGTATATGTTCCTAAGAGGCCCTGATGGGTTGAACCTATGCCTTTTCTAAATCTGTCTGAACCCGGAAACTAGGGTGATACTCTAATGTTGTTATGTCAGATAAAACTTCAACACTACAACTTCGTCGAAGGCGAGAAGCAAATTGAAGGTTATGCATTAGAGAAGTGGGAGTCGACCTTGAACCTTGTGTTCATGCCCATGGACATGATGTAGATCCTATCATGGAAAATTCTTGTAATAATAACTTTTTCCTTGATAAATATCATCTGGTATCTGCGAATTGGTCCTTTGTAACCGTGGTACCGACCATGAATTTTCTCCTTTGATACTATTTCTCGGACAAATTAAAGTACTTGCCTTCTGCAGACCAGTACGCCTTCCCAACCTCTATTTTGATCTACTTTTGAGTATTACCCCTGGTATCTCGAGGATGTCACCCCATTGCACTACATGTTATGAATTTCTGATGAAGTAGTAGCTTTCCCCGTCATAGTCACTCCCCGGGTTCTGGGTTGTCGTCAACCGAGAACACCGATTTGTGAATCGAATCAACACTGAGATTCAGTACTCCCAACACTTTGTTATTGAGAAGTTTAATACTCCATCACGTCACTCCTAGCCTGATCGGCTACATCATTATCGTGCCAATTTTAACTATGCTACCTGGTCCCTAATCCCGGAGGACGACTTTCGATGATGAGCTAAACTTACGTCGATCTTCCTTGTCATATCATTTCTCCTTGAACATCAAGCTTGATTTCGAGTTCGTGTCGTACCCTTGGTTCCAATAACCTTTCGCTTCATTAGTCCTTTGACTTGATGTCATCGTTGTTTGATTACATCTTCATGAAACCTCTCGACAAAGGTGTCATGATCATCATCTACATTTTGATCTTTTCCAAGATGTCAATCGAATTCATGATGAGAGATATCACCCTTACCCCTCGATAATTTGGGTTATCATCGACAACATTATTGCATTCCCTCCAACACGAAACTTGTTCTTGTTTTGTGTTGTACCTTGAGTTCCTTGCTATCCAGCATTTGTTCTTCTTTACCTTGGAGTATTACCATATTTTATGTCAAGAATGTCGTGAGAATTTCACCACCTCTTAAGAATTCTTGATACAGGTGATCCTTCTTGCCATATTCGTTCATTCCTTGGTCCCCGTGTTGTTTCTAACCAGAATACCGACAAATGGACTGTGATGTGAAAAATTCAGAACTTCTAGCAACCCTATTGCTTGTAAGTTAATGAACGATAGTTATTCTTTGTGTATTGGATATCGAATCACCCTTCTATCATTGATCTTGCTACCTAAGCCCATAGTTTGGGTGCACCGTTCAACCAATGTTTACTTGTGTATGTTTTCCTCGAGCATACCTCATTATATCATTTGATCTGACAAATGTTATCTCCTTGTTCACATAAGTGTGGAAATCCATCTATTGAAAATCTCAATGAATTGTCGCCGAGTCAATCAACCACCTCCTCACCTCTCCTTGGTTAAATGATGAACTCTTGTTTCGGAACTCGCTTTCATAGTTCATTTCCAGAGAATCTTGCAAGGCCATCTCATAAAATTAAGTTGCGACTTTTTCTTCTCAGGCATCCTAAGTCTGAGTTACCTTGGCGCCAATCGAAATTGAACCTCCGTCAGATATGATGGTAGGAATATATTTTCCAAGAGTTATAACATTGGTCCTTATATGTCCCGGTAAGGTTATGTCATGCCTAGCACACCTGGCCGGAGGACCTGTTGTTTAACAAGGTTAACCATTCCTCCATGGGGAAATTGTAAGACTTATTCTATAAGTTGTTCCTAATGAATCCTTTGTGTATCCAAGTCCGACCTTTGCTTGAAGACCATGTCAATGCTATCTAGAAGCATGTCTATGGTACTCCAGTTATCAATAAGAACATTTGAAGCCCAATGCTAAATGTTTCTTACTCAATTATCCAAACACCGTTGTATGGGTAATGTCATGAAATTTCTCTCCCCTTTCCTGAAGGGTTTTCTACTTTATATCCTACCAGGGATATCATGCTCTGCTTGTCCTTGGGAAGGATATGCCCCTGAAATATGTGTTTAAACACATTTTCCTTTCCATTGTTTTGTTTAATTTCATAACAAATTATCCTTTCCATTGCTTGGTTTGACCTTTCTTGAGATCTATATAATCTAAGCAGTAATAATTCACTACTTATGTAAACACCTTGGTGTACAACTCTGTCAGTGAGACCTTGTTACTATTGTTGATGACATCCCGGTAGCCACCGATGGACAAGAACTTTGCCTATTGGTCCGCCTCGTTTCAACGAGCAGGAAAATGGTTCTCTTCGTCCCTCGCCCTTGGTACCAACGTTGTTGCCGACATAACTGACATGGTACCCTCTGACATGCCTTGCTATCGTGACCGTGCAAGATGTCAGCCCCCTTTCTACTTTAACCCACATGGTGGGCCCATAACCCACAGCTCCACAGGATCGAAACCTGACTCTCGTGTACACCCCACGTTTCCAAGGTTATTCCTCATGCTTGGCTTCGTGTGTAATTCGCGAGCCACCTTCCTAGTGATCTATTCTGGTATCAGACATAATAGTTATTCTCGTTACTCTGTACCCCTTTCACACCTTGTGTTAGTCATCGAACGATTGTCTACCCGTTTGAAACTTCTTATTGTACCATATTACTTGCTCTCGGCCTGTTTTATTCGTTCAACTCGAGAGATACTCATATGTTCATTCGTGGGATAACCCCCGATTATTACCCCTGGTAGCGTTCTATCGTTGTCAAGCTGCCCCTTTACTATTCGTAAGTACGATGGAGCTCCCGAAGAAAGGATGCCAACATCGTCATGATGATCCGAAGTAGAGAAATGAAGACACCCACGTAATGGATCGACCTCTTCGAGAAGAGCAACCGAGACCGATATGACTCGTTAAATTTCGTAACCAAATCCCTTCCCCGTCACTTTCCCTCTTAAATCTCGGGACGAGATTTCTTGTAGTGGAGGAGAATTGTGACGCCCGGATATTTAAGCTACAGTAATTCCCTGTTAATGTTGCCATGTCACCACGATTACTGTTGATAATCTCGCGATGGTTCAAAACTTGTTCAAATTCAAATTTAAATAAAGTCAAACTAGAAAAGTTTTTCAAAAACCAAAACTAAAATGTTCTAAATGTAGCAAGTAATTCATAATAAATATTGGTGGAGAAATCACACTGTTATAAAGTAGTTAAATGCACTATAATAAATAAAATAGTGGTAAAACTATTAATTAAATGCTCGTAAATTAATAAACAAATGCAAACTACTTTCTAAAATGTGCTAAGTTGTTTGTGGTTGTGGCATAAATTGTAGGATCGATTTGGGTGCCACTTTAGTATTTTATTAAAACTAAAATTAAAAGAAAATTGAAAAAGAAACAAAGGAAAATAAAACAAAAATAAAAAGAAAGAAGAAAGGACCCCCTTGGCCAAGGGGCGGGCAGCCCAGCCCGGCGAATCATGTAACCCAACCCCCCCTCCATAACCCCACCAGGGGGGAAACCCTAAGCGACACCTCCCACTCACCCCCCACTCACCCACGTCTCCTCCCCCACTCCTCTCGATCCCATCTGGATCGGGAGGTGAGGAGTCTGGATTAGGGGTATCCGGACAACCGAACTATATACATCGTCCGGGACTATTGAGCGTGAAGATACAAGACTCAAGACTTCGACCCGTGTCCGGATGGGACTTTCCTTGGCATGGAAGCCAAGCTTGGCGATCCGGATATTATATTTCCTTCCTTGTAACCGACTCCATGTAAACCCTAACCCTCTCCGGTGTCTATATAAACCGGAGAGGTTGAATCCTAGAAGGCCGATCACAATTACAATCATACCATCATAGGCTAGCTCTTGGGTTTAGCCTCTAGGATTTCGTGGTAGATCTACTCTTGTACTACCCATATCATCAATATTAATCAAGCGGGGAAGTAGGGTTTACCTCCATCGAGAGGGCGAACACAGGTAAACATCTGTGTCCCTTGCTTCCTGTTACCATCAGCCTTGGCCTTACGGATCGGGACCCCCTACCCAAGATCCGCGGTTTGACACCGACATTAGTGCTTTCATTGAGAGTTCCTCGTATCGTCATTGTCGGGCTCGATGGCTTCTTCAATCATCATCAACGGCGCCGTCCAGGCGAGACTTTCCTTCCGGACATATCTTCGTGTTGGGCGGCTTAATCTTGTGGGCCAACTTCGCTTGGCCATCTGGAACTGAATCGGCAATTTGTGCCCCTGCCACGGATCAGGTTCGAAACCTGAACTACGGTGGACATCGCGGAGACTTGATCTTGATGGATTTGGGCCTATGGCGAGAGCACCGGACAGTCCACGGCGAAACACGGCTTAGACCTGCCGTCGAGCTCGAGTATCACCCGTAGTATCCTCGAGCCTAGATCCGGCGGTACTTGCTTTGCCCCTAAGGGCGGAGGATGGACCCGTCCACAGGTCGCACACTCGCCAGGCGGTGGAGCGAACACATATCTTACCTCTGCGGTGGCCTGTGACTCCGAACCCCGGATTCGTATCCGGACGTTAGTTCCGATCGCGCACACCCGAGCCCGTCGGGCCAGGATGGGCTCCGGTAACGGAGTTCACCGCTGCGGATATCTTCCAGCACTCGCCCTTTGGCGACATGCTGGACTCATTAAAGTCTCTCTCTTTGTGAGGAGGCTCTTCGCCGAACTATGTCCGGTTCGAGTGGGGGGCAGGCGACGAAGGAATTCGTAGCCCACCCACCACCCACTTCATTGCCACGGTCGATGATTTAACCGAGGTACTAAACTTCAACTCCGAAGACATCGACGGTATGGACGACGGTGCAGGAGAAGAACACGAACCACCGCTCACTGGGCGGTGGACAACCACCTCTTCTTATGATATATATGGTGGACACTCCGAAGGAAACAAATGGCGATGAGGCAACGGAGGATAAAACCTCAGGGAAAAAAGCAAAGAATGGGCGTCGTTGATGCCACTCCAAGCCCCGCCACAACAATACTGGCCCAGGAGACGAAAACAATCCGAATGGTGCCGAAGAAGAATACAACCCTGATCAGCCCGCCTTCGAGCAGGCGAACGGGGAGGATGAAGCAGGTCAGCCGGAAGAATGGCGACAGACGAATACGGGAGGAGGACAGGTACATGCCCCTTGAGAAGGCAGAGATTAGCCTCGGCGACAGCGAGTTCGGCGTGCTGAGGATCCCGTGAAGCAGGAATGCTTCAAGCGTCGACTTATAGCCCGCTGCGAGGAGCACGAAAAAGCGATAACAACTCAAGCTGATCAAGACCTGCTCCACAGACGGATGGACTGAAGTCACGGCAGCGAGGAATACGGACTCGAGCACCATACGGCTGACCGACCACCTCGTGGCGGGATAAAGCAGCATACCTATCCGTGATACCAGCAACACCCCCACGCCAACATCGGCGGCCCGGGCAACAAAGCAGGACAGCCAAGATCGATCTACGGTTGCGGTAGGCGCCTCGCACGCGACGGCGGCAAATCACGCGGGGTACACTTTCAACAAGTCCGGTAGGGCGAATATAGCCACCGAGCAATTCGGCCTGCGTAGCCACATAGCCCGACCGCAGGCGCGCGCGCCCCCTGCGCTTCCTTGACAAAGTAATGGATCATGAATTCTTAGAAGGGTTCAAACCCGTAAACATTGAATCATCGATGGCACCGAGACCCGATGCGGATCGAAGACTTTCTTCTCCACATTCACATAGCCAGCGGAGGCGATCTACGCCATCAAGTATTTTCCCTTAAGCTCAAAGGACCAGCCCGACCTTTGGCTAAACAGCACGCGATGAAATTCCATTGGCAGTTGGGAAAACCTGGAAGACGCATTCCTCGACAACTTCCAGGGCACATATGTGCGACCACCTGACGCCGATGGCTTGAGCACATTACTCAACAGCCCGGAGAGTCAAGCAGGAAATTCTGGACTCGGTTCCTAACTAAAAAGAACCAAATAGTTGACTGTCCGGACGCCGAAGCCCTGGCGGCTTTTAAGCATAATATCCGTGACGAGTGGCTCGCTCGACACCTCGGCCAGGAAAAACCCAAGTCCATGGCAGCTCTCACAACACTAATGACCCGCTTTTGCACGGGCGAGGACAGTTGGCTGGCTCGCAGCAGCACTACGCCACATTCTGGCAATTCGGATGGCCGCGACAACAATGGCAAGCCACGGCGTAACAGACATAGCGGCGGAACAACGGCGATAACACTGAAGACCACGGCGGTCAAGCGCGCGGTTCGGCGGATCCAAGCCGGTCGGCGGAAGAAGCCGTTCAAAAGAAATAATCAAGAGACCATCGGTTTGGACCGCATCTTTGGGCGCTTCGTGCCAAATTCATGGCACCCCGGACAAGCCATCCAACCACACCAATAGAGATTGCTGGGTATTCAAACAGGACAGCAAGATAAACGCCGAAGACAAGGACAAGGGGCTGCACAGCGGCGATGATGAGGAGCCCCAACGTCCGAACACGGGGGGACAGAAGAAGTTTCCCCCCAGGTGAAAACGATCAACATGATCTATGCCACGCACATCCCCAAGCGGGAACGGAAGTGGGCACTAAGGGACGTCTATGCGATGGAGCCAATCGCCCCCAAATTCATCCCATGGTCAGCTTGTCCGATCACCTTTGATCGTAGGGATCATCCTACTAGCATCCGTCATGGCGGCTCAGCCGCATTGGTCCTAGTCCCAATCATTAACGGATTCCACCTCACACGCGTCCTTATGGACGTGGCAGCCCTTTGAACCTGCTTTATCGGAGACACGGTCATAAAATGGGCATTGACCCTTCAAGGATCAAGCCCACGAAAACCACCTTTAAAGGTGTAATTCCTGGAGTAGAGGCCCATTATGCGGGCTCCATAACATTGAAGTGGTCTTGGATCTCGGATAACTTCCGAAGCAAGAGTTAATCTTGATATCGTCCCTTTCGCATGATGGTTACCATGCCTTTGCTTTCGGACGAACCGCGTTAAGCTAGATTCAATGCGGTACCACACTCGCATACCTCAAGCTCAAGATGCGAGGACCACAGCGGGGTCATGTGATGGCAGAAATATGGACGCTCTCTCGAGCAGAAGAACATACCGCAGCCCTTGCGGCGGAAGTATAATCGGCCTTCTCCGACAAACCAATCCGTGACAACAACTGGCACCGTCAAGAGTCGGAGCACCCACAATAGGATCATCGAGCCGCCAAGCGCGACTAGCAGTCCGACCTCCGCTTAAGCCCCATCAAGCAGCAGCATGGTGCCGTGCCGCACCACAATTCGCACTCAAAATACCATGGGCATAGGCGGAGGCGCATCAACGACCGGTCAATAGTCTGGGAACCGTAAATAGTTTCATACTCTTTTCCTCCTACCTTCGAGGACACGGCGTTGGTGCGACATCCTCAAAAGTGCTGAATTGCGGACTTATAGGGGAGAGACATCCAAGGAGGCAACGGCGTCGTGAACGGAAGGAAATACCAGGTGGAATCTATTTACGATCATTATACCTGCTTTATCTATCGAGAACAGCCTGCCCTGGATAGGACATGTCAAATAGTCCTATTTTCTCTGCTTAACACATCCGATTAATAAGCGTGCGGCTTAAGCGTATTTTTTAGTCAATGGGATATTATACATAGCGTCGACTTATTATTCTTATTGGAGCATTTTTTCTCTTATAAATGTTTATTTGACATTGCATCCGTACATCTTAGTGCGGTCGGTTTGCCGAGGGCTTCTCATGGCGCCTGCAATATGGCAAATAAAGTCCAAACTTTCAACGATCGGCACCCAATTATAGCACTATATGCATCAGCTCGAATCATGTCTTGGGTCTACAGTTGGGATAGCCCGGCTCCCTTGTTTTGGTGCCTTCGTTCCGTTATATCGGCTAAGGTAGCGCCGCGAGAACTACTGCGATTGTGTCGGTTCTTCGGACGAGCACCTCGATGAAAGCCAAAACTGACCGACATGATGTGGCGAGCTTGGTAAGCTGTTCGAAGGTTTTAAAATCCTTAAAGATTTTCGCTTTAAGCGATAAATAAACCCGTCCGATCTAGGCGTGTATAGCGCCCGATTAACCTTCCAGTTCTATGGGCTTAGCCAAAATTTAAAATTGTAGACTTCTATGGCTAAGTGAAAGTTATAAAGCCGCATAGTCCGATTGCCTTGTTAAGCTGCGTTGGACACCTCCTTAAGGGACCAAACATTTGGATAAAGAGTGTCCGGGTTTTCCACGAACACCCGATTACTAAATGCGTGGGGAGGAAGCCGATGGTAGCCTACTTTCAAATTTTATAAACAGCCGCATGAAGGTAATATTTTAAATAACAAAAGTGCTACATAAGCGTAAGTAACCGTCTTTAATTACAAACATGACAGAAGTGAATTCATTCCAAAATGGCGTCCTTGGTACACTCATCTGCGGCAGGCAGGCACCCTTCATCACGCCATCGTAGTACATTTCGGGATGGCGATGTGCCTTGCCCTCCACCGTGGCCCGTCCTTGACCAGCTTCTCCGCATTCAGCTTGCCCCAATGCACCTTGGCGGGGCAAAGGCTCAGGCGGGCACCTTGATGCAAGCGGATCGCAGTCACTTCAAGCAGCGGAAGGCATCTACCAAGCTGCTTGATCGAGGCCAAAGTAGCTCTTGGCGGGGAGCTCACGAGGCCACATCGACTATGAAGTCCTTCATAGCCAGTTAAGCCCATACTGTGGAGTTCGATCAACTGCTTGAGTTGGTGGCTCGAGAGCATGGATGATCGTCCCCGACATCTTGGGACCGAGAACAACTTCTCGTTGAGCTCCCTCCTGAGCAGGTAGAACTCCACGTCACGAGGCAGCTGGTGGCAGGCTCTGCAAATGCCACAGAGCTCAATTGAGTAAGTAAAAAACACCTCCTCCACATGTTTTCTTTGCATAAAAATTTCTTACCGCTGCTATCTTCGGCCTCTGGATCTCTGCTTTGTGCTTTCGGCTTGGCCTTGGCATCTTTCAAATTTACAAGGGCCTTCCCATAGCTTCGGCCTCCTTCATCTTGAGATCATGCTCCACGGACTCGCACTTCTTGCGAGGTCCTAGAGCTCTTGCTGTGCCTCGCCCAATCTAGCACTTTGCTTTTCGCGCTCCTTGCATTCCAAGGCCGCTTTGTTTTCAGCCTCGGATAGCGCTTTCTTCAGGGACGCCACTTGGGCGGTGGCCCCTGTTACACAGTCACAACGCCATGGCGTTAGACTGACCAGTTTTGCCTATCTTTAAATACATACGTACGGGGAATCGCTTACCTTTATTATCCTCGAGTTGCCTCTTCGTGAGGCCGAGTTCTCCCTACTTTGCTCAGATCCCGCTTGATTCGGCAACTTGATGATGCAGGCGGCGGCAACAGCCTGACTGCTTATGCACACTATTATTTATTATTAGACCCTTGCGGTTATAATTGACCCTCCGTTTGGTTTTCTTTCGAACACCAAGCAGTGTCGAGGCTACTACCTATCGGTGGTAATTTTACATATATTTATTACCTCAAAACTGTCAAGAGGCTGGTGTAAGCTTGATTAGTCCGCTCTTGGCGGACAAAACCTCCGAATCACCGAACTCATAAGAGTGCGGTGCTCCTCATCTATGGGCAGCGCGCGAAGCCGGCCGAATAATCCGGCGCCTCGAGGCTGCCGGAAAATCTCGTCGATGAGGCAGCTCGCTCTCCACGGCGAGGGGCTGTCCGCTGAGATTGAGAACCATTGAAGGTTCGGGACAATGTTAGGCTGAGCACGGCCTGTTGTGGCTCTCGCCGACCGCGATCATGAGGACCTTGAACCCAGCGTGTCCGGCGTCTAGGACCACCTTGGGGGCGTCTCTAGAGTCACCTCCCTCGCTCGAGGAGCCTTTGGGATAACACTTCCGTGTCATCCGGGGGTTGAGAGTAGTGGTTTGTCGGGCGAATTGATCTCCAAATCCTCGAGGATCCAGGAGGAAGACACTTGAGGTAAGCCACGGCTGGACTGCACATATGTCGGCGTTAAACAAAAGCTATAGAATGAAGTTATGATGGAGTCAGGGACACTTACGGTGCACGGGGCTTCCCACAGGCAACCACCCTTCCTCACTATGGCTGACGTGGCGGAGTAGTCCAAAGGGTACCTTCCCTTCTTGGGCCTTGACCCTCCCCCTCCAGGCGGCTTTT